>CM061554.1:167648652-168848652 GCA_030864225.1 Capsicum baccatum var. pendulum | reverse complement strand
TTGGAGTATGACTGCTAAAGAAAATAGTAAAGGCAAAGAAAATTGTCTTTAGTATCAAAGAATAATGATGTGATGTGACCTGAACTAAGGCCTAGTAGTGTCGGGTATCTCATGTCCTACCACGATCGAAGACCACGCCAATACCAAATAGTTAACCTCCCTACACACTATGTTAAATTAATTCTGAACATACAACAAGATAAAAAAATATAATTTGAAAGACAATAAATTAAGTCTATAACCATAACCAAGCAGCCACAACCAAATATCCAACCAATACCAATCCCAATGCCAATACAAATACCAATGCTAATGCTAATATCGACACCGCCTATGCCTATAAAATTATAAAAAAGATTCTAACCATAACAAAGAACATCCAGTCAGGATATGCCCCCGACCATAGCTAAAACCACAACAAAGGAAATAACAATACTAAAAAGAATTCTGTAGCATGAAATGGGTCATTCAGAGTATGGATACTAACCACTTTAATCTGATTTAAAGTTGTCCCCAAATCCAAGTCACTATGCAGGAGTAATGGTAGTATGGACCTAGCCTGCATCGCATGGGGATGCAGTCCCCGAAGATGGCTAGTGGAGTGAAAGCTAGTATGTTACTCAGGAATAAAGATAAAATAATTCCATCATTCAAAACTATATAAAATAACCATATGCAATCACATATATATATGTATATACATATATATATATACATAAATACGTATATATATACCATTCTGGGATAGGGAATTGGATTTAAGATGCATTTAAAATGTTAAAATGGGTTGTCTAGCTCAACTATCCTGACCATCCACCCTTGGGCTATATGGGCTCATTTCCCTCTGTTAAAGGGCCTCGATACATGTTAGCCGTACAAACCATAGGTATCAAGGAAGAATAGGAAATGCCCCGACCCCATGTCATTCAATGATACAAATATACATTAATAGTTTGAACCATGCACACAAGTAATTAAAACCAAACCTCACCTCAACAAAAATGAGTTTCCAGTATCGATCCCCCCCGAGACCTCTATCTTCCATGTTTTTGCTATCACAACCCTCATTATTTCCTAGTTAAGACATTTACAGATTCCCAAAATTTTATCAAGGAGACTTTTAATTAGCAATTAATCATTGGTACCATCATACCAATATTTGAACATGCAAATCTATTCCAATTAAGCCATATAAACCATTAAACCAAATCTATATCCACCAAGGCCATTCCAAAGTCATTTAAAACCAATCGAAACCATTTCACATTCCATTACCATTTATGTGATGCATTAATTAATTGTAATAGTCAAACAAAAGTTAGCATTGGTATTGGTAGTGGCATTGGGATTGGTTGGATATTTTTTATTGGCATTGGGAAGTTAACCCATGATGCTTACTTAACTATATCACCATAGAATAGGAGTTTATTACTTTCAAAAAATGTCCTACAATCTTCAATCGACTTGAAGAATTAACCACAATAAATTATGTGTTTGAGAGATTGGGTATATTAACGAAGAAGAAAGGCAACAAGCATTAAAGAAGTTGTCAAAGTACGATAACATACTCTTCATATAGAATACAGAAGGATTTCCAAAGTTTGATTCCATCTACAATGAGGTGTCATATGGAATTGGTGGTTTCATTTAAGAAAGTTTAGGTTCTTCATGTCATATTATAACCCAAAGTGATAATGATGCCTTATCTTAGATGAAGGTTTATGAATATCAGAATGATATTTCATTGTGTTACCATATATGTATTTATTAAAAATAAAGATCCTCAAGAGGAGGAAGATATTGGGGATGCTGCATCAAAACTTGAAGAAGTAGTGAAGACCACAATAGATCTCTTGAAGGAAGTCAATCTTCGCACTGATGAAGATCCAAGACCAACTTACTAGAGAGCTTTTCTAGAAATGGATGAAGAAATTGCTTATACGAACATATTCAAAGAATATAAGAATGTATTCTCTTGGAGATATTAGGAGATGACTTTCTTTGATCTAAACATAGTGGTCCATAAGTTGGTGGTCAAGAATGGCACCCGTCCTGTTAAAAAAGCCGAAAGATGTATTCGTGAACTTATGTACCCTGCATAGTTAAGACATTGATTGAAAATATGGTTAACCGACTCATTAAAGTTGGCTTTATTCGTGAACCTATGTACCCTGCATAGATTTCAAGTATCGTTCTTGAGAGGAAAAAAATATAAAAATCTTATCTTGTGTCGACTTTACAGATCTTAATAATGCCAATTCTAAGGAGAATTTTCCAATTTTCATTCAAGAATTGATGATTGATACTATTACTGATTATGAGGAGATGTCAGTCATTGATGATTCATCTAGATATAACCAAATTCCATGGCACTAAAGGATTAAGCTCACTGCATTTCGTATGCCAAAAAGTATTTATTTCTACAAGGTGATGCATTTTGATTTGAAAAATGTTGGTTCCACTTATCAAAGGTCTATGGAAAAAATATTTGACAACCTACTACTTAAAAAAGTTGAGAGCTATGAGGATTACTTAGTGGTGAAAGAGCTAAGGATGGTATTTAATTCACTTCAAAGATATCAACTTAGGATGAACCCCTTGAAATATGCCTTCGGAGTTACTTCTAGGAAGTTTCTCACTTTATCATTTTCACAACACAGGAGTTACTCCATTGTACGATACTGATGAATTGCAGCCGACCAGGCAAAGGTCAATATGATTCTGACAATGCCCAAGCATTGAAACAATCATGACTTAAAAAGCCTTAAAGTGATACTAGAATATTCATGGAGCTTCATCTCAAACTTGGCCGAAAAATGTCAACCATTTAGCCATCTCATAAAGTAGGATGCTCCTTTTGAATGGGACCAAGCCTGTAGTAATGCCTTTGAAAGTATCAAATCATACTTGATGAATTCTCTAATTCTTGCAGCACCCATACTAGAAAAACCATTGATAATATATATCAATGCACCAAAAAAGTCAATTGGAGAACTACTGCTCAAGAAAATTATGAAGGCAAAAAAAGTTTTGTTTACTATCAGTGCATAATAATGTGACACGACCTGAACCAGGGCCTAGTCGTGATGGGTATCTCATGTACAACCAGGACCGATGACCACTCCCAATACCCAATCGTTAACCTCCCTACACCCCATGTTGGATAAATTATAAACATATAACAAGATAATACAATATAAATTTAAAGTCAATAAAGTAAGTCTATAACCAAAAACATGCAGCCACAACTAAACATCCAACCAATAAAAATCCTAATGCCAATACCAATACCAATCTTGATGCTAATACCAACACAACCTATGCCTATAATAGTCCGACAAGGCCTCTAACTACAAACAAAGAACTTCTGATTGGATCATGCCCCCAGCCATGGACAAAACCAAAACCAAGGACATAAACATAATGACAAAAAGTGCTTAGCATGAAATAGGGTCTTCCAGAGTATAGAAGATCACCACTTTAATCTGATTCAAAGTTGTCCCCCAATCCAAGACACATAGTAAGAGTAATAATAGTATGGACGATTCCTGTATAGCATAAGGATACAACACCTGAAGACAGTTATCAAAATGAAAGCAAGCATGTAACTTAGGGATAAAGATAAAACAATGTCGGCATTCAAAACAAAATAAAATAACCAAATGCCATTACACATATACATATAATATACTGTACGAAGATATGGAACAGGGTTTAACAGGCATATAAAATCTTAACCTGGGTTGTGTTGCTCAACCATCCTGAACATCCACCCACACACTATGTAGGTTTAGATCCCCCTACTAAAAGGTACTTGGTGCATGTTAGTTCCACGAACCGAAAGTATATAAGAAGAACAGGGAAAGCCTAGAACCCACGTCATTTTGAGATGCAAATATATATCAATAGTATAAACCATTCACACAGGTTATTAAAACCAAAGCTCATGTTAGCAAACATGAGTTTTCACAATCGGTCTATTCAGGACCTCCACCTTCCATGATTTTGCTTTCACAACCCTAATTATTTCCCAATTTAAACATTTATACATTTCCTACCATTTAAAAGGAGTATTTTAATTAGGCATTAACCATTAGTACCTTCATAATAATATTTGAGCTTGCAAGTCTATTCCAATTATGCCATATAATCCATTAAACAAAAACCATAGCAAAAAAGGCATTTCCGAAGTCATATAAAACCAAACCAAATCATTTCACCTTCCATTTCCATTTATGAGATGCTTTTATTCAAAGGAATAGTCAAACTAAACACTTTGGGAATTCCATTATACCCCTAGTTTAAATTCCCACCTTTCTCATCACTACTAACTAGGTGTAAAGAACAAGGTTGGGGTTATAACCACCTAACAAGTGTGTAATTCGTAATCACCCAAAATCTCAATCAAACATCCCTATTTCTAGGATGATAATCTTGACGTGATTTACACTGCACGTACACTTATTTCTCAGATTGCAAATGGTAGAAAACCATAGGCTTAATTGTCCACCATTGCCCTTTCTCCCTATAACCCTCTTTCAAGGAAGTTATATGTTACTTAATGTTCACCATCATTCCCATTACAAGGATGATGAAGGGTTTCTAGAGTTTGGGGTTTTCACCTATCAAACCCATTTGGAGATTTAGGGTTTTCACCCACAAATTCTAACTCATAGACTCAAGAAATGGTGGAATCCATACTCAATAACTAACAATCATGAAAACACAACAACAACCACACACAATTACACTTTAGTTCTACATAATCCAAAGACTAATTTACTTAGCTATTCATGAGGAAAGTGAAGAAAGCTATACCATTCGGATTATCTAAAGAATTCATTCTTCACAAAATACTAAGAAATCAAGCCTCCATAATTAGTTACGCACTTGCCCAATTAGGGTTTCTTGGTTCTAATTCAAAATTGTCTATGACGTAAGTAATACCCAAAGAAGAGAGGGTTTTTGCCTATATGAGTTTTTGGATCGCCTATGCAATTTTACAAAACTACCCTAACTCATCTTCTCGCTGAACCACAATCACGTTGGTTCGACTACAACCGAGGTTGTTCCTTACAATCATATTTTGCAAATAATGTTGACTGACCACGATAGTGACTTGAGGACTGTGGTCATTGTAGCTGAGGTTGAACTACTCAAAGTCTCCAGCTGCACTTCTTTTACTTTTATTTAACCCTGTTTAGCTCCAATCCATATCTTTTCACCTTTTCAACCATATACATACAAAAAGTCGATATCAGTGCATTTAAATCATGATGATATCTCATTTTATTATACAAGAGGGAGTATTGTGGACAAATGTTTTTTTGGAAATGAGTGGTTAAATCACCACTCATCAATACCCCCAACTTAAAACCTTGCTTGTCCTCAAGTAACACCACCATTTTCTATGAGACAAATTCATACATATACCCACACTCTATTACCCACCGATCATGGTGATACATATTTGATTACTACCACAAAAAGCTCTTTGCACTTTGGCAAAATGGTTTCAACTACACCCCTTAACCTAAAATGGAATATTTGGAAGATGAATTAGACTTTGGGGAGCAACCATGTAACTACCATTAACACTCTCGAAATGACTCACTTGCTAACCACAACAATCTTATACTTCCTTTTATCTCATTGTGTGGAAGATGAAAAAATCACCCACCTCTATTATTTACATGCCTCCTCACAAAAAAGAAAATTTCACACACCTAGTTACCACATTAAACAATGAATTTTAAGTGAAAACACTCTCTCTCTCAAGAAATTCTCCATGTTAACAAGTTCCATGCTATAGGCTTGCCCCTGTTTTAATTCGCCACTACAATGACCACACTTGGTTGGGAATCACATAGGACTTTTTTAGCTTGTAATGTAGGTTTAGGGTAGGGTAGGATATAAACTTAGGACAATAAGGCTAAACCCCCCTTGAATTTCTACATCACACTGTCTTGACTTTTAACTACTGGACCACTTTTTTTCCTTTACTGTTGTGCCTTCTTTGCCATTTCTTGATTTTCCTACTTTTCTCTTTCTCTTATTTTTTTGTGAGCATAAATCATTCCTTTCTTTCCTTTGTTGTATCTTTCTTTCTTATAATCATTTTACTTTTTTATCTTAAGCGTGTAGACACTTTCTTATGATTTCATGTCCCAACTATACCTTTTTCAATTTCCACCACCCCAAACGTAGGATTTTATCCTCAAATTGTATTCTTAAGTTCAAGGAGGGTAGAGATCAAAGTAGGAAAAATAGAAGGGTCACAGCTTGTAATGTGTTTTCCAAAGAAAAGTCCAAATGTTGAAAGAGGTTGACTAAAGGTAACTCCTATGTATTGGTAGGATTCTTAGACTAAAGTGGGCTTCCAATGTCACAAGATTGCCTATGATCAATTTACCAACCAAGCACAATGGAGTATTCACTGTTCCTCCGGCTCGAGTTATTGGTACTAGCATTGGTATTGGTTGGATATTTGGTGTTGGCATTGAGAAGCAAACCCATAATGCTTACTTAACTATATCACCATGTAAGAGGAGTCCACTGCTTTCAATAAATGGCCTTCAATCTTTGATTGACTTGGAGAATCAACGAAAAAAATGTTAGTTTTTGAAATATTGGGTATATTAACTAAGATAAAAGACAACAAAAATCGAACAAATTAATAAAGTATGATAATATACTCTTCACCTAGAATCCGGAAGGATTTCTAAATTTTGATTACATTAACAATGAGACACCATAAGGAATTGGTGGTTTTATGTAAGGAAGTATTACAAGAAAAGAATCATATTGTGGTTTTTACGAGGATACGTGAGGAAGATGAAGAAAGTGTAGGATTTTCATGTCATTTTATCACCTAAAGTGAGAATGATGCCTCATCTTTGTTGATGGTTTATGAAGATCTGGAAGATATTCCATGGTGTTACCATATATTCATATATGAGAGATAATAATCCTCAAGAGGAGGAAGATATTGGCAATGCTCCAGCGAATCTTCAAGAAGGAGTGAGACCACAATTGATCCCTTGAAGGAAGTTAATCTTGGCACTGATGGAGATCCAAGACAAACTTACTTGAGCGATTTTCTAGAAATCGATGAAGAAATTTCTTATACAGACATACTCAAATAATATATGAATGTATTCACTTGGATTTAGTAGGAGATAACTGTATTAGATCTAAAAATAGTGGTCCATCAGTTAGCGTTCAAGAATGGTGTTGGTTCTGTTAAGCAATCCATAAGATGTTTTATCCCAGAATTGGTTCCATTTTTGATAATGAGGTTAGCAAACTCATCAAAGTTTTATTTATTCATGAACTTAAATACCCCACATACATTTCAAGTATCATTCATGTGAGGAATAAAAATGGACAAATTTGTGCTTTTGTAGAGTTTAGAGATCTCAATAATGCCAGCTTAAGGATGAATTCCCAAATCCCATTCCAGAATTGATGATTGATACTATTATTGATTATGAGGAGATGTCATTCATGGATGATTTATCTGGATATAACCAAATTTTCATGACACTAAAGGATGTAGAGCACACTGTATTTTGTACACCAAAAGGTATTTATTGAAACAAGGTGATGACTTTTGATTTAAAAAATGTTTGTTCCATTTAGCAAAGGGCTATGCAAAACATCTTTGACAACCTACTACTTAAAAATGTTGAGTGCTATGTGGATGACTTAGTGGTGAATTCTAGAAAGAGGTATGACAACTTGAAAGATCTTATATTTGACTTGCTTCAAAGATATCAACTTAGGATGAACCCCTTGAAATTTCCCTTCAGAGTTACTTCTAGAAAGTTGCTTGACTCGATTGTACGATACCGAGGAACTAAAATTGATTAGTTCAAGGTCAATATGATTCTGACTATGCTCCATCCTTGAAACAATAATGACTTAAAAAGCCTTAAATGGAGGCTAGAATATTTAACGAGGTTCATCTCAAACCTAGCCAAAAAAAGTCAACTATTTCGCCATTTCATGAAGAGGGATTCTCATTTTGAATAGGACTAACCTATAATAAGTTCTTTAAAGGTATCAAATCATACTTGATGAAGCCTCTAGTTCTTGCAGTACCCATAACTGAAAAACCATTGATAATCTTATTGATGCACCAGAAAGGATAGTCGAAGCACTACTGCTCATGAAAATAGTGAAGGGAAATAAAATTATCTTTAGTATCAAAGAATAATAATGTGACGCGATCTCAACTAAGGCCTAGTAGTGTCTGGAATCTCATGCCCAATGACGACTAGAGACCACCCTAATACCTAATCATTAACCTTCCAACACACCATGTTAAATTAATTTTGAACATACAACAAGATAAAACAATATAATTTTAAAGATAATAAATTAAGTCTATAACTATAACCCAGCAGCCACAACCAAATATCAATCAAATACCAATCCTAATGCCAATACAAATAATAATGCTAATGCTAATACCGACACCGCCCATGCCTATAGAAGTTCGACAAAGCCTCTAACCAGAAAAGAACATCCAATCAGAACATGCCCCCGACCATAGCTAAAACCACAACCAAGGAAATATCAATAATAAAATGAAGTCTGTAGCAGGAAATGGGATTTTTTGGGGTATGGACGCTAACCGCATTAATCTGATTCAATGCTATCCTCGAATACAAGTCACTATGCAGGAGGAATGGTAGTATGGCCAATACCTGCAAATCATGGGGATGCTATGACGAAGATGGTTAGCAGAGTGAAAGCTAGCATGTAAATCAGGAATGAAGATAAAATAATGCCACTATTCAAAACCAAATAAAATAACCATATGCAATCACACACATACACACACACACACATATATATATATATACCATTCTGGGATAGGGAATAAGATTTAATATGCATTTAAAATCTTAACATGGGTTGTTTAGCTCAGTCATCCTGAGCATCCACCCTTGAACTATATGGGTTCAGCTCCCCCCTGTTAAAGGGCCCCAGTGCATAATAACCGCATAAATAGTAGGTATCAAGAAAGATTAGGAAATGCGCCGACCCCACGTCATTCAATGATAAAAATATACATTAATAGTGTGAAAAATGCATATAAGTCATTAAAATAAGACCTTATCTCGACAAACATGAGTTTCTAGTATTGATCCCCCGGGACCTCTACCTTCCATGATTTTTCTATCACAACCCTCATTATTACCTTATTAAGACATTTATACATTCCCAACCTTTTATAAAGGAGTCTTTTAATTAATCATTAACCATTGGTATCATCATACCAATATTTGAGCATGCCAACCTATTCAAATTATTCCATATAAGCCATTAAACCAAAACTATGGCCACCAAGGCCATTTCAATGTCATTTAAAATCAAAACAAACTATTTCACATTCCATTACTATTTATGTGATACATTAATTCATTGTAATAGTCCAACCAAAGTTAGCATTGGTATTGGTACTATCATTGGGATTGGTTTGATATTTTGTATTGGCATTGTGAAGCCAACCCATGATGCTTACGTAACTATATCACCGTGGAAAAGGAGTTTATTTCTTTCAAAAAAACATCTTCAATCTTTAATAGTCTTGAAGAATCAACCATAAGAACTTCTGTGTTTGAGATATTAGGTATATAAACTAAGAAGAAAGGGAAAAACTATCAAAGAAGTTGTCAAACAACGATAATATACTCTTCATCTAGAATCCCGAAGGATTTCAAAACTTTGATTCCATCTACAACGAGGTTCCATATGGAATTGGTGGTTTAATGTAAGAAACTATATGTTCATGTCATATTATAACCCAAAGTAAGAATGATGCCTCATCTTAGATGAAGTTTTATGAAGATCTGGAAGATATTTCATAGTGTTACCATATATGTATATATTAAAGAAAATGATCCTTAAGAGGAGGAAGATATTAGGGATGCTGTGTCAAAACTTGAAGAAAGAGTGAAGACCATAATATATCCCTTGAAGGAAGTCAATCTTGGCACTGATGGAGATCCAAGACAAACTTAATAGAGAGCTTTTCTAGAAATGGATGAATAAATTGCTTATATGGACATATTTAAAGAATATAGGATTGTATTCTCTTGGAGTTATTAGGAGATAACTTTCTTAGATCTAAACATAATGGTCCATAAGCTGGTGGTCAAGAATGGCGCCCGTCCTGTTAAGAAAGCCAAAAGATGTTTTAGGCCAGAATTTATTCCATTGTTTAAAAATGAGGTTAACAGACTCATTAAAGTTGGCTTTATTTGTGAACTTAAATACCCTGCATAGATTTCAAGTATCGTTCCTTTGAGGAAACAAATGGATGAATTTGATCTTTTTTTGACTTTAGAGATCTTAATAATGCCTATCCTATCACGACCTGAACCAGGGCCTGGCCGTGACGAGCATTTCAAACCATGGAGGCCCAAAACACCCCTGTCTATCTGGTAATCATGCACCTAATTCATATGATCAAAGTAATGCGAAAGAAACACAATATAACGAAAACATGGTCAAGAATCATATGAAAACGAAAATGGGAAATAGTGTTCCACAATCTAAATCAACATCTCTAAAACCTTCTGCAAAATCTGTACTACATGACCGAAACAATGTCTATCTGAAAACTGGGACAAGGCCCCCAGTAGACCCAAAACTAATAAATGATAAATGAAATAGCAAACGTCAGGCCTTCCAAAATATAGAAGGCTCACCACTTAATTTTACAATCTGTCGGAAGAAATTTACTGGTTATCTGGAACCTTAGATTGTGCCTCCAAACCTGGGAGGGAAGGGGGTCAATACAAAAGTACTGGTACGCAGAGAAATCAAAACAAAAGTATAATATTTTTACACAATATAGGTGAGAGCCATTATAAAACATTTTCATATCAAAATCATTTGAAAAACACATGGGCATAATGTAATAGCTTTCAATAACTATGAAATGCAACTGAGCTTGGTGGAATGCCCTACATAATTTGCACTAATTTTCAATCCTCGGTTACCACCGAGATTAGAGTATAAATGAGGGAGAGACACAAAAAACCACGAAGCATGGTGTCTTGACCAAATGATATTGCCCAAGACCACTTAGCCCGGGCTCCTACCTATAATCCTAATTTGGGAATGACATAAGTCAAGTACTCAAGTCACTTAGCCTGGTACCAAATTCTCGTGTCGGCAAACACGGTTTTCAGCGATGAGCCCTTACACTCAAATGCCTTTTTTGGGCATCCACCTATCTCATGTAAAATCAATGCATTCAAATTTTATCTGATTCAATCACATATTGTATTCTGTAGAGTATCATCATACCCGACTTACAAGCCATCAATATCACATCATTCTTCTCATTCAACCATTATATTCAACATGAATAACCTTCTTATTTTTGAAGTCAAAATCATATAAATTCTTAAAAAAATTCATGTCATTCTCTTCAATATATTTTGAAACAATTTACATCATATGAACATTTAAAACAAATTCACATCAAGAGAGGAAATTTCATATCATTCATGCTCTCAAGTTAAGACCTTTTCGGAATACATGCATATACATATATCATATAGCAAATAAATTTAGGATTAGGTCTAATGGACAAATAAATATCATAAAATGTTTAAAACATAATCATATAAGTAATTTCAAAACCCCCATTTGAAAACATGAATTTTTAAAACCCATGAGATTTTTGAGATAAACCCACGTACCTCTATATGCAAATATTAGGTGTTTCTTGAAGCCTGCGTTGCGAGAATTCCAAATCTTTAATTTGATTTGAAAACCCACGGTTGAATCTTGAACTACTTGTGTTTTTATTTTGAAACCCTTGCGAGAGTTCTTGAATAACTTTGATGAATGAAGGTGTATTTTGAGGTCTTTGGGAACTTAATTTCGCGTTTATGGCTGAATAAGGGTGGAAAAGGACCATTTCACCCCAAAAACTTAGTGTTTCAGTCACCTGAAACCCTTATATAGGTGGTGCCTATGCTATCGCCTATGTTTACATAGGCCATAACTTCTTGGTTGGGACTCAGATTTTAGCAAAATTGGTATCGTTTGAAAGCTAACTCAAAGACCTATCATTTGACATATAGTAGGCTCTCTAATTTGACATATATAGAGAGTTATGGTCAATGGAATCTGACACAAATTACAACGTCCACTAAAACTTAATAGATCGAAATAGTTTCAACTCATCCTTGAGTTGAAGGACCTCTATGGTATAAATTCAAGCTTGAATGGATTCATCTACTATGCAAATAATTAATATTCCATATTGGCATAGGATTTATGGCTTCGAGATTATCAACGCATCAACATCATGGTTTTGATTCTAGCCCAAAATGTGGGGTGTGACATATCCTAAGGATGATTTTTCAATTTTCATTCAAGAATTGATGATTGATATTATTATAGATTATGAGGAGATGTTATTCATGGATGATTCATATAGCTATAACCAAATTGCATGGCACTAAAGGATGTAAGCTTATTGTGTTTCGTATGCCAAAATGTATTTATTTCTACCAGATAATGCCTTTTGATTTGAAAAAATCATGACTTAAAAAGTCTTAAAGGGAGGCTAGAATTTTCATGGAGCTTCATCTTAAAATTGGCCGAAAAATGTCAACCATTTAGCCATCTCATAAAGAAGGATGCACCTTTTGAATGGGACCAAGCCTGTACTAATGCCTTTGAAAGTATCAAATCATACTTGATGAAGCCTCTAATTCTTGCAGAACCCATACTAGAAAATCCATTGATAATCTATATTAATGCACCAAAAAAGTCAGTTGGAGAACTACTGCTCAAGAAAGTTATGAAGGCAAAAAACATTTTCTTTACTATCAGCACATAATAATGTGACACGACCTGAACTAGGGCATAGTCGTGATTGGTATCTCAAGTACAACTAATACCGGAGACCATACCCAATACCCAATCGTTAACCGCCCTATACTCTATGTCGGATGAATTACAAACATATAACAAGAACTACAAAATTTTTGGCCTAAGGCCACACAAAATATGGACAACACTTGTAAAGTATTGCCCAAAATATATTTGGGCACGCTTGTAAAATGTAGCATTAAGTTTTAGCTTTAAGCCACGATAATTTAACAACGCTTGTAAAGCGTGCCCTTTAATACTATAGGCTACACTTTATAAGTGTTTTCATAATATTATATAATTAGCCTTTCCTTTTACAAATATGGTCAAACTTTTAGAATGTGGCTATTTTCATTATTTTAAAACAACAATTTACAAGGGTTGCCTTATAACTTTTCAAAAATTTGCAACAAAATTTGATATTCCCTCCAATTTATTTTTTCCCTCCAATTTCTAATTACCAATAAAAATCATTGTAAAACATTAGTTAAAAATGAATTCTAATAATAAATATTCAGATAAAAAAATAACATAAACATGCGTACAACAAAACATTTTTGGGAAAAAATATCTTGAATTGAAAGAAAACACAGATTACAGAAAATTATCTAGATTCCTCAACTCAAAGTCTCAATTGTTATATCTAAGAGAGAAAAAATATTGAAGACTGCCGCCCGCGAGAAAGAGGCATACTTACTGCCATGAGGAGAAGGGGTCGGTGCTTATCATCCACCAGAAGGGTATGTTAATTCCTTTATTTACTTCCTAATTTAGTTCATCATCTTACTTTATTTTTCTATTTTTGTAACCATTTCTGTTGTAGGGTTATTGATTTAGCTCATTATCTTACTCTATATTTGCTTTTTGTTTGTTGTTCTTGTTGCCATTTCTGTTGTAGGGTTATTTATTTAGCTCATATCTTTCAATATTTTTGCTTCCAGTTTGTTGTTCTTGTAGTCATTTCTGTTCTGAGGTTCTTGATTTAGTTCATATCTTGCACAATTGAAAGAGGCTTTATAGCTGTTGGTACTGGAGGTCATGATTTTGTGATAAATAATTTATTTTTAATTTTATGCTGAATTTTTCCATCTTGGATATATTTTATTTTGTGTCAATTTCATTCTAAGTGTAATGATCCAATCTTTATTGCATTTGCTGTTGTTTTAGTGCTGATTTTCCCATTTGGGGTTGATTTATTTTCTGTTATATTTCAATAGAGCATATTAGATATGTGTATTATTTTCCAAATGTAAAATTCTATATGATGAAAAAATAGGAGAGGTTATGGGGTTTTTCTGTATACTGAGTTATTCTATGCTGCTCAGTTTCACAATTGCTAGTATATCTATTAGTCTGTTTTGTCATATCCCTGGGCTAGGTCGTCATGTGATTTGGAGAGTTTAATGATATCTTGTGTCATCTACCAATCTTCACTCCAGTTTATATTCTCAGGTCCCTCTCTTATATCACTAGAATCTATTTCTTGGTTGCTCACATTAGTATTGTAGTTGAAAAGAACATTTCATAATCAAGAGAATACCTTTTGACTTTTTGTAAGAGATGATCTAAACTCACTAAAATTGAAAGACAATACAACTTAGTTTCACAATCTAGTTTCTCTCAGTAAGTAATATGCTCAGAACTTGCGAGGAAGATTCATACTCGGGTGATCAAATAGTGAAAGACAAAGCTTCCCTTCACGTCTACTATCTCACACTCCATCGTAACTTGAATAAAGGGAACTTACCATGTCCAAGTTAGTGCATTTAGTCATCTTGTAGCAGAAGCGCCTATTGAACTCTTGAAAAACAAATTCTACTTCAAGCCTTTACTGTTAAAGACCCAACACTAGTTATTTCTACTGGAAAAATATTTGGAGCTTCACTTCTAGAAGACTGCCCGCATCTAGAAATTTACAATATATGTTGACGTACACATTGACTTGGATTATAAGTTTGCATGAAATTCTATTTTTCTTGTGCAGTGTCGTAGCAGGAAAAAATATGAAATATTATGCCTTGTCCTCTTACTCCATCTCAGTATCATGATTGAGATTCCCCTTAGTATATAAGTTGTGATAAATATATATAGGTAAAACATAAAGGAATTTTAAATTTAGTACCCGAGTCTATTTCAAAATAAGTTCTGGTATAACAATTACAGTTGCCTTATTGTGTTGCCACTTCATCGTCCGATATTGTTCTTGTGTTTACTTTGAATGAAACGTGGACTAAAATCACACAATAGATATTTTGATACACTCTTCAGCGTGTTTGCTACTGACTTGTAAGAAATCTTTCTCCATATCATCGGGTTTGTGATTAACTACTCGACTAGACTAGAGTTGAAGCCCCCAAAAGCCTTTTTTCTTCAAACACCAATGAAATTTGCTTTTTCAAGCACCCTGATAGACAAAATTATCTCTAGGTAATGCATTCGGACATGGAGACCACGGAACACAGCCTGCATGACTAGAGGTAGGTTCTATTAATAATGGATCATGTTTTTGTTTTAGTTTTATGGAAAAGTCACAGAGTAAAGAGGGCCTTACATGAATTAGCCACGCTATTTACAAATATGGTCACACTTTTAGAATGTGGCAATTTTCATTATTTTAAAACAACAATTTACAAGGGTATCCTTATAACTTTTCAAAAATTTGCAACAAAATTTGATATTCCCTCAAATATATTTTTGCCTCCTATTTCTAATTACCAAAAAAAAAAATCATTGTAAAACATTAGTTAAAAATGAATTCTAATAATAAACATTCAGCTAAAAAATTAACATAAACACGCGCACAACAAAACATTTTTGGGAAAAAATAGCTAGAGTTGAAAGAAAACACAGATTATGGAAAATTATATAGATTCCTCAACTCAAAGTCTCAATTGTTGTATCTAAGAGAGAAAGACTATTGATGACTGCCGCCGATGAGGAAGAGGCATACCTATTGCCATGATGAGAAAGGGTCGGTGCTTATCGTCTAGGAGAAGGGTATGTTAATTCCTTTATTTATTTCATAATTTAGTTCATAATCTTACTGTGTTTTTCTATTCTTGTAAACATTTATGTTGTAGGGTTATTGATTTAGTTCATTATCTTACTCTATTTTTGCTTCTTGTTTGCTGTTCTTGTAGCCATTTCTGTTGTAGGGTTCTTTATTTAGCTCATATCTTTCAATATTTTTGCTTCCTGTTTGTTGTTCTTATAGTCATTTCTATTGTGGGGTTCTTGGTTTAGTTCATATCTTGCACAATTGAAAGAGGCTTTACAGCTATTGGTACTAGAGGTGATGATTTTGTATACCGAGTTGTTCTATACTGCTCAGTTTCACAATTGCTAGCCTGTCTAGTAGTCTGTTTTGTCATATCCCTAGGCTAGGTCATCATCTGATTTGGAGACTTTAACGATATCTTGTGTCATCTACCAATCTTCACTCCAGTTTATATTCTCAGGTCCCTCGCTTATATCTCAAGAATCTATTACTTGGTTTCTCACATTAGGATTGTAGTTGAAAAGAACATTTCATAATCAAGAGAATACCTTTTCACTTTTTGTAAGAGATGATCTAAACTCACTAAAATTGAAAGGCAATACAACTTAGTTTCACAATCTAGTTTCCCTCAGTAAGTAATATGCTCAGAACTTGCGAGCAAGATTCATACTCGGGTGATCAAATAGTGAAAGACAAAGCTTCCCTTAACGTTTACTATCTTACACTCCATCGTAACTTGAAAAAAGGGAACTTACCATGTCCAAGTTAGTGTATCTAGTCATCTTATGGCAGAAGCTCCTGTTAAATTCTTGAAAGCAAAATCTACTTCAAGCATTTACCGTTAAAGACCCAACACTATTTATTTCTACTGGAAAACTATTTGGAGCTTCGCTGCAAGAAGACTGCCTGCATCTAGAAATTTACAATATATGTTGATGTACACATTGACTTGGATTATAAGTTGGCACCAAATTCCGGTTTTTCTTGTGCAGTGTCGTAGCAGCAAAAAATATGAAATGTCATGCCTTGTCCTCTTACTATATCTCAGTATTAAGATTGATATTCCCCTTAGTATATAAGGTGTGATAAAAAAAATATAGGTAAAACATAAAGGAGTTTTAAATTTAGTAGCCGAGTCTATTTCAAAATTATTTCGGGTATAACAATTACCGTTGCCTTATTGTGTTGCCACTTCATCCTCCGATATTTTTCTTGTGTTTACTTTGAGTGAAACATGGACTAAACTCACACAATAGATCTTTCTATACACTCTTCAGCTAGTTTCCTACTGACTTGTAATGAATCTTTCTCCATATCATCTAGTTTGTGATTAACTGCTCGACTAGACTAGAGTTGAAGCCCCCAAAAGCCTTTTTTCTTCATACACCAATGAAATATTGTCTTTTTAACCATCCTGATAGACCAAATTATCTCTAGGTAATGCCTTCGGACATGGAGACCACGGAACACAACCTGCATGACCAGAGGTAGGTTCCATTAATAATGGATCATGTTATTCTTTTAGTTTTATGGAAAAGTCACAGAGTAAAGAGGACCTTACTTGAATTAGCCACGCCTTTTACAAATATGGTCACACTTTTAGAATGTGGCTATTTTCATTATTTTAAAACAACAATTTTCAAGGGTTGCCTTATAACTTTTTAAAAATTTGCAACAAAATTTGATATTCCCTCAAATATATTTTTGCCTCCTATTTCTAATTACCAAAAAAAAAAAATCATTGTAAAACATTAGTTAAAAATGAATTCTAATAATAAACATTCAGCTAAAAAATTAACATAAACACGCGCACAACAAAACATTTTTGGGAAAAAATAGCTAGAGTTGAAAGAAAACACAGATTACGGAAAATTATATAGATTCGTCAACTCAAAGTCTCAATTGTTGTATCTAAGAGAGAAAGACTATTGATGACTGCCGCCGATGAGGAAGAGGCATACCTATTGCCATGATGAGAAGGGGTCGGTGCTTATCGTCTAGCAGAAGGGTATGTTAATTCCTTTATTTATTTCATAATTTAGTTCATAATCTTACTGTGTTTTTCTATTCTTGTAAACATTTATGTTGTAGGGTTATTGATTTAGTTCATTATCTTATTCTATTTTTGCTTCTTGTTTGCTGTTCTTGTAGCCATTTCTATTGTAGGGTTCTTCATTTAGCTCATATCTTTCAATATTTTTGCTTCCTGTTTGTTATTCTTGTAGTCATTTCTGTTATGGGGTTCTTTATTTAGTTCATATCTTGCACAATCGAAAGAGGCTTTACAACTATTGGTACTGGAGGTGATGATTTTGTGATAAATAATTTTTTTTAATCTATTACTTGGTTGTTCACATTAAGATTGTAGTTAAAAAGAACATTTCATAATCAAGAGAATACCTTTTCACTTTTTGTAAGAGATGATCTAAACTCACTAAAATTGAAAAACAAGACAACTTAGTTTCACAATCTAGTTTCTCTCAGTAAGTAATATGCTCAGAACTTGCAAGGAAGATTCATACTCGGGTGATCACAGAGTGAAAGGCAAAGCTTCCCTTCACGTCTACTATCTCACACTCCATCGTAACTTGAATAAAGGGAACTTACCATGTCCAAATTATTGTATCTAGTCATCTTGTTGCATAAGCGCCTATTGACTTCTTGAAAAACAAATTGTATTTCAAGCCTTTACCGTTAAAGACCCAACACTAGTTATTTCTACTGGAAAAATATTCGGAGCTTCACAGCATGAAGACTGCCTGCATCTAGAAATTTACAATATATGTTTATGTACACATTGACTTGGATTATAAGTTGGAACCAAATTCTGTTTTTCTTGTGCAGTGTCGTAGCAGGAAAAAATATAAAATGTCATGCCTTGTCCTCTTACTCCATCTCAGTATCAGGATTGAGATTCCCCTTAGTATATAAGTTGTGATAAAAAAATATAGGTAAAACATAAAGGAGTTTTAAATTTAGTACCCGAGTCTATTTCAAAATAATTTCTAGTATAACGATTACCGTTGCCTTATTGTGTTGCCACTTCATCCTCCGATATTGTTCTTGTGTTTACTTTGAATGAAACATGGACTAAACTCACACAATAGATCTTTCGATAAACTCTTCAGCTTGTTTCCTACTGACTTGTAAGAAATATTTCTCCATATCATCGGGTTTGTGATTAACTACTCGACTAGACTAGAGTTGAAGCCCCCAAAAGCCTTTTTTCTTCAAACACCAATGAAATAATGCCTTTTCAAGCACCCTGATAGACCAAATTATCTCGAGGTAATGCCTTCGAACATGGAGACCACGGAACACAGCATGCATGACCATAGTTAGGTTGCATTAATAATGGATCATGTTATTCTTTTAGTTTTATGGAAAAGTCACAGAGTAAAGAGGGCCTTACTTGAATTTTGATGGCCTGACAGTGCATGTGAAGAAACTCTTTCCTCATCATCCATGTTCGGAACCTATACTGGATTTGGGCAGCAGCTTCTAATTATTTTAGTATTTCATTGTTTCAGAAAGAATGTTGACTCTTCATAGCAGCAATTATATTACGTGCTTCTATCTCTAGATTTAAAAACTCAACTGCTTTTGTCCGCCCTTTCAGTGAACGCTCCCTAAATATAGCTTGAATATGTGCAGCTGCATCTATTGCAGTACAATAAGTTTCTAAGCTATCTTTTTGATTTTGCGCTTACTCTGTGAAGTTCTAGAGGTTTATTGATTCACTAGTCATTTGGAGTGAACTACTGTTATTACCATCTAATGCCATATCCTTAAATAGTGCAACTATAGCATTCTCCGCGAGATAAGCTCCCAAACTGTCATGTCCATTTTTAGATGCAAGATCAAAAGCAGTACACCCACCAAGGTTTTCTGACTTGGGATTTGTGACGAAATCTGGTTTTGCTCCCATAGATAAAAGAGTTGCAACCATTTTCTCCCTCATAGTCCAAATACCCAAATATAAATAACCTTATACTTGAAATAACCAAAAGATTGAAAATATACGTTCCATGTTGGTTCTACTTTTATTATTTTGGTAGGTAGAAATGAGGTGAAAGTAGTTCAGATAGGTTGGCGGGAAGAAGTTCAACTTTAATACAACCAAAATTGTAACGACTATTTAAAGAGTTTACATTTTTAGCAAGAGAACTATGAACAGAAAAGAAAGAATCAAATGATAGATAATTGCAATATTCTGGAGCTGTAACTAAGGATACCTTTCGTAATATGAAGCCAAATAGAGAGATGTCTAGCCATATTTGTCTCGATAATCCAGTGATAAACCAGGCAAAGAAAATGGATACACATCCCAAGTGTAACTTAGGATAGCACACAAATGACTAACACTTTGACCTCACTCGTTATGTTTTAAGATTTTACATCCTTCAACAATTCTTTCCATAAGCCATTCCTGTAATCTGGTTTGCAAAGAGAGATCAAACAAGCAAACTTTTACACATGGGATAGAGGATTTCTTGTCTTTAATTGATTTGATTAGACAGGCCCAATTATCAATAATGCGAGAACATTTTCCAGCAATTTTTTTTTCATCTTTTAGCTACGATTGGTGTATTTTTCTGGATAAGATATTAGGGTTCTTAGATGTTGAGAACAACAAATGAGCAAGGCTCATTTGAGTTGAAACTTCATCCTAGTTTGATTTATTTTGCGGGGTTCTGTCTAAATATGTACTAGAGGAGCTCGAAAATCAAAGGTCATGATTTGACTAATATGTTCAATTTTCTTTTTTCTATACATTAAATTAGCTTCCTATACGTTTAATTTTCTTGTTTCTTAGGGCTTTTTTAAAAATTTAGACTTGTGAAAATGTTGGAGTTTTTAAGACCTATTTAGGTTCTTGGTGTGCTAATATTATTGAGAGATCTTTAGGTTGTTGCCTATTGGTAGTATGTGAAGAGGAAGGAAGATTATAGGAATTTTATGCCAAATAATATGAGAAACCTTCTCTAACTCATGTCAATCTCAGAGAACTGAAATCAAATTTCTTCTAATTTAAATTCATAGTTGATTTAGCAGAATGTGAAAAAATACAAGTTCTTTGCCTTAAATCAGTTTCAGGAACAAAAAATGATCTTCTTTACAAAATTGATTCCAATTGAATGTAGTTACAAAAACAACAACATATTCAGTGCAATCCCTCAAGCGATGTCTAAGGAGAATATCGTGTATGTCAAGTTCGCTTTTTCAATGTGTTCATATAGAGGCCATCTCTAAATTTCAGTATGTGTAGTTAGTTATGTATCATATTTGTAGTGGGAATATTTCCATCTTCTTTTTGTTTAGACTTTCTGTTGCTAGTTTTTTTGATTTAAAATGTTTATAATCTATAACGCTTAAAATGCAGTCAGAAGTGAACTTTTTAGGAAGTCTTTTGCATCATAGCCTTGTTAAACTTCTATGATATAGTTCGGAGGACAAGGAATTGTTACTCGTGTACGAATTTATGCCAAAGGGGAGCTTGGAAAACCATCTTTTTAGAAGTAAGAAATTAGTGTTATAAATTCAATAAAACCAAAGTTTTTTAACCTCTAATGTGTCTGCTTTGTAGGGAGTTCCATTGAACCCCTTTCTTGGGACTTGCCGCTCATAATTTCCATAGGAGAAACACATGGGTTGACTTTTTACATACTTCAGAAAAGAAAGTTATACATAAAGACTTCAAAGCATCAAACATACTTCTTGGTGGGGTAAGGTCTTTTTCCATTTTATCCGGTTCACTACTTACCTAGTGTGTTACCCATGTATTTGAACATTTGTGTTTTGACAAATTTTCATGAAAAGTTTTATCTTTTTTCTCTAAATTTATTATGCATTTATATTTTTCTATTCATTAGAAAGTACTACTTCGAAGGATGATAAGACCATCTATGAGTGTAACGTGAGTAAGTTTCTTCTTTCTGCACATATGATATCCTCTGGCTGACACAAGTTTGTCAAATCAATAGAAATATTGTTTCCTTAAAGAAGAAATAGAGTAATATATAAGGCAATCCAAGATACTTGATAGACAATGTACCAAGGTTGATTCCAGTATTACCCAACAACGCAACCTATACTCTCTCAGAAACAATAATAATAAACATGTCAGTCTTCTTCTAGTTAGCAAATAGTCCAGTAGTTTTAGAAAATTATTTCAAAGATTCCATGAATCTATACCTATAAACCTGAGAGTAAATATTGTAAGTTAATATTGACTGGCATGAGTCTATCAGGGAAAAATATGAGGGATGAAGGTATATATTGTAAGTCTAAATTCACAATGAGATTAATGATCATCACAACCTCTTCCGTAGACAGAATGGTCAGAATCATATTAAGCAACATCCATATGAAAAAATGTTAGAATCTATTAAGTTTTATAAGTCTGCAGGATCCTCTGTTGCACACATGATAGAGCCCTCATATGTTAAGACTCTATGTATGTTTTTTTCTTTAGAGTTTTCAATTTCTCAATCACTTTGTAGTAACAACCTATTTGGACTTTGGATTGGTGGCTTTTGAGCACTTTTGTAGGGTCTTCATGAAATAAAAGAAGTGTTTTTAAGTACATGTTTATAATAAAAAAGAACTTATCGCTTGTTCTTCTAACCCAGTCAAATAGGCCCTAAGTGTTTCCATTTGTTTAATTTTAACTTGTAATTTTCATACAGGATGGTTCAGCTGAAGAAGATAAATATGAGGTTGGTTCTTCGGTCTAAAGTGGCATGCTATTTAGGAATATATGTTGTATATAGAATTAATATGTAACTGAGTGTATGCTTTCACTTGGCAGAATATGTAGGATCTTACACCAGATACTGATTTGTTAAAGGAACTGCCTAAAGAGTATACGTTTGAAACTGCACTGGCATATTTGATTGTAGGCATCATTTGCATATAATCTTTTGTTGTATAACATTCTATATTTCTGTTGATCACTTTAAGCATTAACGTCATTTCAATTGTGTATCAGGATAACTCATTGCATGTTGTATGGTCTAATCATGCAGACCACGGGTGATTAATAAGGTATGGAAATTCTTCCAGCTCAGCTCATGATTTGGTTCATAAAATGGTATTTTATATTTCAAATTTACAAGAAACTTGAATCCTGAACTTTTATCTTGAATTAATGAATAAAAGAAACTGTTGATTCACACATTTACTCATTTTGGGTAGAAAAAAATATTTGAATATTTGTCAAGCATATTTTTTTTTTCTAATTGTTTGTGCATTTTGAATGTCTAGGAACAATGCGGGTGATCAAATTTAAATGGTGGTCACCACAACTCAACTTGATAAAGATTGAAGTGAATAATGAAGAATTTTTAAACTATTTTTATATATGTTTGAATACATATGATTTTGTATAAAACTTACTACAAATATTTAAAAATTTGTTGTCTAATTAGCATGTGTGGTAAAACACATATTTTTTGAAGTTCATTGCAAATCTATGCTTTTGAATTATTTATTAGCTAATTGGTGCATAAGATTATATATATGTATGTATAGATGTAATGGGATTGGTGATGTATACATTCTAATCAAAATAATTATTTTTTAGGCATACCGCCATTTCTATAAAATGTGGCTTGAACTATCAAATTTTAGGAAATGTTGCTACACTTCAAAAGTGTGGCTTTTTAATTAAATTGTGGTATATATCTAAAATATGCTTACACTTTTCAAGTGTTGTCATAGAGGATGTATAAAAGGCTACGATTTGAAGTGTGGTTGGTAATAAACAAAAGGCGACATTATTTAAGTGTTGTTACATAGGTTCTATAAAAGGCTACGCTTGTGAAGCGTTCCCAAGAGCAAAACAAAGGAAACACTTGTAAGTGTAGCTTTATAAAATCAAAGTGTTGACAATGGCTAGCTGCAAAGCGTGGCCTTTGTACCTTAATGACCACGTTTTTTAAATATAGCTGATATGACAACACTTGAAAAGTGTGGCCTTTGATAAAAGGGTACGCCTCTTTAGGTCACCCCCCAAAAAGTGTTGCCTAAAGTTCAAAAGTGTATCCTTTGATCAAAGGCCACACTTTCTACTATTTTAGGACACACTTTACAAGAGTGGCAGTAGGAATAAAATGTTGTTGGTAGTAGGAATAAAATTTTGTAGTGATGATAATACAATATAAATTTAAAGACAATAAAGTAAGTCTGTAACCATAAACACGCAACCACAACTAAATAACCAACCAATACAAATCCTAATGCCAATACCAATACCAATGTTGACGCTAATACCAACATCAACTATGCCTATAATAGTCCAACAAGGCCTCTAACTAGAATCAAAGAACATCCGATTGGGACATGCCCCTAGCCATGGCCAAAACCAAATGAAAGGACATAAAAATAATGAAAAGAAGTCCTTATAATGAAATGGGGTCTTCCAGAGTATAAAAGATCACCACTTTAATCTGATTCAAAGTTGTCCCCCAATCCAAGTCACTGAGTAAAAGGAATAGTATTATGGATGGTTCCCGCATTGCATAGGGATACAACGCCCGAAGATGGTTAGCTGAATGAAAGAAACCATGTAACTTAGGGATGAAGATAAAACAATGTCATCATTCAAAACTAAATAAAATAACCAAATGCAATCACATATATACATATATATATATATATATATATACCATTCCGAGATATGGAACAGGGATAAATAGTTATTTAAAATATTAACCTAGGTTGTGTAGCTCAACCATCCTTGACATCCACTCACGCACTATATGGGTTTAGATCCCCTTGCTGAAAGAAGCTTAGTGCATGTTATCTGCATGAATCAGAGCTATATAAGAAGACCAGGGAAATCCCAGACCCCATGTCATTCCAAGATGCAAATATATATTAGTAGTATAAACCGTGCACACAGGTTATTAAACCAAACATCAAGTCGGCAAACATAAGTTTCCACAATTGGTCCCTTCAGGACCTTCACCTTCCACGATTTTTCTATCACAACCCTAATTATTGCCCAATTAAACATTTACACATTCTCTACCATTTATCAAAGAGTCTATTAAATAGGCATTAACCATTAGTATTGTTATACCAATATTTGAGCTTGCAAGTCTATTCCAATTACTCGATATAAACCTTTAAACAAAAACCATGGCCAACAACGCATTTCCGAAGTCATTTAAAACCAAAACAAACCATTTCACATTCTATTTCCATTTATGTGATGCATTTATTGAAAGGAATAGTCAAACCAAATGCTTTGGGAATTCCATTGTACCCCTAGTTCAAATTCCCACCTTTCTCATAACTACTAACTAAGTTTACAAAAAAAGGGTGGGGTTATAACCACCTACCAAGTGTGCAATTTTTAATCACCCAAAACCTCAATCAAGAATCCCTATTTCTAGGATGATAATCTTGAAATGATTTAACTCTTATTACACTTATTTCTCAGATTGCAAATGGTAGAAAATCATAGGCTTAATTGTCCACCATTGGTATGTCCTCCTATAACCCTCTTTCAAGGATGTTATAGGTTAACTCATGTTCACCTTCATCCCCCTTTCAAGGATGAAGAAGGGTTTCTAGAGTTTGGGGTTTTCACCCATCAAACCCATTTGGAGATTTGGGGTTTTCACCCACAAATTACAAATCATAAACTCAAGAAATGGTGGAATCCATACTCAATAACTAACAATCATGCAAACACAACAACACCCACACATAACTACACTTTAGTTCAACATAATCCAAAGACTAATTTACTTAGCTACTCATGAGGAAAGTAAAGAAATACATACCATTCGAATTATCCAAAGCGTTCATTTTTTACAAAATACTAAGAAATCAAGCCTCCATAATTAGTTATGCACTTGTCCAATTAGTGTTTCTTGATTCCAATTCAAAATTGTATATGAGGTAAGCAATACCCTAAGAAGAAAGGGTTTTTGCCTATATGAGTTTTTGAATTTGTCTATGCAATTTTACAAAACTACCCTAGGTCATATTCTTGCTGAATCGTGATCACGTAAGTTCGAATACGACTGTGGTTGTGCTTCGCGATCGCATGATGCTAACAATCTTGACAGACTGCGATAGTGACCTGAGGGTCGCGATCATGGTAGCCGAGGCTGAACTACTCCAGGTCTCTACCTGCACTTCTTTTGCTTTTATTTGACCCCTTTTCAGCTCCAATCCACATCTTTTCACCTTTTTAACCATATACATGCAAAATGTGGATATTAGTTCATTTAAATCATGATGATGTCTCATTTTACTATACAAGACAGAGTAGTGTGCACAAAATTTTTGTGCAAATGAGTGATAAAATAACCACTTATCAATACCCCCAACTTTAAACTGTGCTTGTGCTCGAGTAACACCACCATTTTCTATTAGACAACTTTATACGTATACCCACACTGTATTACCCAATAATCATGATGACGGAAATTTAATTACTACCATAAAAAGCTCTTAGCACTTTAGCAAAATGGTTTCAACTACACCCCTCAACCAAAAATGGGATATTTGAAGATGCATTAGACTTTGGGGAGCAACCATATAACTACCACTAACACTCTAGAAATGAATAATCCATAACATGGAATGAAACCAACCAACAACATGAATATCAATTTCAATTCAATCAAATCATGAACATTCATAAATATACAAATCGTGGATTTTGAAAAGTGATTCTTGAGCTTCATGGGTGAAAGAGACCCATGAATCAACACATGACATACCTGAGAATGTAATTCCGTAAAGATCCTTTGAGAGATTCTTGATCCTTTCCCTTGAATTTTTATGATTAGGGTTTCTTGGCTTTGAGAGTGTATGAAGAAATTGGAGAAAAATAGAGCGAATAATGATATGCTTAGGTCATGTATAGTTAAATTTTTTGTTTAAGGATGAACTAAAATCATGGGGAAAGACCCATTTAACCCTGGACACATCTTTTAATTTTTGTGAAAAAATTCCCAACCTAGACCCCTGGTGCGACACGGTGCTATTGCTCCGTATCACTGTAATTTGACAACTTGGAAATTGGACGATAGTTCAACGCGGGGTCATCATGGAGCTTTACTGGATTTTGTTAATTGGGAGTTGGGAGTCCTCCGCGATACTTTGAAATTGCAGAGTTTTACTAGAAATTGACAATTGTCCTTTTGGCTTATGGCGCGATGCACCACTGATTGAGATAATGGTTTTTTTTTGACTAAAACTTTAAATCGCCATAACTTCTTACCCGGTTATCGGATTTAGGAGAATTTTATATGCATGTAAAGCTTATTCAATTTCCCACACAACAAAAAGTGAAAATCTTGAAAATTCCTCATATATAAAAGGGAATTCATCTCTAAAGAATGTCTTTGACATCTTCGAGACTAATTTAAGCTAGGTAGAAGTATGGGGTATTACAATGATCCTCAAGCGGAGGAAGATATTTGAAATGCTCTGCTGAAACTTCAGGAAGGAGTGAATACCACAATATATCCTTTGAATGAAGTCAATCTTGCCACTGATGGAGATCCAAGAAAAACTTACTTGAGCATTTTTCTAGAATTAGATGAAGAAATTTCTTATATAGACATACTTAAATAATATAGGAATGTTTTCGCTTGGATTTATTAGGAGATACCTGGATTAGATCAAAAAATAGTGGTCCATCAGTTGGCGGTTAAGAATCCTGTCGGTTCTATTATGTAATCCAAAAGACGTTTTATGCCAGAATTAGTCCCATTGTTTTAAAATGAACTTAAATACCCCACATAAATTTCAAGTATAATTCATGTGAGGAAGAAAAATGCATAAATTTGTGCTTGTGTCGATTTTACAGATTTCAATAATACCTATCGTAAGGATGATTTTCCAATTCCCATTCCAGAATTTATGATTAATACTATTACCGGTTATGATGAGATGTTATTCATGGATGATTCATCTAGCTATAATCCAATCTGCACGATACTAAAGGATGTCGAGCACACATTATTTCGTATACCAAAAGATATTTATTGCTACAACATTATGCCTTTTGATTTAAAAAATATTTTTTCCACTTATTAAAGGGCTATGCAAAACATCCTTGACAACCTACTACTTATAAATGTTGAGTGCTATGTGGATGACTTAGTGGTGAATTCTAAAAAGAGGGATGACAACTTGAAAGACCTTAGGATGGTATTTGAGTTGCTTCAAAGATATCAACTTAGGATGAACCCCTTGAAATGTGCCTTCAGAGTTACTTCTAGAAAGTTTCTTGACTCTATTGTATGATACCTAGGAATTGAAATTGATTAGTTCAAGGCCAATGTGATTCAGACGATCCTCGACCCTTGAAATAATCATGACTTAAAATGCCTTATAAGTAAATATTTAAGGAGGTTCATCTCAAACCTGACCAAAAAAAGTCAACAATTTATCCATTTCATGAAGAAGGATGCTTCTTTTGAATGGGACTAAGCCTGTAATAAGTCCTTTGAAAGTATGAAAACATACTTTATGAAGCCTCTAGTTCTTGTAGTACCCATACCTTAAAAACCATTGATAATCTATTTCGATGCACCAAAAAGGTTAGTTGGATCACTACTACTGAAGAAAATAGTGAAAGCAAAGAAAATTGTCTTTAGTATAAGAGAATAATGATGTGACGTGACCTGAACTAAGGCCTAGTAGTGTCGGGTATCTCATGTCCAACCACAACCGGAGACCACCCCAATACCAAATCATTAACCTCTCTACATACCATGTCAAATTAATTTTGAACATCCAATAAAATAAAATAATATAATTTTAAAGACAATAAATTAAGTCTATAACCATAACCAAGCAGCCATAATCAAATATCCAATCAATACCAATCCCAATGCCAATATAAATACCAATGTTAATGCTAATAATGACACTACCCATTCCTATAGAAGTTTGAAAAAGCCTCTAACCAGAATAAAGAACATCCGGTCGGGACATGCCCCCAACTATAGCTAAAACCACAACCAAAGAAATAACAATATTGAAAGAAGTATGTAACATACAATGGAGTCTTTTGGTGTAGGGAAGATTACCACTTTAATCTGATTCAATGTTTTCCCCGAATCTAAGTCACTATGCAGGAGAAATAGTAGTATGGCCGGTACCTACATCACATGGGGATGCATTGCTCGAAGATGGTTAGAAAAGTGAAAGCTAGCATGTAACTCAGGAATAAAGATAATATAATGCCATCAATCAAAACCAAATCAAATAACCATATGCAATCACATATATACATATATATATATATGTATATATATATACATATATATATATATATATATTCCATTATTGGATAGGGAATAGGATTTAACATGCATTTAAAATCTTAACATGGGTTGTGTAGCCAAACCATCCTGAACATCACCCTTGGGCTGTTTGGGTTCAGCTCCCCCTACTAAAGGGCCCTGGTGCATGTTAGCCACACCAACCATAGGTATCAAGAATGATTAGGAAATGACCCGACCCCATGTCTTTCAAAGATAAAAATATACATTAATAGTGTGAACCATGCATACAAGTCATTAAAACCAAACCTCATCTAGTCAAACATAAGTTTCGAGTATTGATCCCTCCGAGACCTCTATCTTCCATGATTTTGCTATCAGAACCCTCATTATTGCCTAATTAAGACATTTACACATTCCCAACCTTTTATCAAGGAGTCTTTTTAATTTGGCATTAACCATTGGTATCATCATATCAATATTTAAGCATGTAAATCTATTCCAATTATTCCATATAAATCATTAAACCAAACGTATGGCCACTAAATCCATTCCAAAGTCATTAAAAACAAATCAAATTATTTTATGTTCCATTATTATTTAGGTGATGTATTAATTCATTGTAATAGTCATACCAAAGTTATCATTGGTATTGGTACTGGCATTGGGATTGGTATTGGTTGGATATTTTGTATTGGTATTGGGAAGCTAACCCATGATGCTTACTTAAGTATATCACCATGGAAGAGGAGTTTATTGCTTTATAAAAATGGCCTTCAACATTTAATGGACATGAAGAATCAACCACAAGAAATTCAGTGTTTGATAGATTGGGTATATTAACTAAGAAGAAAGGCAACAAGCATCAAAGAAGTTGTCAAAGTACGATAATATTCACTTTATCTAGAATCTAGAAGGATATCCAAATTTTGATTCCATCTACAATGAGGTGCCATATGGAATTGGTGGTTTCATGTAAGAAAGTGTAGATTCTTCATGTCATATTATAACCCAAACTGAGAATGATGCCTCATTTTAGATAAAAGTTTATGAAGATATGGAATATATTTAATGGTGTTACTATATATGTATATATTAAAGATAATGATCATCAAGATGAGGAAGATATTAGGGATGTTGCATCGAAACCTAAAGATGGAGTGAAGACCACAATAGATTCCTTGAACGAAGTCAATTTTTGCACTAATGGAGATCCAAGACCAACTTACTATTGAGCTTTTCTAGAAATGGATAAAGAAATTAATTATATGGACATATTCAAACAATACAGGAATGAATTCTCTTGGAGTTATTAGGAGATGACTTTCTTAGATATAAACATAGTGGTCCATAAGTTGTAGTTCAAGAATGATGCCCTTCCTAATAAGAAAGCCGAAAGATGTTCTTGGCCAAAAATGGTTCCATTGATTGAAAATGTGGTTAACAAGCTCATTAAAGTTGGCTTTATTCGTGAACTTAAATACCCTGAATAGATTTCAAGTATCGTTCTTGTGAGGAAAAAAATTGACAAATTTGATCTTGTGTTGACTTTAGAGATCTCAATAATGCCTATACTAGGGATGATATTCTAATTTTCATTCAAATGTTGATAATTGAAACTATTATCGATTACGAGGATATATCATTCATATATGATTTATCTAGCTATAACCAAATTGCATGGCTCTAAAGGATGTAAGCTCACAATATTTTATATGCCAAAAGGTATTTATTTCTACAAGGTGATGCCATTTGATTTGAAAAATGTTGGTTCCTGTTATCAAAGGGCTATGGAAACCATCTTTGTCAACCTACTACTTAAAAATATTGAGAGCTATATGGATGACTTAGTAGTGAAGTATATATAGAGGGACGACCACTTGAAAAGGCTAAGGATGGTATTTAAGTTGCTTCAAAGATATCAACTTAGGATGAACCCCTTGAAATATGCCTTCAGAGTTACTTCTAGCAAGTTTCTCATATTTTCACTCTCACAACCCAGGAGTTACTCAATTGTACGATACAGACGAATTGCAACTGACCAAGCAAACGTCAATGTGATTCTGACAATGCCCGATCCTTGAAACAATCATGAATTAAAAATCCTTAAAGGGAGGTTAGAATATTAATGGAGCTTCATCTCAAACTTGGCCGAAAAATGTCAACCATTTAGCTATCTCATAAAGAAGGATGCTTTTTTTAAATGGGACCAAGCTTGCAGTAATACCTTTGAAAGTATCTAATCATACTTAGGAAACCTCTAATTCTTGCAGCACCCATACCAGAAAACCATTAATAATCTATATCAATGCACCAAAAAAGTCAGTTGGAGAACTACTTCTCAAGAAAATTATGAAGGCAAAGAAAGTTTTCCTTACTATCAGTGCATAATGATGTGACACGACCAGAACCAGGGCCTAGTTGTGATAGGTATCTCAAGTACAACTAGGACCGGAGACAACCCCCTATACCCAATCGGTAACCGCCCTACACCCCATGTTAGATAACTTACAAACATATAACAAGATAATACAATATATATTTAAAGATAATAAAGTAAGTCTATAACCATAACCACACAGCCACAACTAAATATCCAACCAATACCAATCCAAATTTAAATACCAATACCAATGTTGAAGCTAATACCAACAGAATCCCTGCCCATAATAGTCCGACAAGGCCTCTAACTATAATCAAAGAACATTTGGTCGGGACATGCCCCCATCCATGGTTAAAACCAAAAACAAGGACATAAAAATAATGAAAAGAAGTCCTTAACATGAAATAGGATCTTCTAGAGAATAGAAGATCAACCACTTTAATATGACTCAAAGTTGTCCCCCAATCCAAGTCACTGAGTAAGAGGAATAGTAGTATAGCTGGTTCCTGCATTGCATGGGGATACAACATCCAAAGATTGTTAGTGGAATGAAATCAAGAATGTAACTTAGGGATAAAGATAAAATATTAATGTCATTCAAAACCAATTAAAATAACCAAATGCAATCACACATTTACATATAGATATACCATTCTGAGATATAGAACAGGGTTTAACAGGTATTTAAAATCTTAACCTGGGTTGTGTAGCTCAACCGTCCTAAACATCCAACCATGCAGTATATAAGTTTAGATCCCCCTGCTAAAAGAGGCTCGATGCATGTCAGTTGTACGAACCAGAGGTATATTAGAAGAACAGGGATGCCCAGACCCCACGTCATTCCTAGATACAAATATATATTAATAGTATAAACTATGCATATGGGTTATTAAAACCCAACCTCATGTTGGTAAACATAAGTTTCCACAATCGGTCCCTTCAGGACCTCTACCTTTCATGATATTTCCTGTGGAACCCTAATTATTTCCCAATTAAAACATTTACATATTCCCTAACATTTAACAAGGAGTTTTTTAATTAGACATTAACCATTAGTATTGTCGTTGCAATATTTGAGCTTGCAAGTCTATTCCAATTATTCCATATAAACCATTAAACAAAAACCATGGCCACCAAGACATTTCCAAAGTCATTTAAAACCAAACCAAACCATTTCACGTTCCATTTTCATTTATGCGATGCATTAATTCAAATTAATAGTCAAACCAAACACTTTGGGAATTCCATTGTACCCCTAGTTCAAATACCCACCTTTCTCATAACTACTAACTAGGTTTATAAAACAAGGTTGGGGTTATGAACACCTAACAAGTATGCAATTTTTAATCACCCAAAACCTCAATCAAGCATCCCTATTTCAAGGATGATAATATTGACATCATTTACACTCCTATTACACTTATTTATTAGATTACAAATGGTAGAAAGCCATTGGTTTAATTGTCAACCATTGCCTTGTCCCCCTATAACCCTCTTTCAAGGATGTTATAGGTTAACTCATGTTCACGTTCATCCCCCTTTTAAGGATGATGAAGTGTTTCTAGAGTTTGGGGTTTTTACCTATCAAACCCATTTGGAGATTTGGTGGTTTCACCCATAAATTCCAACTCATAAACTCAAAAAATAGTGGAATCCATACTCAATAACTAACAATCATGCAAACACAACAACACCCACACACAATAGTAGATGCGACGTTTGTCCAGGTCCCAATTGTCCATTTTCTAGTGGCTTGGCGTAATAGTGGTGCGTCGAGATAAGACCAAAAATTGGTTCTTTAGTTTTTAACTTCCATTTTTAAATTCGTCCAAGGGTAATTAGGTCTTTTTTCGTGGCCCTAATTAACCTAAAATATGAAATTAACCCCTAAACACCCAAAGTGGTCTTCATCATTCAATTATTCTTCAAAATTAAAGATCCCCCTTTTCAAGAACAAGAAATCCTAGCTCTCAAATTCAAGGCAATTTTTCAAGAACTCTCTATCAATCCTTTCAAATTCATTAACCCGAGTATGTTAGATGTTTATCCATGGATCCCTTTCATCCATGGAGTCTAAGTATCCCATTTTAATTGCAAAGTTGTAATCTTTTCAAGTTATTTGATTTTAAAGTATGATTTCATCCATTAATCTCAATGAACTATGATTTTATACCATGATTCTATGAAATTAATGTCGTTCTTCGGTTCTCCATGTTTTGGTGTTGTTGTTTACTAAATTAAAAGATGAATTATTGTTTTCTATGTTAATTTCATGTCAATTATGCCAATCCTTTAGTATTTTATGATTATTTTAAATTATGAACTACAAGCATTTGATAAAATTCCTACAAGAGTAAATGTTTTATGAAAACCTTCATATTATGTCCCCAAGTTTTAGTGTCATATTTATACTATTGTTTTGAGTCCTGGGGGTATTGACTACCCCAAAAACATAGCTGCTTATTTAGTCCAGTCATAATACTTTACAAATGGCCTTTAGAATAATATTAGATTATATCATAAGCATTATCAGAACAATTAGTTAAACTCAGAATAGTATAGTATTTCAGTATCATTTAGTTGGGAGTAGTATTTAGGATTAAGCGAGTCTAGGGATGGCAACTTTCCCATCAGTTAGGCATAGTCGTTAGTAGAAGTCCCTATACTACAGATTTACATATCTAGTGTAGGATATGAGTAGCCACCCGCCAGACTAAGCTTGACTATCTTGAAGGGTAACTTGTTAGTTCAGGGTTGACACCTTTAGTTCTTTGGATAAGATACCAGTTTAGTGGATCCACACAGCCAGCGTTAGCACCTATGGCATGATTTTAACATTATTTCAACTGGAGTTATAGGTTGGACCCTAATTAGCTAAAATTGGGAAATGTCAGTTAGATGATACCTGCCACAGTCTCTGATACAGTCTCAGTCACAGTTCCAGTTCAGTTTTTCAGTCTTAGCATTGATTGACCAAAGCAAGAAGATTTTAGTTAATTTAAGTATTTTAGTTTACAGATTTTTCTCAGTTCATGTCTTATGCTTGGCCATGCATCCTTTGTATCAACAGATTTTCATGCATGTTTAGTATCTACAAATTTAATTCTCTCTATTTTGTATTCCATGCTTTACATGTATATTCAGATAGATCATTACTCTTATTCATGAAACCTTGCATATTAGCCTTCCTTATTTAGCATACTATTACATTCAAAGTACAGATCGCATATATTTCTTTTATGCTATGATGTCTCATATCATAGATGCTGACGTTCAGTTCCCAAATCACACTTAGTCCCTCAGATACTCAGCAGTACAGTAGCAATGGTAAGTCCTTGTCACCCGAGGACAGACTATCTTATTTCATTAGTTAGTAGAGTTAGTTAGGGGTTTGTCCCATCAAATCTCAGTCAGTAAGTCTTCGAGGATTTTTCAGATATTTCAGTCAGTTAGTTATTCAGTTTATCAGTAATTAATCAGATTCAAATAGTCATTTTCCAAGATTTATATTTCAGTTTGAATTCCAATATTTAAAACCTTATAGTACTTTATTATTCTTCCGTAATTCATGATTATATCATTCAGTTCTCACAAAAGTTACCAGCTCATGGGTTAGCTTGGGGTCCCTCGAGATCATAAGCACCATGTAATGACTAGTGGTAGTCTTGGGTCATTATAAACTTGGTATCAGAGCCTAAAGTTTTAAAGTGTCCTAGGAAGTCTGAAAGCCATGTCGAGTAAAGTCTCGTGCATGGGTGTGTATTATGCCACACTTATGGACTAGGGGCCACGAGGCATTTAGGAAAAGGTTTCCCTTCTTTCAATATTCATGTCATGCGAGGGTGTCTGTCTAATCCATTTCCTTCTTTTGTTTATAGAACGTGCATTCCAAGAAGAATAGAAGAAGAACAGGAACTCAACCAACCTCTCAGACCATCCAGGTAGATCCTTTGTATGAGCATGTGTCTCACACAGAATTTAGGGCTACATTCACAACTCTAGGAAACTCCATAGCAACACAGAATAAATATCCAACTATTGTTTTGGCCAACCCAGTGGACAATACTACTGCAACCAGAATTTAGGATTTCACGCGGATGAATCCTCCTTTTTCATGGGATCCATGTCTAAAGAGGATCCATATAAATTCTTAGATATGGTTTAGAAGGTCACGGATGGCATGGGGGTGACTCCTAGTCAGAGTGATGAGTTGGTTGCATATCAATTACAGGATGTAGCCCATATTTGGTTTAAGAAGTGGAAAATTGATAGAGGTGTTGATGTAGGGCCTATAGAATAGGAAGAGTTTTCCATGGCTTTTTTGGACAGATTTTTTCCATTAGAGTTGAGAGATTCCAAAGTGTTGAAGTTTATTAATTTAAGATAAGGTAGTACAAGTGCAAGGTAATATTCTCTCAAGTTCACTCAGTTAACTAGATATGATCCTCATATGGTGGATGACAGTAGGTACAAGATGAATAAGTTTATGTCTGATAGTATGGTTAATGAGTGTAGGATCACATTGCTGATTAGCGATATGGACTTGTCTAGACTGATGGTCTATGCTCAAAAGATAGAGAAGTAGAATACTAGGGAGAGAAAGAGAGGAAACAAGAGAGCTAGGATGGGTAGTTTTAATTTCAACCAGCTAACGTCAGAAGGTGGTAACCGTTCCTAATTTCATCAGAGGTCTTTAACCCCAGTACATTTTTTAGCCAGTGCCCCAGTACCCAAATTTAGAAATGATAATAGGGATAGGGTACCAGGATCTAAGTTCTAGGTCAGTGTTAGCAGTGCTTGTACCAATCTTTTATGTCAGAAGTATGGAAAACACTATCAGGATAAGTGTAGAGCGGGTAGTGAAGTATGCTTCAGGTATGGAAAATCAGGCCATCGGATTTGGGAGTGTTGGGTAGTTTCTCAGAAAGGTAGGGATACGTGCCAGCAGGGCCAGTCCCATCAGTCGTCAGTTCTATTTGGCTGCCCAACTTTGTAATGTGCCATTACCATTGCTACCAGTGGTCAGCATCCAAAAAGATTATATGCTCTTCAGTCCCGCCAAGATCAAGAAATTCTCCTAACGTAGCTATTGGTACGTTGTAGTTCTTTCACTTACATATTTATGCTTTAGTAAACCTTGGAACTTGTATTTCTTTTTTTAACTCCATATATAGCTGTCAATTTCGGAGACAATCCTGAAACTCTAGTAGAGCCCTTTTCAGTGTCTACCCCAGTAGATGTTTTCATTATATCCAGATAGGTATACAGGAACTGTCTGGTCATAATATCTCAGAAATTTACCTCAGTTGATCTCGTGGAGTTAGATATTATGGATTTGGCATCATTCTCGGCATGGATTGACTCCACTCATGCTATGCCTCGGTTGATTATAGAAATAGAATAGTTTATTTTAAGTTTCCAAATGAACCAGTTCTAGAATGATGGTGTTTTACTACAACACTTATGGTTAAGTTGATTTCATAACTTAGATCAAGAAAAATGATATCAAAGGGGTATATTTACCATCTCATGCAAGTCAAAGACTCTAACTCAGAATCTCATACTCTTGAGTCAGTCCCATAGGTAAAAGAATTCTGAGATGTGTTTCCTGAAGATGTTCCCGGAGTTCTTCCCGAAAGGGAAATTGACTTTAGAACAGACCTTCTCCCAGATACTCAGCCTATATCTATTTAGCCATACATAGTGGCTCTAGCTGAACTCAAAAAACTGAAAGAACAGTTAAAGGATCTTCTGGAGAAAGGATTTGTCAGACCCAGTGTCTCCCCATGGGGCTCCCCTATTCTATTTGTGTGTATGAAAAACGGTTCTCTAATAATGTGCACAGACTACCGTCAGTTGAACAAGGTCACAATTAAGAATAAATACCCACTTCCTAGAATTGATGACTTGTTCTACCAACTATAGGGTGCCAGTTACTTTTCTAAGATAGGCCTCAAATCAGGCTATCATTAGCTTACAGTCAGAGAATCTGATATTCTGAAAATAGCTTTCCAAACTCGGTATGGTCACTTCAAATTTCTATTAATGTCCTTTCATCTTACAAATACCCCAGCAGCCTTCGTCGACTTGATGAACTGAGTGTTCAAGCAGTACTTGGACATGTTCATCATAGTCTTCATTGATGACATTCTTGTCTATTCTCGTAGCAAAAATGAGCATGCAGACCACCTCAGATTAGTTCTTCAGATTCTTAGAGTTTATCAGTTGTTTGCTAAATTCAGTAAGTATGAATTTTGGATAAGATTAGTAGCATTCCTTGGTCATATTATTTATGGTGATGACATTAGCGTTGATCTTCAAAACACTGAAGCGGTAAGAAACTCACCTAGACCCATCTCTCTATTATATATCAGGAGTTTCTTGGGTTTAGTTGGCTATTACCGTTGGTTTATTGAAGTATTTTCTTCTATTGCATCCCCCATATCCAAAGTGATCTAGAAGAAATTTAAGTTTTAGTGGTTAGATTCATCTGAGAATAGTTTTGAGGAGTTGAAGACTCGCCTCAATACATCCCCAGTTCATTCTTTACCAAATAGTTCCGATAGGTTTGTTATGTATGGTGATGCATCAATTATAGGTTTGGGTTGTGTCCTCATGCAGAGAGGTAAGGTCATAGCCTACACCTCCAGATATCTTAAGCCTCATGAGAAGAATTATTCGACTCATGATCTTGAGCTAGCAGCAGTAGTATTCACCGTAAAGATTGGAGGAATTACTTGTATGGGGTGTATGTAGATATGTTCACATATCACAAAAGTGTTTATTATGTGTTCTGTTAGAAAGGTTTGAATTTGCGTCAGAGAAGATGGTTAGAGTAATTGAAGTATTATGACATGAGCGTTTTGTATCATTCGGGAAAGGTCAATATAGTGGCTGATCCTCTTAGTAGAATGTCTATGGGTAGTGTAGCTCTTGTTGAGGATGGTAAGAAGAAGTTATCTCAGGAAGTCCATCAGCTTGCCTGACTAGGTGTTTGTTTACTTGATTTAGCAGAAGGTAATGTATGGGTACAGAGTAGCTCAGAGTCATCTCTAGTTTTTGAGGTGAAGAAAAAGCAGGATAGAGATCCCACTATTGTTAAGTTGAAAGATTCAGTCATAGATCAGAAAGTGAAGGTTTTCTACCAAGAGGGAGATGGTGTTTTACATTTTCAGGGTAGATTATGTGTGCCTAGTGTGATGAGTTGAGGCAAAAAATTCTTGCAGAAGTGCATGGTGCACGTTACTCTTTTCATCCAGGGGCCACTAAGATTTACCACAATTTGTGAGAGATCTATTGGTTGAGTGGGATAAAGAGAGATATTTTAGAGTTTGTAGCTAAGTGTTCTATATGCCAGTAAGTTAAGATTGAGCACCCGAAGCCTAGTGGGTCCCTACAGGAGTTCAATATTCCCATATGGAAATGGGAGAAAGTGAACATGGACATTGTGACAGGTTTGCCTCGTACCTTTCATCAACATGAATCTATTTGGGTTATCATAGACAGGATGACCAGATCAACTCATTTCTTAAGATTCCATACCTCTCACTGACCCGAGGACTATGCCAATCATTATCTCAGATAATTGGTTAGGTTACATGATGTTCCCTTATCTATTATCTTAGATAGAGGTACCCAGTTTACCTCTTATTTCTGGAAAGCATTCCAAAGGGTTCTTTGTACCCAAGTCCATCTCAGTACAGATTTCCAACCTCAGACAGATGGATAAGCGGAAAGGACCATTCAGACTCTTGAGGATATACTGAGAGCATGCATTGTTGATTTTTAAGGTAGGTGGGATAACAGTTTTCCTTTGATTGAGTTTGTATACAATAACAAATATCATTCTAGTTTTTGTATGGCTCTATTTTTGGCTCTCTAGGGTAGGAGATGTAGATCTCCACGTTAGTGAGGCTGCAATAGTTGGGCCTGAGTTATGTTTGATGCTTTGGAAAAGGTTCAATAGATCAGAGAAAGACTTAAGGCTACCTAGAGCCGACAGAAATCATATATAGATGTGAGAAGATAGGATCTCGAGTTTGAGGTCGGTGATCTTGTGTTCGTGAAAATTTCTCATATAAAGGGAGTGAAGAGATTTTGCAAGAAAGGAAACTCAGTCCCTGATATATGGGTCCCTTCAGAATTCTCAATCGTTTTGGAAAGGTAGCTTATGAGCTAGGGTTTTTTTTTCCAGATTTTACCTTAGTACATCCAGTGTTCCATTTCTCATTGTTGAAAAAGTGTATTGGTGATCCATCTGCATTTGTTCCATTAGAAAGTATAGATATTCAGAACAGTCTTTCCTTTTAGGAAGTTCCAGTTGAAAATCTTTATCATCAAGTTCGTAGACTAAGGAACAATAAAGCTCCACTAGTCAAAGTTCTTTGGTGGAATCAGTCTGTTGAGGGAGACACTTGGGAAGCAGAAGCAGATATACAGACCAATTACCCTTATTTTTTCTCCTCAAATCCATTTTAGTATAAGGTACCAAATCTTTTTAAGATTTTTATTCACCATGCTTAGTTTTAGTTTCACATCATGTTCAGGTCAGTCGTACATTCATGAATCAGTTCAGTCGTGCATTCTATGCATCATACATGCATATTCAGTGTGTAAGCTCAGCCCATTAGTCCCTCATATTAACCAATTTCATTTGGGGATGAATGATCTCAAGGGGGAGATATTGTAACACCCTATATTTCCCTAGTATAATCTAAGTCCAAGTGCATGAGTATTCATATATAAAATTTCTGAAACACTCATTGTTTTTCAATTTAGATCATGCCATTGCGTATGAAATTCAATTAGCTTTCCAACGATATAAAATTTGCCAAAATCTGATAACCGGGTAAGAAGTTAAGGTGATTTTAAGTTTCAGTCATTAAACGCCGTTATTTTAACCCTCAGCGCATCGCGTAGGCAGCTCAAATGAAAATTGTAAATTTCCAATGTGACTCCGTAATCATCAGAGTTGGCCAAATTCCCATTTGTCAATTTTCAATAGGTTTCTGCGATGCTGGCATGTCACAGAGGTGGCCAAAATGGCATCCAAAGCTTTACCGCAATGTCACCGCATTGCAATGTATGTCCAGGTCCCATTTTTCTATTTTCCAGTTTCTTGGCTCAAAGGCTAAAAATTGCGTTTTTCAGTTTTCATCTTTCATTTTTAAATCCGTCCAAGGGTAATTGGGTCTTTTTCCATATCCCTAATTAACCTGAAAGACAAAATTTAACCCCTAAACACCCTAAGTAGTCATCATTATTCGATTCTTCTTCAAAATTAAAGATTTCCTTTTTCAAGAACAAGAAACCCTACCTCTCAAATTCAAGGCAATTTCTCAAGAATTCTCCATCAATCATTTCAAATTCATTAACTCAGGTATGTTAGATATTCATCCATGGATCCCTTTCATCCATGGAGTCCAAGTATCCCATTTTAATTGTAAAGTTGTAATATGTTTAAGTTATTTGATTTTAAAGCATGATTTCATGTATTAATCTCTATAAACTATGATTTTATACCATCATTTCATGAAATTAATGTCGTTCTTCGGTTCTCCATGTTTTGATGTTGTCGTTTACTGAATTAAACCATGAATTATTTTTTTATATGTTAATTTAATTTCAATTATGCCAATCCTTTATTATTTTTATGATTATTTTAAATTATGAACTACATGCATTTGATAAAATGCCTACAAGAGTAATGTTAGCTATGTCCCCCAAGATTTAATGTTATGTTTCTACTATCGTTTTGAGTCCTAGGGGTATTGAACACACGAAAACCATTGCTATTTATTTAGTCCTGTCACAGTACTATACAGAATGGTCTTCAGAATAACTTCAGATTATATCATGAGCATTAAAAGCATAGTTAGTTAAACTTAGAATAGTCTAGCATTTCAGTGTCATTAAGTTAGGAGTAGGATTTAGCACCGAGTGAGTGTAGGGATAATGACTTCCCTGCCAGATAGGAAGAGTCGTTAGTAGTAGTCCCTATACTATAGAGCTACGTAGCTAGCGTAGGATATGAGTAGTCACTCATCAGACTAGGTTTGACGATCTCGAAGGGGTCACCCGTCAGTTCATGATTTACACCCTTAGTCCTTTGGACATGATATTAGTTTAGTGGATCCACATAGCCCACGTTAGTACCGGTGGAATGGTATTAACACCCTTCTTACTGGAGTTATGGGTGGACCTCAATTAGCTCAAATAAGGGAATGCCGGTTAGATGATACCTCCCACAATCTTAGATACAGTCTCTGTCACAGTTCCAGTTCAGTTCTTCAGTCTTAGTATTGTTTGACAAAAGCATACAAATATTATTTAAATTCAGTATTTCATTTTACAGATTTTACTCAGTTCATATGTTATGCTTGGTCATGCATCCTTAGTATCTACAAATTTTTATGCATGTTCAGTAGCTACAGATTTCATGCTCTCTCTTTTTTATTCCATGCTTTATATGTTTTTTCAGATAGATCATTACTCCTATTCATGAATCATTGAATGTTAGCCTACCTAATTTAGCATACCAGTATATTCAAAGTACTGATCGCATACCTTTCTTTTGCTCTGTGATGTCTTATATCATAGATGCTGACATTCAGTTCCTGCATCGCACATAGACCCTTAGATTCTTAGTAGTACAGTAGCAGTGGTGAGTCGTCATCACCCGAGGATAGACTATGTTATTTCATGTCTTTATTTCATTAGTTAGTGGAGTTAGTTAGGGGCTTGTCCCATCAAGTTTTAGTCGGTCAGTCTTAGAGGCTTTTTCATGCCTTTCAGTCAGTTAGTTGTTTAGTTTATCAGTACTTAATTAGATTCAAACAATCGTTTTCCTAGATGTTTAATTAAGTTTGAATTCAAATATTTAAAACCTTATGGCACTTCAGTTATTCTTCTTTAATTCATAATTATATCATTCAGTTCTCATATCAAGTACCATCTCATGGGTTAGCTTGTGGTCCCTCAGGATCGTAAGAACCATGTAACGACTAGGGGTAGTCTCGTGTCGTTATACTAACTGACTGTATAATTGTTTATTTTTTTAATGTCTAAAAGACTCTAAAATACTAAGGAATTGGAGGGACAGATCCCCAACTAACTCTGACTGACTGAATAAAGTGAAATACTGAAATAACTGAATAAATATGATATGTTCTTAATGGATGAGGACTCACTAATATGGCTACTACACTATGCTGAGTTTTCTAACTGTGGTCATGAAACTCTGCATATGAACCTGTGATATGAGACATCATAGTGCAAATAATAGTTTGCCGTTTGAACTTTGAATGTACTAGCATATGAGATGAGGTCAGGCCAATATACATGGGGTACTGTGCATCTGGAATAAGGACTAACTGAATAGCATGAGATAGCTGAACATAAATACATGAAAAGAGTAACATCTGAGAATGTAAGACCAAGAATAAACATATATCTAAAATAATCTGTGAACTGAAAGACTTAAATTTGATAACTGAATAACTGAGAATCTATATGCTTTTGTCATGTAAACTTGAGTTGAAACTATACTGAGACTGTTGGAGGTATCGTCTAACTGACATGCCCCAATCTGAACTAATCGAGGTCCATCCTATAAACCCACTTAGAATGGTATCACTACCTTACCACGGGTACTAACACTGGCTGTGTGGATCCACTAAGCTGATGTCCCAAAGAACTAAGGAGTCACCCTCAACTGGAAGGTGCTCTAATGATAGAGGTGTCACCCTCAACTGGAAGGTAAACACTTTTTCAACCCTCAACTAGCAATTAGACTTTTTAAGGGCAATCTTTAGTCCAAAAGACAAAACTAGGAATTCAAAGTGATCATATTACGTTCTGAAGGCTTTGTTTAATATTTCACATTCTCTGACTCTGAGCTGATGATAGCCGGATATAATGTATATCTTAGAGAAATAACTGGATCCCTGAAGTTGGTTGAAGAGGTAATCTATCTTGGGGAATGGATATTTATTATAGATTGTGAGTTTGATTAACTAATGGTAATTGATGCACATTCTGAGAGAACCATATTTCTAATGCACGAAAAGGACTGGAGCGCCCCATGGGGAAAAACTAGGTCTAATGAATCCCTTATCTAGGAGATCTTTTATCTGCTCTTTAAAATCCTTAAGATCAACTCGAGCCATTTTGTAGGGTGTAATAAAGATAGGCTATGCATTTGGAAGGAGATCTATTCCGAAATCAATTTCCCTTTCGAGAGGAACTTTGTGAAGGTGTTTAGAAAACACATATACAGATTCCCAAACTACTAAATTGACTCTAGACTAGGAGTACCACAACTATAGTCCTTGTCTCAAAAAAATGGTAAACACACACCTTAGATATCATCTTTTTTTCTCTAAGATATGAAATAATCTAATCCCTAAGAGATGAAGTACTACCCCTTCATTCAATAATTGGTTCATTAGGAAACTAAAACTTAATGACTCTATTTTTGTAATCAATTGAGGCATAACATTAGTGGAGCCAATATATGCCGAGAATGACATCAAAATCAGTGATCTGTAATTCTATGAGGTCATTAAAGTAACTCTCTAGGACAACGTAATCGGGCAGTCTTGTATAGCTTTCTATCTAAAATAGAGTTACTTACTAGAGTGGACACTAAGAAAGGTTCTTATAAAGAATTGAGTATGACCCAAAAATCAAATGCTATATAAGGAGTTACAAAGGAGAGTGAAACTTCAGAATCTTAAAAAGCATAAACATGGATATAGAAGACTTGAAATGTACCCATAACTATAGTAGGAGAACTCTCCTAATACTGTCGAGTCTTGAGGAGATACAATCTATTTTGACACTTCCTACTAGTTGTGCTAGGAGTGACACCCTACTAAGTCGGGCGACCAGCTAGAACTAGCGAATCGTTAGACTGACCCTGCTGGTTAGCCTTTAGGCAATCTATTACTGAATGTCCTGGCTTTCCATATACAAAACACATATCACTGCCGGATCTACACACACCCTACTGATTCCTACTAGACTTCCCTCAAAGTGGGTTAGTAAAAACACTATTCACACTATTTTAGGACTTGGAGCTTGGCGCTCTATCCCGACTAACTTTTCTGAACATAGGCACTGGTGCACTAGCTGAAGGTGGGGCTAGGTCTAAAACTTTTAGAAGAACTAAGACTAATAACCACCCTCTTACCATGGATGAGAGAGGTTAAAAATACCTATTATGGCCCTTTTATCCTCTTTCTATTTCTCTTTAAGCTTCTCTTCCTCAATCTCTTGAGCATGAACCATAAGTATGGATAAGTCCATATCCTTAATAAGAATTGTAGTCCTACACTCCTTAACCATACTATTAGCTATATCAGACACGTACTTACTAATCCTACACCTATTGTCATCCACCATATTTTGAGCCTACCTCACTAACTGAGTAAGCATAAGCGAGTACTCCTTCACACTTATGCTGCGCTCCTAGAAATTTATAAACTACTGCCCCTTAGCTCCCCTCAAGTCCAATAGAATGAACCTATCTAGAAAATATATGGAGAACTCTTCCTACTCAACAAGCCCTGTCTCATCACCTCTATTCTTTTTCCATTACTTAAACCAGGTGTGAGCTACATCATATAACTGATATGCAACCATATCTGCTCTATCACTCGAAGTGACACCTATAATATTAGTCACTTTTTAAACCATATCAAAAAACTCATGCGGATCCTCCTCAGACTTAGATCCCAAAAACAAAGAAGGATTCATTCGGGTAAAGTCCTAAATTATAGCTGCAGCTATATTTGCCACTGGATTAGCTGGTGCAATCACCTACTGAATGTTTTGAGTAGAAACTGAATGAGCTAAGGTAGTGAAAGCAACTCTGATTTAAGAATTAAATATATGCTCATTTAGGGGATCTTCCTAAATAGGTTGCGGTGAGGGTTGGTGTCTATCTTTTTCCATTCTTTCTTTTGGGAGGCATGGTCTATAAATGAATAAAGGATGAGTTAGAAAGAGAGATTATATAGAGCTCATGCTCTTTCACATGATATGAATACTGAAAGAAAGGAAACTTTTCATAAATCATTTCATAGCCTCTTATCTATAAGTTTGACACGCTTCACACCCATGCTCAAGACTCCACTTAACATTGCTTTCATACTGCCTAGGACACTTTAAAACTCTGGGCTTTGATACTAAGTTTAGTCATGACTTGAGGCTACCCCCTAGTTGTGACAATGGTGCTTATGGTTACAAGTGACCACAATCTACCCCATGAGCTGGTACCTACCGTAAAAACTGAATAAAATATGAAAATAACATATGTGCGGAAGATAAACTAAGAAGGTAATGTACATCTAAATATTGAAATATGAAGTACTAAATATCTTAAAAAACTGCTAAGAATTGAAAGTAACTAACTAGCTATCCAACTAGTTTAATAAAGTGAAATACTGAAATAAGTAAATAAATTTGATATGTCCTCGATGGATGAGGACTCACCACTATGACTTTTGGATTATGTTGAGTTGTCTAATTGAAGTCGGGAAACTGTGCTTTAGAACCTATAATCTATGACATCATAGCACAAAGAAAAGTATATGGTTAGTACTTTGAATGTACTAATATATGAGATGGTTTTAGGCTGATATACATGGGTGACTGGGCATATAAAATAAGAACTATCTAAATGCATGAGATAAATAAACATGAATACATGAAAATTGTAACATCTAGGAATGCAAGAGGAAGCATAAACATATATCTGAAATAATCTATGAACTAAAAGACTGAAATATGATAACTAGATAACTGCAAATCTGTATGATTTGGTAAGGCAAACCTTAACTGAAACTATACTAAATACTACTGAGACTATGGGAGGTATCATCTAACCAACATGCCCCAATTTAAGCTAATTGGGGTCCAACCTGTCACCCCAGTTGGAAGGGTGTAAGTACCCTGCCACGGGTACTAATACTAGCTATGGAACAACTAAACTGGTGTCATATAGGAATAAGGAGTCATCCTTAACTGGAAAGTTCTCTAATAAGATAGGTGTAATGCTTGAATGGTAGGTAAATACTTTGTCAACCCTCAATTGGTAGGTAAACATCTCTAACCTACACTGTCTACATAGCTTTGGTACTCGGGGATTGCAACTAAGGGTCACACCCTCTACTTTTAGGTGAGCCCTCATCCCTAAGCTCGCTTGATGCTAAATCCTACTCTCAACTGAATTGACACTAATACTAGAATGGACTAAACTAGACTAAAAGTTAATACATAATTGATAGTGCTTATAAAGACCATAAATGTGTAACTATACTGATAAATGTCATGGATTGACTGTCTGAGTACTTGAAAAGCTGAATTTATGTAAATCACATAGGTATCGGTTGTTCATAACCCATCAACACTAAATGGAATTCACAATAATGCCATATAAAAGTATTAAAACCATAATAGGGGATCATGGTTAAAAATCCAACACTTAGGAATTCTATCAAACACATGAGAGTCGTGAACTTAAGTATGGGAATGGATAAAGCATGCAAGAATAGCATGATTACAAGACAAAAATCATAACTTAGGAATTTAACGTAAGATTACAGTATTTAAAACATTTAATGGCTCATCACATTTTATAAACACTTATAAACATAACTTGAAATAGAATTCACAAAAGATTCATGGAGATATTTTAACTTAAACATGAAAAACTCATAATTTAAAACCAAAAAGGGATTCTTGGACTCCATGGGTGAAAAGACCCATGAATGAACATCACACATACCTCACTAGATGAATTTGAGAAGATTCTTGAGAATTTCTTGAAGTTTGAAACTTGAATTCCTTAATTCCTTGATAATGGTTTATTATTTGTTCTTGAGGTGAAAGATGATTTTCTTGAGAGATTTTGTGAATAATGGGGAAAATAATGATCCTTGGTGACCTAAATTTTATGTTATAGATGGTTTTGAGTGAGAGGAATTAACCTAAATGGCCTTAAATAACAAGGAACAAAAATATGACAAAAATGGAAGGGGCGCTGTGGGCCCCAGAGCGGTGGGTTATGCCCTGTGCCAAAGGCTAAGCCCTACACCGTGGGCCTATCTAGTCACCTTACTATTTTGTTGTTCCAAAAATGCCTCTATGTCACTCGAGACACACCTTTAACAACTCTGAACATGAATCAACTTACAAGTTGATGTCCTGAGGTTGGGAAGGTAAATAATAATATCATCAAAGTTTAGAGGTCTTGGAAATGACTAAGTCCCAATAATTATTGAAATTTCTAATTCTTGGATCCCTTTAACATATAATCGTGACCATACTTGAGCTAAGATATTATGGGGTATTACAATATCCTGCATAATAATTCAATCGTCGGGGAAGCTTTCAACTTGGCCATGAACTAGGAACAATTTATAGCCATAATTTATGTCTAGATCGCTTATTATACTAACGAATCACTATACATGATTCTAAATATATTTAAAAGTGTAGTTTTGATCTTGGCTTAAATTTTTGTGGTGTTATAGTATCTCCCCTTGGGATCATTCATTCCAAAATAAACACAGACTAAGCTGAAAGAATAAGTTAGGAGTTTCCATCCCAACACTACATTCTCAGAGTTGAATACTATCATGATAACTTAATCTATTATTGAAACATAGGCTATACTAAATTCATGGATACATGCTATGACATGGGAGTAACAGGGTGACATGGGACTAACAAAGTCATATAGGGGAAACTATTACCATATACTAATCTTAGGTTAGGAATAAGAGTACATCGTATTCGTAAACAACATGAATACACATATGAACTTTCATGAGATAGGTACTAAGATGGAGTCGGGAGAGTTTGTATAGAAGGAAAAAAAGGACATCACAAGTATTAATCATTTGATCTCAAAATAGAACTATTGGCTATATAGACTTCTCCATACTTAGAGTTTACTAAAGTGTTCATGAATGAAATGTATTCATAGAACTACGAAGCAATAGGTACTGGTATGAAATTTCTAATAGTCACTGAGAATTGAACATTGTTTCTTTCAACACTTCTTATTTGAAATTTTAGTTCCCTATATGGGTAAGGAATAATAGGCATGATCTAAGTGTTACACTGACAAGGGAAATTTTAAATTGGTTTGCACCCTGGTCCACCGATACGAGTTCATAAAAAAGGAACAATTTTGTGTGTGATAAAGGATTTTAGTGTTACATTATGCACATGTGTAGATGATCGTGAAAAAAAAATTAAAATGACAATAAATTGATACAAATTCTAGTATTTATAAAATCAAGAATAATAAGCAATAAACTATGAAAAGTTAAATTATGACAATAAATTGGTCAATATCGTAAACTAAGAATAATTATCAATCAATTATACAAAAAATAATTTTGGTGCTCTTTAATGATCAGAAAATCTACAAAAGAGACAAATTTGGGTGTCAACACCCATTGATTTGTATGTTCTTTTAAAGCATAAAAATGAGTCTATATGGCCCTTAGATCTAGCAGAAATCATTTGTGATCTGTATGTTGAGCATATAAACCTATATTATAACACTATATTACACAAAAGATAATATGGGATTAGTACTTTGAATGTAATGAGCATGTGAGATAAACCTTACTTTATATGGATAAACATGTTGAACATGAGTCGAAAGAAGGTAACTAATGCAATAATCAAGTCAATAAGCACGCAACAGATAAATATTATACATAATAAACTAAATACAAAGTCAATGTAACATCTAATTCTAAAATATAGTAGATACTATTAACTAATATAGACCCTGTCAGTAATATAAAGTCCAACGTAAAGCCTTAGTATACTTTTCCAAGGGTATAAAGCAAATATTTTGGTGTAATCACTCATGATCCCATTTGAAAAAAAATATAATACTATACCTATGGTGGCACATAAGTTTAGACTAGGGTTTTGCTGAGTCGTAGTCTAACTCAAGGACAAATATTACTCCAAATGGGATATAAATGATTGCTCCTGAAAATACAGTCCATAATCATGGATATTATACCTTACGACCATACTACTTGTGAACTTTTCTTTTATAAGAAAATTGAGCCATGATCGTTGATGGCATTTTTAATATAATGCTAATTGGGAAACTTACTTTTGATAAAAATGTTTAAAAGCATTGATGGAAGATTAGGATTTCATGCTTTTCTTGTCTTGTATCTTATAATTTTGAGTTGAAGCTTCTTATCATGGAATGATAATGTTTATATATATATATATGTATACATATATATGCGTCATGTATTTGTAAACACTATCACTTTTAAGTTTATAAGAGATATGAGATGGTTGGATTGAAATGCATAAGATGACATATGAGGGCTAAGCTTTTAAATGACTCTACAAGTTTGGACCTAAATCCTAATTCTTGACTCATGAAGAAGTTAATACTTTAATGGTATATAACATATAAATATAATATTTAAAATATACTTCATAAAAAATCACTATAAGAGTCTGTAAAATTGATAATACTGAAGTTCACAGATTTTGATGGAGTGAGAGATACTTTATATGAAAGCATCATAAAACATATGAAACTTAAGGACTGAGTTTATTTATTTAGTTCTAAGTCATTGGGAGCTCATCACCTTCAATCTTTGAAGAATGAAACTACTCATAAAACTTTATATGATTTGTATATGTTATGAAATTTCATAAAAACAGCCTCCAAAATTAGGAATTTGATAAATATAATAAGGGTTCAAAATGAGAACCCCATAATAACAATAAATTTTTTCGTACGACACATATTTATGATTATTATAGAAGATAAACTAATCTTACAACCAAAATCATATTTTTTATAAAATCCTAAATCTAAAGAATGAATTTAATTGAGGAAATTGTGTTCACTTAGGTACTGAAAGGGTGAAAGGAAACCTTTGATGAAATTCTACATACATAAGGTGAAACCCTTGGTGAAATCATTGTATTTGAATCCTGAAGTTGAAGGACCCTAATTTTTTTAGAGTGTAGAGGGGAATGGGTGATAAAAGATTCAGATGATAAAGATTTAAAGCCTGAAGTAGAAGAACCCTAATTTTATTTTTTTTTAAAGTAAAGAGGGGAATGAGTGATGAAATATTCTGATAATTGAGTAAATAACATTTTATTGGCTGATTAAAGTCATGAGAGGGGTTGGGTTTTAAGGTAAATATAGTACCAAACTACCCTTCAGAAAGCTAAAAAATGGATTATTTATGTCTAACAACTTGATTGATGGCTCATCAACCCGTTGATGTTTCACAAACTTTCACTTTTGGGAATTATTTTGAGCTTATTGGTTAAGGTTGATGGCCTCACTTGACGGGTCATCAACTAAGTGATGGATTATCGCCCAGGTTGTCAATCTCTTACAGACAAACACTCTCAAGTAAAATGAGCATTAGTTTTTACTCTAGGATTGGATTGGCAAATGATCGGTGGTGCTCGTAAAAAGACTCAAAGTCCTTTAATTTGGTAGGTATTTAGCTACAAAAATCATTATATGCAAGGAGTTATACCCATTTTTAGTTGACTGCAAAAATATCTTCATAAGAATTTAATTGGTAAGGAATCTTTCAACTTAGACATGAGCTAGGAACTATTTATGACCTTAATTTATGTCTAAATCACTTCTCATACTATCAAATAATTATGCTTGATTCTAAGTATACTTAAAGTGTGGTGCTAATCTTAGCTTGGATTTTTAGGGTGTTACAATATCTCCCCTTGGGATCATACATCCCCGAATGAACACTAACTAAGTTGAAAGAATAAGGAACTTTCATCCCAACACTGAGTCCTAAGAGTTGAATACTAGCATAATAACTTGATTTATAACCGAAATAAAGACTGGACTTAATTTATGGATACATACTATTACATGGGAGTAATAGGATAACTTAGGACTGAAAAAAGTAATGATGAAAAACTATTACCCTGTATCGATCTTAGTCAAGGAAAAAGTGTAACACCCTAATTTTCTGAACCAGAACGCTACACGATGCTTATGACCCTGAAGGACCACAAGCTAACCCATGACATTATATGTGTACCTGTATACTATAATTCATGACATAATAGTATGGAAAACATACACAATAGGCCATAAGGCTCAACTGAAATAATATAACCTCCATATGGGCGAAAAATACCAAAAACAACTAAAAACTAAATCTGAGCGTAAATCCAAAAGCCTCTAAGTACTGTCTGTAATAAGGAGTTGAAGGAACATGTCTCCAACTAACTTCGTAAAACTGAACTGAATAAATAAATGAATAACTCAAATAATGTCGTCCTCAAATGAAGAGGACTCACTACAACTCTGTATGCCTAATGTGGCTGCTACTGCTAGTTTGGGACTCGTGCCTCTAACCCTATGGTTTAACATGAAAAGATATCACTATAGAGAAAATGCATTAGTACAACTGGAGTACTGAGTATAAAAGTGAGGTAGGCTAAGGCAAAGTTTTTACATACATAAATACTACTACTGACTGACTGATATGAACGTAAGAGTACAAACATACATACATAGTAGCTAAGATCGTGAGTACGTAATGGCTAAATCTGTACACTAATACATGGATGGAACCCTAGTTATGATAACATGGATGGTTGTATCTCATAGCCTTAAATCTAGTTGAACTCTCTGAGTTTCATGCTATAACTAAATTGGACCGTAGCTAACAGTCCTGGTATACTGACATCTGAAGAACTGTCTGAGTTTTTTTACTGAGACTGATACTAAAACTGTGGGAGGTGGTTGTTTAATCGACATGCCCCATGTGTGCCATTTTGGCTAAGCTGTGGTCCAATCTCTGCCCCGACTGGAGGAGTGTCAGTACCGCGGCACTAGTAAGGACAGTTGTGAGTTACCCTTATCTGGCAGGTACTCAAGGTGAGAACGATGAGACCCTAAATTGACAGGTTAAGTCACCTCATCAACCCTAATTTAACAGGCTAAGATATCTCAACCTATGCCAGCTACATAGTTCTGGAATAGGAGGATGACTTCTAAGAATCACACCCTAAAACTGGTAGGTGATTCTCCATCCTTGAGTTGACTTGGTGCTAACTTGTACTCCCATGTGAAGAGACTAAACATGATTCAACTGACTGTATATGGATAGATTAACTGACTTACATTGACTGGAGGAGTAATACTATTATCTGAGAGTTAACAGTGATCATAAGATTTCTGAGGTTTCCTGAGTCACAGAACTGACTAAATTTTATAGATTATATCTTGACTAAGATTATCATGACAAAATGATATTGCTCTAGGCACACAGCTATGTTTTTTGGGTACGAATACCCCTTGGAATCAATAGAAGGAAACTGACACACATGACATGACTTGATCACAAGATTTGAGTCAACAATTCATAATATCATAAGTAAGGGATATCATATTTCATATAGTTTTTCAACATCTTAAACATTGTAGGGAATGTATGGATATATTTAGTGTGAATATTGTATATCTCCATTATTTTGCATGCTTCATACCACCACAATAGCAACACATGAAAAGCATGAAATTCATATTGAAGTATATAGCTAATATGATCTTGTCATTTAGACATCATAGAACCATAAAAACATGAATTTCTGGCATCCTAAGTATTTTATCAAACACCTCGCATGCATTCTTTAAGGCATAGGTGGGTTTCATACTAGCACCATATTAAACAACCTAAAGTTCATGGGTTTTAATTAAAAAACATATATATTCCATGAAAACACCTTTAGACATCACATTGAAATGTAAAAAATAATCGTCAACATGTACATACTCATATCACCCCAAAAAGTTTACAAAATAATATTTAAAACATGGTTCTTGAGCTCTATGAACGGATAGGATCCATAGATGAGCACTATGCATACCTTAGTGATTGAATCTTCAAATAAATCTAATGTTTCAGAAGATTCTTGAAGAATTCCTTACGCTTTCCCTAGATTTTTCTTGACTAGGGTTTAACCCATTTGGGAAAGAATGCTTTTGTTCTTGAGGAGATGATTATGAGAGGAAACCCTAATCTTGTGGTTAAAAGTGTATGAGAGAGCTTTTTGAGATATTTTAACTAAAGAGAATGGAAGATAATACATTCCTTGAGGGTTATAAGTCATGGGAAGTGAAGGGAAAAGAGCAAAATACCCTTATCAAATAAATTCCCAGTTGCTGAAAATAATAGCTGACGAAATTTGTGACAAGGCATCAAAGATGTGGTAAGACATCAAAAATGTCGTCACATAGAAGCTGGATACTGGCTAGGGCTGACAAACATTGTGATAGGGCTTCACAAATGTGATAAGCTACCATGAATGTCATCACCTAAGAGCTGGTTTCTGCCTAAGGCTGATGACCTTCGTGGTAGGGCGTCACAAATGTGGTAAGCTACCACGAATGTCATCACCTAGGAGCTGGTTTCTTCCTAAGGATGACGACCTTAGTGGTAGGGCATCACAAGTGTGGTAAGCTACCACGAATGTCATCACTTAGGATCTGGTTTCTACCTAAGGCTGACGACCTTCGTGGTAGGGTGTTACAAGTGTGGTAAGCTACCACGAATGTCATCACTTAGGAGATTTTTTCTGCCTAAGGTTGACGACCTTCGTGATAGGGCATCACAAATGTGGTAAGCTACCACTAATGTCGTCATACTATTTTCAGCCTGACATGCTGGAGTAAAATAGGAATAACTCTTTGCTCTGAAATTGAATTAAGGCAAAATTGATATAGTTGGAAATATAATCTAACTATCTATCTGTTTATATGTCATGACATCAAAAATTCCAAGTATAACGAGAGATATGCTCATTTGAAGTTGACAATACCAATATCCTTCTAAAGAATTCAATCGGTAAGGAATGTTTTGATTCATCTGATAGCTGAGAGTTATTTGAAGCCTTAATATACATCTAAATTAATCATAAAACTATAAAATAACCTTGATTTACTATGCATGATCTTGGTGCAAAGATATAATATTGGTTTAGATTTTTAATACTTGAGAGGAGAGAAAAGATAAAAAGATGCATACACTGATCATGCTCAACAGGCACATGATTTTAGGACTAAATTGAATTCTAATCTAAATGTAGCCCAACTGAACATGCATATCTGATGCATGACTGATAAGCTGAACTCATGAATGCATGATAAGCTATGCACTGATACTTGATACCAATTTTAATCTGGAATTTTGAACATGTAACTGAATAAGCTTAAAGAAAATGGTTAACTCAAGCTTAGCCTGAATTAGCGGAGAAAAGATGAGGGTACTTGGTTCGCATGTCTGCTTTTGCTTCCCAAGTAGCTGCCTCCATGGACTGATTCCACTAAAGAACCTTGTCTAGAGGTACTTCTTTGTTCCTCAGCCTAAGAGTCTGATAGTCAAAGATTTCGATTGTAATCTCTTCATAAGAGAGGATATTCTAAATTTCAATGCTCTGAATAGGGGATACAACTGCTGGGTCACCTATGAACTTCTTGAGAAAAAAGACATGGAAGACTGGATGAACTGAGGCTAGATCTGAAGGCAATTGAGCTCATAGGCTATCTTGCCAGAGCGACTGAGAATCTAGAAGGGACCGACATATCGGTGACTGAGTTTTCCCTTCTAGATGAATATCCTCAATCCCTTTATGGAAGAGATATTGAGATAGAATAGTCATCGACCTCAAATTCGAGATCCTTTCTATGAACTTCCGCATAAGACTTTTGTCAGCTCTGAGCAGCCCAAAGTCTTTCTCTGACCAACTAAACATTCTCTAAGGCATCGAATACTAAGTAAGGACCTATGACTACGGTCTCACTAACTTCAAACCAACTGATTAGAGACCTATATATCCTACCATAGAGAGCTTCAAATAGAGCCATCTGAATATTGGAGTGATAGCTGTTGTTGTATGCAAACTTAATCAAAGGCAAGTGGTCATCCCAACTTTCCTTGAAATCAATTGCACTTGCCCTTATCATATCTTCTAGAGTCTGAATGGTCCTTACAACTTGACTATATGTCTGAGGATGAAATGCTCTACTGAGATAAAATTGGTTACAAAGACCCTTTTGGAATGCTTTTCAGAAGTGAGAGGTGAATTGGGTACCTCTGTCTAAGATGATAGATAGTACAACACCATGTAAGCTGACCAACTCCCTAATATAGATTTTGGAATAATCCACGGCTGAGTAAGAGGTATGAACTGGACGGAAATGAACTGACTTGGTCATTCTGTCTACAATGACCCAAACTGAATCATGTTGATGACGTGTTCTAGGCAAACCCTTCATGAAGTCAATGTTCATGTCTTCCCACTTCCAAGTAGGAATAGTTAACTCCTGCATAGAACCACTAGGTTTTTGATGCTCTATCTTAACCTGCTGACATGTAGAGCACTTAGTCACAAACTCTGCAATGTCCCTCTTCATCCCACTCCACTAATAGATCTCCTGCAAGTTGCGGTATATCTTAATGGCCCCTGGATGAATAGAGTATTGTCCACCATGCACTTCAGGAAGAATTTTCTTCCTCAATTTATGTACACTGAGAACACACAGATGCCCCAGACAATGAAGAACACCATCTCCCCCTTGGGATAAAACCTCTACTTCCTGACTCTGAACTGACTCTTTTACCTTGACTAGGCTAGGATCCCTGTCTTGCTTCTCTTTCACCTCAAAAACTAGAGATGTCTCTGAACTACTCTGAACACATACACCACCCTCTGTAGTGTCGACTAAGCAAACACTTAATCTGGCAAGCCGATGAATCTCTTGAGCTAATTTCTTCTTACTATCCTCAACATGGGAAACACTACCCATGGACAGTCTACTAAGTGCGTCGGCCACTATATTGGCCTTGCCAGGATGATAAAGGATGCTCATGTCATAATCCTTTAAGAGCTCTAACCATCTTCTCTGATGAAGATTTAGATCTTTCTGGGAAAAGACATACTGAAGGTTTTTATGATCTGTGAAGATATCTACATGAACACCGTATAAATATTGCCTCTAAATCTTTAAGGCAAAGACAACTGCTGCTAACTCAAGGTCATGAGTAGGATAATTCTTCTTATGGGGGTTTAACGATCTGGAGGCATAGGCTATGACTCTACCATACTACATGAGGATACAACCTAAACCTACTCTGGATGTATCATAATATACTATGAATCCATCAAAACTGTCGAAAAGTGCTAAATTTGGAGCTGAGGTGAGTTGAGTCTTCAATTTCTGAAAACTCTTCTCACAAGGTTCTGACCGCTAAAACTTGACCTTCTTCTGAGTCAATATGGACATAGGAGATGCAATAGAAGAAAATCCCTCAATAAACCATCGGTAATAGCTAGCCAAACCCAAGAAACTCCTCATATCTTATGGAGAGATAGGGCGAGGACAGTTTCTTACCACTTTAGTTTTCCAAGGATCTACTCTAATCCCATTACCAAAAATAATATGTTCAAGGAATGCTACTGATCTTAGCCAAAATTCGCACTTACTGAACTTGGCGAACAACTGGTGATCCCTGAGAGTTTGAAGAACAATTATGAGATAGTCTGAATGATCACGCTCTGTGCGAGAATAGACCATAATATCAACTATGAAGACTATGACGAATATGTCCAAGTACTTCTTGAACACCCGATTCATCAAGTCCATGAAAACTGCAGGGGCATTGGTAAAACCAAAGGACATGACTAGAAATTCAAAGTGACCATATCAAGTACGAAAAGCTATCTTCAAAATGTCACGTTCTCTAACTCTGAACTGATAATAGCTAGATATGAGGTCTATCTTGGAGAAATAACTGGAACCCTTAAGTTGTTCAAACAAGTCGTCTATCCTAGGCAGCGGATACCTGTTCTTGATCGTGACTTTGTTGAGCTAATAGTAATCAATAAACATTATGAGAGAACCGTCTTTCTTGTGCACACACAAGACTGGCATACCCTACAGGGATACACTAGGCCTGATGAATCCCTTATCTAATAGATCCTTCAACTGATCTTTCAGTTCCTTGAGTTATGTTGGTGCCATTCTGTACGGCAGAATAGAAATAAGCTAACTATCTGGGAGAAGGTCTATGTCGAAGTCTATTTCCCTTTTGGGAGAAATGCCTGGAAGATCTTCGAGAAAGACATCTGAATATTCATTAACCACTAGGACTTATTCGAGATTGGGAGATTCAGAACTGGAATCCTTAACATGCACGAGATGATACACACACCCCTTAGAAATCATTTTCCTTGCCTGAAGGTAGGAAACATAATACCCTTAGAGGGGTATTATGTAATCATGACCTACAGGTTTCAATAACTCTTCACAATGAAAAATAAAAGTCTGTGAAGTACAATCAATTAATAATGATCTGGTTCAAGATGATTGGTCTGAGGACATACATAATGTATTATGATTTAACTTATCACAAATAACGTATAGTGATAACACAAGACTAAGTGTGTTGAGAAATCATAAGTGCATGATTCATAAGTGGCATGGTATGAGACTGATATTAATGGTCTCATAGATCATGATTTGGATTTCTGAGTGAGACTATTACCCCTTATACTACTAGGACTTAAAATAGGTATGGATATGTATAAAGTGCATACACATAATGAAATAAAGTAGGAGTAAAGTATAATAAATAATGTAAGTATATTGAAGATATTATGATAATAATAGGTCTCTACATTCCTCTAGCCATGTTCTAGAGCCTTTCTAACACTACTATCTGAATCTCTATAAACTAATTGGTTCTATTCTCTAACATCTCCCCCTTATATCAAAGTCACCACACTAAGTCTATAAGTCTTGGTCTTAACTTTTCTATTTCTTCAAGGGTTAAAGTAGGCTACATTAGTATTTTTCCACTTATCCCTTGTGATAACCTGCCAAGCCTTTAAGGATCTACTTTCCTAAACACTTTTTTTGTTGTCTCCATACTAATACTCTTCACCATCACAAAATACTAGATGATAATAGTGGTTGACCTGGTGATCACTGTAGAAATAAGATTGATATCTACTTATGATCTAATGGCGATTAGAGTTACCATTCCCTGGTATGACCCTTTTCCATCCCTTCTCTTTTTACTAGTAAGATTTGTAAGGAATCCTACCTACTGATTCAATTGACTAGTCATAGCTTTATCTCATATTTTGATGGAATTATGAAACTCTATATTAGAAATGGCAGCATTTGAAGACTGATTAATTGGTCCAGAAGGGTTACCATTTTAACTACTATTTTGATTGATCTGTTTGAGAAGACATATTCTGAAACACGTACGGCGCGAGTTAGAAGGATAAATAGAGTTAAAATCTTTTAAGGATAAATATGGTTGAAAGCATTCACATTGTATGATCATAAAAGAAGTAAAACTTTCCTAAAACATTGTATATCCTTTCATTCACAAGATTGGCGTACATCACACCCATAAGCATGACTCTACTTAACTATGGGTTTCAGATACCCTAGAAAACTTTAAACCTGATGATTTGATACCAAGTTTGTTATGATCCGAGACTACCCTATAGTGTAACACGATTCATTGAGTCATAAGTAAGCACAATCTAAACAACGGCCTGGTATAACACTAGCAATACTGTATAAAATAAGAATCACTAAGTAGAACCTAAAATCTAAAAAATATAATATTGTTTAAAATAATTGTAAATACTAAATCAAAATGGAAAACATCTAATAAACTATAAAGCTGAACACACTAGTCTGTCTAAAATCCTCTACTAAGATGAGTTACTAGGACAAGCCCTCAACTTACTCAAACTATCTAGAAACTAAATTATTAAAATAAAGTAAACATAAGTCTTGTCCTTGAAAGATGAGGACTCACCAAACTATGTTGCTGAAGTGATACGGTGTCATGATAATTATGGTCCAGATATAGTATAACTTAACCCATAGTATCACATAATATGATGCAAAAAAAGTGTGTAGACAGTAATTTGAGTGTACTGAGCATGAGAGATATGTATTATTCTATATGGAACAAACATATTGAACATTAGAGGATTAATTGAACATGGGAACTCAGGAAGGTGACTAATTCAATGACCAAGAAAATAAGCATCTAATTGATCAATACTATACTATATGAACTGGATACAAGGTCAATGCAAGATCTAAGTGTAAAGTACAGGAGATGATATTAGCCGACATAGACCATGTGAGCAATATGAAATCAAACATATGCATCATTGGAAGACCACAATATACCTTGCTAGGGGTATAAAGTAATGATTACTCATGAGCCCATTTGGGGGAAGAAAAATATTATAACTATAGTGGTACATAGTTTTGAGACATAGGTATTGTTTAACCCTAGTCAACTCAATTCTAAGTATTACTCCTAAATGAACATAATTGATAGCTTTTGAAAATATTTTCCATGACTATAGATGTCATACCTAGCTTTAATACTATTAGTGAACTTTGCTTGTATAATAAAAATAATCCATGATCATTTATGGTATTTTGGATATAATACAAATCAAGAAACTTCCTTTAGATAAAAAAAGTTCAAGAGAATTAATGGCATATTTTGATGTCATGTATCTTAATTTTATGAGTTGAAGCTCTTGATCATGATACGAAAATATATGTCTATGTATATACATAATGTATTTTAGAACAATATAACTTGAAAGTTATAGGAGACGTGAGATTCTTAGAGTAAATTGCATACGATAACACATTATGCCTAAGCTATATAAACACTTTACAAGTTTGGACCAAAATACTAATTGTTGACTCATGAAAATGATAATAGTCTAATGGTATATATTATTTTAATATACTTTTTAGAATATACCTTATCAAAAATCACTATGAGGGTCTACAAAATTGATAGTACAGGAGTTCATTGATTTTGATGGAGTGAGAGACACTTTATTAGAAATTATCCTAAGACATATGAAACTTTATAAATACATATTTAGTATCAGTGCATGAAGTCCTAAGTTATCAAGTAATCATAACACAACATCTCTAAAATATCTATGATATGAAAAGGAAATAAAATTTCATAAAAAATCAACTCCCAAAATATAGAATTTGATAAATATAATGAGGGTTCACAATGGAAAATCCGTGATAACATTAAAAATTTTAAGAGGGAGATGTATTCATGGATTATTCTTGATGTGAAATTAAAATATAATCAAACCTATACTTTTTATGAAGCTCTAACTGTAAAGAATGAATTTAATTGAGGAAATTGAGTTCTCTTAGAAAATTAATAGGTGAAAGGAACCCATTGACGAATCCCACATACCTGAATACAAAGTCCTTGGAGAAATCTTTGTATTTGAAGTTTAAAGTTGAAAAACACTAATTTTATTTTTCTTGAGAGTTCATAAGGGAATAAGAGATAAATTTTGTTGATGATTGAGTAAATAACATTTTATTAGGTGATTAAATTAATAGGGGGATCAATGTTTAAGGGTAACTGAAGGACAAATCTAGCCCTAAGGAAATTAAAATTATAGAAAAATTTTATCTAGCAATTTAGTTGATGACTCGAGAACCCGTGGATATCTCATCAATCATCTCGTCACTTTGGGGAAATTTTTTAAGTTAATGTTTAAGGTTGATGAAATTACTTGATGGGTCATCAACCAAGTGTCATCTCATCACTCTGGTCATCAGTAGAAAGCAGATAGACACCCTCAGTTAAAAAGTGAGCATGAATATTTACTATGGTAAAAGGTTGATAAACGATCGATAGTGTTGGAAAGAAGCATTGAAATTTTTATTTGATTAGCTTTTTTAGATACAAAACACTTTTAATGATAAGAGTTATACTTGTTTAAAATTTACTATACAAATACAATATAAAAGAATTCAATCGGTAAGAAAACTTTCAATTTGACCACAAGCTAGGATCTATTTATGAAACACCCTGTTTTCTGAACCTTAAAAAATTTCTTGGAATTCTGGTCTCTAGATCCAATATGACTCATCGATACAATTTGTATGTTTGGGTATGAATGGAATGTTCCAGTCGTATACTAACCATTGTTGGTTCTAGGGTGGATTTTGGTTAGTAGAATGGATATCACTTAGGGTTACGAGTCAAATTGGTGGTTATAGATCGTTTGGTTCCTTAATGTAATATTAGAATTAGTTACTTAGGCTAGATATAAGTAAGAGTGGCTCACCATGATCCACAAGACAGTGTACAAATCGTACTAGGGACTCATATGATAGACAGTGTTCAATCATGCAGGTATTTTATTTTGCAAAGTATAAGTGTCATGGATACGGATCATATGATATGGATATGACTTGGTTGGATGAGTCGTATACTTGATATTTTTTAGTATAAGGGTGGAGGTTCAGGATACGAGTGGTTGATACTGATCATATCAAAGGGTACGACTCATGTCGGTCAGTCGTATCTATGTGACGGGATTTTGGTGCAACTTAAGTTGGGGTATTCTGAAAATTTCCCTACTTATCCTAATAGGGTACTCATAAGGTTCAAACTGTACCTCTCATGTGAGAATGTAAGCAATCAATGTCAATATATAACCCAACTAGGTTGGGGTCGAATCCCACATAGAATATGGTGTGAATCTGAGTATTATGCGAGTTAATCAACTGATAGTTAGTAGTTTCCGGTATTGGGGATTATGACAATTTAGCAATTAATTGTTGCTCACTTTAGTTTTAGTGTTTGTAATCAAGATTTTATGGAAAACAAGAATTATGTTCACTATGGGTTTTGGTACTTGACATATGCTAGTACTGATTCAAGATTTTCGCTATAGGTAAGAACAACAGATTGTCTTTATCGAAGTTATGCCTAAATGTCTCTCGACATACTTAAGCATTTAATTACCTAATCCTCTCGGACTTAGGGAATTTATATTCACTAATTAGACTTAACCTCAGGTTAATTAACCTTGTTACAGTGTCAATTATAAAACGGAAGGTTCGTAGCTTCCAAGTCCCTATCAATAATTCATTTCCTACTATAGTTGATTTCTTATCTCAAGCAAATCAAAGAAGGTGCTATCTATCATTCGCAACCAATTGACAATAATTAAAACCTCAAAATTATCAAGGAGTCCTATTACCTATAGAATCTTGAACACTTAGAAACTTACCAAGACCTAACCCATAGATCCCATAATTTGGGTTAAAGGGATTTAGCCACTCATAATGTAATAATCGATACGACAAATTGAATTCACAATTTGAAAGATGAACTTACAGCAAGATGAATAGCAACGAGTGTTTATCAGTTTAGATCAAAGTAGAAATCCCCAAAATATTGATGATAATCTCTTGAAATTTAATTGTTTTGTTCAAGCTAGGACACTAGAGAGAAAATAACAAAATACATGTGTTCCAAAATAGGTTCTGCATCCTTAGTTCCAACCCAACAAAACCCTAAACAATACTTTAAATAGTTCACCCTAATTATGGAAACAAAATCACAAAGTTCAGTAATTTCTCAGACAAGTGACGATGTTTTGTGATGCCTTATCAAGAGTCTAACGACATATCATAGATGTTGTCATCTCCTCTTTTCTTTTGACATTTGCTGCCTTAGGCTGGTGATGAGTCCTAGCGGCTTATGAAAACTGTGATGAAATATCAGAAAATTTCATCACTTCTCCACCTCAGCTCCCATGTTCAGTCTAAGGATGACGGCACTCTAACGGATTATCAAAAGGCTGATGGTTTATCATATGTCATCGTCAATTCTTCCAACTGAATCCCATTCTCTATTTAAAGCTGACGATGAAGCTGATAACCTATCAGATTGCTGAAAACTTATCAGGAATTTCAGCTCTTTTACTTCTGTCATTGTTGGTTTTCTTGCCTCTTGACTTCCATTGCAACATCAAAGATAAAACAATCAAAAACGACAAAATTTGCTTAAGACTTTGCATTTATTCCCAGTTAAAAGCCTCAAATGTGTTATCATCTGCTCACGCATCAGCACCCTCAACTTAAAACAATTGTTTGTCCTTAAGCAACTAAAACACAACCAAGAGAATACAAAGTACATTGTCAACCATCCATATTATCTCAAAACATCTTCACCATCTCCAGGGTCAATCAATTTACAAATAATTGTATATTTTATTGAAGAGCAACAATGTGACACACAGGAATCAAGATATAGCATCAAATCAGCAACAACACCCATGCATGTATCAAGCCTACACTATCCAAACAAGTTAGCAACTAGCAACGTAATCAGTGTGACCTCACTACAAAGAAGTCTCACTTCACTTATATCATACATTACATATGTAACCATGGCGTCATTCACCAGACACTCAATCTCAGAATGAAGTTCCAATCAATGTATGCCGAATACCATAGGCTTGCCCTTCTTTTCACTACCAAGACTTTCTGACAGGTCAGCTAGGATCACTATAGGTCTTCTCTTAGGCTTGTAATCCAGGCTAGGGGATAGTATGATACTCAATGATATTTAATGTGACTAAGCCTCCTTGACACTACACTAGCTTTTTGGGGTCTCACTGATTTACCTTTTTCTACTCTTCTCTTTCTTTATCACACTTATTCAGGATGGGTGCGGTTCTTTTCTACAATTATTTTTTTTTTCACAACTTTTATTTTCTTGCTCTTTTCCACCGCACCCAAATTTATATTTTTTTCCTTTACTCTACCTTTCTTCATACTCATTTTACATCACACACCCCTATGATAGCCACCCTCAACTTAGGTCATTTACCTAAGTCAAGGTGCACAGTGTCTAAGGAGGACTAGGGCCAAAACAGGTTCATTAGGATATAAAAATAAGACGGTGATAGGTATCATAAAAAGAAATAGGCTATTCAGGCTCAAAATAGGGATCAAGGAATATTATGCATACAACTAAGGTCATTTAGTCTAAAGCGGGCGAATATCAAAACAACCTATAATTCTTTCCTAACCCTATCCTTCAATCTAGGTAAGACTAACCAGGAAAGTTCTGAATCTAACATACCAAGGGAAATAAGTAAAATCTCACATGCACATGGCACACAAGTATATCACAAATTACTACTTATCCGGCCCATACAATTGTTTAGTAATGGTTATCAAGTTACTAGAACTAATACCATACAAAGATAAACAATGGTCACAATTAGATGCAAATCACATAGTTAAAGAATTAGACCACTTGAGAGGTGTTCAAAAAATAATAAAACCATGTTAACTGCCTCAAGTGCTTGTATTTCTCCTAGTCAACTAAAAAGTGTTACAACAACAACTTACCCTACACCCTCAATTTAAAATCAAAGAAAAATTGAACTAAGGGTTAAGGTATACCTGGAGTAGATCAAGCATGGGCATCATGGGTTTCCACCCATGTAACGCTTGATTTAATGTTGCAAAATGACTCAGGTGTTTTGATTACTTCAGACTTTATCGAGATAGATAGCAACAGTACTTTTCATCAAGTCTTTTTGACCAATATAAAGTTTGAATCATTTCCCATTTACCTTGAAGGTGCTGCAGTCTTCATTTTCAAGTTCTACTACACCAGACGAGTAGACTTGACTTACTCTAAACTGGCCTGACCAATTAGATTTAAGCTTACCTGGGAATAGTTTGAGTCTAGAATTGAACAGAAGCACCAAGTCACCTTTTTGGAATTCTCGTTTCTCAATCCTCCAATCATGATAATTCTCCACCTTTTCTTTATATAGGTCAACTTTTTTATATACCCTGAGATGGAATTCATCCATCTCATTTTGTTGTCCCAGTCTTAGTTCTGCTACCTCTTTCCATCTCAAATTTAACCTTTTGAGTGCCCATAAAGCCTTGTGCTCTATCTCGATTGGTAAGTTTCATACTTTGACATAGACCAACTGGAATGGTGACATGCCAATGGGTGTCGTGTACGCAGTCCTGTATGACCACAAGGCATCATCGAGCTTTCGAGACTAGTCTTTTCGACTAGCGTTCACCGTTTTGGCTAGAATGGTTCTCTCGATTTGACACCTCCACTTACCCACTAGTTTATGGGTGATATGGAGTGGCTACTCTATCCTATTTCACCCAATATTTTTCTAAGGTAGCTCAAAACACTTTGCTGTAAAAATGACATTCTCTATCACCTATAATAGTATGGGGTACTCCAAAGTAAGAGAACATGTTCTTCTTAAGAAAACCAACAACCCTCTTTCCTTCATTATAAGCCAAGGCAACAACTTCAAACTATTTCAAGACATAGTCAACATCAACTAAAATATGCTTCATCCCATATGAGCTTACAAAAGGACCCATGAAATTGATGTCCTAAACGTCAAACAATTCCACTTCAAGCATCTTAGTCAAAGGCATCTCATGTCTTTTGGAGATTGACCCCTTCCTGTGACATTGGTCGCATTTTAGCATAAACTTATGAGCATCCTTGAATAATGTTAGCCAATACTAGCCACTCTGTAATACCTTCCTAGCCTTTCGTTCACCTGCATGGTGACCTCCAACTGGGAAAGCATGACACGCTTCCAAAATTCATATTACATCTACTTCTCACACATATCTCCTTATAATATTGTTAGTAAATCATCAAAAAAGATACAACTTATCCCAGAAGTAATGTGTCACATCATGTAGGAATTTCTTTCTTTGATGGAAAGAAAGATTTTCTAGAATGACCTCACTTACAAGATAATTGGCAAAATCAGCATACCAAGGAATTTTATCGATAGTAGTGGCCAAGATCTCCTCATCAGGGAATGCATCATTTATCTCCATTTCATCACTAACTGCTTGCTCATTTTTTATTCTGGCAGGTGATTCCCAACTTAGTTTTCACAAACCTTCCTATCTTTGACTTTAAAGTCAAATTCTTGTAGCAACAACACCCATCAAATCAGCCTTGGTTTTGCATCCTTCTTAGCTATCAAATACCTCAAGGCTGCATGGTCAGTGTGAACCACCACCTTGGTCCCAAGCAGGTAAGCCCTGAATTTCTCAAAAGCATACACTACAGCTAGGAGTTCCTATTCAATGATGGAGTAGTTTTTTTTGTGATCCATTCATTGCTTTGCTGGCATAATATATTGGATGAAATAGTTTGTCTTTCTTTTGTCCCAACACAGCTTTAAGGGAAACACCGCTTGCATCAAACATGATCTCAAATAGTTTTGACCAATTTGGTGCAACAATGATAGGGGCTTCGATCAACTTCTTTCTAATGCATTAAAATGCCTTCAAGAAATCCCCACCAAAGTAGAACTTCACTTATTTCTCCAAAAGTATGTAAAGTGAATTTGAAACCTTTGAGAAATCATTTATAAACCTCCGGTAAAAGCCAGCATGTCCGAGAAAACTATACACTCCCTTTACTAGAATGGGAGGTGGTAGTTTCTAAATAACTTAAATCTTGGCTCGATCAACCTCTATCCATTTTGCTGAAATTTTCTGCTCGAGAACGATGCCCACCTTTACCATAAAGTGGTATTTCTACCAATTAAGCATCAAATTGAATTCAACACATCATTTCAAGACCATACTTAGGTTACCCAAACACAGCTCAAAAGAATCTCCCATCACAGAGAAATCATCCATGAATACCTCTATGGTGTCCTCAACCATAGCTGAGAAGATAGATATTATGCACCGTTGAAAAGTAACGGGTGCATTGTAGATCCCAAACGACATCCTCTTAAATGCAAAGGTGCCATATAGGCATTCGAATGTCGTCTTTTCCTGATCGTCAGGAGCATTACAAATATGGTTATATCTAGAATAACCATCGAAGAAGCAATACCATCCTCTTCCGGCCAATTGATCAAGCATTAGGTCCATAAAGGGAATCGGGAAGTGGTCTTACAAAGTACACGTGGTAGTCCATGCAAAATCTCTACCCAGTCACAGTCCTGAGTGGAATCAACTCATTTCTTTCATTTGCAACCATAATCACGCCCATTTTTTTGGGCACATGTTGAATTAGGCTCACCCATTCGCTATCAGAAATAAGGTAAACTACTCCTGCATCCAACCACTTAATAATTTTCTTCTTAACCACCTCTTGTATTGGTGTGTTAAGACAGTGTTGGTTCTCGATGGTTGGAATAAAATTATTCTCAAGTTGTATTTTATGCGTGCAGATGCTGAGGGAATGCCAATAATAACTGCAATAGTTCATCCTATTGCTCTCTGGTACCTCGAAAGTACTTAAATAAGTGCTTCTACCTGTTATTCACCTAAATCAGCCACAATAATGGGTAGCATATTTCCATTTCCAAAAACACGTACTTGAAATGCCTAGGCAGTTCTTTCAATTCTAACATCGATGGCTCTTCAATGGATGGCTTAGCCAGTGATGTTGGTTTTTTAGAAAGATCAAGGTATCGCTTCTTAGGAGCATAACAGTATGAACCCAGTACTGACAAATCACAAACAGTCTCTTCATACTACTCGATGCCTTCACGATCAAAATTCATCAGAACTATAACTAAAGGCTCGACAACAAGTTTCTCCTCTATTGAGACTTCATGTTCATCCTCATAATACACATAAATAATTGATAACACACTTATTTATTCATCCTTCTTCATTGATTGGAACACATCAAATTGTACCACTTTATTATTCATCCTGAATAAGAGCTCATTAGCTCACAAATTAATCAACACACTTTCGGTTGTGAGAAAAGGTCAACCCAAGATTATGGGCATCTCGAAGTCCACCTTGCAATCCATAATGATGAAATCCGCAGGGAATATGAATCTAGCTACCTTTACCAACACATCATGCAACTTACCAACAGGTCATTTTACTAACTTATTCACCATCACGAGTTGCATGTTGAAGGGTGTGGGATTTCCCAAACCCGGCTTTCTATATATATCCAGCGGCATTAGATTAATGCTCACTCTCAAATCATATAATTCCCTATCAAATTCCAAACACCCAATCATATAATAAATAGTGAATTCTCTTGAGTCTAGGTTCTTCTGCACCAAGGTCCTCATAGAAATACCACTATAAATATTATCCTCCGGTTCGTAGCTCATCACTCTATTCTTAATCATAAGGTCCTTCATAAATTTAGCATACCCTGGCATTTTCTTGGGTGCCTCCACCAAAGGCACATTCACTATCAAATGTTTGAGCATTTCCATGTATTTGTTGAATTTTGCATCATCAATATTTTTCTTTACTCATTGAGGAAAGGGATGTAGCGGTCTTGGGAGAGTTTTCACCACTACCTCCTTTTTCGTTTCTTTTCTTTTTTCTGGAGCATCATCAAAACTATCCAACTTCTCAGGATCCTCTGGACCACCTTCTTTCGGTTCATTATCAACTACCTCATCAACTACATTTTTTCCCATAGAAGGGCCAGGTAATATCTTACCACTTCTAGTGGTAATCACCATACATGAGCCATTATTCCATAGATTCTGGACTGTATCACTAGGTAATGTTCCACTCTTTCTCTGGTTCAACGCTACCGAGAGTTGGTTTATTTTCTATTACAGCTTCTTGATCAAAGCGGAGTGTAAGTTTACTTACTAACTAATAGATGATAGATCGGTCTTCATGGTAGTCACTCCTATGTTGCTAGCCTCCACTCTTTTTAAAAATTTAGCCATCATGTCCTCCGTGGACATCTTTTTAGAACTTGTTGTAGAAGCCTTACGATTTCCAGGAGGGAAATATAGCCCGCTTCTATCATTATTGCTCCTCCAATTTCCCTGCTCCGTATCTTTACAACCAGGCTTATCATAATAATTCTGACCTTGATTCCCTTGGCTATTTCCTTGGAACCCCCTTTATTATTAACATAGTTCACTTCTTCTTCTGGATCAGCATCAACTTTATCTTTAGATCCCATAATTTTCACCTTCTCAATCTTACCTGATAGCAAGTGCTTGTTTATGCTCCTTATCTCTCCTGTGTTGTTCCGCAATCATACCCATAGAAACAGTGGGGCTTGCTACCATAGAGTCTCTTGTATGCCATGCCCGACTCTGTTTGGTCATTCTCTTTAGCATTTCTGAAGCCTCTAGGAATGTAAGATCAATAAATGAGCCACCAAAAACATTATCTACAATTGGTTTTGTTATAGAAATAAGAGCCCTGTACAAAGTCTCCATCAAGTGTATGTCCATCATATTATGATTCGAATACTTTGTTAGCTTATTTTTGAATCTCTCTCAAGTTTCATGCAAGGATTTAGTTGGGAGCTATCTAAAGTTGCTAATATCATCCCTCAATTTTACCCACCTGGAAGGTGGACAGAACCTTTCTATAAAAGCTTTTTTCAACTGCCTCCAGTTAGTTATAGAATTGGGTGTCAACTTGTTAAGCCATAATGTTACCTCCCTAGAGACAACGGAAACAATCTCAAATGGATATAATTATGAACCACTCCTAGGTTATCAAAAGATTTACAGATGCTGACAAACTTTACTAGATGCAAGTTTGGGTCATCCCCAGGAAGGCCACCAAACAACGCCTTCAGATTGAGAAGTTGAATCATAGTACTCGTAATGTTGAATTTTGCCTCATGTGCCAAAAGTGGAGGAAAAATTGTACTTATTACAACTACTCCATCCATTCCATCAACATCATCATTGAGGTCATACTGAACTGGCTGGTAGTCTTGCCTTCCTCAGAATAGATGATTCCTGTTAGCATTACGGTGTACTAGTGCAGCTACTTACTGCATGCCCTGGTTACCAGGGTTTTGCAACTCCTCATCTCCCAAATATTCATCCAGAGGATTTGGATTTCGTACTTGTTGACCGACATTCTGCACATTCACCTGAGCTCTAGCTAAGGCTGCTAACCTATCAGCCTCCTATTGGTTAACCATTCTTTCAATTCATTGCGGTTCTAGATTAAATAGTAATAATGGTTCTCCAAAACAACTGGTTCTTGGCATAAACCACAAAAGTCCTACAGAAAACAAAAACAACAAGTAAACGTAAAACCAAGAAACTTGACTAACAGTCAATTAGCGTACACAAACTCAATTTACAATTGTATTCCCCAGCAACAATGCCATTTTTGATAATGCTCAAACTACACCTCTCATGTGAGAATATAAGAGATCGTTGTCAATATATAACCAAAATAGGTTGGGTCAAATCCCATAGGGAATATGGTGTGAATCTGAGTTGTATGCGAGTTAATAAACTAATAGTTAGTAGTTTTCGGTAAATTGGGGGTTATGAGAATTTAGCAAATAATTGTTGGTCACTTTAGTTTTAGTGTTTTTAATCAAGATTTTATGTAAAATAAGAATTATGTTCACTATGGGTTTTGGTAATGGACAGATGCTAATAGTGATTCAAGATTCTCACGATAGGTAGGAACAACAGATTGTCTTTATCGAAGTTATGCCTAAATATCTCTCTACCTACTTAAGCATTTAATTACCTAATCTTATCAAACTTAGGGAATTTATATTCACTGATCAGTCTTTACCTCAGGTCAATTAACCTTGTTACAATGTCAATTATTAAACGGAAGGTTGGTAGCTTCCAAGTCCCTATCAATAATTCACTTTCTTCTATAGTTGATTTCTTAGCTCAAGAAAATTAAAGTAGGTTCTATCTATCATTTACGACCAATAGACAACAATTAAAATCTCAGAATTATCAAGGAGTCCTATTACCTTTAGAATCTTGAACACTTAGCAACTTACCAAGACCTAACCTATAGATCCCATAATTTGCGTTAAAGGGATTTAGCCACTCACAATGTAATAGTTCATACAAAAAGTTGAATTCATAATTTGAAAGATTAACTTACACCAAGATGAATAGCAACAAGTGTTTCTCAGATTAGATCAAACTAGAAATCCTCAAAATATTTATGATAATCTCCTCAAAGTTAATTGTTTTGTTCAAGCCAAGAAACTAGAGAGAAAATAAAAAAATACTTGTGTTCCAAAATAGGTTCCGCATCCTTAGTTCCAACCCAAGAAAACCCTAAACAATACTTTATATAGTTCATCTTAATTATGGAAACAAAATCACAAAGTTCAATAGTTTCTCGGACAGGTGACGACATTTTGTGATTCCTTATCAGGAGTTTGATGACTTATCACAGATTTCATCAGCTTTTCTTCTCTTTTGACATTCACTGCCTTAGGCTGATAGTGAATCCGGATGGCTTATCAAAATTGTGATGACATTTTAGACAATGTCGTCACTTCTCTACCTCAGCTCCTATGTTTTATCTAAGGCTGACGGTGACTCTGATAGCTTATCACAAGGCTGATAGATTATAACATGTCGTCATCACTTCTTTAAACGGAATCCCATTCTCTATTTAAGGCTGATGATAAAGCTGATAACCTATCAGAGTGCTGACAACTTATCAGGAATGTCGTCAGCCTCACTTCTCCACTATTTTCTTCAGATTTTAGCTCTTTTACTTCCATCATTGTTGGTTATCTTGCCTCTTGACTTCCACTACAATATTAAAGATAAAATAATCAAAAACAACAAAAGTCGCTTAAGACTTTGTAATTATTCTCAGTTAAAAGCCTCAAATATGTTAGCATCCGCTCACACATCAGGTACCACGACTTCTAACATAGTTTGGAGATAATTTACCCAAATATTCTATTCATTAACACTGACAAAATCTTGTTAAACACTCTACAATTCTCCCAAGAGCTTTTGGGCAAGGGGAACTATGGTTTAAACTAAATAATCAATTTGGGGCTTATCTTGGTTATTTCTTTACGTTATCTTCATTGTTTAAGGCATGCTATCTTTCATCCTTGTTAATTTTACTTAAAATTCATGGTTTATATAAATTTTTTCATGGTTTTACTATTACATGACTTTTGCTTTCAAATATGATTTGGGGGTTTTGATATTACATGGTTGGTTATGGTTTCTCATAGTTTTAATTGTGCTTTTATAAGAATTAATTGTTGTTTTAGATAATTGGATTGCATGGTAATGGTTTATTGGTAATTTGAATTGTAATTGGTTTTGGTCACATTATTCCCCCAATGTGTTTGACAAAACTCTTATAAAGATATATTCATTACACTGACTACTTTTAATGGAAACCTTGTATATTTTAAAACATTGTAAAGAAATTGTGCATGCTTTAAATAGTTTGGAAAGGTAAATGGATAATTGATTATGCCTGTGGGTGACACGGAAGTCTCCCAAGTGGTTTAATATGGTAAATAGAAGGTCACTTGAAAGTCCCCTTAAACCTATAAATAGTTGGCTATGGATGATACTTGCAAGTAAGGGTTGGATATGAAGATACTAATATCAATGGCCTTGGTTAATAAATGTATAATTGTTTGGTTATTTCTAAATTGGTTTTAATTGGGCAATAATGGCAAAAGGTGTAGCTAAGCCATGGTAGGTGGAGGTCTTGGGAGGACCAAAACTGGAAACTCATATTTGTTGATACCAAGTTAGTCTTAGTGACCGTGTGTATGATTACACACTATATTTAGGGGATGTACGAGTTATCCCATGGGATACTTCCCTTGTTGTGTGGATACACGTAGTGGGGCCCTTTCAGTAGGGGAAGCTGAACCGATATTGCTTGTGGGTGGTTTAGGATGACAAAGCTACACAGCCCAGCTAAAGGTTTTAAAGGCACGCTAAACCCAAACCCTTTTCTCGATATGGTTATATATATGTATATAAATATATATATATATACAAGGTTTTGGGCTAATGGATGATTTTACTTTGTTTTACAAATGGCATTATTTTATCCTTGCCTTGAGATCATGCTAGCTATCAGTCGCTATCCCCATGTACTAACGACTGTATACCCATGCTATTTAGAAATTGACCATTCTAATTCTTCTACACAGTGATTAACTCTGGGACAATATTTGGACTGAAGTGGTGAGCGTCTATCCTTTCGGAAGGTGTTATTTTAAGTTATGGATATTTCTAGACATTTTGATTTTATTTTGGATGTTGGTTATTGCTGTGGTTTAGGAAATATCCCAATCAAATTTCATTACTCTTTTTGTGAGAGGCTTTGTGGTATTTCTATGGGTTAGAATAGGTGAGATCGGTATTAGTGTCGACCTTAACATTGGAATAAGCTGATAGACTAGCATCATCAGACATAATTTCTTAAATATTTCATCATATGTCATATTTTATTTATTTATATTATGTTTTGGAACATCTTTGGTTATGGTATAGGATGGGTGGAGTTGGTTGGGTCATTCAAGGTTGTAATCATTTCCCAAAGTCTTTATGCGAGCTGTTACACTATTTTGTTAGATCTAAGAATTCATCAAACTTAGGGCACGAAGTTGGAGGTTAGGTTGGGTAACGAGGGTGGTCTCCAATCCTTGACGGACTTGGGATACCCATTATGACATGGCCTCATGGCGGTTTATGTTAAGTAACATTTCTTTTAGGGGTTTGTTGCGCACCACACTTACAAGGGAGAGGCTACAAGGAATTTAGGAATCTTTCACTTTCATGGTATTCTTCTTTTAATCTTTGAGTGTTAGTCCTGGGATCTTCTCTAATCCTTGTTTGTACATCTTTCTTATCATTCCTCGTAGATCTAGAACACAAGAAAATTCTTCTATCCCATCTCGGGGGGTATTTTTGAAAGGTTGTATCCTACTTCCGGGGTTCATATTTGATCTCACGGTCCTATCGTGATAGTTTTGGAGTTCCATCGATTCCTACTAGTCCTACACAAGGTGAGGTTACTAATGCAAAATTTTATTAGTCCATTCATGCTATAGAAAATTAAGTTCCACTCAGGTTGAGCAAGATGCGTTAGGTTCTTTGTTTGCTGAGGCCAAAAGGGTTGAAAAATTTATAAAGATGGATCCTTCCACTTTTTTTGGAGTGAAGGTAGAGGGGGATCCACAGGGCTTCTTGGATGAGATTGAGAAGATATTTTTGGTGATGTAGGCTACTACTATGGAGGGGGTAAACTTTGTATCTTATAGCTCAAAGAGTTTATATATCAGTGGTATGAAAAGTGGGATAGGGATAGAGGATATATAGAGGAGTCGTCCTTATGGGATGCCTTCTTTGGTGCTTTTTTGGATTGTTTCTTTTCTGAAGAGTTGAGAGAAGAAAAGATGGAGGAGTTTGTGAACCTCAATCTGTCAAGGAATATTCCTTGAAGTTTCATCAATTGTTAAGGTATTCTCCAAATTTAGTGGCTCACATGCGGGCTAAAATGAGGAAGTTTTCTTCCCGATTGAATCGGGATTTGATCTTAGAGAAGAATACAGCCTTGCTTGTAAAGTATATGGGCATCTCTAGGTTGACAGTTCATATAAAGCACGTAGAAGATGTGTTGATGGTACGTTGTATTACTGAAGGAGGTTATGTGATTCTGATGTCGATTGGTTGGAACAAAGGATTTTGTCTGAGGAACATGAGTCACACTATGTTGTTCAGCTCCACTCGATGAAGAAGTATCATGATCACAAGGAGATCTATTGGTTGAATGGTATGAAGAGGGATATTGCTGATTTTGTAGCCAAGTGCATGGTGTGTCAACAGGTTAAGGTTGAACACATGAGGCCATAAATGTTGTATCAATAAATTAATTACCCGAATAAAAGTGGGAAGTTATCAATATGGACTTTTTACCGATCTTCCTCGGTCTCTCAAATCAATATGATTTGATTTGGGTCATTGTGGATATGATGACTAAGTTTATGCAGTTTTTACTAGTGTAGACTACATTCGCAACGAAGTATTATGCGAAGCTCTATCATTAGGAGATTGTGATGCTGCATGGGGTGCCTATTTCAATTATTTCTGATCGTGGCAAACAATTTATGTCTCACTTTTAGCTATCTTTTTTATCTTGAGTATATTTATACGCCTAAGATCCATAACTTTTTCAAATTTTAGCTAAGTTTTTAAATCAAAGTGCCTAGTTTATTATGATGTAATTGAGCTAACCTATGCGATTAGCATGATTTTAGGTGTTAATGAGGTAGATAGAGACATGATCGAATTACCGATTTCGTATGACAAATCAAACAAGAGAAAAGTAGCTTGTTGGACCAAATATGGCGCCTAAAAACTATGTCCAAGACTAATTTGTCTTTTATAATTATTTCAGGGACTTAGAAGGCAATTATGAGAGAAAAGATTATTAAAAAGACTTGATGCTGAATTTTTATTAGGATTCATTAATCTGTATTATTTTGAGAGAGGAGAGTGGCGGCTTAGCACCAAGGGACGAACGATACTTCATCTTCTGCACCAAGATTTTGTTTCCTTTTTGGTATGAGGAATATATCTCTTGTGATTCCCATTTTATTTATGAGTAGCTAAGTTTATTAGTTAGGGTTATGGAAGCCTTGTAGCATACAATCTATTACTTTGGGTTTTGAATTCGTTATGCATTGATTTGTTTACATCACACTCTCTTCGTTTATGTTGAATTCTTGTGGTTGCAAACATAGAGGATGTGCCTTAAAACACAACTTGTTTAAGTGAAAGGTTGTTGTTCGGAAAAGAGTATAGTGACAAGAAAATAGGATTTCCAACCTCTATTTAATATGTTAATGCCTTAACAGGATTAACTACTTGGAGATTTCGTATTGATTTTGTAAACACTTTTGATTTGAGAGAACTAAATTGAATTAGTCCTTAATGGTTGAGAAACACTAGGATTATGTTATTAAATACAATTTGTTTCTCTATATGTATGATGTATGTATGAATTCGTAAAGCCCATAGTTAGAAAGTATTGAAAACTACAAGGTGGACATAAACCTAGCTTTTTATTTCTCTGAATTTTAATACTACTACACATATTTCATCTTGTTATACTGAAATCATTGATTTGTGAACTGAATCCGATCTCCCCTATTTATTTACCGAAAATGAATGATTAAAAGTCAACTAATTGCATACAACTAAATTAGCACCATATTCCCTGTAGGATTCGATCCCAAGCTAGTTGGGTTATATATTTGATAACGACCGCTTACACTCTTGTAAGAGAGTTATAATTTGGGCACATCAAATTCTTGTGCCGTTGCTAGGGAATATGATTTTTGATTGAATTTATGTGGGTAAATTGACTGTTAGTCAAGTTTCCTTATTTTATGTTTATTTTTTTTTTGTTACAGGCTCATTGTTGTTTATTCCACGAACCAAAAGTTCAGGAGAACCATTATTACCCTTCAATCCTGAACCTTATCTCATTGAAAGAATTGCTAACCAACAGGAAGCTGATAGATTAGTCACTTTGGAGAATGCCCTATTAAATCAATAGAATATAGAAAACCCAGGCCGGGTACCTAATCTAGATGAAGAGGACCTGGGAGATGATGATTTCGTTGACTCGGCAAATAGGAGGCGTGCAGTAGGGGTAGTTGCACCTGTAAATCAAAATCTTTCATTCAGAGGAAGACTAGACCACCAAGCTGCATAGTTTAATGTTGACTATGATGATGAAAGTTAAGATGTAACTGGATCTACAGGGGCAATCATTCTACCACCACTAGCTCCTGGGGTAAAATTCAACATCACTAGTACTATGATCCAGATACTGAGTCTGAAAGGACTTTTTGGTGGATTACCTGGTGATTATCCAAATCTACATTTGGTGAATTTCATCAGTATTTGTAAGTCATTTAATAATCCAGGAGTGGGACAAAATGCTATTCGTTTAAGATTGTTTCCACTGTCTCTGCTTGGAGAGACAACTATATGGTTGACTGAGCTGACTCCTTATTCTATAATAAACAGGAGGCAATTGAAAGTAGCTTTCCTAAAAAGGTGTTTTCTTCCCTCCAGAATGTTATAGTTTAGGGATGAGATCAGAAACTTTAGGCAATTGGCTAATGAAGCTTTGCATGAAACTTGGGCGAAGTTTAAAAAGAAGTTGACTCAATGCCTAAACCATAAGATGACTGATGAACACTTGATGGAAATAGTATATAGAGCTTTGAACTTACTTAAAAATCCAATAGTGGATAATGTTGCAGGAGGAGCTTTTATGGAGCTCACCTTTACTTAGGATGCAGACATGTTAGAAAGAATGACTAAGACAAGTAGATCTTAGCATACCAAAGATTCTATGGTAGTAAGAAGTACTGGGTCTAGTTTAATATTAGGAAAGCATCATATGAGAAAAGAGGAGCGTGATAAGGAAATGGCTCACATGAAAACCCAGATGGATTTGCTCATGAAATATTTGTTATCAGAGAATGTAGAAAAGGTAAAAGTTGAGGGGTCTCATGGTAAGAAAGCTAAATCAAACACCAAGATAGAGTCTAACTACTTGCATAACCAGGGGGTTTTTGGATCGGAGGTCAAGGAAACAAAGTTGGAACCATCAAGGAGATTGAAAGAATAAAAGTGACAGGAGCGGACTATATGTACCTCCTTGAAGACATGGTAATGCTACCACCAGTTTAGATAAATTGTCCATGGAGGACACGATGGAGAAACTATTAAAGGGAGTTGAGGTGACCAATTCTGGGGTTACTACTATGAAGAGTGACATATCTTCTATGAGTCAACTAGTAAATTCGCACTCAATCGCTATTAAACAACTAAAGCAGCAGATGAACCAATTATCTACAGTATTCAACCAAATATGGAATGGGACTCTACCAAGTGATATAGTTTAGAATTCGAGGATTGATAGATCGTGTATGGCCATTACCACTAGGAGCGGTAAGATGTTATCCAATCTAGGATTAGGAGCATCCTCTCATACTAATGAAGTTGAAATAGATTGGGAGATGGTTGATGAATCTTCAGTAGTGTTTTTTGAGTTGGGAGGTTTCAAAAAGAAGGGTGTGGAAGTAGAACAACCACCTAAGCCAAAGCATGTTAGTGATGTGGAATAAGGCATAAGAAAGGAGGTAAAAGTTGCTCTAGCTAAAATCCCAAGGCCACCACCCCCCATTTCCACAATGATTAAAAATGAATGAAGATGAAGGAAAGTTTAAAAAATTCATGGCTATGTTGAAGCTATTGACAGTGATCGTGCCTTTAGTTGAAGCACTTGAGCAGATGCCAGGATATGCTAAATTTATGAAAGATCTTGTGATAAAGATAAGAATGGTAAGATAAGAACTGGTGGATAATCTCAATTATTGTAGTGCTATCTCTACAAGGTCATTGGTGCAGAAGAAGGTAGACCCAGTAGCATTCACCATCCATTATACGATTGGGTCTCTGGAATTTTTTATGGCCTTATATGGCCTGGGAGCTAGTATTAATCTAATGTCGCTAGCTGTTTATAGGAAGTTATGTTTGGGAGACCCCATACAAACAAAGATGCAACTTGTGATGGCGAATAAATAGATGAAAAAACTTGTTGGAATTTTACATGATGTACTAGTAAAGATGGTCAATTTTATATTTTCTACAAACTTTGTAATTCTTGATTATAAAGTGGACTTTGAAGTACCCATAATTTTGGGCAGGCTATTCTTAGCAACCGAGAGAGTGTTAGTTGACCTGGAGTTGAATGAGCTAAAATTTAGGCTCAGTAAGAAAAAAGGTTAGTTTTGAAGTGTGTAAATCCATGAAACAACAAAAAGAGATAAATGTGTTTTCAATTGTTGATATATTCTACAAAGATGAGTAAGATGTACTAGTTAAGGATAGGCCTGCTATGGAGACCATAGCTGGTTTGGTTAAACTTGCAAGCAAGAATGTGAGTGACTTCAAAGTGGCTGGATGTGGAATAAAACATTTTCTTAATCCAACAAATGAAGTACAAATGCTATCATCGATGTATCTTGATGAAGTTTGAGTAGTCAACATAATCGAGTCATGCCACGACATTAAATAAGGCTGCCTGGAAGGAAACCCATGATTTTATTTTCATTTTGTCATGTTAACTAATAATACAAAAATAAGAGTCAAGCCACAACCAAAACTATGGCTCTTGGTAGGAGGAAAATTATCCTTCTAATCATTTTAGTTGTTTTTTATTAAGTGTAGATGTATAAAGTACTAAGGAGGTGATTGGTACCAAATTTGGTTTGTAATTGAGCCATATCAATGGTGGTAAGTTAGGAGTAATAGTGACATTACAGGAAAGTTGGAGTGGTCATATGTTAAGGCTCGAGTCATGACTCGTGTTAGAGTTGTGACCCAAATTATGTTAATCAACCCCCCAAAGCTTCACGGTGTGACTTTATTTTGTGATTTTCATAGAGGTCTGTGGTGGTAGTGTAGAGATCGGGCCAATAGGCCTGATCTCGGAGCCCACACTAACCTTGATGGGGGTGCTGGGGCAAAGCCCCCACAGTATGGAACTTTGTCAGTGCCTCATATAGAGAATGGGGTTCATGGAGTCCAAGTTTAAATGTCTATAGGGTGTGAGGCACCTAAGTTACGTAGGCGTTGGCAGAGCATCACCTAAAAGATAACTAAGCCTACGGTCTAAGGTTGGTTTACCTTGTGTGATGCCTACCTCAAGCTAGGCGATAACTTCTGGGACGCGTAGATACCTTTAGGCGATCAGGCGTGTGGTGCCTACCCTATTGCCAACAGCTATTGTCTCATTTATGCAATAACAAATACGGTACCTAACTCACCTTGTGTGGTAGGTTATGCGACGCACACTTTAGGTTGTGCGATTACTTATGCGCCACCTAGACCAATGCACATGCTCACTATTTAGGTTGAATGATAGGCAGTGTGACACACACTTAATGATGTGCAATAACATATGATCCGCACACCTTTAAAATTTCAACATGTATCCAACATTAACTTGGGTTAACCCAACCCAGATTTTATCCTTTAAATAGAATCCACACCCTAAATACCCAAAGTCATCCTTATCTTACCCCTAAGCTGTACAAGATTTCTCTCTCTCTCCACTGTATTTTTCCTTCATGAGTACTCTTTGCTTAATAAATCTCAAGAATTTCCTGCTTCCTTCCTTAATCTTCCATTTTCAAGGTAAGTTTAACTTTCTTAATCCTTAGGTGTTGTGACTTTATGTTGCAGTTGTTAATTGATTTTTTGAGGATTATGAATTAAGTACTTGCCATGTCTATCTTAAAGAAGGATTTTGGACATCCTAGGAAGATAAGCACCATTGTTGTATTAATTGAACTTGTACATGTGAGTAAATTTTTCACAACCAACATGGTAGTTGTGTAACTATTAGTTTCCATGTTATTGTGTTGAACATAATATTGAGTAAATTGTGTAAAAGTAATGGTGCTCTGTATATCAGTATGTGGTTGAAGTTGTAGGGCATGATTTTGTTCCAAAAGATCTCCATTGAAATAGAATTGGGGAAATTAAAGTGAGTGAATTGTATTGCGACTAATGTTGGTGCACCATATCAAAGTGTGTGTCGGCAAAGTCTGAGTACCCGACAATAACATTTAATTGGTTTATACTAACAAATTAAGTGTGGGGTGGTGACTTCACCACCTTCATCATAATTCTAGTTAGTTTAATTATCTATGGCTGACATGGGTGATGTGATGGATACAGGAAAAATGGCTTCGATGATGCTCTCCATGCAGGTGGCGGGACTCCTAATATGGATGAAGAGTACTACTTGCCAGGTTCTTTAGCTTGTTATTTATTTTGGGGACAGTTCCTAGATTAATTATGGGGTGGCTGGTTACTTTGCTGCTTGTTTTGTAAGAAATTAGTACCTTCTCCTTAGTATACTTCTGTGATAGGATTAGTGATTTTGTTTATTTTGTTTCTTGTTAGATGTTTGTTTGATTTAATCATAATTAGGTGCTTTTCTCGATGATGGATGAATGAAGACCGTCTTAAGAGAAAATTAGTCATTTAATTGCATGTAACTATTCTTGTGGATCACATGACATTATAACATAAGAAGGTGATGGATCATTACATTTGAAGCACCTAGGCTCTAGTTTTGCCTCTTGTTGTGATTTTTGGTTTTAGTTAAATTCATTTAATTATTGGGCGGAGAATCTATAATGCTCCTAATTAAGTTGATCATATGCCATGAGTGTGTAAGACTGTTGTATATTCCTTATTGCAACTGATGCTAGATCTTTCCTGGTGTGTGTACAAAGCAAAATAAAGATTGTGAGTTTAGGAGATAATTTAGGCATTTCTTTGACAGCTATTGTTCATACCTTTTTTTACCTAGCTTTGAACATTATCTTGGCTAGCCTTATTGAGCCTTTAGCTTGTTCTTTGTTTGCCTCATTTATAGCCTAATTCATTCTTTAATAGACCATAATTTGATCCAAAAAATCCTAAGCACTTTAATATAAAATCAATTTGAGTTAGGAGTTTGACAAATAAGAGGAAAAAGGTGAAATTGATGCCCCAAAATCTAGTTATTGGTATGTGTAATTGATGTGGTTGGGAGCAACAAAAATTGTTGAAAAATTTCCAAATTTTATCCCGAACATGTTACAGTGAACCTATTTTGGCTCTGGTCCTTCTTGGACAATATACACCTCTACTAAGGAAAATCGCTTAAGTTGAGGGTGGCTATCATAGGGGTACGTAATCTGAAATGTGTGCAAAAAAAAGAAAAGAAAAATTTGAAAGGGTTACATACTCCCACCATAGTGTTATTAATTGAGCTTAACGAGCTGGGGTTAAAAGCAAATCTATGAAGATAGCAGAAGTGGAAATTGATAGTTAGAGATTGGTCTTAATTGCATAATGTAGTTCTTAAAGAACTTAGAGAAGATAGTAACTATTTCTGGCCAAAATAGTTCCTATCCATTCCTTTGCCTACATTAACCCGTAAAATATCTATTTGATCCTATTCTTAGCATTGTGATATTAGGGGACCACTACGCTAAGGGTAAGCATATAGTCATCAGTTGTAATTTGAGAATTATTTGTGAGAGTGAGCGCAACTTGATTCTTGTATCCATTTTGTTAGAAATTGCATGATTGTGAGTGATTATGGGTAACTTTCTTGTTGTGAGGGCACATGGTTGATGAAGGTTGGGTAATTTATATGATTTATTTGCTTAAACGGTCTGCATGAATTTGCCAACCTGATGAGTCTATTCTTGAGGATAGGTTGTTTTTAGTAAGGGTTCATGAATCTACTTCTTGTTTCATATTCGTTGTGTGAGCCTCTTATATTTCTGTGCATGTTTTAAATTCTGTGTATGCGTAAATGGATAAGATGTTTGAAGATGAACAAATATTTAAGTGTGGGGTGGTGATCTTGGGTGTATTTATACGCCTAAGCACCATAACTTACCCATATTTTAGCTAAGTTTTGAGAACAAAGTGCCTAGTTTCTTATGATTTTAGTCTACTTTGATGTAACTGAGCAAAACTATGTGATTAGCATGATTTCAGGTGTTAATGATGTAGATAGAGACATGATGGGATTATGGAATGCGCATGACAAATCACACAAGAGAAAATTAGCTTGTTAGACCAAATATGGCGCCTAAAAACTGTGTCCAAGACTAATTTATCATTTATAATTAGTTTAGGGACTTAGAAGGCAATTATGAGAGAAAAGATTATTAAAAAGACTTGATGCTGAATTTTTATCAGGATTCATTATTTTGTATTATTTTGAGAGAGGAGAGTGACGGCTTAGCACCAAGGGAGAAACACTACTTTATCTTCTCTACCAAGATTTTGTTTACTTTTTTGTATGATGAATATTTGTCTTGTGATTCCCATTTTATTTATGAGTAGCTAAGTTTATTAGTTAGGGTTACTGAAGCCTTGTAGCATACAATCTATTACCTTGGGTTTTGAATTCATTATGCATTAATTTATTTACATCATACTCTGTTCATTTATCTTGAATTCTCATGGTTGCAAACATAGAAGATGTGTCTTGAAACACAACTTGTTCGAGAGAAAGGTTGTTGTTCAAAAAAGAGTGTAGTGACAAGAAAATAGGATTTCCAACCCTTATTTCATATGTTAATTCCTTAACAGGATTAACTACTTGGAGATTTAGTATTGTTTTTGTAAACACTTTTGAATCGAGATAACTAAATTGAATTAGTCCTTGATGGTTGAGAAGTACTAGGATTATGTTATCAAATACAATACGTTTCTCTGTATGAATGATGCATGTATTAATTCGTAAAGCCCATAGTTAGAAAGTATTGAAAACTACAAGGTGAACATAACCCTATCTTGTTATTTCTCTGAATTTGAATACTACTACACATATTTTATCTTGTTAAACTGATACAACTAATTTGTGAGTTGAATCAAATCCCCCTATTTATTTTATGGAAAGGAACGATTAAAAGTCAACTAATCTGCATACAACTTAATTAGCATCATGTTCCCTGTGGGATTCGACCCCAACCTAGTTGGGTTATATATTTGACAACGACTTCTTACACTCCTGTAAGAGAATTGTAATTTGGGTTTATCAGTTTGTCAAGAAGGTTGGGGACCAAGGTAAGCTTGAGTACTATTTTTTATCCGCAGAAGGATGGGCAAGTAGAGAGAGTTATTTATACATTGGAGGATATACTTCGATCCTGTGATTAATTATGGTGGCAATTGGGTTAAGAATCTACCTTTGGTGGAGATTCCAGACAACAATAGCTATCATTCTAGTGTTTGTATGCCCCCGTTTGAAACATTATAAAATAGGAGGTGTAGATCTCCATTTGGTTGGTTTAAGCTTGGTGAGGCGGTCATTTTTGGTCCCAATTTGGTCTACCAAGCTATGGAGAAGGTGAATGTTATTTAGGATATTCTTAAGGCTTCCTAATGTCGCCAAAAGCCCTATGTAGAGGTTTGGCGTTGAGACTAGTAATTTGAGGTTGGGGATAAGGTTTTCCTCAGGGTATCTCCCATGAAGGGAGTAGTACAGTTTGGCAAGAAGGGGAAGCTCAATCCCCGATATATTGGTCATTGTGATATATTGTAGAGAGTTGGTAATATTGATTTTGAGTTAGATTTGCCTTCTATCTGGAGCTTGATTCATCCGATCTTTCATGTTTCTATGTTGAGGAAGTGCATTGGTGATCCTTCTTTAGTTATTCCTTTCGAAGGATTAGGTATCATTGATTTTTTATCCTATGAAGAAGTCCCGGTTGAGCTCCTAGACAGGCAGGTTTATTTATTACGGACCAAGGATGTGGCTTCGTTTAAGGTTCTTTGGCAGAACTATAAGGTGGAAGAAGTTACATGAAAAGTGAAAAGGGACATGGAGTCCAAATATCCGCATTTGTTTTCTGCTCCTGTGATTTGTGAAGAAGGTATGTGTCTTCAACACATCTTTATTTTCAAAATTTGTTAAAGGAAAGATTAATAGCTTTGCCTTTTTGTTTCTGAACTTTGTTAGAGATTGGAAATATGTTTAATTACATAATGCAAATGACTCTTATGTGTGGCTACCCCTTACTTGTCCATCATTCGAGGATAAATTTTCCTAGCAGGGGAGACTGAAACACCCCAGTTTTTGTATCTTAGAAAATTTTCTAGAATTCTTGTCTCTAGACCCAATATGACTTATGAGTAATAGACGTATGTTGGGGTATGAATGGTATGGTTTGGTAGTATACTAACTAGTGTTGGTTGGCGGGACGGATTTTGGTTACTGGAATTACTACAACTTAGGGGTACAAGTCATATTGGTTGTGATGGATCATTTGGTTCCTTAACTTAATCTTAGACTTGGTTACTTAGGTCTAATCTGAGTATGATTGGCTCACAACTAGCCATAAGCCCTGGTACAAATCTTACCAGGGACTCGTATGGTAAACAATGCTCAATTATCCAGGTATTCTTTCTGCCAGGGATATGGGTAATGGATACGGATCGTATATTGTGGTTATGACTTGGTTGGATGAGTCATATACTAGAAAATGTTTGGTCTAAGGGTGGAGGTCTAGGATATGAGTGGTGGATACCGATCGTATTGGCGGGTAGACTCTTGTGGGTCAGTGGTATCCCTATGACGGGATTTTTGTGCAACTTAATTGGGGATATTTTGGATATTTCCCCACTTATCCTAAGAGGGTTCTATGACTTCTAACCTAGTTGGAAGGTTATTTACCCTAGTTTATATTCATTAAAACATAGAAACTATTCCTAAACACTCTATAATTCTCTCAATAGTTTTTGGGAAAGGGGATCTAGGGTCTCAACTAAAGGATCAATTTGGGGCTTGTTTTGGTGATTTCGTTTCATCATCATCTTGGTTTAAGGAATGTTCTATACCCTCATTGTTAATTTTATTTAAAAGGCATGGTTTAAATGAATGTTTTCATGGTTTTACTCTTTTACATTGTTTTGGCTTTCAAATATGTTTTGGGGGTTTTGATATTACATGGTTGGTTATGGTTTCCCATGGTTATAATTGTGCTTTTATATGCATTAATGGTGGTTTTGGACAATTGGATTTCATGGGAATGGTTTATTATAATTGTAATTATTGTTTCAGTCACATTATACCCCTAATGTGTTTGACAAAATGCTTATAAAGATATCTAAATGGTTTGAAAAGGTAAATGACTAATTGGTTATACTTTTGGGAACACGGAAGTCTCCCAAGTGGTTTAATATGATAAATGTAAGGGCACTTGAAATTCCGCTTAAATATATAAATGGTTGTCTATGGATGATACTTGCAAGTAAGGTTTGGTATAATGACACCTATATCAAATGCCTTGGTTAATAAATGGGTAATGGTGTGGTTATTTGGAAATTTGTTTTAATTGGGAAATAATGGCTGGAAGTGTATCTAATAAATGGAAGGTGGTGGTCTTGGGGGACCAAAATTGGAAACTCATATTTGCCGATATGAGGTTGGTCTTGGTGACTGTGTGAATGATGTCACACTATATTTGGGAGATATGCTAGTCATCCTATGGTATACTTCCCTGTTCATATGGCTAAATGCACTGGGCCCTTTCAGCAGGTAGAGCTGAACCCATATAAACCGTGGGTTGTTTTGCATGGCAAAGCTACACAACCCAGGTAAAGGTTTTAAAGGCATGCAAAACCCGGTCCCTTTTCCTATATGGTTATATATGTATATATATGTGTGTGTGTGTGTCTGGTTGTGTGGATATAGATGGTTTTACTTTGTTTTATAAATGGCATTATTTTATCCTTACCCTAAGAATATGCTAGCGGTTACTCTCTCACCCTATCTACAGGCGTTTGTATACCCACTGTAATACCCCGAACTTTTTATAGCTCAAAATTTCTCTCAAAATCAAACTTGTTCATCTAGTTCATCATCTAAGGTATATGGGGTTTTGAACAAGGATAAATCATTCATCCTTGTGCCCCAAAACTTACTTTAAATTACAAATTGCTGAGTTTTGTATGATTTCCCATAATACTTAAGTTAGGGTTTATACCCATAACATGTCTACTTTTGAAAAATTAATGTGTATGATCATATTTTCCAAATTTTAAGTTGAATTATGAATATTTGTATTATAAATAATGAACATTATGGTGTTTGACATGAAATTGAAGCATGGGTCATTAAGCCCTAGTATGTATGTTGACATTTTAAGAATGACTATGTTTTAAGCATCTCATGATTAGCTATTTTTAAATTTTGATGAAAAATGTTAATCTATTGATCCAAGAAAAGATAGGAATCCACATTATTCATACAATTTATTATTTAAAGCATAGAGAAGTATGATTGGTTTTCATTATAAACCCTTGTGCTATTTTAAGATAGATTTCCTAAAAGTTCGAAGAAATAAGTACAGAAGTAGTATTTAGCACCGAGTTGGGTATGATTCCAAGGTCTCTTGCCCAAGAACTACGAGCCACCATAGGTTTTAAACGCCCATATTGGGCTAAGATAGTGATCACTTAAGTTAAGGTTATATTCTGATGGAAAGGGTAGAACAACACTCCCCATCATAGACAAGACTTTGGACTCCATGTTACCTCACACTATTTATGTCGGTTAGAAGAAACTCCCTAAGTCCCAAAGTTCCAAGATTTCCCAAGGCTTCTAAGTTTCAAAAGAAAAAAAGATAGAAAAGCTTTTATAAGACTAAGTGTTATGACTCACTAGACTTACAAGTATGATTTGTTATCCATGATTTTACATTTTAGCATTTTAGATAATCAATCTTATGTGAGTCATATACCTCCATCATGCATTTATTTTCTAATTACTATGATGTATTATTTATTCATTACACCCCTATATACTCTGTACATCCTCAAAGTTCTGATCCACATATATGTCTATGTGCTATATTGTCTTATAATGTTGGTTAAGGTGCTCAGTATCAGCAGTGTGAGTAGTTTGAGCATTACTATATATGCTCCCACAGTTGGTTAGTCCTTATAATTCAAGGGCCTACTTCTTCAGATTTCCAACTTTCATAGTAATTGAGTTATCATTTTTAGTTTAGTTCAATTCAATTGGGGGTCTGTCCCAATGGATCTCTAGTTATTTAGTAGTAGAGGTTTGTCGGACTATGAGTTTATTTATAGACTTTCAATATTTGCTATTCAGACAATATCTACAGTTTTTCAGTTCAGTTTTGGTATGAGACATTATTATTTCTTGACTAGATTATCTTGAAATAAGATTCAGACCTACTAGCAGGCTTAAAGGGTTAGCTTGGGGATACTCGTAGCCTTGGGCACCGTGTGAAATCTCGAAATCAGATTCTAGGGCTTTACACCCACTCTATGTAGGAATCGGCTGTTTTACTTCTCCTACATAGTGATTAACTTAAGGACATAATTTGGACTAAAGTGGTGATCTTCCATCATTTCGGAAGGCATCATTTCATGTAAGGGATATTTCTAGACATTTTTATTTTATTTACGATGTTTCAAAAGAAAACAATGATAGAAAAGCTTTTATAAGAGTAAGTGTTATGACTCACTAGACTTTTATCAATGATTTTACATTTTAGCATTTTAGATAATCAATCTTATGTGAGTCATATACCTCCATCATGCATTTATTTTCTAATTACTATGATGTATTACTTATTCATTAATCCCCCATATACTCTGTACATCCTCAAAGTGCGGATCCATATTTGAGGGTTTACTTCTTCAGATTTCGAACTTTCAGAGTAATTGAGTTATGATTTTTAGTTTAGTTCGAGTCAGTTGGGGGTCTGTCCCAATGGATCTCTAGTTCTTTAGTAGTAGAGGCTTGTCAGACTATGAGTTTATTTATAGACTTTCAATATTTGCTATTCAGACAGTATCTACAATTTATTCAATTCAGTTTTGGCATGATACAACACTATTTCTTGACTAGATTATCTTGAAGTAAGATTCTGACCTAGTAGTACACTTAAAAGGTTAGCTTGGGGATACTCATAGCCTTAGGCACCGTGTGACACCTCGAAATCAGATTCTGGGGCTTTACACCGAAGCTATGTAGGAAACGGATGTTCTACTTCTCCTACATAGTGATTAACTTAGGGACATCATTTGGACTAAAGTAGTGATCTTCCATTCTTTCGAAAGGCATCATTTCATGTAAAGGATAATTCTAGACATTTTAATTTTATTTACGATGTTGGTTTTGGCTATGGTTCGGGACATGTCCCAACTGAATTTTATTACTCTTTTAGTTAAATGCTTAGTGGAACTTTTATGGGTTGTAATAGGTGGGATCGGAATTAGTGTTGGCCTTGGTATTTGAATAAGCTGGGAGGTTGGCATCATTGGACATAATTTCTCACTATTTTGTCATATGTCATTTTAGGATTAATTATATTATGTTTTGTAACATCTTTGGTGATGGACTAGTTTATTTTCCCTGGTTTTGGTAAGGTTGGATTATTGGTATGGAATGGGTAGACTTAGTTGGGTCAGTTATTGTTTTGATCTATTCCTAAATTCTTTATGTGAGCTATTACATTAATTTGTTAGACCTAAGAATTCAGCCAACTCAGGGCAGGTGGCTGGAGGTTGGGTTGGGTAACCCGGGTGGTCTCCAATCCTGGACGGATATGGGATACCCATTACGACAAGGCCCTAGGGCGGTTCATGTCAATTTGTGACCTTAATTCATGTTTAAATTACTTCTCATACTACTTAATAACTACTCTTGATTCTAAATATACTTGAAGAATCGTTCTGATCTTAGGTTGAATTTTAGAATGTTACAATCTCATAGTTGGCCTACCCTCGATATTTGACTCTGTTAGGGAGATTATGTATCGACTGACCAAATCAACATATTTCATATCTGTGAAAGCAAATTATATTACATAGAAGTAGGCTAAGATCTATATTAGATAGATTGTTTCGATTGCATGGTGTCCCTGTGTCTATTATATGTGATAGAGGTACTTAGTTTACTTTGGACATTTGGAGTATTATAAGGAGAGAGTTGGATACTAAGCTTGATTTGAGCATACAGTTTCATCCTCAGACCAAAGGTCACCCCAAGAGGACTATTCATATAGTAGAAGATATGCTCAAACAATGTGTCATGGACTTTGGAGAACATTGGGACCAGTACTTCTCCCTGTCAGAGTTTGTCTACAACAATATTTACTATTTTAATATTTATATGGTGCCTTTTAAGTCTTTCTATAGGCATATATATGGATTTCCCACAGATGGTTTGACTCTTTTGAGATGAGATCTTAGGGTATGAATTTATTGAGGGATTCGATCGACCGTGTATGTCTGATTCAGCGAAGGTTATTATTTGGATAGAGCAGGCGGAAAGGTTATATCAACCATTGAGTCTGTGATGTATCATAAATGCTTGGAGATCCATTTCTATAAAAGGTTTTACCCATGACAGGTATGATGAAGTTCGAGAATAAAGTAACTCTTAGTTTGAGTTTTTTTTCCCTTTCATGTAACTTGAGAAGCATGGTGATGTGGCATATAGGATGACTTTACCTCCAAATATATCGGTTGTCCATTTTTATTCCCTTTTTTCATGTTGAAGAGATATAGTTCACATGATGTACACGTGATTTGATGGAATTCTTTTTATACTAGATCACGATTTATCCTTTGAGGAGGAACATATTATTTTCTTAGACAGGAAAACTAGGAAATTAATAGTGTAAGGGAATTGATTTGGTGAAGGTATAATGGAGACATCATCCTATTAGGTACCTTAACATCCAAAATATCTCTAGAGCACGGTCTCCTAACATCCCTGACAAGAATAGACATGGGCTTCTCTACGAAGTACAACCTCTCATCTAACTGAACTAAATCCCAATGAATGACATAAGATGCATTTGGAGAGATTAAAGCAAAAAATAAAATCACGAAAAACTGGATGAACAACTGATAAATCTAAGGGCAATGCTAACTCATAAGTTAGATCCCCAATAGTCGGAAGAATCACAAATTGTCCAATATACCTGGATCTAAGCTTATCCCTCTTCCCAAACCTTATCTTGTTCTCATAGGTGACACACAAAGGAAGACACAATCACAATAACTAAATCTCAAGGCACGAAGTCTAGGATTTGCATAGCACTTCAACCTACTCTAAGCTGCTCGAAGTCTATGCTCAATGACACAAACTCTATCCAATGACTCGCGAAGCAAGTCTATACCTCGAGGTCTAATCTCAGAAAACTCAAACTAACTAACCGAAAAGAGACAACGCCTTCAATACAAAGCTTTAAAGAGAGTCATCACAATACTAGAATGGTAGTTATTATTCTATGCAAACTCTACCAAAGCTAGATACATCATACACTGACCTCCAAAGTCCATAACACAAGCGCAAAGCATATCCTCAAGAACTTGAATAGTCTGCTCTTACAGACTATCTATTTGAGGGTGAAAGGTTATATTTATATCATATCGAATACCCAACTCTTCTTGAAAATCCTTTCAAAATAAGATGTGAACATTGAACTCTAATCTTAGATGATAGACACTAGTGCACAATAAAGACGAATTATCTCACAAAAATAGATATAGGCTAACCTCTCAGAACTGGAAAATACCTAGATAGGAATGAAATGAGCAGATTTAGTCAAATGATCCATGATAACCCAAACACTATTAGAACAATAGGAAGTACGAGGCAATCCAGGGACAATATCAATAGTGATTTGGTCCCATTTTTACTCTAGAATGGATAACATCTAAAGCACACCACTTTGACTCAAATACTCGTCCTTCACCTACTGACAACATAGGAAACAAGCTACAAAATCCGCTATATTTTTTCTCATACCACCCCAACAGTAATATTGTTTCAAATTATAATACATCTTAGTCACTCTCAGATGGATGGAATACCTAGAACAATAAGCCTTCTCTAATATAAATATCACCCAATCAACTATTTTGGCAAAAAGACTCGACCTCTAATCCTTAAAAAACCATCAAAATGAAGTGAGGCTACCTTAGCATCACCACTTAACACACAACCCAACATCATCAAACTGATTAGCCTGAATATGCTCCATCAAACAATACCTAGCCTCCTCAAATGGCAAAACACACTAGGCATAAAAATATCAAGCCTTACTATTTGGTTAGCCAAAGACAAAACCTCTAAGAACAAAGGCCTCTCCTGGGTCAAAAGATATGCCAAGCTACCCATGCTAGTCAACTTTTTGCTCAAGGTATCTGCAACCATATTTTTCTTGCTTGGATCATATAGAAGAGTAAGGTCGTAGTCCTTAAGCAATTTAAGTGAATGATGCTGCCTCATATTAACATCTCACAGGGTGAAGAAATACTAAAGGCTGCGATGATCCGAGAAGATATCACAAAGGATGCCATATAAAAAGTGACTCCATACCCTTAAAACAAAAACAACCAAACACAACTCTAAATAGTGGGTAAGGTAAATCTTTTCATAGGGATTCAACTAATGAGAAGCATACATAATCACCTTAACCTCATATTCATCAACATAGCATTAAACCAAACACCTAAAGAATCACAGAAGATGGAAAAACCCATGCCCTTCTTGGACAAGGTTAAAATAGGAGCCGATGTCAATAAATCCTTAAGTTTATTTAAGCTCATCTCATAATGATAGAGCAACTAAAAAGAAATTTTCTTTTGAGTCAAATTGGTCAACAAAGCTGAAATAGATGAAAAACCCACAACAAAATATCGATAGTAACCTTCTAAACCAATAAGACTCTAAATCTCAATAAAAGAAGTAGGCATAACTCAATCATGAATCACTGTAATCTTGGATGGATGGATCATAATACCATTCTTAGTCACCATATGACCCAAGAAAAATACGAACTCTAACAAAAACTCACATTCAGATAACTTACAATACAACTTCTCCCTTAATCTTTGAAGTACAATATGCAAAGGCTCCTTATGAGCGGCCTAACACTTGGAATAAAAAAAATATTATCAATAAATACAATGAAAAAAAAGTTAAGATATGGCTAAAATACCCATCTCATCAAATCCATGAATGCGGCTGGGGAATTGGTCAACTCAAAGAAGATGACTGAGAACTCCTAATGTTTGTATCAAGTCAAAAAAATTATCTTTGAAATATATGAAGATCTAATTCATAACTAGTGATACCTATACCTTAAACCAATCTACTATAACATCACAACACCCTGAAGTTGATCAAACAAATATCAGTACAAGGAAGAAGATACTTATTCTTAACTTTCATTTTTTTTAACTATCGATAATCAATACACATACGCATACACCCATTTGTTTTCTTCACAAATGAGACAGGCGTAACCCAAGGTGATCCACTAGGTCAGATAAATCCCTTATCCTACAAATCCCACAACTGATCCTTTAATTCCTTAAACTTTATAAGAGCGATCCTATAAGGCAAAATAGAGATGACCTTGGTGCCCAACTCAATAGCAATATCATAATCTGGAAGTATACTAGGCAAATCCAAAGGAAAAACATCCATGAACTTATGAAAAATAAGAATAGAATCCAAAGAAGGTGGTGAATCAATACTAGTATCACAAATATGGGCCAAAAAAGAAAAATACCCTTCTCTACTAAATTGCGAGCTTGAAGAAAAGATATAACTCTTTTGGGACTCGAATGAAGTGCACCCTTCTAAGATATCCTTAGAATAACAGTCTAGTACAGCATGATAAGAAGCTAACCAATCAATATCCAAGATATTGACAAAATCTTTCATGTCTAGGATAATAAAATTTATCCAAGTTCATTGCCTAAAAAATTCACAACATAGGATTGGTACACCTGAACAACCATTAAAGAGTCTCCTACACGGGTAGATACATAAATAGACATGGCAAGAGGATCGGTAGTAGTATCAAAACCCAGAGAAAAATATACAGACACGGGAAAAAAGTTGACCTCAAATCAGATAACAAAGATACAGATTTGAAACAAATAGGGACAATACTTGTAATGATAGCATCAAAAGACTCTGCCTCTAGTCTGGCAGGTATAGAAAGCACTATCAATATCCACCGCCTGATTGAGTAGCCCCATGATCACCATAATGGGCACTACTACCTCTACCTTATGCACCTCTGGAAGAGACTATATATCTCACCGTAGATATAGGATTAGGCTTGAAAATATTGTAGGACAGTCATTGGCCAAATGTCCAACCTCTTCACACACAAAGCAAACTCTGTGGCACGAATCAATAAGTGGAGGTATGATTAGGCTAGAACGACCACCTAAAGCTATTGAACAAGAAGACCCACTACCTGAACCCTAAAAGGCTTCCTACATAGGTCTACCATGATACCTATGGGATCCTCTAATATGTATGCCTCTAGAAGTATGACTATTGTATTTACCCTAATGGTGCACTATAATACTCCATGTCTAGATGCCACTGTAAAATATATGAATCATTCTCTTAAGTCATAAACATAATATATGAGTCATATATAATAGTCGTATCTAAGACAATGTGAAATGGTTGACGTTCTATTGTAGGTATGACTAGACCCTTAGAGTTGTAATATTTCTATATGAGTTGTTTGAAGATTATTCATAAGGCTAGTAGACTCGGCTCTCTAAGTTTCTTTCTTAGTTATGAGTGGGGAGCTACAGGTCATATCGTGATGTTACTAGTTATAGGATTAGACTCATATGTTGACTAGTCTATGACTTACGAGTCATAAGTCTAACTCGTACTTTCACCATACGAGTCGTATGGTAGACTCGTAATGAGTGGAAATTAATTATTATAGTGTTTAGTTAAAAGGCTTTTTTGGTCTTTTCCCCTATATTAACTCCCAACCCACAACTTATAACCTAAATAGAAGCATTATTTTCCTCTACTTTCTGGAAATTAACATCACTTTACTCCTCTCATCTTCAAGATCATTAAGATTAGGGGTTTTTTCACCAAGTCATCTTTCAAGTCTAAAAGTTTAAGCTCTCTTCATAAGTCAAGAAATTCCAAGTATGTGGGGTTTAGGAATAGGGTTATTCTTTCATCCTTGTTCCCAAAAACATGATTTTAAGATTCAATTTAATTTTTTTTGAATTAGGGTTCATATCTAAATGACCATATTCTTGAAGTATGGCATTACCATGTTATAGAAATCTTTAAGTGTTTCAAGGTTTACATATATTCATGTTTTTAATTATATGATTTATATTGAGATTTGAATTTCATTATCTTGACTAGGATGTTGTTGAGGGATTTCAAGGTAATTATTGAGCGTAACGTTTTGTTATGAATATTAAATAAAGCATGAATTCAAAGTCCTAAGTACAAGTACTACGTTTACAAGAAGTTTATGCTCTTAAAATCCATTGATATATTCTATATCATGATTTAAAGAAAGATTGATCTTTTGATCTAAAGATAAGACATGAAATCTACAAATGTTCATCTTTATTATGAATTAAAGTAACGAGAAGCATAACTAGATTTCATTCTATAAGCCCTTATGCCATTATAAGGTGGCTTTTTTAAGTATGAGCATATATGTATTCTGGGAGTAGGATTTAGAACCGATAGGAATGTATATGAGTGTATCCTAAATACCTGGAAACTACGAGGCACCGTAGGTTAAATTTTTTTCAATATGGATAAAGTACAGTGATCACTAAATTTAAGGTTCTATTCTAATGGCTAGGGTAGAATACCTCTCCCCAACATGGGTAAGATGTTGGACTCTATGGTACCTCACATAGTTTATGTTTGTTAGTAGAATCTCCCATAAAAACAATAAAAGAAATGATTTTAGAAATTAAGTATTGTGGCTCGTTAAGCTTATTCATAGTCTTCATTACCTATGTTTTATGATCTTGCAGTCTTAATTTTTACTCAAGTCCAAGGTGAGTAACTTATGCTTATCCTGCATTATTTGAAAAGATTACATATATATAAAAATCTTATTTTGCATATGAATTCATCCAAAATACTCAATACATTTCAGAAGTACTGAACCAGATATATTTCTATGTGCTACATTATCTTATAATGTAAGTTTTGGTGCTCATTTCAGCAACATAAATGACTACATGCATCATCTCATGCATCCCAAATTTTTGTGAGTCCTCATAGTATGTGGACCTTGCTCATTAGACTCTTGTTCGTTTATGAAATTACTTTAGTTATTTGATTTTTGTTTAAGTTTAGGTCCGTTGGGGTAAGCCCCAATGGCTCTCTAGTTAGCAGTAGAGGCTTGTTAGGCTGTGTATGTTTTAAGTTCAAGGATTTTTTTAAGGTTTCCAAAGTTAAATATTTATATTAAGCCATGGAACTATTTGCTTTTATTTCTATATATGTTAGTTCACTTTTCATGTGAGTTTCAAGATGAATAGATATCATGGGTTAGCTTAGGGATAATCATAATATTAAGCACCGTGCTACATTCAGAGGGTACTTCTAAGGTACTACAAACTTTGTATCAGAGCTAGGTTTAAATATTCCTAGGGAGTTAGACAAACCTATTACATAGAGTCTAGATCATGAATGTAAAGTATGCTACATTTATGAACAAGAAGCTACAAAATGAGTTAGGAATCATCTTTTGTTTCATGATCTATGATACTTACAATTGTCTCTAACTACCTTAACTTATGCTTTTACGTGACAGAATATACCTCCTCTCCTCGTTGAGGCATATAGAAATGGTAATCAACCACCCTTGTATGCTGACCCTCGGAATAAGAATGTATCTCATGTTGAATTTTGGGTTGCCTTTCAAGCATTGGCCCAAACTATGAATGCTAATATTTAGCAAAACCAACAAGCAACAATCCCACTTTACCAAAATAGTGACCTAACTGTAGCTTGAATTCAGGACTTTATGAGGATGAATCCACCTGAGTTCCATGGGTCAAAAATGGATAAGGATCCTTAACTTTTTATTGATGAGGTAAGAAAGATTACTCATATCATGCTTGTTATTAATGATAAGGGCGTAGATCTTGCATCCTACACGCTGAAGGATATTAAAAATTATTGGGTCACTATGTGGAAGCATGGTAGGGGTGAGAATTCAAATCCTATAAGTTGGCAGGCATTTTAGAGTGTTTTTTTGTATAGGTTATTTCCTCGTGAGATGAGGAAGGTTAAACTGGAGGAACTCATGAACCTGAGGCAGGCTTTATGAAAGTGATGGAGTACTGCCTTAAGCTCACTTAGGTAGCAAAATTTGACCCAAGGTGTTGTTTTATTCTTGAGTTTGTATGAGTAACTTCATTACAGGGGTGTCTGATTTGGTGAATGTACGAATTCCATGCTGATTGGGGATATGGATATTGCATGGTTGATAACTCATGCTCAACAGATCAAAGAAGAAAATTTGAAGGAAAGGGAGGAGAGAAACAAGAGAGCTAGGACTAGACTATTTATGTATAGTCAACCAAGGTCTAGTAATGCCCCGAGAGTACTCCCTAGATGTCACATGGTGATATGAACCACAAGTGATAACAAGCTAACCCATGAATTGGAATACTAATAAGAAAATAAATTATAATACATTAAATAACAAGTTCTTTTATGTAGAAACATAATCATACTAAAAATTTTAAATTGTATGTAACTAATAAAATTTTACAATCTGATAAATCTGAAGGAAGAAACTAAAATTTACATGACTCACTCTGACTGACATCTCTGAAGTCTCTTCTATACTGACTATAGGTAGCTGGGACATGCCTCCAACTACCACTAATAAAAAAAATGGAAAACAAATGAACTATACATGAACTAAAACTATCTGGAGTTCCCAAAACAAGAAAACCCATCACCTACTAGCTCAAAACTGCAACTGTCTAATCATGATATCCGGGCTATAAATGGTGCCTACATTATGAAACATAGCCACAGAGGCATATATGTGTATCAGTACTTCTGGAATGTAATATGTATGCAGAGGTAAATGCAATAAGTAAAACTGATTTCATACATAATCGTAAAACATGCATGCTAAGTGTAAGTAGACTCACCAATAGGCTGGAATAAACTGAAGGAAGAAATATCTTAAAACATGAGTAACAAACATGATTTGATAAGCTAGTGAATCTCTGCACTTAGTTTGTATAAAGCTTCACTTTTATGATATAAGTAGAATTAAAGCTGGGATATAGTAAAATGTGACTACTGTATGAAAACTTAGTCTGAAACTACATGATAAAAAGTAACATAAATCGGGGATCCTAATATACAATTATACTAAGCACGAATACATAAACATACAGAATCAAACATGACAAATACTAAGCTTATTCGATTAACTGAATGACTGATATCTTAATACTGGTCATGTTAGACTTGACTGTACTAGTCTGAATAACTGGACTAAAACTATGAAATACTATGCATATGAGATAAGGACTAACTAAACAACATGGGATGACCGAACATGAATGCATAAAAATTGTATTATGTGATAACATGAGACCAAGTGTATAATATGATTCTAAAATAGTCTGTAAAGTGAAATACTGAAATACTAATAACTGAATGCTATGGTCTAGCGAAACTAATTTGCACAATGTACTGTGTATTGTAACTGAGATCGTGAGAGGTATAATCTGACAGAAATGCCCCAATTAATCTAATTGGCATCCAACCTATAACCGCAGTTAGAAAGGTATCAGTACCATGCCATGGGTACTAACACTATCTGTATGGATGTAATGAAATAAAGTCCCAAAGGACTAGTGAGTCACCCTCAACTAGCAGGTTCTCCTGTGAGATAGATGTCAACCTTCAACTGGCAAGTTAATATCTCAACCTACGCTGGCTACATAGTTTTTGAAAACAAGGATTACAACTAAAGGTCACACCCTCAACTGGTAGGTGAGCCCCCATTACTGGATTTGCTTGGTCCTGAATCCTACTCTTATCTTAATTGACTTGGGATACAAAACTAAAATAGACTTGACTGACAAAGTACTGACTAAACGGATTATACTCAAATTTATCTGAATTATTCTGGCAATACTGAGACTAAGTAAACATCTAAGTTTTTGGGTATTCATAACCCCCAGGACACGATAACATCAAGAGTAAAAGCATACCAAAGTTTCAAAAGCATAATAAGTAGTCATCGCTCAAAATTCATCTCTTAGGCATTTCATTAAACACATAGGGACCATAAACTTTTGCATGAGAATGAGAAAGCATGTGAAAATATCATGGTTACAAAAAATAATTCACAATTTAGGGATTTGATATGAAGATCATCACATTCAAAACATGTATTGGCTCATTCCACTTGAAAACACATATACTCTTAACCTGAAATCAAACTTATAGGGATCATGAACTTGAACATATGAATATCTTAAATATGAAAAAAAAATAGGATAACATGGCTACTTTCACAACATGGGGTTCATCTTAATATTAACTGAACATGATATGGGAATTTCATCAAACATGTGGGAAGCAATAATTTAAAACATGGGAATCTTGCTAAAAATCATGAATTTAGGGTCTATCATTAAATACACTTGAATGGAGCATGGGAAACTCTAATTCATGGCATGAGGAATTCAACATCTTGCATGGAATCACACATTGACTGAATTGAATTAAAAGAACTGTGAAATTATGAAACTAAATCTTTCTTGAACATACAAAACTCCATACTAAGAATAAAATTTCATTCTTTAAATCAAAAGAGGGTTTTTTGGCTCCATAGGTGAAAGAGGACCCATGGATGAACTCCCACATACCTTAATTGGTTAATTGGATGTCAAAACTTGAACTTTGAATCTCTAATGGTGTTCTTGAAGCTTTTTTTTGAAGTTTATGAATTAGGAATCTTGGGTTCTTACTTTCACTGAATAAAATTTGATGAAGTTCTTGGTGTTCTTGCGGGGGGTCTAGGGTTTTCTTGGAGAGAAAAAGATGAATAATAATGTATGTATGCTTTTAGGGGCTGAAATGAGTGTTATGGATGGATTTGGATGAGGGGAAGTGACCAAAGTTCCCCTAGACCCTTTAGGAACTGAAACAACAACAGAAATTTCTCTGTATCGCTTCGAACATTGCGTCGGGTGCAACAACGTGTCACGTTGCTATCACGTTGGCTTATCGCCTCTCACAAAAAATGTGATAACTTTTTCCTCAAATATTGGATCGAGGAAAAATTGGTATCGTTAGAAATCTATTTCATTTATCTACAATTTGGTAGGTCTTGAGCTGCAAAATTCTATTTATATAAAGTGTTACACACATTCAAAGTAAACCCTTGAAGAATCAAATAGCAAATCTTGGACGAATCAAAGGCTCTTAGCTTAACTTTGTTCTAAGTAATTCTTATGAACATTTTTCACCTCGAAAACACATCAAACACGAGGATAAAGATCATGAAACTTATGTTTACATGGGAATCATTTGGATTATAGCTTGTATACATAGGAAAAATGGTTTGAAAACTAGCGCAAAAATGTGAGGTCTTACATTATCTCCCTCTTGGGAACATTCTTCCTCAAATGAGACTAGTTAGAATGAGAGTAATGTACAAAAGTAACTGAGATCATATTCTGAACATGCACGACTAAGAACATTATTCCATAACTGATTCCGAAATATGATACATAAGATTAATATCTTGAATAGAACAGATTTCTTGAATACATGCAATGACATGAGAATGATTATAAGGCTTCGATAGAAACAAGAGAGTTAACTGATGACTAACTATTACTTCAAGTTGGATCTTATTTTGTGAAGAAAAGATCAAAGATTTAGGACATGAATACTCAGGGTATTACAATATAACTCCCCTTTTGGATCGTTAATCCCCTGAATGATACTGACTTGGTTGAAATACTAAGGAAAGACTGAGATAATGCATGAGACACTTACAGACTAAATCATGACCGAATATATAGAATCTAAAACATGATCCATAAACTAAGCTAAACTCACAAATTACATGGATACAAACAAACTACCTATTGGAATGGCCATATTTATGAGATTACGGATACTATGACTAGATAGAAAAATGGAAAATCCATAGAAACTTGTCTGTCTGACTGCTAGATTAGATTACTAGCTATATGGACTGAATTATACTAAATGCTTCTACTCAACTATACATTCCACTTCAAAACTACACTACACTTGAGGTTACTAACAGTATGCACATGGGCACTGATAACTCCACCTACAGAAGTTTGAGCTAAATCGAATTATTTTACTATGTTCAAGCATACTCGAATCTACAAAGTGTGCACATAACACTATAATACAAGTATGAACCATGAAAACTAGTAACACTTACTCTCTCCCATCAAAATAATTGTTCATCATCACTATTTTAATATTAAAGAGATTTCACTAGAAGATTATAACATAAGGACCTGAAGCATGGAAGGATAACTATGCATAACTTGACACTTTGGTGAGGCCTGAGGAATAAGGTATCAAAAGCATGAATTCATCAAAAAAAGATAAACTGAGGCTATACATGACATAAAATGAATTTCACATATCATTAGAAGTATAGAATGAGTACCTAGAACTGAACATACTGTGAAGAATGGGTACATGAGTCATGAGCTGCATGACCAGAGTTTGGAGTTCATGATTTCATGGAACATGATTCGTACTGCTGAGTGAACTGGAACTGCTTATACTAGGAACTGGAAGAGTACATGATTTTCTCTAAAGCACGTGAATATCAGTTGTGTAATGATGAAGCTGACATGTAATGCATGAGTAGATGTTGTGAAGACCAAAATTTTGCAATGAGATAAGAATGGGTTGGGAATCATCCCCCCTTACTGCTTTTCTACACATACTATCATCACTACCAGGACCTGAGAGTTTGACTTGGTTACTTGTTCTATCGTCTCTCCCTTATATTTAACCTATAATTATAAGTCTGTGGATCCTTTTTATAACTCTAAACTGAATTGAAACTATATTAATTTATAGCTCGACATAACAATACACATAAACTAAACTCACCCTGAACGACTGCATCTAAAAGTATAAACTCCACTGCTAATACTTTCGTTCAAAAATGGAACTCTTAACTTTCTATAACCTATAACTTAGCTTGTGAGAATGTTATATAATACATTACAATCTCTATTAACAATTAGCAATTTAGGGATACTATCTAAGAATCCATACTTTAAAAATTTAGAAATACCACAATCCCTAGATCACCTTGGCTACACCTCTCGATCATACACACATCATCATACTTAATTTTAAGTCAATAAACTTAAATTCTTTCATACGCTATTTTCGAGCATACTTATTCAATTTTCATATAGCTAGTCCCATGGATGCAAAATTTTCTTAATCCAGATAACACTATCACAACTCTACTACTGCTAAACTTCTAGTCTTATGCTTCTAACACTAGATCATATGTTATAATATGATTTTGGGGAGGGATTTGAAAGCATACTTGACTTCAGCTAAGTGCATATTTTTTTCATGAATACGAATGAACACTTTTAAAAATCAGAACATAAGACTACTACTGGGATATTTTTGAGCCTGCATGCAATCCCATAACTGTCTGTGGAGATTGTTTGAGAAAATTGTCTACAGAAATTAGAGCTTTATTATTTCTACTATAGAAAAAATAAGGCAGAGATTGTATGAATAGAGCAAGATAAGAATCTGCATAAGTTTCATAGAGAACCTTTCTACAGCATGATATGATAAATGAAAGAAGGAAAATATTTCCTAAATGCCCTGTAGCCTCTTAAAGAAAAGTATAGATGTCTCCATACTATTCTGAATGACTCTACTAGACATGGATTCATAGACACACTAGGCCACTTGAACTCTAGCCTCTGATGCCAAGTTTGTAACACCTCGAGAATACACCCTGGATGGTACATGGTGCTAGGAACCACAAGTGATCCCAAGCTAACCAATGAGCTAGAATACTATTAAGAAACTGAATTATAATATATTAAATAACAAGTTCTGTTGTGCAAAAATATAATCATACTAAAAATTTCAAATAGAATGTAATTGATAAAGTTGTACAATCTGATAAATATAAAGGAAGAAACTGACATTTACATGACTGACTTTGACTAATATCTATAAAGACTCTACTATACTAACTATAGGTAGCTTGGGAATGCCTCCAAATACCACTAATCAATATACATAGAAAATAAATAAACTGTACATGAACTAAAACTGTCTGGAGTTCCCTAAATAAGAGAATTCATCACCTGCTGGCTCGAAACTACAACAGTCTGATCATGATATGTGAGCTACAAATGGTACCTATATTATGAAACAATGTAGTCACACAGACGTATATGTGGATCAGTACTTTTGGAATATACTGGGTATGCAAGGGTAAATGCAATAAGTAAAACTGATTTCATATATAATCATAAAATATGTATGCTAAGTGTAAGTAGACTCACCAATAGGCTGGAATAAAATGATTAAAATATCTTAAAACATGAGTAACAAACATGATCTGATAGGCTAGTGAATTTTTACACTTAGTTTCTGTAAAAGTTTACTTTTATGATATAAGTAGAACTTAAGCTAGGATATGGTAAAATATGAATACTGTATGAATACTGAGTCTGAAACTACGTGATGAAAATTTACATAACATCGTGGATCTGAATATAAATTTATAAAAAGAAGGAATACCTAAACATAGAGTACCAAACATAACATATCTAAGATTATTTGATTAACTGAATACTGGTCATGTAAGATTGGACTGTACTTAGTCTGAATAATTGGATTGAATCTATAAAGTACTATGCATATTAGATAAAGACTAATTGAACAACATGGGATGAACGAACATGAATGCATGAAAACTGTATTATTTGAGAATGTGAGACCACGCTATAACATGTTTCTGAAATAGTCTATAAATAGAAATACTAAAATACTAATAACTGAATACTATGGTCTAGTGAAACTGATCTGCACATTGTACTGAGTACTATAAATGATACAGTGGAAGGTGTCATCTAACTAACATGCCCTAATTAAGATAATTGGTGACCAACCTATAACCCAGTCGGAAGGGTGTCTATACCTTGCCATGGGTACTAACACTGGCTATGTAGATCCACTGAAATAAAGTCCTGAAGGTATAAAGAGTCACCCTAAACTAGTAGGTGCCCAAGTTAGATATATGTCCACCATCAACTGGAAAGTTAACATGTAAACCTACGTTGGCTACGTAGTTCTAGAATACAAGGACTGCTACTAAAGGTCACGCCCTTAATTAGCAGTTGAGCCCCCATCCCTGGGTTTGCTTGGTGTTGAATGCTACTCCCAACTGAACTTACTTAGGATACTAAACTGTATTAGACTTGACTGATAGAGTATTGAATGAACTGATTATACTCAAATATATCTGAATTGTTTTGACTATACTGGAGACTAAGTAAATAGCTAAGTTTTTAGGAATTCATAACCCCCAGGACTCGATAACATCAAGAGTAAAATCATACCGAAGTTTCAAAATATTAATAATTAGTCATCACTCCAAATTCATCTCTTAGGAATTTTATCAAATACATGGGGACCATAAACTTGTGCATGGGAATGAGCAACTATGCAAGAATATGATGTTTACACAAATCAATTCAAAACTTAGGGATTTGATATGAAGATCATAACTTTCAAAATATATATTTGATCATTCCACTTGAAAAAACATATAATCTTAACTTGAAATCAAACTTATGGGGATCATGAACTTGTACATGGGAAAACAATAGCATAATATGGCTATTTTCATAATTTGGGGTTCATCCTAAAATTAATTGAATATGATATGAGAATTTCATCAAACATGTGGGAAGAAGTAATTTAAAACATGGGAATCTTGCTAAAAATCATGAATTTTTGATCTATCATGGTATTCACTTGAATGGAGCATGGGAAACTCAAATTTATGGCATGAAGAATTCAACATCTTGCATGGAATCATACATGTAATGAATTGAATTAAAAATACTATGAAATCATGAATATAAATCTTTCTTGAACATACAAAACTCCATAATAAGAATAAAATTTCTTTCTTTAAATTAAAATAGGGTTTGTGGGCTCCATGGGTGAAACGGGAACCATAGATGAACTCCCACATATCTTAATTGGTTAATTGGATGTTAAATCCTGAACTTTGAATCTCTAATGGTGTTCTTGAAGCTTCTTATTGAAGTTCTTGAATTAGGAATCTTAATTACTTGCTTTTCTTGAACAAAATTTGATGAAGTTCTTGGTGTTCTTGAGGGGGGCTAGGGTTTTCTTGGTGAGAATAAGATGAACAATAATATATCTAATGCTTTTGGGGCCTGAAATCAAGTGTTATTAATGTATTTGGGTGAGGTAAAGTGACCAAGTGCCCCTAGAACCTTTTGGAAGTGAAAAAATGAGTGAAATAGCTTTGTATCGCATCGGTCATCGTATCAGGAACATCAACATATTGAATTGACTTACTGCCTCTCACGAAAAATGTCATACCTTTTTGTTCGGGTATTAGATTAAGGCAAAATTGGTATCTTTGGAAAGCTAATTCAATTACCTATAATTTAGTGGGTCTTTAGCTACAAAATTCTACAAATATAAAAAAGTTATACACGTTAAAATAAAACCCTTATTGAATTGAATAACAAACTTTTAACGAATCAAAGGCACTTGGCTTAACTTTGTTCTATGTGATTATTATGAAAAAATTTCACCTTGAAAGCACATCAAACTCAAGTATAAATATAATGAAAGTTTTATTCACATGGGAATCTTTTTGATTATATCTTATACATGTAGAAACGCCGGTTCGAAGACTAGCCCAAAAATGCAAGATCTTATAGCTAGTGGCCCTGCTTCTATATCCAGGCAGGAATAGTGGATTTAGACTTCAAATTCCTAGTCTCAGAATAGTATAGTAGAGATGATCAGTTACCCATAATATTGAATGTATGGCAGGACCCATCCTAGTGTTTGTTTGATGGGAATAGGTAGTTGCTATAGTTGTGGTAAGTTGGGGCATTGGATTAAGGAGTGTCCATATTCTAATCAAGGATGTAGAGATTCTCATCCTCAGACTTAAGCCATAAATCTAGCAGCTCAGCTACGCTGCCAAATCCCTCATTGAGGAACGTCATCTAGTACCGTTGGCAATCAGTGCCAAAATTATTTCTATGTTTTACCATCTTGTCAAGAGAAGAAAAGTTCACTAGATGTTGTCACTAGTATGATTTGATCCTTTCATATTGATGTATGTGTATTGTTAGACCCGATATCAAATTTTTCTTATATTACTCTATTTGTTGCAGTTAATTTTTGGGTAGGTCCTGAAAATCTCCCTAACCCCTTCTCAGTTTCTACTCAGTTGTCATTAGGACATTCTACAAGGAGTGTCCTAGTACCATACTCCATAACATCACACAAATGGACCTAATAGATTTATAGATAGTAGATTTTAATGTTAGTTTAGGCATGGATTGGTTCCATTTATGCTATGCATCAATAGATTGTCGAACTCGCGTGGTGAAGTTTCAATTTTTTGGCGAGGTTATTTTCTAATCGAATGGTAGTTTTGTGTCTCCCAAAGGTTATTTTATCTCTTATCTTAAGGCCAGAAAGTTAATATCAAAAGGGTTTATCTACCATTTAGTTTGAGTCAAAGATACTTAGTTTAAAGTCCCGATAGTTCAATTAGTCAGAGTAGTAAATGAGTTTCCAAATATTTTCTTGAAAGATCTGCCAGAGGTACTTCTAGACAAAAAACTAAAATTTGGTATTGATTTTCTTCCTGATACTCAACCCATTTCTATTGCTTCATACCATATGGCTTCATCCGAACATAAAAAAGTTAAAAAAACTGCTTAAACACCTCTTAGATAAAGTTTTCAACAAACACAATTTTTATTTATGTAGTGCTCTAGTCCTTTGCATGCTTAAGAAAGATGGCACTCTCATAATGTGTACAAATTATAGACAGATAAATAAGGTCACCATAAAGAATAAGTATCTCATTCCTAGAATCGACAATTTATTCGATCAACTTCAGGGTGACTGGTGGTTCACTAAGATTGACCTTAGATCGGGGTACCATGCATTTAAATTTAGGGAGTAATACATTTCAAAAATAGCTTTCTAAAAGAGAGATAACTATTTTAAGTTTGTGGTTATGTCATTTGCACTAACAAATACTCCTGCGGCCTTAATGGATTTGATGAACAAGGTCTTCAAGTAGTACATGGACATGATTTTCATTGTCATTATAGATGACATACTGGTGTATTCCAGGAGTAAGGAGGAACATGCAGACTATTTTAAAATATTACTATAGATCATCAAGGGCTGTCAATTGTATATGAAGTTTGGTAAATGTGAATTTTGGTTGGAATATATTACCTTCTTAAGTTATGTAATTTCAGGAGTTGTTATTCATATAGTGTCACGCCCCAAATCCTATTAAGGCGGACTGGCACCCGTTGCCGGTAAGGCTCGGGAGAACCAACCTGTAGCAATACATTACCTATGAACATTATAAGTTACTTTTATACTAAACATGCCCTCAAAAGATAAATGGAACTAGCAAGCCAAAAGATGTTGTATGACTAGGCCGTTGGAGCCACAATGTCTACGATACGATACATGACCATACTATACTTTACATAGTCTACAAAGCCTCTAGACAAGAAACATTATCTTATAAGGGTCGGGACAGGCCCCGCCTCATGATAAGATACTATACAATGCAAAAAGATATGATAAGACTCAAAGCCCCGAAGCAACCTGGAGCTCAGTGACTGCAGTTGATATCCTGCACTCTTACTGGGGAGGTTTATTAGCTTCTGCACCTGCAGCATGGAATGCAGGTCCCCCAACAGGGATGTCAGTACGAAATAATGTACTGAATATGTAAGGCAACATGTACCATATATGAGATAAAAGCTCAAATGAAACCATACACTGCTGTAAGGTAAAAGACCACCTTTATGAATATTGTGGAGTCATGCATCTTATAACAATTATGTTACTTTACTCTTATCACTTGTATAATCTGTGCACATCATGTAATACAAATGACCAGCTGATCAGTGGTAAATCTATATCAGGGTCGACCCATGCTAGGCTTTCCTTTCACCCCTGGGATACCCCCTGTAATACTAGGATTGACCCATGCTAGGTGATTCTTTCACCCCTGGGATACCACCCAACAGAAGCAACTGTATACATATATCTTCTTATTACTTTTGATATGAATCTTTGGTGGTCGTAAAATTTGAGCTATAAGACTATAAGCATGACAAGTGACAAGTATGTGACCATGTAACATCATATCACAATGAAAAGAGTGGGTTATACAATTAGTGAAACATGTAGGACATAAACAACGTATGAACTTTATTTTGCTAAAAAGAAGACTCATATGTCATGGTGTCCAATGTATGTATGCAGCAGTGACAACGCTCGAATCTGGACACACAAATACATGTGAAAGAGTGGAGTGGTTATATCGAAGTTTGTAAAGATCTCTATGTGCCAATAAAGACTTTGGATTCCATGCCAAATAATAAGAGATCGAATAACCTTACATACCTCGACATATCAACTTGTTTTTACCTCGAAATGACTTCTTTTCTTCCAACTATTTATCTACAATATCATGTTTTAAATCTAGCATTAGCAGCTAATCAATGCATCTGGACAGCCCAATCTCACAAAACACAACACTTTGGCAACAAACGTATAACCATCGACTCAATGGTGTTATTCCGAATTTCTCAATTCTAACTGTCTTCAACCAGTACACATTATCATATACATGATGTACACAGCCTATATCAGCTCTACAACATGCTGGCAACAGTCCATAACTACAACACAGAACCATTTTACAAAACGCTCAACTAAGAAGCACAACATCTCGTCGTCTCCCTACATTTCGTCGTTAACAATTCATACTTGTCCCAACTTTGAACCAGATGCTCCCAACATATATATACATCAAATAGACCTTAACACAGTCACAAAATAGCTCAAAACACAGGGGGGGAAACGTGAAACATCAGCCCCCTCATCAAAACAGTCCAATACCATTTTGGAAGCACATAAGATCATATAAGGATACTTGTTTCCAAAGAACTAGCAAAACAGTCCAGCAACCTTGGCAACCATATACACACTATAACATATTAATAACCTCAACTTTATATCATATCAAAGTCAAAAATCAGGGTAAGAATCGTTCCAAAGCCAAGAAAATCAAACAACAACTTTCAGGACACAAGCTGTCCAGAAATTCCTGCACAGTACACCAGCCAACTTATCTTGTTTTCCATGGAAAATTCATATCAAGTATATGGTTATTTTTACATACCTTAACTCCCAAGGTGTAAGTATAATTCAAGAACTCAAAAAGTAGCCTTTGGTTGCCTTCCAAGGTGAAGAAATGCCAAGAGAAACTTAGAGAGAAAAGCTGAAATTGTTTTGGTCTCCTACTAGTTAACCTAAGGAGCTCGGTTTTGGTCCCTTTTTAAAGGGGCCTTAGACCGACTTTCTCCTAATATTTGCAACTGATTAACTCAAGTTGGTCAATGACCAATTTTCCCCTTTCACTTGGGCCTTTTGGATCTCTAAATCAATGGGCTTTAGTGGCCCATTTTCCTTAATCTTGCTTGCACTTTGTTTGGGCCCAATTTTCTTAGTAGTGAATGAATGTAGTTGGGCCTATTATATAAAAATCTTGGGCTGAACATCTTGGCCCAATATAATGCTAAACCATTGGCTTTAATAGCCTCCCTAACTTGGGCTTCGTTTGTCGCAAGACTTGGAAAGTTTCGGCGTTAAGCCTTGTCTTCGTTCCCCTTTCTTTTTACTAACGTCTAGACTTCAAGTGAGTTCACTTATGAATGAATTATTCTCCCTCATGTATATATACATTTTTTTTTAAGCCAACCACACAGGTGACTCACCTGCTAGCTTCCTAAGTTCCATAAGCACGTCAATGATTTTCTCCGTTTAAGGCCACAGTCTCTAAATAGACTTCCATATAGTGCCCCAATCTAACACTTGAACACTTGAAAAAAAAAAAAAAAGTTTTGGTAGTAATTAAATCAAGTCGTATGTCATTTTATGTGAACATTACTAGTACATGCAAAATTTGGGGTGTTACATCCTCCCCCCCTTAGGAACATTCGTCCCGAATGCTAACATAACTGTATAGTCTAGGCAGGTTTGAATTTCTGGTCACACAACTGTTAATAACATAATTAGTATTCAAACACATACCTATTAATGTTCCTCCTCTGTATCTTTTAGTCCCTCCTTGTCTTCAAATAGATGAGGGTATTTGGATATCATTACTTCCTCCGGTTCCCACGTTATTTCTTCTACTTGGTTGTTTCTCCAGAGTACCTTTACTGATGCAATTTCTTTGTTCCTTAACTTTTTAATTTGGCGATCTAGAATAGCAACCGGTACCTCTTCATAAGTAAGATCCTCTGTGACCTGTACATCTTTTATAGGAGTGATACGAGAGGGGTCACCTATGCATTTTCGAAGCATTGACACATGAAACACTGGATGAACCATTGAAAGTTCCTGGGGTAGCTCTAATTCATATGCAACTTGTCCGACCCTCTTAGTAATCTTATATGGCCCTATGTAACGTGGTCTTAGTTTCCCTTTCTTACCAAATCTCATAACTCCTTTCATCGGTGATACCTTTAAAAATACCCAATCTCCAATAGAGAATTCCAGCCCTCTTCTCCGCATATCTGCATATGATTTATGACGACTTTGGGCTGTTTTTAGCCGTTGTTGTATCACCTTAACTTTTTCCATGGCTTGTTGGACTAAATCTGGCCCGAGCAAGGTGGTTTCACCCACTTCGAACCAACCAATTGGTGACCTACATTTCCTCCCATACAAAGCTTCGTAAGGCGCCATCTTGATGCTCGAATGGTAGCTGTTATTATAGGCAAATTCAATAAGGGGCAAGTGTTCTACCCAGCTACCTTTAAAATCTAATGCACAGGTTCGCAACATATCCTCAAGTGTTTGAATAGTACGCTCTGCCTGGCCGTCTGTTTGGGGATGGAAGGCTGTACTCAAATTCACTTGCGTCCCTAAACTCCTTTGAAAGGACTTCCAAAATTTTGCCGTGAATTGAGCTCCTCGATCAGATATAATAGAGAGTGGGACCCCATGTAGCCTAACTATCTCTTTGAGGTATAATTTGGCATATTCTTCAGCTGTATAATCACTTCTAACTGGCAGGAAGTGCGCTGACTTCGTGAGTCTATCAACTATCACCCATATGGAGTCAAACTTATTAACTGAACGAGGCAAACCAGTTACAAAATCCATATTAGTCATATCCCACTTCCAAGTTGGAATCTCTATACATTGCATGTAACCACCTGGCTTTTGGTGCTCTACTTTGACTTGTTGACAAGTAGGACATTGAGCCACAAACTCTGCAAGGTCCTTTTTCATGCCTCCCCACCAAAACACTCCCTTTAGGTCATGATACATCTTAGTAGATCCTGGGTGGATGGAATATCTTGAATGATGGGCTTCTTCCATTATTCTCTTTCTGAGTCTGTTAACATCAGGAACACACAATCTATTTTGGCAATAAAGTACTCCATCTTGTGTAAGCCTAAACTCCTTCATTATACCTTGACTTACTTTCTCCTTAAGGCATTGTAGAATAGGATCATAATACTGTTTTTCTTTCACTTCCCTTATCAATGAAGAATCGGCAGCATTATGTACAATAATGTCCTTTCTTGGAGTTTCGAGTAGACGAACACCCAGATTGGCTAGTTGACGCAGATCCTTAGCCATGCCTTGCTTTACCCCTTTCTGATCACTGGTACCCATGAGTGTCTTACGACTTAGAGCATCAGCCACCACATTTGCTTTCCCTGGATGGTATAATATATCAATATCATAATCCTTTATTAACTCTAGCCACCTCCGCTGCCTCAAATTTAGATCCTTCTGCTTGAAAATATACTGTAAACTCTTATGATCTGTATATATGTCCACGTGCACCCCATACAAATAGTGGCGCCATATCTTTAAAGCAAATACAACCGCTGCTAGCTCAAGATCGTGTGTTGGGTAGTTTTTCTCGTGTGGTCTCAATTGTCTCGAGGCATAAGCAATCACCTTACCATGTTGTGTTAGTACACACCCCAAACCAACTCCGGAAGCATCACAATACACTGCATATCCCTCTGAGCCTTCTGGAAGCACTAGCACAGGTGCTGAGGTTAGCCTGCTTTTTAACTCTTGAAAGCTCCTTTCACATGCATCATTCCATTGGAATTTGGTTTCCTTGTGAGTTAGCTTAGTAAGAGGTGCAGACATAGAAGAAAAACCTTCAACAAACCTTCTGTAATAACCTGCCAATCCAAGGAAGCTTCGAACTTCTGTAGGTGTCGTTGGCCTTGGCCAATCTTTCACAGCCTCTATCTTTTGTGAATCCACCCTTATTCCTTCATCCGATACAATATGGCCCAAAAATGCCACTGATTTTAACCAAAATTCACATTTGGAAAACTTAGCATACAACCGGCGATCACGGAGAACTTGTAGTACTAGTCGTAAATGATTTGCGTGGTCCTTTTCTGACCTTGAATACACCAGAATATCATCTATAAATACTATCACGAACACATCCAGGAAAGGCTTGAATACCCTATTCATCAAATCCATAAACACTGCTGGTGCATTCGTTAGCCCAAACGACATAACAAGAAATTCAAAGTGACCATATCTGGTTCGGAAAGCTGTCTTAGGTATATCTTTTTCCTGCACTCTCACCTGATGATAACCTGATCTCAAATCGATCTTTGAAAAGTATTTAGCACCCTGTAACTGATCAAACAAGTCATCAATTCTGGGGAGGGGATATTTATTCTTAACTGTCACCCTATTCAGTTGTCGGTAGTCAATACACATCCTCAATGTGCCATCCTTTTTACGCACAAATAAAACCGGTGCACCCCAAGGGGACACACTAGGTCTTATAAAACCCTTTTCTAACAAGTCTTTCAGTTGCTCCTTTAATTCACGTAATTCTGCCGGGGCCATTCTATATGGAGGAATAGAGATAGGCTCGGTGCCTGGTAATAAGTCAATACCAAAATCTATTTCTCGTTCTGGAGGCAAACCAGGGAGTTCCTCAGGAAAGACATCAATAAATTCATTCACTATTGGAACAGACTGGATAGTTGGTGATTCTGCCTCCATGTCTCTCACTCTAACGAGATGACATATATATCCCTTTGATATCATTTTTCTGGCTTTAAAATAAGAGATAAACCTCCCTTTTGGTGCCCCAATATTGCCTTCCCATTCAAGGACTGCTTCATTTGGAAAGTGAAAGTACATCCTCTTGGTTCGGCAGTCAACGGTGGCATAGCAAGAAGCCAACCAATCCATACCCATTATAACATCAAATTCTACCATTTCTAACTCGATAAGATCAGCTAATGTATCTCGGTCGCAGACAGTCACTATGCAGTCACAATAGACTCTTCTAACTATAATTGACTCCCCAGTTGGTGTAGACACCGCAAGTGGTTTATTCAATAATTTAGGTGTTCTACCAAGCTTCCCAGCAACTAATGGAGTAATGTATGACAATGTAGAACCAGGGTCAATTAATGCATACACTTTATGTGAGAAGATGGACAATGTACCTATAACCACATCGGGTGAAGCTTCCAGGTTCTGTCGAGTCCCTAGAGCATATGTGCGATTTTGGGCCACGCTGGAACTAGCTGCCCCTCTAATACCTCTGCCGCGACCTATGGGAAATTGCTCACCTTTACCTGATGGAGGCACTGATGATGATGATACAACAGCTGATCTAGTAGGTTGTGCCATATCACCCCTGCGTCTTCTTGGGCAATCTTTTATTACATGCCCTGGCATACCACACCAATAACAAACATCTGTTCCCCTGCGACACGCACCTATATGATATCTCCCACATTGTCTGCAAGGCTGCCTAGGAGGCATTTGCTGGCTTCCCGAATATCCTGTTGTCCGTGTACCTTGGCCCTCACTTCTCTGCCCAAATTGATCATTTCTAGACCCTTGAAGTGGTGGTGGAGCACTAGCTGTAGAGTAAGAGGATGATGGCCTGGGTGGCCTATGAGAAAATCGTGGCCTAAACTCATCCTGGGGTGGTGTAAACTGTCCTGTAGATCTGGCCCTCTTGAATTGCCCCCTTTCTATTTCTTGTGCCCTCCTTCTTTGTCTCTGATCCTCCAGTTTCTGTGCAAAAGCTTGCATCCTCGCTATATCCATGTCTTTATTTAAAGAGGCAATGGTACAATCTCTAACCAAATATGAATCCAACCTATCGACATACCGATGGACTCTATCTGCCATAGTAGGAACAACATTAGGAGCGTACCTGGCCAGAGAATTAAATTTAAGACTATATTCCCTCACGCTCATATTCCCCTGATGGAGGTTCAGGAACTGATCTGCACGGGCCTCTCGGATCTCTAATGGCAAGTAATGATCAAGAAAGGCCATTTTGAACTCCTCCCAAGTAGTTGGAGATGTATCTATGCCTTTGGAATGCTTCCAGGCTTCGTACCACAGTATAGCCACACCCTTCAATCTATATATTGCCAACTCAGCAGCTTCCGAACCACTTACATGCATAACATCTAAGGTGCGTTGGATCTGATCAATAAAATCTTGTGGATCTTCATTTGGATCTGTCCCAGTGAATGATGGGGGGTCTAAGTTGAGGAAATCACGTATTCTCGTACTGGCTGCCCTACCTGCACCAACTGCACCTACAACTGGGCCTTCTTGTCTTTGACCTTGGCCAGCAACTATACAAGTCAACAGTTGAACTGCATTTCTCAAATCCTGCACAGAAGCATCAACAGGTGGTTCTCGGGGGTTTTCACTACTTCCTGGTGCATCAACAGATGGAGGGGTTGGAGATGTCTGTGATAGAGACTCATCTAGAGCCTCACTCTGTCGTCTCGCCCGATTGGGTATACCAACTACCACTTCTACTTCCTTTCCTTTACCTTTACTCTTCCTTGTCTCTGGCATACTTACTGTACAAAATAATTCAGGGATTAGACATGGTACACTTATAATATTTGGCTCTATGGCACGATCTAAAGAATGAAAAGAAGTGATAACTCCTAAATGCCACGTAGCCTCTTGTTTATAAATGTGGTGCACAACACATCGATAAACATGATTCTACATAGACACGGCTTTGTAGACTCCCTAGGACAAACCGCTCTGATACCACTTCTGTCACGCCCCAAATCCTATTAAGGCGGACTGGCACCCGTTGCCGGTAAGGCTCGGGAGAACCAACCTGTAGCAATACATTACCTATGAACATTATAAGTTACTTTTATACTAAACATGCCCTCAAAAGATAAATGGAACTAGCAAGCCAAAAGATGTTGTATGACTAGGCCGTTGGAGCCACAATGTCTACGATACGATACATGACCATACTATACTTTACATAGTCTACAAAGCCTCTAGACAAGAAACATTATCTTATAAGGGTCGGGACAGGCCCCGCCTCATGATAAGATACTATACAATGCAAAAAGATATGATAAGACTCAAAGCCCCGAAGCAACCTGGAGCTCAGTGACTGCAGTTGATATCCTGCACTCTTACTGGGGAGGTTTATTAGCTTCTGCACCTGCAGCATGGAATGCAGGTCCCCCAACAGGGATGTCAGTACGAAATAATGTACTGAATATGTAAGGCAACATGTACCATATATGAGATAAAAGCTCAAATGAAACCATACACTGCTGTAAGGTAAAAGACCACCTTTATGAATATTGTGGAGTCATGCATCTTATAACAATTATGTTACTTTACTCTTATCACTTGTATAATCTGTGCACATCATGTAATACAAATGACCAGCTGATCAGTGGTAAATCTATATCAGGGTCGACCCATGCTAGGCTTTCCTTTCACCCCTGGGATACCCCCTGTAATACTGGGATTGACCCATGCTAGGTGATTCTTTCACCCCTGGGATACCACCCAACAGAAGCAACTGTATACATATATCTTCTTATTACTTTTGATATGAATCTTTGGTGGTCGTAAAATTTGAGCTATAAGACTATAAGCATGACAAGTGACAAGTATGTGACCATGTAACATCATATCACAATGAAAAGAGTGGGTTATACAATTACTGAAACATGTAGGACATAAACAACGTATGAACTTTATTTTGCTAAAAAGAAGACTCATATGTCATGGTGTCCAATGTATGTATGCAGCAGTGACAAGGCTCGAATCTGGACACACAAATACATGTGAAAGAGTGGAGTGGTTATATCGAAGTTTGTAAAGATCTCTATGTGCCAATAAAGACTTTGGATTCCATGCCAAATAATAAGAGATCGAATAGCCTTACATACCTCGACATATCAACTTGTTTTTACCTCGAAATGACTTCTTTTCTTCCAACTATTTATCTACAATATCATGTTTTAAAGCTAGTATTAGCAGCTAATCAATGCATCTGGACAGCCCAATCTCACAAAACACAACACTTTGGCAACAAACGTATAACCATCGACTCAATGGTGTTATTCCGAATTTCTCAATTCTAACTGTCTTCAACCAGTACACATTATCATATACATGATGTACACAGCCTATATCAGCTCTACAACATGCTGGCAACAGTCCATAACTACAACACAGAACCATTTTACAAAACGCTCAACTAAGAAGCACAACATCTCGTCGTCTCCCTACATTTCGTCGTTAACAATTCATACTTGTCCCAACTTTGAACCAGATGCTCCCAACATATATATACATCAAATAGACCTTAACACAGTCACAAAATAGCTCAAAACACAGGGGGGGAAACGTGAAACATCAGCCCCCTCATCAAAACAGTCCAATACCATTTTGGAAGCACATAAGATCATATAAGGATACTTGTTTCCAAAGAACTAGCAAAACAGTCCAGCAACCTTGGCAACCATATACACACTATAACATATTAATAACCTCAACTTTATATCATATCAAAGTCAAAAATCAGGGTAAGAATCGTTCCAAAGCCAAGAAAATCAAACAACAACTTTCAGGACACAAGCTGTCCAGAAATTCCTGCACAGTACACCAGCCAACTTATCTTGTTTTCCATGGAAAATTCATATCAAGTATATGGTTATTTTTACATACCTTAACTCCCAAGGTGTAAGTATAATTCAAGAACTCAAAAAGTAGCCTTTGGTTGCCTTCCAAGGTGAAGAAATGCCAAGAGAAACTTAGAGAGAAAAGCTGAAATTGTTTTGGTCTCCTACTAGTTAACCTAAGGAGCTCGGTTTTGGTCCCTTTTTAAAGGGGCCTTAGACCGACTTTCTCCTAATATTTGCAACTGATTAACTCAAGTTGGTCAATGACCAATTTTCCCCTTTCACTTGGGCCTTTTGGATCTCTAAATCAATGGGCTTTAGTGGCCCATTTTCCTTAATCTTGCTTGCACTTTGTTTGGGCCCAATTTTCTTAGTAGTGAATGAATGTAGTTGGGCCTATTATATAAAAATCTTGGGCTGAACATCTTGGCCCAATATAATGCTAAACCATTGGCTTTAATAGCCTCCCTAACTTGGGCTTCGTTTGTCGCAAGACTTGGAAAGTTTCGGCGTTAAGCCTTGTCTTCGTTCCCCTTTCTTTTTACTAACGTCTAGACTTCAAGTGAGTTCACTTATGAATGAATTATTCTCCCTCATGTATATATACATTTTTTTTTTAAGCCAACCACACAGGTGACTCACCTGCTAGCTTCCTAAGTTCCATAAGCACGTCAATGATTTTCTCCGTTTAAGGCCACAGTCTCTAAATAGACTTCCATATAGTGCCCCAATCTAACACTTGAACACTTGAAAAAAAAAAAAAAAGTTTTGGTAGTAATTAAATCAAGTCGTATGTCATTTTATGTGAACATTACTAGTACATGCAAAATTTGGGGTGTTACATATAGATCCTTAGAAGACTAATGAAGTAAAGCACTGGCCAAGACTCATCACTCCATTCGATATCAAGAGATTTTTGGGTTTAGCTGGATATTATAGAAGATTTGGTTAAGGGTTCTTCTCTATAGCCACACCATTGACTAAGTTAATCCTAAAGAAAGTAAAGAATGCATAGTTAGATAAGTGTAAGTAATGTTTCTAAGATTTGAAGGATATATTGACTTCAATACCAGTGTTAGCTTTTCCAAAAGGGTTAGACAGATTCATAGTATACAATGACGTTTCCAAGAGGGTGCATAGATTAGCCTTTTTGGGAGTATGTTTTCTCGACACTGATGATAGAGGAGTAGTAGTTTAGAAAGGTTTGGAATTACCTTTGGTAGTGGAAGTGAAGGAGAAATAGTGAAATTATCCCATACTTAGACAAATATTAGAAGCAGTCCAGCCATAAAAAGTTGAAGTTTTCTCCCAAGGGGGAGATAGTGTACTTTGCTATGAAGGTAGGCTTTGTGTGTAGGGAAAGGATACCAACCAAGGATCATGGTTTGAGGCATTCTATTCATTTGGGTTCTACTAAGATGTACCACGAGTTATGAGAAATATATTAGTGGAACAGTGTTAAGAGGGACGTAGCAGAGTTTCTAGCTAAATGCCCCAATTTCCAAGAGGTTAAAGTTGACCATCGGAGACCGAGTGGTAGGATACAGGAGATCAACATTCCTAATTGGAAGTTAGAAATAGTGAACATGGATTTAATCACAGGATTTCTATGTAAAAGACGTCAATATGATTTAATTTGGCTCATAGGTGATTAGATGACTAAATTAACCCATTTCCTACCTATCAAGACATCAAATATAGCTGAAGATTATGCCAGAATGTATATTCACGAGTTATTTAGACTTAATGGGATACCTTTATCCATCATCTAAGATAGAGGAACATAATTTACTTCACAGTTTTTGTAGTCTTTTAAAAAAAGACTTGGTACAAAAGTTAAGCTTAGTAGTGTTTTTCATTCACAGACTGATGGACAGGTTGAGCATACGATTTAGACATTAGAAAACATGTTTATAGCATGTGTTTTAGAATTTAAGAGAAGTTGGGATGACCACCTACATTTGATTGAGTTTTCTTATAATAATATTTATCATGCTAGCAGTCAGATGGATCCATTTGAAGTACTATATGGGCATAGGTGCAGATCACCCACAGGATGGTTTGATATTGGTGAAGTGGCGTTCATTGGGTTGGACTCTAATCTTGAAGCTATGTAAAAGGTTCAGCTGATTTGTGAGATACTAAAAACTGCTCAGGGCTATCAAAAATTATATGCCGATGTAAGAAGAAGAAAGCTTAAGTTTGAAGTGGGATATTGGGTATTCTTCAAGATGTAGCCTATGGAGGGAATTACGAGATTTGGAAAGAAGGGAAAGTTTACCCCCTAATTTGTTGAACCCTTTGAGATATGAAACATATAGTAGAGGTTTCTTACAAATTAAACCTTCTGTCATAGTTAGTTGTAGTTAACTAGTGCTCCATATTTCAACGCTTAAGAAGTGAATTGGAAATCCGTCCTTAGTAGTTCCCTTAGAGAGTTTTGGGGTCAAGGATAATTTGTCATATGAGGAGATTCCAGTGGAGATACTTGATAGGAAGGTCTCAAAGCTAAGGTGTAAGGAAGTAGCATCAGTAAAAGCTCTCTTAAGAAACAAATTATTTGAAGGGTCTACTTGGGAAGCTAAAGAAGACATGATTGCCAAATATCCTCATCTCTTTTCTTCCAACTCAGCTCCTACCTAAGGTAAATAGTTATTCTTAGGCACAACTCTTCCTCTTTAAGACTATTTAAGTCTTCTTAAGTCATGTCTTATGTTGTGACTGGTTGGATCCTTATTATAGATATAAGCATGGTTAAATTTTGGCGAAGAGGTGTAATTTATTTTCCAAATTCCAATACTAGATAAATCACACTCGAGGTGTTTCCATGGCTGATATATTGTAATACCTTATGTCTAGATGCCAATGTAAAACATATGACTTATTCCCTTGAGTTGTACAAACAACATACAAGTTGTACGTTATAGTCGTATCTAAACAGTGTAAAATGGTTGACGTTCTATTTTAGGTATGACTCGACCATTAGAGTCATAATATTTCTATGCGAGTCATATGATGATAAGTTGTATGGTTAGTAGCCTAGGCTTTTTAAGTCTTTTTCCTAGTTAGGAGTGGGGGATACAAGTCATATTGTAATGTTACTTTTCATAGGTTTAGACTAGCATATTGACTAGTGTATACCTTGTTTATCTTGCCACGTTTATGAGTCATGAAGATAACTTGATCTTTACCTTACGAGGCATGGAATTTTTTACTTCTGTTTATATATATGTTAGATCACTTTTCATGATAGTTTAAAGTTGAATAGATATCATGGGTTAGATTAGGGCTAATCATAGTCTTAAGCACTGTGTGACGTCCAATGGGTACTTTTGGGGTATTACAAACCTGGTATTGGATCTAGATTTAAAGAGTCCTAGGGCATCAGACAAGTCGTGTTACATAGAGATTTGATCATGAATATGAAACATGGACACCACCGGAACCAGGGACTTATCGTAATGACTATCCCAAGTCCAACAATGAGTAGAGACCACCCTCGATACCCTATTCAACCTCCAATCATATACTCCAAGTTGAATAAATTTTGAACTTATAATAGGATAGAGTAATATCAACTCAAATAATTTGGGTTAGGTCCATGACCATGGCCAACCCGAAAAAGTTTAACCATCCAATACCAACCAACAACCATAACCAAAACCAAATCTATATCCGTGCAATAATAAAATAGAACAATCACAAATCAAATAATGCCAGGTGTTATAATCCCCAACACGAATTCAAATACCAAGGCTGACACCACTGTCGACACTGCCCTTACCAACCTATAGTAGTTCCATATAGCCTCTATCCAAAATCAAAACAACATTTGATCCAGACATGCCCCCACACATAGATAAAACCAATGTCCAAGACTAACCAATAAAAATATAGAAAACTAAAACTAGAAATAAAGCCTTTCAAAATTTGGATTCTCACCACTTTAAGTCAACAAAAGTTGTTCACAAAGTCTGATCACTGAGAAGGAGGTGTAGTATGACACACTACATTGTGTGGGGATACATTATCAAAGATGGTTAGTGGTAAGAGATCTAGCATGTAACTCAAGGATAAGGATAAAATAGTGCCATTATTTCAAAACTAAGCAATCAATGCATAAACCAATGCAATACATATATATTTATCCAATGTTGGGATAGGGAAAAAGATTAACATGACCTTTGAAATAATTAACCTGGGCTATATAGGATGACAATCATAGAACAAGGCACCTAAGAGCTATATGGACCTAAATCTCCCCCTGTTAGAAGGGTCCCAATACGTGTAGCCACATGTAATATCCCATAATAGTCTTCGCTTATTTCATCTCTTACTACATACTTAAGAGGTCCAAAGCTTTGAATATTCCACTAAGTATTAAGGATTTAGCTATTTAAAGGACTCCTAAACTTCACAAATTTTTAAATCGACCTTCTTGACCTCGAGATGTTGATTTTTAAATCAATTAATATTTATAGAGGTCAAAGGTACATCTTAGGAGAGTTTTCAGACTTTTAGATAAGGTTTGGAGCATGTTTCGATGTCAAAAATAGAAGGGTATCATGATGTCCACATGCTGTGTTGGTTGTTTCACCTAAGATGGGGGTCACGCTGCGTTGGCTTCTTGACTCGAAAAGGGTTGGCACTGCGTTGGCTGCTTGACCCAACCAGGGGTCACAAAACATTAGGGTGGTATCTTCCAGTTTTTTATCCTTATTATTTAAAGGTATTTAGGTATTTCTCCCCTCCCAATTCATCCATAACACAAATTTGGGGACCCCAAGGAGTATTATTTTCCCCTTTCCAAAAAATTTTATCAATAAATCCCTTTTTTCCCTAAGAACAAACCCCAACTCTTTTACAAGAAATTAAGGATTCCAAGCTTAAAGTTTAAGAAAATCCTTATGAATTTTCACGAATTCACCTAGTGAGGTATGTGTGTTGTTTGTTCATGGGTTCCATTCACCCATGGAGTCCAAGAAGACCCTTTTGATTTTAAATTTTGAGTTTCCATGTTCTTGTTGAAATATCTCCATAAGTCTCTGGTTAATTAATTACAAGTTATGTTTATGAGTGTTTTCAAGTGGGATGAACCATTACACTGCATGACTGCATGACTGAGAGTACTGAGAAGCTGATCATACATATCTGATCTGTGAATACATAAGTGAACTGACTCATGAACATGTGACTGAACATTCCAGGTTAAAGATACCAAGTTTGAAATGAAAACTGAGCATGGAACTGAATACCACATTTGTAACTGAAATCTGAATATAAAACTGGATAAGCTTAAGATAAGCTATTGCCTTGTGCTGAGTCTAACTTTAACTACTTAATATAAATGAGAGGAAACATGACAAAATAAATAGGTATGGAACATGATACATGAGCTGAATGTTGTGATCGGAATTGAGTACCTTGAGTACATGGCGTACGACCACGATTGGAGATAGAGGGTCAACTTATGGGTACTTACTACTCTGAACTAGTTTTGTTATGAGAAGAGAGTGACATGTTTATTTCATGAAAGTTTGGGGAAATATAGCATATCTCCCCCTGGGACACTAGGTCCCTTGAGGAATACAGGCTGGGCTGAGCTGTTGATGAAAACTAAGGCGATGCCCAAGGCACCTAGTAATTGAGTCATAACTAATTATCTGAGATCTAAAACTAAAAAATGATACACGACTAAGCTGAGCTTGAATCTATTTGATTGGTTTCATCTTATAATGGTTACATTCTTTCATGAGCTTTCGGCTAGAGCATATAGTTGGGGACAGAGAAACCAAACTATACGGATTTGTCTATATAAGACAGTTGAGTAAGAAAATCATAACCTAATTAAGATTCGGTAAGATGAGTTGAGACCTATGAACATTAACTAAGATAAAGTAACTAAGCCCCATGTACTGCAACTAAGACCACTGAGAAGAATCACGTGGGAGCTGAGCATGAATGCAACCATACTGACTTATCTAATTAACTGAAGGATTGATAGCTGAATACTAGTCTGCAAGGCTGGTCTCTATTTAGTATGAATAGTTGAACAAAAATGGTAGAGTATCATGCATTGAACGTAATGACTGACTGGATAACATGAGGTGATTTAGCATGAATGAGTGAAAACTATATTATTTGAGAATGCAAGACCTAGCGTATAACATGATTCTGGAATAGTCTATAAACTAAGGTACTAAAATACCAATAAATGAATATCAGATAACTGTACACTATGGTCAAGTAAACCCTAAAACTGAATTGAGTTACCGACCCGATTACTTGGATAGGACTAGGACTGAGATTGTAGCTAAGATGGTAATCGTGAGTGTAACTATTGATTTATGATAAATGAGGTTTAGACTAGTTCTGAAGTATTTAATTTTGGGATAGAATACTAATTACTAAAACTGAAAACTGAAACTATAACTAAGTTCTGATAACTAATATGGACAATTGGCATACGCTAGGGATATAATGAATTTGACACTTAACTGAGGCCCGAGGAATAGAATACCAAAATAATGGATTTATCAAGGGCTTTAAGATGAGGTTGTACATGACACTAATGAGTTTGGTTGCTCATAAGAAGTGGAACGTGAGTTATATGGGCTTAGCATACTGTAAAGATTGACATAAGTACTTGAGTCATAAGCTGCATGACCTGAGTCTAGAATTTCTGTATTTCATGAGGCATGATTCGTGACACTAAGTGAACTAGAATTCTTTATACTAGGAACCTGGAGCACACACTATTCTATGAGTAGCATGCAGATACAAGCTGTATTCGTGGAACTGAAATAGGTAGCACGCATAAATATCATAATGAAAATAGTATGAAACTTTAGACTAAGATAGTAATTAGTTGGGAGTCATCTTTCCTTACTGATTATGTTCACATACTGGAATTATAACTAGAATCTAAAGGCTTAACTTTCTGACCCCAAAGTTTAACTGCTATGCAAGGTTTCAAAAGAGCAAAAACACATGAATCTAAAGGAGAGTGAGCATGTAAATGAGAGATCTGTAATATACCAGTGGTTGTATCAGGAGAACTTTTCTGATTCAGTTAGGACTGAAGTGCATAAAGTTTGTTTAGGCGTTGCCCACTGAAAGCGCTGGAATTAGTACCCTACCATTTTGGGTGACTGGACTGAGCTGAAGAATGACCATGCTGACTTTGAGGACTGGGTTTAGAACAGTCTCGGACCTTGTGACCTGACTCGCCACATCTAAAGCACACATTAATGCTGGCTATACACACCCCCTTATGATACTTACCATACTTTTTGCAAAATGGATGAGTAAAAATACTGCTCTCACTACCCTGGTCCTTGGAGCTTGATGCCCCGTCCCTACGGTCATTTCTAAACTTTGGTACTGGCGCACTTGCTAAAGAGTGAACTAGGGCTGAAAATTTCTGACACTATTGAAAATGATTACCACCCTACCATCCTGACTGAGCAAAACTATAAATACCTGTTCTGGCCTTCTTGTTTTCTCTCTCTTTCTTCTTAAATTTCTACTCTTCAATCTATTGATCATAGACTATAAGACTAGATATGTCCATCTTGTTAATCAACATTGCAGTTATGCACTCTTTAACCACTCTACCTAAAACCCCAAACACAAACTTACTTATTCTGGATCTACGTCTGCTACTACATGGGGAGCGTACCTAGCTAACTGAGTGAACTTAAGGTAGTATTCTTTTATGCTCATGCTACCTTGTCTGATATTGATAAACTCTAACATTTTAGCCCCCTTCTTCTCTATGGAAAGGAACATATCTAAGATTATCAGAGCAAACTCTTCCCAATCTATGGGATCTGCATATGCAACCCTATCTACCTTCTGCTGTTTGAACCACGTATGGACTATATCTTGTAGCTGATACGCGTCTAACTTGACACTCTTGCTAGAAGTCACTCCCATGATGTTTGTTCCTTTTTGAATCGGATCGAGGGACTCCTGTGGATCCTCTCCTGACTTAGAATAGGCGAATAGGGGAGGATTCATTCGGGTGAAGCCCTGAATCCTAACTCTAATAAAATTTTCCACTGGGTTGGCTGGAACAGCAGCTGGCCATTCATTCTGAGCTGCGACTAAACTAACTAGAGTAGTAAATACAGTCCTGAATTCTGCATGAGAGACATGCTCATCCAGTGAATCTAGCTTGATGGGATGAGGTGCTGACTGATTTTTGGTTCCTTTTTCATCCATCCTTTTTGGAGGCATGTTTTGTAAATAAAAGGAAGAAGTGTATTAAACTGAAAGTTTAAATTTGAGCCTATGATCACTGGCACGACATGAATACTGAAAGAAGGGAAACTGTTCCGAAAACATCTCATAGTCTTCTGCACATAAGTATGGTGCACAACACACCCATGTATAAGACTCTACTAGATGCGGCTTTTTAGACTTCTTAGGACACTGTTGAACCTTAGGCTCTGATACCAAGTTTGTAACGCCCCAAATCTGGTACTTGAAACACAACACGGTGCCTATAACCCCGAAGGAACATAAGATAACCCATGACTGATATCTATAACTTAGCACTGAATAATATACTAAAATTATGCGGAATACGTAAAAGATGTAACGCAATAAGGTTCAAAATAAATAAACATCTAATAAAACAATGTCTAAAAATGATATAAAAAATACCAAAATAAATTTAAAGTAACTATCTCGCATGCTATAGTCTGAAAGCCTCTAAACTTAACTGAATAAGGAATTGAAGGAACATGTCTCCAACTAACTCCATCTACTAATACATAATTGAGTTAATAAATAATATTAAAGAAATTGTTTCATTTTTGAATGATTAAGACTCACTGTAAATCTACTGCTGCTAGAATCTAAAATGCTAGAAATACTGTAAAGCACATGCTTCTGAACCTATAGCATAAAATAAAATACCATAGCACAAATGCGTTAGTACATAGAAATTACTGGTATACAAGTGAGGTGGGCTGAATGCAAGGGGATCATAAGCATGAACAATACTAAATGACTGACTAATAATGAACATAAAAATACATACATGAATACGTAACTGTGATTGACATCGTGATAGGATTGAATACTGAGTTCTGACTACTGAGTCAACTGATAACAGGGATTTCCTGATACCTGAGTATGCTATTACTGAAATATAGATTACTGTATTAATGGTAAGCTGACAACTGAGTTTACTGATATAGATAATTTGAATATTTGTTTCTGATAGTTCTGATTATAAAGAACTAATCTAATTGACTGTATCTGATAGTCCTGAGTCTGAATATTGATAACATGAGTTTCATATAACTAGTATACTGACAATGAGTGACTATATTTGACAGTCTAAGTTCTAATAGAACTAGCTCAGTTTAGTACTATACTAAATAACTGTATCTAACAGTCCTGAAATTTGTAGAACTATCAGATTTCTATTACTAAGACTTAAACTGAGACTATAAGTGGTAATCATCTAACCGACATGCCTTAGAACTTATTCGTGGGGTCCAACCTATAACCCTAGTTGGAAGGGTATTAGTACCATGCCATAGGTAAGGGCAAGTTATGAGTAAACCCTCTCTGACAGGGAGCTCTTCCATCAACCCCTCCTGTAAGGAAAAACTTAAATGAGATGTATTAGTATCCCTACATATATGAATACATCTCAACCTACGCTATCTACGTAGTTCTGAAGTACAATGATTATTTCTAAGGATGATACCCTCCACTGAATAATAGGTGCGTCCCAATTCTTGGGTTTACTCGGTGCTGAATCCTACTCCCAACTAAATAAACACTGAATTGATTACACTAAACTAAAGTTTTAATGATGGTAATGTTTAGAGGAGCTAGACTGAGTTTGCTAAGTTTCGTTGACTGATAAAATGCTGCTGAGATTTGAGAACTAACTGAGGGTACTGAAGTTACTAAGATTTGCTGGGAATACTGAAGTTACCAGGATTACTAAGTAATGAGATCACTCAGATTACTGAACTACTAAGATTACTGAGATTTCTGAGAGAGACTAGACTAATACTGAATATACTGAGTTTTCCTGAGTCATAAGACTAACTAAATTTTTCTAATCATGGTTTGACTGATATTATCTTAAAAACATGATGTGGCTCAAGGCACACAGCTAAATTATTAGGTACAAGTACCCCCAGGACTCGATAGAATGAAGCACGTGATCATCATAATTTTGTATATGGATTGTAATGCATATAAACATGGCATAATCTTGTGCTTCTAATCTTATGAATATCTCATCAAGCAGTCACAATGCATAGGTTTGCATGGGAATCATCTTAATAAAGTACGTATAGAATAACTTAAGAGGCATAAAATGATCTTGACACATGGAAACTAAGCACTTGATCACCATTCATTCATTGGGGCATATTATCAAACACCTTGCATGCACACTTAGGGAATAGGTATGATCATCAATTAAATACAACATGGTTCCACAATTTAACTCAATGGCATGAATTTCAACCTATACTAACATAGTTTCAGGAAAACATGATAAGGATATCATAACATATTGTTTAAAATAGGGTCATTGAGCTTTAAGGATGATAGGAGTCCAAGAATCAACACTGTTCATACCTTAGTTCCTAATTCTACAAAGATTGACGAAGAGATTCTTAAATTTGGGTTTGGATTTGAATTCCCAATTGAAAACCCTAGCTTGTTCTTGAGAGAAACTTGAGAGAAACAATATATTTTGGGTGAAATATAGTTGAATTATGTGTTATGGGGTATATAGAGGGGTAAGAAATTGACCCTTTTAACCCTTGGACGAGTATTTTAATTCTATGAAAATTTCCTGATTTGGACCCCTGGAGCGACACGGCGCTATCGCTCCGTGTCTTTGGAAAGTGACAAATGGGAAATTGCACGGTGGCGCGATGCGGAGATATCATATTTCCACTTTGTTTGTGACCTGGAAGTATGGCGTGACGCACAACTATCGTGAAGCAACACTACATATAGACAATTTCCATTTAAGCTACCTTCGCGATGCGCTAATGGCTTAGGGGATACACTGTCTCACTAAAAAGGCTCTAACTCTTCGTCCAGGGGTCAGATTTGAGCGAATTTGATATTTATGGGAAGTTAATTGAATTTCCCACATGATAAAACATGAAAATCTTGAAAATATCACATGTATAAAAGTGGATTCATCTTTGAAACTAGTCTTTAACATTTCTAGGATGATTTTAAGCTAGGTAGAAGTACGGGGTATTGAAGATCTATCTAGAGAAAATTATAAAACTGCCCTGGGCTGCACTCCTACATAACTGCGATCACTTGAGGTTATCCATAACCGTGACCAATGCGACCACGATTGCTCTTTGATGATCAGGTTGTCTGCCTACAACCATATCTAGTGGTTCGTGACCGAGGTACCTGAGGGTCATCTATTGTAGGTCCTTTAAACCACTCTTTTGCTCCCTTTAGTTCATTTTAAGCTCCAATCCTTATGTTTCTATCATTTCAACTTTAATTCTGTCAAGAGAGGATATTAGTGCATTTATAACCTGAGAATATTTCAATATTTAATATAAACATGGTAGTGTCCATGAATAATTAGTTCGAATCGCGGTAGATACCTAAAAAAGATCAAAAATAAATTTAGGACCAAAATCAAAATGCTAAGCAACAAATAGGGTCACAGAAAAAAGAGTGGACCCTGGGTCAAGTAAACAATACACATCACAGGAGAATAGTTTTAACATAACTGTGACAGCATTGGGAGATACCTCAGAATCCTGGCAAGACACAAGAGCATATAACTAATTCCGACTAGTGGAGGTACCAGAAGCAGAAACAGATGTAGAAGCAACACCTTTTGGTGTAGAAGTAGACGAAGAGGCAACCAAATCCTTGTTTGACCCAGAAACCATTCTAGCATGACAGCCATATTGCTTGTGACTAATCATACCATAGTAAAAACACTTGTTCTTCCGTTTCTTAAAATACCCACTGTTTAACTGCCCATAAAATCTACAAGAAGGGTGGAATGGAGTCGAGCGAGCCCCACTAGCATGAGATTGGGCACACTATGCTAGGGACTCTCCCTTATGCTGAGGCTAATAATCACACAACAACTTTGGGTAAGGAGGAATAACTATGGAGAAAGAGCCAGAACACCCCTACTTATTCTTTGTCCACTTACCACCATCTCTAAAACTCTACTTAGAAGGCCTAAACATCTTTGCTTGCCTCTCACTAAACATAGACTACTTTATTTTCTCTTTCTTTATTTGTTGCATACAAAAATCCAACCTATAGATATCCATGTCCTTGATCAGCAAAGCAGCCTTATTTTTAAGGATCAACTTACGACATAATCCTAAAATGAACTTCCTTATCCATGCCCCATATTATCCACCATATCAGAAGTATATTGAGACAACTGGTGAAATTTCAAGGCATACTCTTTTATCGACATCCTTCGTTATTTCAAACTAACCAACTACTCTAATTTTTTCCCTTAACTCTTAAGGGAAAAAGCTGTCCAAAATGCATTAAAGAGATCCTCCTATAGAGATGACTCATCAATGTCACCCCTTTCCTAATCCCATACCTCATACCATTAATACCCCTCATCCTTCAACTGGTAGGTAGCAAACTCTACCTTTTCAATATTTGTGGCATACATAACCTACAAAATCTTTTCTATCTAATCTAGAAAACCCTTAGGATCCTCCTCCACCTTAACACCCACAAATGATAAAGAATTTAACCTTATGAATTGGCTAACCCTTGTAGCCTTTGTATATAGAGAAATAAATACACTATGCTCAGCCTGAGAAGCTACAAACTGAGAAATCATATGAATAAACTAATGAAACTCCACATTCGTCATGACAACTTGCGGAGAACTATAGCAAACGGGTACAACTCTATTAGAATTAGGGACTAGACCCCAAGACCGAGTATGGATCTCATTAGTAGAGTGTGTTCCATCAATATTTTTCTCAGTGCGAACAGAGGAGTTTCTGTGAAATTTAGATAGTCGAGGTATGATCTAAAAAAAGAAAATAGAAATTATAAAAATCCAAGCCCTTAGACTCTACTCAATATGGCTTTGTCGACTCCTAATTGACCATGAACCTAAAGCTATGATACCAACTTGACATGACCCAAACCAGGGTCTTGTCATAATGGGAATCCCAAGTCCAACAAAGACTAGAGACCACCCATAATACCCAATCCAACCTCCAATCATTCAGCTCAAGGTGGATGAATTCTTAATATATAACAAGATAAATAAATTATTAATTTAAATACTTTGGTATAGGTCCATGACCATGGACAACCCGAAGAAGTTTACCATCAAATGTCAACCAACAACCATAACCAAAACTAAAATAATAGCCAAATCCATATCCATGCCATAATAAAATAAAACGATCACAATACATATATATATTAATACCATGCCGAAAAAGGGAGCAAGATTAAAATAAACTTTGAAATCTTTAACTTGGCCTATGTAGCATGATTATGATAGAACAAGGCACCTACGGGCTATATGGACCCAGCTCTACTCTAGCTGGAAAGGCCACAATTTGTATAGCTACACGAACCAGAGAATATCCATACTTGTATATGCTTTTATGAGGTACTCAAACCTTCTAGAATAAACAAGGTGACTTAATCACCAATACATGTATTATGGGAGACTCGAACCTCTTATTTATATATTTTTAGGGGGACTCAAACCACTTAATCATAAGACACCCACACTGGCTAGCACGGTTTCTAGTGTTAGTCATTCAGACTTTACTTTCTCATCTCAACTACACATCCTACTTTAAAGCCCAATTTAAAACCATCATTCCACATACATAAACATTAAGCCAATTACTCAACCAAAGGCACTTAGTTGGTATCATCATACCAACACTACTTGAAAATATACCATATGGCATTACCATTGTTTATCAACCATGCATTTATTTGACTTTAGGACTCAAACAAATCATCTTAAAAAGACACTTGTTGAATTTAAAATTTAGGAACTCAAACCTATCCCATTATCTAACAAGGACGTAAATCAAGTATATATTTAGGGACTCAAACCCATTTAACAATTTAAACCACCAAGGTTACCATTTAGATAAATACATAGACAACAAGGCCTTCATTAAATCATTTACCAACCATTCATATTCATTAGTCCAATGTCTTAGTTCAAAGCATTATTAAAATATGACTAGTTTATTCATTTAGGCATTTTCACAAATACTCTGAGGGTATACTATTATCAAGTTCAAAATTAAGATAAAAACTATCAAGTTTAGGAGAAACCATGATCCATTGTTAAACCATAATTATGTAGCACCCACATATGTAAATCATCACCAGTAAAATGTATAAACACAAGTCAAACCAAGAGTAAACAATACTCAATCATATGCATTAAAATACTCAATTTTGGTTTTCAAAACCACCATTTAAGAATCATAATAACACTTTAAAACACATTATATTTGAGAACTAACAATGAACGAAGAGTCACATTCCTTATTCAATAAGATTCACAAAAGAAACTTGACTATCAAGTCTCAAGATGATCAACTTTGAAAAACCCTAGCCCCACTGTTCAAGAGAGAGTTTAGAGAGTATTTTTTTAAGTGTTTGATCTTTCAATAGTGGGTTATTACATGCCGTAACATATTTTAAGACATGGGCACATAAGGGTTTTGTGGTGGAAAATGTCCAGAATACCCCCATCTTAAAAGATCTAAATATACAAGCATGAGGGTATGAACTATCCCCTAAATCGTACCCTAACATATAAGTGGTACCTTTATCTCATAACCTAGCATCATCTTAGACCCCTACACTGACTAACATATGACCACACATAACTAAATTGTATCCTAACATATGAGAAGTACCTTATAACCTATACCCATGATAGAATACTTTGGAAAAGACTTAGGGCACCATACGACTTAGCAATATACCATTCATAGCCCAACTAAAATCTAGTAAGATGTTCAATCATACCTTAGATAGTAAGTGTCTTTGAACACATGTGAAACATATGATTTTGGACCCCTAAACTATACCACATAATACGGCTAGTATGCTCAAGTCCTATAATGTCCAAAATATTCAACATAGAGAAATTTTCTATAGGTCCAAAACCAAAGTGTTTCAATGAACCACATTTATGAGAAAGAGACTACGAAAAGAGTAGGAATCATCATTTATTTCATGATCTATCATACTTATAGTTGTATCGATCTTTCTTAATTTATGCTTTTATGTGACAGACTATGCCTCCTCTCCTATTCAAGGCACATAAAAACAGTGATCAATAACCCCTACCTACCACCCTTTAAATAAAAATACATCTCACGCTAAATTTATGGTTTCCTTTCAAGTGTTGTCCCAAGCTGAGAATGTCAATATTTAGGGAAAACAACAACCAGCAATCCTACTTCAACAAAATGGTAACCTTGTTTAACCCTAGATTCAGGACTTTATGAGGATGAATTTTATTTTTTCATGGGTCAAAGGTGGATGAGGATCCTCAACACTTTATTGATGAGGTGAGAAATATTACTCAGATCATGTATTTTAATGAAGAGGAGAGTGTAGAGCTGACATCCTATAGGCTGAAGGATGTTACTTATGGTTGGGTCATAATGTGTAAGGATGGTAGGGGTGAAACTGCATCTTCTATGAGTCGACAAGTGCTTTAGAGTGGTTTTAGACAAATTCTTTCCTCGTAAGATGAGAAAGGATAAAGTGGAAAAGTTCATGAACCGAATGCAGGGCTCTAAGATAGTGAAAGAGTGATACCTTAAGTTCACTCAGCTAGCTAAATATGAACCAGAGTTGTTACCTAATTCTAGAGCTCATATGAGTAAGTTCATTATAGGGGTATCTAATTTGATGGTCAAGAAGTGTAGGAATGTCATGATGATTGGGGATATCTATATTTCATGGTTGATGGCTCATCCTCTATAGATTTAGGTAGAAAAGTTGAAGGAAAGAGATAAGAGAAACAAGATAGGTATGACTAGATAGTTTGAGTATAGTTAGCCAAGGTCTAGAGGCGGAAAATTTTGACAGTTTTAGGGTCATTCATCAATGTCTACTTTATCTTTATCTTTTTCCCCTGCACCCAATACCAGGCAGGAGCAGTGGGGTAGGACATTGAATTCCACATCTCAAAACAATGTAGTTAGAAGGCCTAGTTACCTGATATGTGCAAAGTTTGGCAGAACCAATCATGGTATGTGTTTGATGGGAAATGGGGGTTTCTATGGTTGTGGTATGTTAGGCCACAAGATCAAAGAGGGTCCATATGCTAAGAAAGGAAGTAGAGATTCTTATACTTAAAATCAAGCAACAAATCCAACAGCTCAGCCAGGCCACCCATTTCCTCCTTAGGGCAGGTAATCTAGTATTGATGGTGGTTAGTACCAAAATCGGTTCTATTCTTTACTATCTCATCAAAAGAAATAGAGTTCACTAGATCTTATCACTGGTATGCTCCGTTTCTTTCACCATGATGTTTATGTGTAGTTAGAATTGGAATCAATTTTTTTAGTATAACTCCATTGGTTGCTGTAAATTTTGGGATAGGTCATAAAAATCTCCCTAAGCCCTTCTCAATTTCTACCCCAGTGGATGAGTCAGTTGTTTCTAGGCGAGTCTATAGGGAGTGTCCTATTATCTTTCTCCATAAGATCATACTAGCGGACCTAATAGAGTTAGAGATGGTAAATTTTAAGGTTATTCTAGGCTTGGATTGGATCATTCATGCTATCAATCAAAATATTATTGCACCTGCGTGGTGATGTTTCAGTTTCCAGGTGTGTTAGATTTTGAATGGAAGGGTAGTTCTGTGTCTCCCAAAGGTCATTTCATCTCTTCTTTTAAGGACAGAAAGTTAATATCAAAAGGGTGATCTACCATTTGGTTTGAGTCAAAGATAGTCTGAAGTACCAATAATTTAATATGTCTTGGTAGTAAATAAATTTTTGGAGGTTCTCCCAAAACAACTGCCAGGAGTACCTCTAGACAGAGAAATAAAATTTGGTATTGATCCTCTTCCTGATACTAATCCCATTTCTATTCCTTAATATTGTACGACTCCGACCGAAATTAAAGAGTTAAGGGACCATCTTAAAGACCTTTTATATAAAGGTTACATCAAACCCAATGGTTCTTCATGGGGTACTCCAATCCTTTTCGTGCATAAGAAACATGACACTCTTAGAATATGTATATATTACAGATAACTAAATAAGGTCACCATCAAGAACAAGTATCCCATTCCTAGAATCGACACTTTTTTATCAACTTCAGGTTGCCTGGTGGTTCTCCAAGATTGACCTTAGGTTGGGGTACCATCAGTTGAACGTCAGGGAGTAAGACAATTTTAAAACAGCTTTTCGAACAAGGTAAGAAAATTTTGAGTTTGTGGCTTTGTCATTTAGACTAAAAAATGCTCCTACCGCCTTTATGGATTTATTGAAAAATTCCTTCAATCAGTACTTAAACATATTTGCCATTGTCTTTATAGAGGACATACGGTGTATTCCAGGAGTGAGGAGGAACATATATACTATTTGAGAATAGTATTATAGACCCTCAAGACCGTCAATTATACGTGAAGTTTGGTAAATATGTATTTTGGTTGGAACCTGTTACCTTCTTGGGGAGGTTATTTCAGGGGCTCGTATTCATGTAGATCCCCAGAAGACTAATGTAGTGAAGTACTGGCCTAGACCTATCACTCCATCTGATATCAGGAGCTTTTTGGGTTTTGATGGATATTATAAAACTTTTATTGAATTTTTCTTCTCTATAGCCGCACCATTGACTAAACTGACCCAAAATAAAGTTAAGTTTATATGCTCAGATAAGTGTGAGAAGAGTTTACAAGAGTTGAAGGATAGATAGACTTCAAGACTAGTGTTAGCTCTACTAGAAGGATTAGACAGATTCATACTGTATTGTGATGCTTCCAGAGTTGGGTTAGGTTGTGTGCTGATGCAAAATGAGAGAGTGATAGCTTATGCATCTAGGCAACTTAAGGATCATAAAATGAATTACCCAACTTATGACTTGGAGTTAGCTACTGTGGTATTTTCCCTGAAAATTTAGAGGCACTACTTCTATAGTGTACATGTTGATATTTACTCTGTCCATAAGAGTCTTCAGTATGTATTTTCTCAGTGGGAGCTGAATCTTCATCGGAGAAAGTAGTTTGAGTTACAAAAAATTATGACATGAACATACTCTATCATCCGGGTAAGTCCAAAGTGGTGGCAGACGCATTGAGTAGGCTGTGTTTGGGTAGTGTATCATAACTGAAAAAGGGAAGAACGGTAATTAGTTAAGAATGTTCATAGATTAGCCCATTTGGGAGTATGCTTGTTTGACACTAATGATAGGGGAGTAGTACTTCAGAACGGTACAGAATCATCTTTAGTATTGGAAATGAAGGAGAAAAAGTAAAATTATCCCATTCTAAGCCAAACTAAAGGTTGATGTTTTCTACTAAGGGGAAGATAGTGTACTTTGCTATCAAGGTAGGATTTATGTTCCAAATATAGAAAGGTTAGGGGAAATGATGCTAGTCGAGTCTCATGGTTTAAGGTATTCTATTCATCGAGGTGCTACTGCATCTTATGGGAAATTACTGGTGGAATGGTATTAAGTGGGACATAGCAGAGTTTGTGATCAAGTGCTCAAATTACCAGCAGGTTAAGTTGAACACTAGAGTTTTGGTGGTATGCTACAAGAGATCATCATTGCTACTTAGAAGTGGGAAATAGTAAAATGGATTTCATCACAGGGTTTCTTTGTACAAGATGTCAATATGATTCAATTTGGGTCATAGTTGATCGAATGACTAAATCATGTTATTTCCTACCTATCAAGATTTTAGATACAGTGGAAGACTATGCCAGAATGTCTATTCTTGAGTTAGTACGACTTCGTGGGATAACTTTATCCATCATCTTAGACAGAGAAACATAATTCACTTCACAGTTTTGGCAAATTTTTCTGAAAGGCCTTGGTATAAAAGTTAAGCTTAGTACTTCTTTTAAACTGCAGACTGATAAATATGTTGATTTACGATTCATACATTAGAAGACATGTTAAGATCATTGTTTTAGACTTTAAAGGAAGTTGGGATTACCACCTAACTTTGATTGAGTTTGCTTAAAATAATAGTTATCATGATGGCATTTAGATGGCTCCATTTGAAGCAGTGTACGAGTGTAGGTGCAGATCACCCATAAAATGGTTTAAGGTTAGTAAAGTGGCTTTAATTAGGTCATACTCTCTTCTTGAAGTAATGTAAAAGGTTCAGTTGATTCATGAGAGACTGAAAACTACTCAGAGCCATCAGAACTTGTATGCTGATATAAGAATAAGAGAGCTCAAGTTTGAAGTGGGAGATAGGGTAATCTTTAAGGTGTTGCCTATGAAGGGAATTGTGAGATATGGAAAGAATGGAAAGTTCAGGATCTAATTTGTTGGACCCTATGAGATAATGAATCATATAGGAGAGGTTACTTATAATTGAACCTTCCATCAGAGTTTATTGCAGTTGACCAGTGCTCTGTGTTTCAATGCTTAAGAAATGCATTGGAAATCCGTCCTTAGTAGTTCCCTTAGAAAATGTTGGGATCAAGGATAATTTGTCGTATGAGGAGATTCCTTTGAAGATACTTGATAGGCAGGTATGAAGGTTAAGGAATAAGGAAGTAGCATTAGTAGAAGTTCTCTGGAGAAACCAATTGGTTGAAGGGTCCACTTGGGCAGCTGAAGAAGACATGATGACCAAGTATCCTGATCTGTTTTCTTCCAACACAGCTCCTACCGAAGGTAAATAGTTATCTTCAGGATTTAAAGAAATATTGATCTTTTGATCTAAAGATAAGACATGAAATCCACAAGTGTCTGACATCTTAACAGACTCTTTGATCTTATCTTTTGATCAAAAGATCAACCTTTTATTAAATCATGTTATAGAACATATCAATGGAGCTTAAGAGCATAAACTTCTTGTAAACCCAGTACTTGTACTTTGGACTTGTAATTCATGCCTTTTTTCATAAAAATTCATAACAAAACATTATTCTCAATAATCATCTTGACATCTTTCGACAATATCCCAGTCAAGATTATGAAATTCAAATCATAGTATAAATCTCCATAAGTAAAAACATGAATATATGTATAACTTATTGCACTTAAAGCTTCCAATCACATGGTAGTGGCATACTTCAAGAATATGGTTTTTCTTGTATGAACCCTAATTTAACACAAGTAAGTTAAATCTTAAAATCATGCTTTTTGGGCATAAGAAAGAAAGATTATCCTTGTTCCTAAATCCCACAAACCTGGAATTTGTTGATTTGTGAAGAGTACTTGAACTTTGCGACTTGAAAGATGAATTAGTTTGGGGAACCCTAATCTTTATATTATTGAAGATGAGAAGAGGAAGATTGTTAATTGATTGATGAATAGAGGAAACTAATGCCTCTTTGGCGGTTATAGGTTGTGGGTTGGAGTTACAAGAGGAAAAAAGGATGAAAAATCCCTTTAACTGAACATTAAAGAATTTCATCGCCAACCTTTATGATCCACCATACAACTCATATGGTGAAGGTATGAGTGAGCTGCATTACTCATAAGCTTGGAAGAATCAAGATGGTATACACTAGTTATCATACGAGTCAAAACCTATGACTAGTAACATCACAATATGACTTGTAGCTCTCCACTCAAAATTTGGATAAAAACTTAGAGAGCCTAGGTTACTGACCTTATGTCTCATCTTCAGAGGACTTGTATTATAATCTTAAGACTCTAAGGGTTGATTCGTACCTATAATAGAACGTCCACCATTTCACAGTCTTGGATACGACTACAACATATGGTGCATATGTTTTGTATATAACTCAAGGGAAAGGGTCGTATGTTGTATAGCCAGATTTAGACACAGGGTATTACACTTAAGCATAGTGTGACGTCCAGGGGGTATTTTCAAGGTGTTACACGCACCCTCTTATCTTCTCCCTAAGATGATTGAAGAATAGACTCAATCATCTTTTCATGTCCACAATACTCTAAAATGATGCCACTAACACTACCATCTAAGTAGTACCTAGCTGAAGTAACATATCCAACCCATTAACGAACTTTTGAATGTTCTCAGACTCGATGGCAATACTAGCATAAGATTATCTAGAAAAATCATAGAAAGTGCCTTATACTCTACAACAAACATAGGGCCCTGCTCTAAGTTGTCAAACTCATCTCTCAAGTGATCCCTCAAATTGAATAAACAAATTGGTCAAAAAAGTCCTCAGCAAACTGATCCCAAGTCATCTCTAGCAAACCTAGGGTCTGTAACTAACAAATGACCTGCACCAATCCCTGGTGGCATCTCTCAACTAAAATTTAGTTTAACACCCCATGTAACTTAAGCAATCAAAGGTTATACAACTTCTCCCTCCAATAAATCAAGAACTCGTAGGAATCCTCACCCACAACACTAGTGAACCTGGGTGGACCCAAGTGAGTGAATCTCTCAAACCTTTTTTGATCCTATGAAGGCATAATTGTATTCATAATAATTGGAGACGTAGTAAATCTACATGTTTGAGATCCCACCTGAAGAGGTAACATAGATGAAAGTTGAACCCCTGATCTTGGAATACCATACTCGAATATTCACAAAAGGAGGAATAACACTCAGAGTCTGTGGAATACCATAAGCAGATATCGGTACTACTGAAGGCTCCACACTTGGAACAACAAAAGAACCATAGGTAGAATCTGACACTATTGCAGGTACAATACTAAAAGTTGGAGGAATACCAAGTGAACTCAAACGATCACCTTCCAAATGCGCTAGAAGATAAATCTATAACCCCTCTAAGAATGGGGTAGAAAAACTCTATGGGATCAGAGTAGGCCCCATATCTCCGACATTCTCAACCTAAGGATTAGGGGAAAGTCCCCTAGTAATACCTTTGTATGGGGAAGATCCTCGTGCCCAGCCTCAATCTCGGGCCCATCCACGACCCACAACTCATACCCTAGACTAGGCTCTCTTCTCGAATGATAGCTCCACATCTCTAACCTCATGAGATCTAGTCCTCACCAATTGTACAGAAAAAAGTGAAACTCAATTTATAATAAAGGGTATGGAAAAATTTGCATAATGTGGAACAGAACAAGTGAAAGTTTCCTAAAGGTATCTTATAGCCTCTCAAATATAGATACAGATATCTATACAAATCCGTGAGAATCTACTAGAAACTTTGTTCTTACATTAATGATGAATAAACATGGCTTTAATACCAATTTGTCATGACCCAAAAGCTAAGAGTCATGGTGACACTTGTCACTACAAACCTTGACAAGTAAGAAAATCACCCAAACTTATTTTAAATAAGAAAACAACCCCAAATCCATAAGGTAAGACTTCAAAAAAAAAGGTGAACCAAACATATACGATAATAATGGAAAATACATAACAATAACATAATGTCACCTTAACTCTGGTGTCACACTGTAAGAACCAACTAAGAACATCTTTAAATTAAAAATATACAACTGATAGTTCAAATGAGACATAATACATCTCTGATTGTGAAAACAAGATAAACTAAGAAAGAGGAGGTAGTCGTAAAATTTTGAAGCACAGACCGATTGCTAAGTCAAATATACTCCAAACACCAACTGATTTAGCTATCATGTGGCGCTCTCATACCTTGATCTACAGTGAAAGGGCATAGCAGGAATGAGTACGGTCCACTAGTACTTAGTGGGCATAATAGGTCAATCGAGCAAAGTAGAAAATAAAGTATATAAAATACACACATTTGGTACATCACTTGCAATTAGAAAATGTCCCAAATAGTAGCCCAAGTTGTCTCCACTAAAAGTTCAATACAATATAAATATACCAAACATAAGTATGAGAAAGAAACATAATTAGAATGATATCAAGTCAAGAACGAAAATACAATATAGAATGTGCACAATCTATGAAATAGAATAAAGATGATGATGATGTGATGCACGAGGTTGTCGTACAACCTCCATATATACCTATTGACTTGTGCTCCCAAGGTAGTACCCATAGGGGGTTCATCAATCCATATACAATCAAATAACCAATACTAATTAATATCCATAACTCCTCTCCGACACATACATCAATAAAGAGATTTTAAAAATGTCACATTTTTTATCAAAAAAATAGTATTCCATAGTGGTACCAATGCTTCACGAATGTATATAATATGAGGATGTAATGTTCATAGCCAACTAGAATGAGAGTTTTCAATTCCAACCAATATACCTAGAATGTGTACGAAACTCTACTCAATAAACCAACCATCCATGAACCAACATAATTCATGTATTAGCAGAGTGACATATACTATAATATGCCATTAATACTATATAAATCCCAACTTAAATAATTTCCACAGTGAATAAAACAACCAATTACATAAATACTAGGCCAAGAACATCATATACGACCCTCCACGACAAGACATAGCAAATAATATCATAAAACACCAAATAACAACAACATATGCCTCAACACGGGTATAAAATAGTAATAAAGACATTTTCCTTATTAGTTACAACATCCAAAACATGCTTTTATAATATAGGAGTTAAAATAAGGACAACAATACTCATATTGCTTACTTTCGAGTTGTGATCAAAACAGAACCACAAAATAATTTTTTGGAAAAGAATAGTAAAACCAATGTTTTAGTTCATAAATATATTATCCATGATTAAAGGAAGCCATAGAAGAAAAAACAAGTGAAAACTAGTTAAAATTGAAGAAATTCTAATTTAGGCCTTCCAGGCAAAAATTTCCAAATTTCACTTTTGAAATCAATTTCTTAAGAATCTTTTGATGACATGCTTCACAGGACATTCCCTTTGCCCCTACCATACTACAGCTTGGTACTTTCCACTGCTTGTACAGGGTTGAGACAAGAATCGATGAAAACTAATTGAAATAGGGCTTTGGAACATAACCAAGCTTGAAAATGGAAGAAATCCTCCAAAAACACTAAAACCCAGAGCTCCAAGTCTTAAAAATGGTGGAATAATTGAGAAAATGAATTATATAATGTCTTAGAACCGACTACTAAAGCAGTCAGCGGTACGTAGGCAACAGGCCAGTCCGCTAAAGCAGATAGGACATCGCTAAAGCACCCTTTCCCAGTTGGAGACAGCTACTTAAGCGGCTAACTGGCACTTTAGCGCCTATGGATAAAGTTTCTAAAATGATACTTTAGCAGCTGCACCAGTTTAACTTGGAAATTTTTCAAGTCTCTGCGGACCCTTTTGGATTCATCCAAAATTTTGAGAATGCAAACGAACTATGTTATCCTACTAAAGTCGATGCTCTGAACTCGATGATGATATCTAAATTTTGAGAAGACATTGTATTCAAGAAATATATCCTCATGGCCTATTTTCACAACTTCTCAAATCGAGAAGTGAAACAAGATACAAAAGTCATAAAATCACAACTATGTTACCATCCTAAAATCGATGTTTGGGTTTTACTGACATAGTTTTATTCATTAAACATACAGAATAAGAAATGTTGATCAAAGTCAACTATAAATCCTTATTAACTTCCAAAAACCATAAGCTTGCACCAATTACACTGAAATGCATTAAGAATCGTGCCAATCATTTCCACACCCAGAAATACCATAAAGAAATGGGAAGGGGTAAATTAGTTAATCACACAGTAATGAATAATTCATAAATATCACCAAAAATTAAGTCATTATATTGGTTAGGCAGAGGAAAGATTGTGGTGGTATTTTTTGGTTGGAGAAAATGGAGAAGAAGGGATGAGATGGTTGTTTGTTATTTGTAACTGGAGCAAAAGGATCACGGTCAGGGACTCACTGACAAAAATAAAACTTCATCAGAATTTGTAAAATCATGAATGATCCAAGCTTCATCAGATATTAGAGCTTAGGAGGTTGATAGTGAGGGGGGGAAAAGCTAATAAAGAAGAATAATCAATTATAAATGACAAAATTAAAATAGGCTATAATCTATAATAGAATAAAAGTAATATTATATAGGGTAGTAATACTTTTTAATTATTCCCTTCATGTAATTATTCCAAATAAAACTTTATAAATTTAAATATCAGGCCCATGCCTAGTATAGGTGTTAACTCATCTAGCTACTTTTACAAATTGCCAAATACATCGACAGGTACCTCAAATTTGCATGATCTTTCACTTTGAAACCCAAAGTGGGCGGTGTTTATTTTAAACACCTAAAGCATCCACCAACTATGTCACTTTCTCCTTTTAAAAAAAAACTAGGCGCTTGTAAGCAAATGCATCCATGTGGATTTAAAATGCCAATTAAAAGTTGGCACCTCGTTTTGCATGCCACATAAGGCCAAAATAATCTAAATGTGGAAAAATGAAAAAATTGGATCATTTTTCATATTTTGGATGTAGAACCCGATGAAAACACTTGGTAAGATTTCAATCACTTCTGTTATTTTGCTTTTATGTTTATTAGATTCATAGTGATTACTAGCTACTAATTGTGTATTTTGTAGGCATAATGCTTGCAGCCATGTTATGATGAATTTTCATGGACGTCGGGTAGAAAATTGATTTTAAAGTTGATGAATTAAAGAAACTAGAGGTCCTACTAATCTTTTCTTTTATTTTTTGCATATTCCACGATGTGTGGTCTATTTTTTGAAAACAAGTTAAGTGTTTGTTGGATATTCATATTTAGGGTATTCTGGGAATTTCAGTTATAAAGTTATGATTTTTTTGGTGTTTTGGGGATTTCAGTTATATAGTTAGGGTTTCTTCGGGGATTGACTAGAAAAGTTAGCATTATTTTGGTAATTTCAAAGGTAGGTGCATTTTGGGTATTTCCTTAGTGTTGAGAATATTTGGGGGTTATGAAGGAAATATAATAGACAACTTTAGTTAGACTTGTTTTCAGCATGGGGGGAATATTGTACCCAACCCTGACCCTACTTATGAAGATTTATTAGATATATTCTTGGTTTCTATTGATAAAGACCACTATAGTCTTGTTGAGTTTCTTTTCTATTGATGAAGATGGTACATGTAGTGATGGTAATGAGGATAGGAGGTTTAATCCAAATTTGAAATGGTAATGAAATAGATTTTCCTAGTAGTCAATGATATGGAGGTAATATATCCATGAGGATAGTTCAGACATTGATAAAGAGTTGAAAGCCTGTAAGGCTGAAAGTAGAATCAAAGTAAATCATAGTAGAAAACAAAAAACACTTGAAGAAAATCTAGTTGGTGAAGCTGGTATTGATAAAGGTTTTCAAGACATTGGCAGAAATAAGAAATATAGATATGTGGGTTGACTAAGAGGTGATGAAGAGAACATTGATAGTTCAAATTATGATAGTTTTTATAACATGGATTTGTAAGATAGGGATGTTGTGATGGGTGTTGATTTATCAAAAAGAAGTAGTAGTAGTAATAGTAAAATCAGGTATGGTGATGATTATAGTGTTGTTTTTTGGAACTTGTATGATTTTTAATGGTCCTAAGGAATTCAGAAAAGCTTGGGAAAGGTACGCAAAAGAAAACAAAGTTTAGATTGCTTTTAAACCTAATGAAGCTCATACAGTGATGACTAAAGGTAAATTCAAGGGAAAATGAAATTGGTTGTGTTATAGTGAACTTGACAGAGATTCTAGTAATTTCTTAATTCAAAAATATAATCTAGTGCATAAATGTACTACATCAAATAAGAAAAAGATGTTTAAAACTAAATTTGTTGGGAAATAAACTAATTGTGCAGGGAGAAATTGGGATTGCATGTATGTAGAACTATCTGTTATAAGGCAAGGCTATAGGTTCTAAGAGAGTCTTTGATGAAGTGGAACATAGGGTTTTCAAGATTATGTGATAATGTTGAGATGACAAAATAGACTAATTGACAGTTCTCGGCTGGGTTCCTTATCATAATGGGTGTCCCAAGTCTGAAGGGGATAGGAGACAACCCCTGTTACGTAACCCAACCTCCAGCCACCTACCCTGAGTTGGCTGAATTTTGAGCATATAACTAGATAGTGTAACAGGTCACATGAAAACTCTAGGATAGGAAGACAACTTTGACTGACCTAACTGAGTCCAACCATCCCATATGAACTGTCCAACCGTACCAAACTGAACCAATACCAAAACAGGGGCCATTAATTGAGCCATAAGCAAATAAGTTCAAAAACATAATATGATTAATCCCAAAATGAAATATGATGGAACAACCAAAAATATCATCAACCAATATCATCGCTAAGGCTGACACCAATATCGATCCCGCCTATTCCAACCCGTAGAAGTACCACAAATCCTCTAACCAAAAGAGTAAGAATATCTGATTGGGACATGCCCCCAACCATAGCCAAAATCAATATCCAAAAATAAATTAAAATGTCTAAGAATATATATAGCATGAAATGTAGCTTTCCAAAAAGATTGAATCTCACAACTTCAATCCAACAGCTATTCCCGAGTCAATCACTATGTAGGGGGAATAGAATGATTGGCTCCTGCATAGTATAGGTACCACCTGAAGACAGGATAACGAGTGATCGCTAGCATGAACTCAAGATGAGGATAAAATAATTCCATTTATAAAACCAATTAAAAACCATCCACATGCATACAAACTATGCACATATATATATATGCCGGGAAAAGGAACCAAGTTTAGTATGCCATTTAAAACCTTTACCTGGGCTGTATAAATTTTCAATCCTAAACCAGCCATGGGCTATATGGATTCATCTCCCCATACTGAAAGGGCCCTAGTGCGTGATACCGCAAGACTAGAGAAGAAAACCTGGGATGATTTGTACATCCCCCAAATATAAAGTGTGACATCATGTACATAGTCATCAAGACCAAACCTCACATCGGCAAATATGTGTTTCCAGTTTTGGTCCCACTAGGACCTCCATCTTCCATGGCTTTGCTGCACACCCTACAATTATTGCACAATTAAAACCATTACCAAGAAACCAACCAATCCATTAACAATTTATTAACCAAGGCTATTAATAGTGATATTGCCAGAACAAAAATAACTTGCAAGTTTTGTCCATAGCAATCGATACATAAGTTTAAGGGATTCCATGTACCCTTCATAATTTCCAATTAACCGAAACCATGGCCACCAAGGCCTTTCCAATACTTTTAAAACCATTCAAACCATTCATAACATTTAGGGTTTCATTACAAAGTTTAAACCATGCATAAGTTCCAATAAAAACCAATATTATAGTGAAAGCATTGTTAAAAGCATTTTATCAAACACATTGGGGGCTTAGTATTTCCAAAACCAAAATCCATTACCAAAGTACCATTCCCATGCAACCAATTATCCAAAACCACCATTAATGCATATAAAAGCATAATTAAAACATGGAAAACAATAACCAAGCATTTATAACAAAAAAAAACCCTAATAATATTTAAAACCCCAAAATCATACAACATTCAAATCATAAAAATATTATATATAAAACCATGCCTTTAATTGGAACTAACAATGAGGGAAAATAACATTCTTTAGTTGACAAAGTATATAGAGAGAAACCATCAACAAGATCACCAAATTAGTCCTCTAATTGAAACCCTGGCTTTATTTTCAAATGGTTTTGAAGAATTATAGACTGTTTAGGAAGAGTTTCTAAGTGTTAATGAATAGAATAATAGGCTAAATAGTCTCCCAATTGAGTTAGAAATCGTGGGACCTTATTAGGATAAGTTGGCAAATGTCGAGCATATCCCCACTTAAGTTGCACAAAAATCCTGTCACAAGGGTACGACTGACCCTCATAATTCGTACCCTTCAATACGAATGATACCCACCACTTATATCCTAAGCCTCAACCCTTGGACCCAACACTCGTACCCTAGCTTAGAGATCTTGGTGATCCACTCGTACTCAGATCCAACTTAAGTTACCAAGTTTAAGGTTAAGTAAAGGAACTAAACAATCCGTATCCAACCATACGACTCACACCAACTAGACGTACCCATTCCAGTGACCAAAATCCATCCCACCAACCAACTCTAGTCAGCAGACGACTGGACCATACCGCTCATACCCCAACATACAACTCGTACCCATGAATCATATTGGGTCTCTGATAATGCTCAAACTATAGCTCTCGTAAGAGTATAAGTGGTCGTCGTCAAATATAGAACCCAACTGGGTTGGGTGTCGAATCCCACAGGGAATACTTGGTCACTAAGTATGCAATGATTAATAGACTGTTGATCGAAAATTCTAAAAAAAGGGGGGATCTAATTTTAGTGTGAATTAAAAGTATCAAAGTAACAAAGAAAATCAGAATGTTTGGTAGGTTTTAATCAATGAGAATTGTAGGTTAGGGTTATGTCCACCTTATGAGTTTTACGTATCTATTAACTATGAGTTATGCAGAATTCAGACAAGCATGCGCTTATAGAGATTCGTATTCTATGAAAAATCCAGGCGTCTTTCGACCATCAAGGATTATTTCACTTTAACTCTTTCGAGATTAAAGCGTATCTAATGGTACAAATTCTCCAAGAGGTTAATCCAGTTACGGCACTAACTTTTAAACAGGGGTTGGTGCCCTATTTCCTTGACATTCCCTCTTTACTAGACATGTAACTTTTCTTTTGAACAAGTTAATGCTATACTGGCATATTCTATATCTTTGCAACCACAAGAATTTAAATTAAGATGCAGAGAAGAATGATATAAGCGGCATACGTGTCAAGAATTCACAAACTCATAGCAATAGATAGTATCTCATAAGGCTTTCATAACCCTAACAGAGAGGTTTAGCTACTCATAATTGCAATGGAAATCACAATAGATATAATCATCATACCAAAGCTCCAAGAATCTCATGTTGAATATGGGGGTAGCGTCAAACTAGGTTGACATTTTTCCCTAGAGTGCCAAGTTTCTCTGTAAACTTACAGAATGTGTAATTAAAAGTCGAATAGAAATAAAATTGTCAAAAATAAGGAAGAATGGGGCGAAATTGGTTGCTGAAAAGTTCAGCAAAATAGGGTTTTTATAACACCCATATCCTATTCCTACTAAGCTACTGCGTACTTATCCTAATCCTACTAGTTTATTGCATCCTTATCCTAATCCTACTAAATTATTGTTGATCCCCAAGTCTTTGGAAATACTATTTTTGCCTGGGACAGGTTTTCCATGAGTCACTTTCAGTCCATAGACTTCCACAAGTTGCCTTCCTTCTTTCGTGAAGCTTCCTTTCGATGCAACCAGTCCATCACATGCTGAAATATTCATCATTTATACCTAAAAACTTGCAAATCACGTTGGTTAGCTCACTTACAGTAAAAAGGACTAAAAGTGCAGGAATTATATATTTTGTCCTCAAAACTTAGCTAAAATATGGGTAAATTAAAGTGCTTTAGGCGTGTAAATACGCCTAACATCAACACACCACACTTAAAGCTTTGTTCGTCCTCGAACAAAATATCATGCTCATATAAACATCTACTTAGTATTTCACAGTAACAACACAAAATATTTATCATGACAGGCACGGCAATTATTAACAAAGAGTAGTTTTCTAATCACTACTAGAAACAATTCACCCTCTAGTATAGACTCGTGATGGTGGTTAATTCGTATTCAAAAAATTAAGGCACAAAGAATCATACACGACTACCCAAAACTCATCAACCATGTGTGTCTCACCATATATCACCCATAATCCCTCACAAGTATTGTATATATTTCGAATATGGGTATAAGATTATCCTTTCTCTCACTCTCACAAGGAATTCATATGTTGCAACTGATGACCATAGGCTTGCCCTTAGTGTAATGCTCCACTAAATATCAGAATGCTAAGCTTAGGATCAAATAGGTCTTTTACAGGTTGTAATGCAGGCTAAGGGACGGGTAGGACTATTTTGGCCAGAAATAGTGACTATGTTCCTAAGCGCGTTAATACATCACATTACGCCATTAACACTTTCTTTCAAACAACGTTTCTACTTTCTTTTAATCTACCACCCCTTCTCACCTCTTTTGTTATTCAATTTTTAACAGAATTAACTTTTTATTTTCCTTTTCATTTTTCTCTTTTTTTTTTATAACACACCTCTATGATAACCATTTTTTTTCATAACGAATTCAAGTACCAATTCACTTTAAGGCACTACTCTCACCCAATTTCCTCTTATTTTGTCACATGACTTTACAATTTTAAAGCACTTAGGAATTTGGATCAAATTATGGTCTTGAAAAAATGGATTAGGCTTACATATGAGGCTGTTAAAGAAAATAGGCCAAAGGCTTAAAGGGGGTTATCTAGGATGATGTCCATGGGTAGATAAAACGAAGGGAAACAATCACAGGTTGCCACAGGAATGCCTAAATCATCTCCTAAACTCACACACTTTATTTCACTTTACATACATACCAGGAAAGTTCTAGCATCAGCCACAAACATAGAATGTACTATTATCTCACACACACAAGGCACATGGTCAACGTTATTGGGAGCAGTATAGACTCTTGACCCCAATAATGAATGAATTAAACCACACAAATATCACACAGTGAGTCACATTTAGAGCCTAAATGTCTCAATAGTAATGATTTTATCGCAGACTCCTGTCACAATACCATGTTGCCTATCAGAACAATTTTATGCAAAGTTTGTAACCAAAAAAAATTCTTAAAAAAAATAAAACAAACAAACATAAATAAAACAAACAAACAAACAAAAATAAACAAAACACACATAAATAAGCAAATGCAGATAAAGAAGTATAGCATAAAAATACCAGCACCCCACACTTAGACGGGACACACTGTCCTCAGTGTAAAATAAATAAGAAGAACCTGGATTAGTCGGACTCCTCCTCTATGTCTAGGGTCATACCCCCTGCATCGGAATCATCATCGGAGTCATCGTCATCCGAATTCTTCTCCACGTCGGAGTCTGGCATTCAGCGATCATCATCGATTGGCACATCGTCATCAAGAGGTTCCTCAAAGTACACACCTACTCCACACATAGCCCTTGCATGCTCATTCATTGGGTAGTCATAATCCAACTGTTGGAGCTCTGCAGCAGTTGGAACACGAACTCCGCTCATCATGGTAAACCGAGTCATGCCATAAAGATGGCAAAAGAAACTTTCATCCCGAGCATGTCGTTCTGCAGTGGTAAGGTTGACGCCATGCATAGTTTCAGCATCTTTAACCTTTGTGAGGTCAACCTTCTTCGGGTTGTGTGGAAGCTTATGATCAGCCGGCTCTTCTTCGATGTCCTCCTTCCTCAATATTGCAGTCAACAGATTTCCAAAGCTGATGTAGGACCTCTTGTGTAGCCTGGCCTTATGCATTGAAGATCGAATGATCGCCCCAATGTTGATGGGGACGTTCGTCATCAATGCATACACCAAACACACTCTGTATCGTGTAATCTTCATGTACTGTGTCCCTAAAATTAGGCAAGAGTTGACCATTAGCAACCATATTTGTGCTTCTCTCTTCAAGGAAGCATATGGGAAGGTGTTGTGCCGCCCGGTGTCCTTATGTCTGCTCCATCGTGCCATTGATCTTGTTCTGCACAGTGTGTGTCTGATTGACCTGTACGGAGGTCTGTTATACAGCTCTTTTAGTGGTGATGGATCAACAGATGGCAAACCCAGAAAAGAGTTGAAGAACTCCGCATTTAGTTGAAGGACTTGGCCCCGAATCTTTACTTCACTCCCTGTAGTTTTCGGTGACCAGTTGGCATATAATTCTCGTGTTAGATCAAGATTGTATTCTCCCATATCTTGGAAGATTAAATCAAGATGTAACTCTATTATCTTGGCCAACATGCGAGGTTCTTTCTTTGCTAGGCTTTCCTTGTGTATCAATTCCACATGAATATATTGTTTCTCTTTATTGTTCCAATACCACTCCTTTCCTTGCTCCTCTAGGGCCCATTTGATTCCAAACATGCGGTGAGGTATTTACAGCGAGGAGGATTCACCTTGCTCTTTACGTCCTCTTTTCTGGCCTTTTTGTGAGGTGGTCATTTTATCCTTTCCTTGTCGTGCTTTTGGTGCCATTGTACCTAAGATTAAAATGACAGGCATGTTAGCTTTAGCTTGGTAGATACAATCGACAAACAAGCAGTAGTGGCACCACCCCACACTTAATTTGTTGGCACAAACTAGTGAAGTGAAAGATGTCGATTACTCAGACTTCATCGATATACGTTTAGGTGTTATGTTCCAACAATATAATCAGTGCAGTCATACTTTTCTTGCCATCTTAACTATCTTTTTCCGATTCTAGTTCATGTAATCTAGACAATGCTTTCATGTTTTGGACTAATGCATTACTTTGAATAAAACTACTACATAGATATTGTATCAATTTATGGATTGAAATAATCACAACATCGCATGTTTGTAGTCAACCATGCTTTTCATTTTGATGAACAAGTGATTCAAACATGTAAGCTTTGTAGTTACAAGATTATGCAATTTTCTTGACCATGTCAATTCTGTAAAAGTATGACAGTGTATCAAAATCAAATACAAGTTGGAAACAAGTCAAGAGCATCCTTATGTATTCTTTCACTCACTTAGTTGTATCGCAACAAATCAACCACATTCAAATCACCAACACTACTTCAAGATTTAACAATTTATTATAGGCGTAGTAGTGTAGTACTTACAGAATATAAGAGAAGAACAAAGAAGTACTTACTTGGTTGATGGCCTCGGAAGATGTTCTTGCAAAGTAAAAGAGCAAAAGGAAAATTTTTGAGAGAATTTGGAGAGGTAGGTGGCGCCTAGGTTGAAGTTGCAATGGAATTTTGTGTTAAGACTAAGGTTCTATTTATAGGACAAGCTTGGGTCGGGTTTTGACCCATTTGGAATCGGATTTGGAGACCAAAAGTGAGCATAGGCGGCGCCTAATGCTTTGCCTATGCTTGGTATAGGCGGCGCCTTTTGCAAAGCCTTGTTGAGCATAGGCGGCGCCTATGCTATGGAATTGTTGGGCATAGGCGGCGCCTATGCCATGGCATTGTAGAATCCAAGACCAAAGGCTTTTGCATAGGCGGCGTCTATACTATAGCATTGTTAGGCATAGGCGGCGCCTATGCTATGGCATTGTAGAATCCGAGATCTTATGCCATAGCATAGGCCTTGCCTTGTTCGTGGCCTAGATTTACATAGGCCTTGCCTTGTTCGTTGCCTGTATTTTCATAGGCAATGCCTAATCCATAGCTTTTTGCTTCTTCATTCCTAACTTACCAAATTCAACATGCAATACTTCCAAATCAAAATTTGAAACCAATCTCCTCCTTTACCTCTCTTGTACCTACACGTACTCGAAAACAACAAAAATGATTAGGACAATGGGTTGCCTCCCATCAAGCGCCTTAGTTTTGGTCGTGGCTCAACAAAATCCTAGGAAAACAAAAACAATAAAAACAATTAAAAACGATGGGTTGCCTCCCATCAAGTGCTTGATTTATTGTCGCGGCACGACATAGCTATCTCGATTACTTAGACTTCATCGAGATAGATGGTGTCCATGCATTTTATCGCATCAAGAGGACCAATGTATGGTTTCACTCGTTGGCCATTCACCTTAAGGACAACACTATTATTATCTTCTAATTCAACTACTCCCGACGAGTAGACTTGGCTAATTTTGTACGGGCCAGACCATTTGGACCTTAACTTACCTGGGAATAGCTTCAGTCTGGAATTGAAAAGAAGTACTATATCACCCTCTTGAAAGTTTCTTTGAACAATCTGCTGATCATAATACTTTTTCATCCGTTCCTTGTAGAGGTCTGATCTTTCATACGCATGTAGACGGAACTCATCTATCTCGTTCAGCTGCTCCAATCTCATATTCATAGCATCATCCCACTTCAAATTCAGTTGCTTCAACGCCCATAATGCTTTATGCTCGAGCTCAATGGGTAAGTGATAGGGCTTCCCATCAACTAGTTGGTACGGGGACATGCCAATTGGCATTTTGAATGCAGTCCTATAAGCCCGTAGTGCATCGTCCAGCTTTCGAGACCAATCTTTCCTATTAGTATTTACCATCTTAGCAAGGATTTGCTTGATCTCTCGTTTGGAAACCTCTACCTGTCCACTAGTTTGAGGGTGATAAGGCGTGGCTACCTTGTGTTGCTTGACCCCATATTTCACCAACACGGAATTGAACAGCTTGTTGCAAAAGTGTGATCCTCCATCGCTTATGATTGTACGTGGCACCCTAAACCGAGAGAAGATATTTCTCTTCAAGAATGCTACAACACGCTTTCCTTCATTATCGGTCAGCGCTACTGCTTCAACCCATTTGGATACATAGTCTACAGCAACTAGGATATATTTCATCCCAAACAATTTTACGAATGGGCCCATGAAATCAATGCCCCACACATCAAACAGCTTTACTTCAAGAATTTTTGGCATGGGCATCTCATGGTGTTTCGAAATCATGCCTTGTCTCTGACATTGGTCACATCTTCTCACAAATTCGTAGGCATCTCTAAATATCGAAGGACAATAATATCTTCTTTGCAATACCTTCCTTGCTGTCCGACCACCTGCATGGTGTCCACCAACTTGGGAAGCATGACTTGCTTCCAGGATACTTAGCACCTCCACATGAGATATGCATCGTCTGATCACACCATCAACGCATCGTCTGAACAAATATGGCTCATCCCAGATGTAGTGTCTCACATCATGCATGAAGTTCCTCTTTTGATGAAAAGATAGATTTGCAGGCATCACATTACTTACCATAAAGTTTGCAAAGTCTGTATACCATGGTAACACTTCTATCATTCTGGCTAAGATCTCTTCATCAGGGAATGCATCATCAATCTCAAGATCAGGCTGTGCTATATGCTCGTTCTCGAGTCTAGATAGATGATCAGCCACTTGGTTTTCGCAACCTCTTCTATCTTTTACCTCAAAATCAAATTCTTGCAACAACAATACCCATCGAATTAACCTTGGTTTTGCATCCTTTTCCACCATTAGATATCTTAGAGCTGCATGATTAGTATGAACCACCACTTTGGTCTCCAACAAGTAAGCACGAAAATTTTCAAAAGCATAAACAACTGCTAGAAGCTCTTGTTCCGTGACATTATAGTTCTTTAGGGATCCGTTCAAGACCTTGCTCGCATAGTAGATTGGATGGAATAACTTTTATCTTCTCTGGCCAAGTACAGCACCCAAAGCTACCCCACTAGCATCACACATGACTTCAAATGGTAGAGACCAATCGAGCGCTACAATGATAGGAGCTTCAATTAGCTTCCCTTTGAGGCATTCAAATTCCTTCAGGCAATCTTCATTGAAGTCGAACTTTGCATCCTTCTCCAAAAGCTTGCATAATGGACTACCAATCTTGGAAAAATCTTTAATGAACCTTCGGTAGAAACCTGCATGCCCGGGGAAACTATGAACTCCTTTGGCCAAAATTGGGGGTGGTAGTTTCTCGATGACTTCAATTTTAGCTCGATCCACCTCAATTCCTCTTTCGGAGATTTTATGCCCAAGAACAATACCTTCTTTTACCATAAAGTGGCACTTCTCCCAGTTCAGCACCAGGTTGAATTCAACACATCTCTGCAATGCCATACTTAGATTTGCCAAGCACGATTCAAACGACACACCCACAATTGAAAAATCGTCCATGAAGACCTCCAGAGTGTCTTTCACCATATCAGAAAAAATAGACATCATACAACGCTGAAAAGTGGCGGGTGCATTACATAGCCCAAATGGCATACGTTTGAAGACAAACGTACCATATGGGCATGTAAACGTTGTCTTCTCTTAATCTTCGGGAGCAATACAAATCTGATTATAGCCGGAATACCCATCTAGGAAACAAAACCATCCTTTCCCTGCTAATCGATCGAGCATTTGGTCTATAAATGGCATTGGAAAGTGATCTTTAAGTGTCCACGAATTCAGCTTCCGGCAGTCCATGCATACTCTCCACCCTGTGATAGGTCTGAGTGGAATTAACTCATTCTTTTCATTCTCCACTACCGTTATGCCACCTTTCTTGGGTACACATTGTACTGGGCTTACCCATTTACTGTCGGAGATTGGATACACAACCCCTGCATCTAACCACTTAATAATTTCTTTCTTCACCACCTCTTGCATAGGTGTATTTAGACGCCTTTGATGCTCAATAGTGGCTATGCAATTTTCTTCAAGCTGAATCTTGTGTGTATAAATTCCAGATAGAATACCAATAATATCAGCGATGGTCCAACCGATGGCTCTCATGTACCTCCATAGAACCGCGATGAGAGCTGCAACTTCCTGCTCACCCAAATCTGCTGCCACAATAACTGGAAGTGTGTTTTTGTTTCCCAAGAATGCATACTTTAAATGACTAGGTAGCTCCTTCAATTCTAATGTGGGTGGTTCTTCAATAGATGGTTTAGCTGGTGGTATAGGTCGGTTTTTGAGATCAAGGTCCAGCTTCTTGGGAGCATGAGGATATGACCCTAATCCTGTTAGAGCACAAATAGTTTCTTCATAACTTTCAGCATCCTTACGCTCAACATTCATAAGTACAATCACCAATGGGTCATCAATAAGCTGCTCCGCTATAGGTAATTCTTTCTCATCATCAAGATAAACATCAGCTACTGATAACACGTTTAGATCTTTGGGTTGCTTCATTGATTTACACACATCAAAGTGAATTACTTCATCATTCATCCGGAATAGAAGCTCATTAGCTCTTAAATCAATAAGCACACTTCCTGTTGTAAGGAAAGGGCGCCCCAAGATTATAGGAACTATTGAGTCCACCTCACAATCCAAGATAACAAAGTCTTCCGGAAAGATGAATGAGGAAACCTTCACCAATACATCACATAGAATACCAACAGGCCATTTTACCGACCTATCTGCCATTACAAGCCTCATATTGGTTGGAGTAGGATCCCCCAACCCCAACTTGTTATAAATAGATAGTGGCATTAAGTTGATGCTGGCTTCTAAATCGCATAATGCCTTGGCAAACTTCAAAGTTCCGACAGTGCAAGGTATAGTGAAGGCACCGGGATCGGCCTTCTTCTGAACTAGTGATCTGGTAGCGATTGCACTATAATGATGAACAGTATCTGTCAACTCATAACCTGCTGCCCGCTTCTTTTTTAGAAGATCCTTCATAAATTTTGCGTACCCAGGCATCTGTTTCAGCGCCTCAACTAAAAGAGCGTTAATGGTCAGTTGCTTTAACATCGTCATGAATTTATTAAACCTGGTATCGCCAGCTTTCTTTTTTAATCTCTGAGGGAAAGGTGGTGGTGGAAGAGGGATAGTTTTCTCTACGACTTTATTTTCATCTTGCTTTTGTTCGGCGATCTTTTCAGTCTGAGAACGTCGAGGGGTGACGTCATTGATGCCTTCTTCAGCTTCTGCGGCATCCTCTGGTTCGGCATCATTTAATACATCATCGGCCACTTGCCTACCTTTGGCTGGATTTTCCAACACCTTACCACTCCTGGTAGTAATAGCCATGCATGTTCCATCGTTCCTTGGGTTTTGCACTGTGTCGCTCGGTAAGGTGCCAGCTTTTCTTTGATTTAATGTGGCTGAAATTTGACTCAATTGTTGCTCCAGCTGTTTTGTTGAAGTGGAATGCGAGTCAACCAATTGCTTCATTGAGGACAAATCATTTATTACCTCAGTTACTCCCTTGCTGGTTGTCTCCACTCCTTTCAATAGCTTAGCCATCATATCTTCCATTGACATATTTCCAGAACCAGATACAGTGGCATCTCGTCTTCCAGGGGGAATATACACGCCACTCCTGTCAGTCTTGTTCTTCCAACTACCTTGATCATGGTCCTTGTTTCCAGAATTATCATAATAGTTCTGACCTTGGTTTCTTTGGGCATTGCCTTGGAAACCCCCCTGATTGTTCACGTAGTTGGCTTCTTCCTCAGAATCGGATTTCTCTCTTCCTTTTGACGCAACTGCTTTGACTTTTTCGGTCTTCCCTGATAGTAGATGCTTTGTAAGAAGATCCATCTGTGTTTTCATGTGCGCCATATCTTGATCACGTTCCTCCTCTCTTCACCTTTGTTCTGCAGTCATGCCAACAGATAAAGTAGGGCTTGTTACCTCAGAATCCCTGGTATGCCAAGCTCTACTTTGCTTTGTCATTCGTTCTAGCATGTCGCTTGCCTGAACAAAGGTGAGGTCCACAATTGATCCTCCAGCCGCATTATCCACCACTGGTTTAGTTACTGAATTCAAGGATCTGTATAGTATCTCCATCAAGTGGACATTGGTCATGTGATGGTTTGGGCACCTCATAAGCTTCTTCTTGAATCTCTCCCATGTTTTGTGGAGGGCTTCAGTTGGAAGCTGACGAAAGTTGCTGATTTCATCTCTCAATTGTGCTCTTTTAGATGGCAAAAAGAATCTTTCTTGGAAAGCGTCTTTCAATTGCCTCCAATTTGTAATAAAATTAGGAGTCAGCCCGTTCAACCATAGAGTTGCCTCCCCAGATAGAGACAATGGAAATAAGTGCACCCGAATTGCATTTTGTCCAACGCCTGGATTGTCGAATGACTTGCATGTAGAGATAAAGTTGACCAGATGCATATTCGGATCATCACCTGTAAGTCCACCAAATAATCCCTTGAGTTGCAATAACTGAATCATGGTGCTAGTGATGTTGAACTTGGCTCCGGGTGCCAATGGCGGAGGAATAATAGCTCCTGTGGCACCAGCTCCATCCAGATCTTCATCATCATCATCAAAGGGAATCTGCATAGCTCGGCGTTCAGGCCGAAATCTTGCTTGACGATCTCTTCTATTTGCCGGTGTTACCACTTCAGCATCACGCCTTGGTTTTAGTAACTCATCATCACCCAAGTCCTCATCATCAAGATCTGCTGCTCGCCCAAGGTTATCGATATTTTGTTGATGCACTTGAGCAGCGGCCAACGCAGCTAATCTAGCCTGCTCCTGTTGAGCAGCCCTTCTATCAATGTCACATTACGCCTCCATCCTGCCAATAAGTTGTGGTTGAGGGTTTATGGGTAATAATGGTTGACCAGAACTTCGAGTATTGGGCATGCACTGAACAAAACCTGCAGAAAACAAAAACAACAACTAAAAGTAAAATACAAGAATCTTTGACCAAAGGGTCTAGTAATTATCACAAACTACAGCTCTCGTAAGAGTGTAAGCGGTCGTCGTCAAATATAAAACCCAACTGGGTTGGGTGTCGAATCCCACAGGGAATACTTGGTCACTAAGTAAGCAACGATTAATAGACTGTTGATCAAAAATTCTAAAAAAAGGGGGGATTTAATTTTAGCGTGAATTAAAAGTATCAAAGTAACAAAGAAAATCAGAATGTTTGGTAGGTTTTAATCAATGAGATTTGTAAGTTAGGGTTATGTCCACCTTATGAGTTTTACGTATCTATTAACTATGAGTTATGCAGAATTCAGACATGCATGCGCTTATAGAGATTCGTATTCTATGGTAAATCCAGGCGTCTTTCGACCATCAAGGATTATTTCACTTTAACTCTTTCGAGCTTAAAGCGTATCTAATGGTACAAATTCTCCAAGAGGTTAATCCAGTTCCGGCACTAACTTTTAAACAGGGGTTGGTGCCCTATTTCCTTGACATTCCCTTTTTTCCAGACATGTAACTTTTCTTTCGAACAAGTTAATGCTATACTGGCATATTCTATATGTTTGCAACCACAAGAATTTAAATTAAGTTGAAGAGAAGAATGATATAAGCAGCATACGTGTCAAGAATTCACAAACTCATAGCAATAAATAGTATCTCATAAGGCTTCCATAACCCTAACAAAGAGGTTTAGCTACTCATAATAGCAACGGAAATCACAATAGATATAATCATCATACCAAACCTCCAAGAATCTCACGTTGAATATGGGGATAGCGTCAAACTAGGTTGACGTTTTTCCCTAGAGTGACGAGTTTCTCTGTAAACTTACAGAATGTGTAATTAAAAGTCGAATATATAGAAAATTGTCAGAAATAAGGAAGAATGAGGCGAAATTGGTTGCTGAAAAGTTCAGCAAAATAGGGTTTTTATAACACCCATATCCTATTCCTACTAAGCTACTGCGTACTTATCCTAATCCTACTAGGTTATTGCATCCTTATCCTAATCCTACTAAATTACTGCTTATCCCTAAGTCTTTGGAAATACTGTTTTTGCCCGGGACAGGTTTTTCATGCGTCACTTTCAGTCTATAGACTTCCACAAGCTGCCTTCCTTCTTTCGTGAAGCTTCCTTTGGCTGCAACCAGTCCATAACATGCTGAAATCTTCATCATTAATACCTGAAAACTTGCTAATCACGTTGGTTAGCTCACTTACAGGAAAAAGGACTAAAAGTGAAGGAATTATATATTTTGTCCTCAAAACTGAGCTAAAATATGGGTAAATTAAAGTGCTTTAGGCGTGTAAATACGCCTAACATCAGTCTCGAGACCAGAATTCTAGGAAATTTTCTAAGGGTCAAAACCTAGGGTGTTTCAGTCTCCCCTACTAGGAACATTCATCCCTAAATGATAGATAAAGTAGGGGTAACAACACGCTTGAGTCATTCGCATTGTCAAATATATTTCCAATCCTTAACAAGTTTGAAACATAGAGGCAAAGATATTAATCTTTCTTTTAAAAAACTCAAAAAATAAAGAAGTGTTGAAGACGCATACCTTCCTCATGAATCCCAAGAGTAGAAAACAGATGTGGATTCTTGGAATTCATGTTCTCCTTCGCTTCCCATGTAGCTTCTTTCACCTTATGGTTCCTCCATGAAACCTTAACAGAATCCACATCCTTGGATCATAACCAACTAACCTTTTTATCCAAGATCTCAACCACGACCTCTTCATAAAATAAAGAGTCCAAGATACCCAACCCCTACAAGGGAAAAATTGAAGAAGGATCACCAAGACACTTTCTCATCATGGTGACATGAAATACCAGATGAACCAAGCTCAAGATAAAAGGTAAATCCAACTCGTAAGCAACACTACAAACCCTACACAAAATCTCATAAGGACCAATATATCGGGGACTGAGCTTCCCCTTCTTTCTAAACCATACTACCCTCTTCATAGGAGATACCTTGAGGAATACTCTATCCCCAACCTCAAACTCCAAGTCTCTATGCCTAACACTTGCATAGGACTTTTGGTGACTTTGGGTAGTCTTAAGACTATTTTGAATCACCTTCACCTTGTCTATATCCTGGTAAACCAAGTCAAGATCAAAAATATCCACCTACCCAAGATCAAACCAACCTATAGGAGATGTACAACTCTGACTTTACATTGCCTCAAAAGGATCCATACCAATACTAGATCGAGAGCTATTATTGTAAGCAAACTCTACAAAAGGTAGATTCTCAACCCAATTGCCACCATAATAAGTCACATAAACCTGAAGCATATCCTCTAACATTAGAATAATTCTCTCTGATTGTCTATCCGTCTGTGAATGAAAAGCAGTACACAGACTCACCTTAGTCCCTAACCCTTCTGGAAACACTGCAAAAATGAGACGTAAACTGCATGCCACGATTAGAAATAATCAAAATAGGTACCCCATGCAGCTTCACAATCTCTTAAAGATATAACTTCACATAATCCTCCGCCGAAGAGGTAGTCCTAACTAGCAAGATGTGAGCGGACTTTGTCATCCTATCCATGATGACCCAAATCGAATCATATCAATTTCGATACTGGGGAAGACCGGTAACAAAATCCATATTGATTACCTTCCATTTCCAATAGGGAAAAACAATCTCCTTGATATAACCCACTAGGTCTCATGTGTTCAACTGTAACTTGTTGATACACCAAGCACTTTGCCACAAAATCAGCCACATCCCTCTTTATACCGTTCCACCAATACAACTCCTTGAGATCATGATACATCCTTGTAGAAACGGGATGAATTCATAACACAACTCATGCTCCTCAGCCAAAAATTTTTTTGCAAACCGTCAATATCAGGAATGCACACCTTACTTGGTACTGTTAAGTACCGTCACCAGTGATCTCAAACACCATTACCTTCTGCATACCCATATGACTCGTAATTATCATCAAAATAGGATCTAGCACATGTTTTTCCTCAATCTCTGCACTAAGAGACAACCGAACCACTTCTTGTACCATTACGCCTCAATCCTTTGAGTCCTAGAGGTAAACTCCAAGATTAGCCAACTGGTTAATATCCTTCACCAACTCCTACTTTCCATTCTCCACATGAACCAAACTCCCCATGGAAAAAATTCAAAGAGAATCAACAACCAAATTAGCCTTACTGGGGTGCTAGTGAAGACTCATATCATAGTTATTGAGAAGCTTCAACCGTCTCTTTTACCTGAGATTAAGCTCATTCCGAGTGAACACATACTATAGACTTTTATGATCAGAAAAGATTCCATGTGTACACCATGCAAATAATGCCGCCAAATTTTCAAAGAAAACACAATCGCCAGTATCTCTAAATCATGAGTCAGATGGTTCCTCTTATGTACTTTCAACTTCCTGAAAGCATAGGTAATTACCTTAGCATGTTGCATCAAAACATAACCAAAACCTACCCGAGATACATCACAATAGACCACAAACCCATTATTTTCTTCTAGAAAAGTCTGAATTAGAGTTGAAGTCATTTTATCATTCAACTTCTCAAAACTCCCCTCACAAGCATCCGACCAAGAAAACTTCACCTTTTTCTGAGTCAACTTTGTCAAAGGAGTAGCTATCAACGAAATGCCTTCCACAAACCGCCTATAATACCCAACCAAGACCAAGAAGCTCCAAATGTAGGTTAGAGTCATGGGTTTAGGCCACTCTTTAACCACAACCACATTTTAAGGATCCATCATGATCTCCTTGCTAGAAATAATATGACCAAGGAAAGTCACAACATTCAACAAAAACTCAGACTTAGAGAACTTGACATACAACTATTGTTTCTTCAAGGTCTACATTACCACACAGAGGAAATTAACATAATCCACCTTACTTTTTGAATAGATCATAATGTCATCCATAAACATAATGATAAGATCTCCAAGAACTGCCTAAAAACCGTGTTTATCAAATCAAAAAATATTGGTGGGGCATTATTCAATCCAAATGACATTAACAAAAATTAAAAGTGCCCATATCGAGTATGAAAAGTCATCTTAGGGATATCCACCTCCCTAATCGTTAGAAGAGGATAACCAGATGGAAGATCTATCTTAGGAAAAAAACATGGCACCTTGCAACTGATCAAACAAGTCATCTATCCTTGGGAGAGGATACTTGTCCTTTACCATCACCTTATTAAATTGTCGATAGTCAATGCACATCCAAAGGGAACCATCCTTTTTATGCACAAACAACATTGTGCACCCCACGAAGATAGACTATAATGAATAAACTCCTTATCCAGAAGATCCTTAAGTTGCTCTTTGAGTTTTCTAAACTCAGACGGAGCCATTCTATAAGGACGAATAAATATTAGAAGAGTGTTCGAAACCAAGTCAATACAAAAATCTATTTTCCTATATGGAAGAACACTAGGAAGGTCATCCAAAAATACCTCAGGAAACTTATTTACCACTTGGACTAACTGTAAAGACGGACCTTCTGAGTTAGAATCTTTAACCTAGACTAAATTTTGAAGTCAATTATTAGTGATTAACCTCCGAGCTATAAGATAAGAAATAAACCTCCCCTAGAAGCTAGGGAACCACCCTCCTACTCTATAACTGATTCACCAGGGAACCTAAAACTAACCTTACAGGTCCAACAATCCAAGGACGCATAACTAGAGTGTAACCAATCCATCCCTAAAATAACATCAAAAACCTCCATATTAAGTTCAAGCATATCCACCAAAGTCTCCCTACCATAAACAGATACCACACACCTCATATAGGGTCTCTTAGCAATAACCATGTAACCAACCAGGGTAGAAATAGAAAAAGTATTTGAAATAACCTCAGGATCAAAACCAATACATATAGACACAAATAGGGTCACATAAGAAAGAGTGGACCCCAGATCAATCGGACAATACACGTCACGAGAAAAGATTTGTGACATACCAATACACATCATAAGAAAAGAGTTTTAACATACCAGTAATGACATCAAGCTATGTCTCAGATTCCTGTCGGGACGCCAAAGCATACAACTTTTTTTTACCAACACTAGACCTAGAAGAAGTAACAAAATTTGCTCTCATTGCAACCTTTTTAATTAAACAATCCCAGAGACGATAGCCTTTCTGGCCACACTTAAAGAACTTGTCCGTCCCTTCATCACAATATCCTCGATGAGGACGATCGCAGAACCGACAAAGAGGGCATGAAGAAACTAACTGACCCTCACTTGCCTGAGATTGGGCACCCTTTGCCCAAAAATTATCACCACCCTGGAGATGCATGTCAGCTAACTGCTTTGGGTAGGGAGCACTAGCAGTAGAGATGGAACCAAAACTCCCCCACTTTTTTTATGCTATTTGCGGCCATCTCAACCATCCTTAGACTAAGCACCTCCCTGATAAAAAAACCTATTTCTCTTACCTTGTCAATCTCCGAACTCTACCTATTTCCACTGCTTATCCTCTACTTGCTACATATGAATAGTCAACCTATAAATGTCTATATCTTTAATAACCAAGGCAGTCTAGCTTTCCAAGATCAAATATTGATTCAACCTAGAAGCAAACTTTTTTAATTCTCTTTCTAATGTCAGACACAAATTAGGAGCATACCTTGATAACTGATTAAACTTCAAGTCATATTCCTGGACAGATATTCTCCCTTGCTTAAGATTCACAAACTTCTCTATCTTTGCGTTTCTTAGCTCTTGAGGAAAGAAATGATCTAGAAAATCTCTACAAAAATCATCCCATAAGGAAAACTCCTCTACATCTTCTTAAACTCTATCCCACTCTTCGTACCATTGGTACGCATCATCTGGAGCTGGTAAGTTGCAAAGTTTACACCTTTCATAATAGCGGCCTGCATCACCGTGAATAGATTTTCCCTTTATTCTAAGAAACCCTGAGGATCATGCTCAATATTCATACCAGTAAAGGTAGGAAAATTTAGTTTCATAAACTGGACAACCCTTGTAGCCTCAGCAGACAACCCCCCAGGATCATCCCGCTCAACCTAAGCATCAACTAATCGAGCAATAGCATGCATAGGCTAAACAAATATCGTATTAGTCACCTCACCCTAAGGAAGACTAGTGGCAACTGGAGGAACTCCAAAACTATTGGGGATATGACCCTCAGATCGAAGACGAACTCCATACATAAGGCGTACCCTATCAACATTGTCCCCAAATAAAACTGAAGAGTTTCCATGTGTTCCAAATCGTCGAGTCATGATCTGAAAAGTGAACAACCAAAGATTAGATAAGAATTCAGGGACTTAGGTTCCAAGCTTGAAAATAGAATACCAAGAAAGTGAAACATTCCTAAATGCCTCGTAGCCCCTCTTTTATGAGTGTGGCGCACTACACACCTCTAAAATAGACTCTACTCGGCACGGCTTTATGGTCTTCTAATTGACCATGAACCAAAAGCTCTAATATCGACCTAACATGACCCGATCAGAGGCCTTATCATAATGGTCCTACCAAGCCTAACTAGGATCGAAGACCACCCTGTTACCTAACCCAGCCTCCCATCGCCTGCCCTAAGTTTGATGAATTTCAAGCATATAATAAGATAGTGTAATAGCTCACATAAAGAATCTGGGGTAGGATCAGAACCATAAATGACACAATCGAGTCTAACCATCCCATACTAACCACCCAACCATACCAAACTGAACTAATACAGGAAAAAGGGCCATAAACTAGGTCATAACCAAATAATTTCTAAAAACTAATATGATTAATCCTAAAATAAAATAATATAGAATAACCAACAATATTGTCAACTAGGATCAGCCCCAATACCAATCCCAATACCAATATTAAGGTTGACACCAATACCGATCCCACCTATTCTGATCGATACCAGTACCATAAAATATCTAACCAATAGAGTAAGAATATCCGATTAGTACATGACCCCAATCATATCAAAAACCAATATCCAAAAATAAATCAAAATGCCTAAGAATATCCATAATATTTAATGGAGCCTTCCAGAAAGATGGAAGTTCACCACCTAAATCCAATAGTTATACCCAAGTCTATCAATATAAAGGAGAAATATAATGGTTGGTTCCTGCATAGCATGGGTATACAATGGCCTGAAAATGGGTTAGGGAGTGATCGCTAAAATAAACTCATGATGAGGATAAAATAATGCCATTTATAAAACCAAGTTAAAACCATCCACATGCACAAAAACCATTCTAATATATATATATACATGCCGGGAAAGAATCGAGTTTAGAATGCCATTTAAAATCTTTACCTAGACTATGCAGCTTTGCCATCCTAAACCACCAATGAGCTATATAAGTTCATCTCCCTCTGCTGAAGAGCCCTAGTGCGTGAAGTTGTATGACTAGGGAAGAAAACCTGGGATGAATAGTACACCCCCCAAATATAAAGAATGACATCATGCACATGGTCACAAAGACCAAACCTCACATCGAAAAATATGAGTTTCCAGTTTTAGTCCCCCCGGGACCTCCACCTCCTATGGCTTTTCTACACAGCCCGCTATTATTACCCAATTAAAACCATTAACAAGCAAATAACCAAATACATTAACCATTTATTTAACAAAGACATTAATAGTGGTATCGTCATACCAACAATGACTTGCAAGTTTGGTCCATAGCCATCCATATATAGATTTAAGAGATTCCATGTACCCTTCATGATTTCCAATTAACCAAAACCATGGCCACCAAGGCCTTTCCAATCTATTTAAAACTATTTAAATCAATCATACAACCTAGGGTTCCATTACCAAGTTTAAACCATGCATAATTTCCTTGGAACAACCAATATTATAGTTAAAACATTGTTAAAGGCATTTTATCAAACACATTGAGGGTATAGTATTTCCAAAATCAAAATCCATTACAAAAGAACCATTCTCATACAACCAATTATCCAAAACCACCATAAATGCATATAAAAGCATGATTAAAATATAGGAAAACCATAACCAAGTATTTATAACCAAAAACCCCAAAGCATATTAAAAAACCCAAAATCATACAATATTAAAATCATAAAATTATTATATAAAACTATGCATTTAATTGGAAATAATAATGAGGAAAGATAACATGCCTTAATTGACAAAGTATATGGAGAGAAACCACCAACAATATCCCCAAATTGGTCCTCTAGATGAAACCCTAGCTTTCTTTCCCAAAAGCTTTTGAGAGATTTATTGAGTGTTTAGGAAGAGTTTCTAAGCATTAATGAATAGAATAATAGGATAAATAGGCTCCCAAGTGAGTTAGAAGTCATGGGACCTTATTAAAATAAGTGGGGAAATATCCAATATACCCCCACTTAAGTTGCACAAAAAACCTATCACAGGGGTACTACTAACCCTTATGAGTCGCACCCTTTGATACGAGCTCGTATACTAAGCCTCAACCTTTGGACCCAATACTATCCAGTGTATGATTCATCCTACCCAAGTTGTATCAATATCATATAATCCATATCTTCCACCCGTATCTCTGGAAAGATAGAATAACAGAAGGTTTAAACACTATCTACCATACGAGTCTTGGGATGACTCATATACTAGATTACGGCTCCTTGTAAGCCACTGTTACTCAGATCCAACTTAAGTTACCAAGTGTAAGGTTATGTGAATGAACCAATTTATCTGTATCAAACCATACGACTAGTACCACCAAGTCGTATCCATTCCAGTGACACAAAACCATCCTACCAACCAACACCGATCCGTGTATGACTGGACCATACTATTCATTCCCCGACATACTTATCATACCCATGATTAGTATTGGCTCTAGAGACTAGAATTCCAAAAAATTTTCTACAGGTCAAAAACGAAGGTGTTTTACTAATCCTGGTAGTTCTGTTTGCGTGAGAATAGATAGAGAAACTAGTCCAGGTAACAATTATCTTTTTATTTCTATGTGTATTTGGATGCATTGAAGAAAGGGTGGATGAAAGGATGTAAAAGAATTATAAGATTTGATGGATTTTTCTTGAAGGTGCTTTTAAGGGTGAGCTTCTAGTAGCGGCTGGGAAGAATGGAAATAATCATATGTTTTCCTATAGCATGGGCAGTAGTGGACAAGGAAATTGACCATAATTTGAGCTTTCTTATCAACTATTTGAAAGAGGACCTGCAGTTGGGGACTAGAGTAGGTCTCACTGTGATAATTGATATGCAAAAAAGTAATATTTACTTGTTTTCTTCACTGTCAATTTTTAAAATACTTTATTACTTTGTCAAGTACTTACCTATTTTTTTGTTATGTAGTATTTTCATATAGATATTTTTGAGTTATTACCAAACATTAAAGTTAGAAGGTGTGTTATACAAAACTGGTCTAACTGAAGTGAAACGTGGAAGTGAGAAAAGAAGAAAAGATAGTTTTAGAGATGTTCCAAGCCAATTTTTGAAATAAATCTCAAAGAGGAATTTTATTACATGATCCAAATTGGTAGGAAAGGTAAGAATATTAATGGTGATTTGTCGTATTATCGTAGGGAGTCATGGGTTAGGGCATTCTTTAAAGAATATTGTAAGGGTGACGCTATAGAAAATAACATGTGTGAGACCTTTGATTCATGGATCTTAACTATTTGAGACAAATCTATTATTACCATGTTGGAGTAAATTAGGATAAAAATAATGAATAGAATAGTAGAGCTAATGAAGTTTGCCAACACTTGAATATTTGATATTGCACATATGACTAGACTTATATTGGAGGACAATAAGGGAAGGACTAAGGCTTGCAAGGTGCTTTGGAATGCTGATGTTGGGTTTTATATTGGAGAAAGGGGTATAGGCATATAGTGAACTTCACTAATAGAGATTGTAGTTGTAGGTATGGGAAGTTGAGAGACATTCCATGATGACATGCTATTTATGCACTGTATAATATTAAAAAAGATCCTGAACCTTATTTTGAACATTGGTATAAGAAAAAATATTGTATGAAGTCTTATAGTCACTTCATCCTACCAATATCCAATATAAAGATGTAGCCTGAAACAAATAATCCAAAGATTGAGCCTCCTGAACCTAAGAAAATGCTTGCCAAGCCTACAAGAAATAGAAAAAAGAGCAATATTGAAAACAATCCAAACAAGAGGTGAAAATAACATGTTCCAAGTATCATCAATAAGTCTATAACAGAAGATCTTGCAAGGTATAACAGTCACTTCAAACTTGATAATAAAACTTGGTATTGATTTTCAAATTTATTAATTATTATGTTTGAGCTTACAGGTTCCTGACCCCAATCCACAAGCAATTATTAGCCAAGGGTCTAAAATTTACTTGTCAAAGTTCTCAAGTAGATGGGCTAAGAAAGAGGATTATAACAAAGGCACATCATTCAAGGTATTTCATTCATTCGAGGTCAACTAAGATGTATCATGATTTTAAAGAAGTCTATTGGTGGGGTGACATAAAGAACAGCATTGCAGAATATGTAGTTCAATGTCTAAATTAACAAAAAGTCAAAGTAGTGAACCAAAATCCTGAGGGGTATATGCGATGTATGGATCTTCTAATTTAGAAGTGGGTCATGATCAACATGGATCTCATCACTGATTTGCCTTGCAAATGCCGAAAGTTCAATTCAATATAGGTAATAGTTGATAGACTTACCATATCAACACACTTCCTACTGCTAAGAACACTTACACATCAGACGACTATGCAAAATTGTATTTTAAAGATATAGTTCGGCTACACGGAGTCCTAATCTTTATTATATCTGATAGGGGAGCAAATTTTACAACAAATTGCTGGAGGTCTTTTCAGAAAAGTTTGGGAACACAAGTGAATTTAATTAAAATGTTTCAACTTGAAATAGATAGTCAACAATAACATATCATTCAAACACTTAGAGATATATTAAGAGCTTGGGCATTGGACTTTAAAGATAGTTGGGATGATCATTTACCTCTTATCGAATTCACCTACAATAATAGATATCATTCGAGTATCAAAATTGTGCCTTAGGAAGATTTATATGGGAGAAGTGTATATCACCAGTTAGATGGTTTTAAGTGTATATATCACAAGCACCTAGAATCTCGAGTCAAATTGCACCAACAACCACAAAAAAATTAGCACAATCAAGTTCAACTCAACATGCACTAACTAGTTCACGCCAATTTGTATCTTCAACAACAGTTTGTGTTGATACAAGCAAAGTTATGAGTTTGAGAAAGCTACAAAATCAAATTTTTATAGTGATACAAGGATCTTTGTTTCACTATAAATAAATAGCCAACTACCTCCTATATGAAAAGAAACTATTGGACAAAAAGAGAAAGAGTTGCAAGTACAGAAGACGTTGGGGAAGATGGATCAGAAAGGCCAAAGAATGTTGGATTTGAAATCTACACAAGTGCATGAGAAATACAATTACTAAATGTAAGATAGCTCAGACACTGTTTTAAAAATAAGTAAATATATTAAATGTTGTTTCTTCTTTTTTTCCAAAAAATAGCCAGAGACATCAAGCCAAAGGATCCTACAAATTTGAACAAGTTACAAGGATGCAACTTCTATAGAAGTTGATCTTGATTATAAGCCTAGAGGCTTGAGATGGAAAAAAAGAGATGATGTCACCACCAATCAATTGCAACAGATGGCAAACAAAAATGAGTAGAAGTAGTCAAGAAGAAGTATCTCATTTTAATGATGTGTTCTGATTTTTGTTCTGCAATGTGAAGTACCAAACAAATAATTAGTTTATGTTATTGCTTAGAATTTGGTAGTAGTGCATAGTAATAAAAAATTAGTTTCATTGGATTTTGAATCTTGTTAATACAAGTTATTTAAACTTTAAGCTCAATATGGAGCTAGTTTTTTATGTTGATTTTTGGTGTTATTTTGAGCTCGGTTTGAAGCATATTTATGAAGTTGTTGTTGGTGTTACTTTGAGCTCAATATAAAAAATGTTTAAGTTGTTTTTGGTATTACTTTATTGTGTTGGTTGTCTACTTTGACAACATCTTTTACTGTAAATTATTTACCGCAATGCTAAATATGTTTAGGGCTAAAATAAATATTTCATTTAATCAAATGTAAGGAATGTTACAGGGCCTTGATTACGTAAAAAAAACTACACTTAAATGACTATCAAATAAACATCAAAATAATACATCTAAACCAACATGAAAATAATAATTTTATTACATCACATTAGTAGAAATGACACCAGGAAAACTTCAACAATTAGGCTTCAATGTTCATATTCCCCACAACACGAAACCAGTAGAAATGACAACAATAATATAGTATCTTGTTGCCTGATTTTGTTTCTCTTCAAAAGCCTTGACTTTCTTCAATAAATCTCAAATCACCTGATTGACTTGTGAAGAGTGTCCTTCTTCATACCAATCAAAATAATCACAGCTACCCAATTTGTATTTAATCAATTACAAGTCAATAATTAATCAACTAATTAAATAAAAAAATATTACCTTTCACATTTTACAAGTAAAAAATCTACGACCTGAATTTTGTTGAGTCCAAGAAGTTTTCAACAATACTTCATGACCACACTTACAATACGAACAATCTATATCACAAAAAGCCATGAAAGATGAGCTCGGCATTGTCAGCTTCAGTTGGAAAATATAAAAAAAAAGATTAAATTTTTGTTGGAAGAAGAAACCAAATACTGATAATTTCAAGAATTTGGGAAGAAAAAAGCAGATGAAGAAGAAAAAAAAATTGGGAATCTAGGGTTAAATTTTAGAGTTGGGAAAGAGGAAAAAGATAGATATATAAGGGAATGAGGGAATATTACCGTTGGAGAGCCAAAGAGGATGTCACGTCAGCAAAAATATGATCCTTCAAAGCGCCTTCGCTATGTGATTTTTATGCGACTTGCCAATAGACTAAAAAGTGTCAAAGTAACATAGTTGATAGCTACTTTAGGTGTTTAAAATGAACATTATCCATTTTAAGTGTTAAAGTGAAAATCGTGCCAAATTAAGATGAATATTGATGTGTTTGACCTTTATAAATTATAGAAAACAAGAAAATAAGAAGAGATGAAGCAAAAACTAAAATTGTTTGACAATACATAATGCATAATTGTTATTTGTAGCAGAGTTCACTGCCACACGACACTACGTTATACACATGAGGAAAGCGTGCTCCCAATCAAAATAACTATACCCACAAGTACAACAGATCAAACAATCACTGCAATCATCACTCGACTACATGATCTACCACAAGTCTTAACTTGGGGAAGTATTCTCCTCTTGAATCCCGAGAACACGTGATCAACATTCGCTATAGATATAACTTGTTACTTTTAGAACCAGGGTACAATGACTGAAACATTTTCATATATCGAAATTAAACTATCATTTACATACATATTATGAAAACTCGCATATAATGAAATATACATGCACGTATATTATAAATAAACTCAATTTGTATGAAATATTTTTGAATAAATCTCTTGAAAAGTAAAACGGCATGTAAATATGAACAGAACTTTTATGCCTTCTTTCAGTTGGAAAATCAACAAGAACAATTTTCACTAATATACCTATTAATGAAAAAAAATTATGTAGAAGAACAATGTAGAGATAAATAGAGATGGATACTTACTGGTGGTTTCTATGATAAAAATAGTGATAATGAAACTAAGTTTAAGCAATGCCATATTATAAATAGTATTACACGCGTGATGAAAGTTTTTTTGCTTTATGTCATTGCTCTCCAAAGATCCTAATTTATAGACCTCTCAATACTATGGATCACAATTTTCTACTTCTTTTTAAACTTATTTTTAGTTCAAAACTTTTTTTAAAAAAAATAAAATATTAATAATGGATTGACATAAATTGAGATCCATTTTTTTCTCATGATGCATATTAGTATTAAATAGGATCCTAATCCAAAGCCTTTATACTATGCATTTAACTATTAAAATAGCATTGTCCATTAAATTAAAGGCTTTTGCTTGTGTTATTGCAGACATATTGGTACTTGCAATGCCATTCTGATTTCTTCTGTGGTTGCAAACATATTGGTTACTTCTTTTTTATAAAACATACGTTTGATCTTAATACAACTTAGCTTTAAACTCACAAAACAGTGGAAGACAACAAAAAGACTTCAAGTTCCAAATCAACTTAATTATCCAATATACTGTCAAGGAAAATTTACAATAAAACTAACTGGAAGAATTCATGACATAGCCCGAATACAATTGAACACGGGGGAAAATTTACATGTCAAAAATGGGGCACGTGAAAGCGTGATGTCCCCGTAAAATTAAGTATTTCTTCTGTATATATTTTCTAAAATTATTATGATATTATTTGTTGGTATTCATGTTCTAAAAATTCTACATTCGCCTCTGCTTGAATAACTGAAAGATTTCACCACAGACTGAATGTTGTTTAGGTCACCTCAATTGGATACGGAAGCTTCCTTAAACAAGATCAAGACATCCAATAATTGAACCAGCGGAAGGATACTGCACAAGGAAATAAATAATAACGGGAATGAACCAAACTCAACAAGATCACTCCACCACCTAACGTATTCCGCGGAGTAAGTTTCTGGAAGTATATGCATTACATGTATATGTATAGCATATATCTTAAGTATAAGGTATATATAAATGAATAAGTACAAATATACATGTAACATCTCATAATTTATTGGGGAAATTACGGAGGTCAACAAACATTAGGCATTAGTTATCTCTTTCAGCATAAGCTTGAACTAATTACCTTCACTAGCTTAACTCGCTATTAATAGCCTAACTTACATCACTGCCATCTACCAAGGCATCTGTTCCGTCGCCGACACCATTCAACATCGCATCACCAACATCGACTAAGGCGTCTCCTCTGTCAACGCCATTGGTGAAAGCCATTCTCTCCCATTTGTACTCCCTACGCCATCTTCATCATCTCCTACGATCACACCACCACTGCCAATGAGACAAACGATGGAATTTCACCTAGAAGAGTGTGTCACGATCCGATTTCTCAAATCATGATGACACCTACTATAACCCTCTAGTCGGTAAGCCAACCCGTAATTCGAAACTACTAGCAATGGGCTACCAAGAGAAAATAAAGAAAAATACAGAATAAATATAACAAAAGACGGAAATACATAAGATAATCTTAAAACCTGATGGAATCAGTATAAGAGCTTCTAATACAATAATAAGATTACAGACGAATAACTACATGAATATACTAATACAACTCATCTTTAAATACAACATTGAGATTAGTCTAGTACATAAGAGGAAGAATTGTAATAGTCCAAAAGCTAGGAGCTCACCCTACATCTCTGAACCATAGTTGCTCCGCACGACGCACACAACAATAGAGAGAACCCATACTATGATCTGCAGGTTGTAAAATATAATATGAGTACCAAACGTGTGGTACTCAGTAGAAAACTACTAAATGAGCTCCAAAGATAATGTAAATATAAATAACATGTAAGCAGGAATGTAAACTACACTCCAAATATCCAGAAAATAACATAATAAGTCTAAGGAAGCCATAAGGATAACTCCTCTTCTTAACATAGTTCGGAACCTAAGAATTCAACTCTATATTGCTGGCCATTATATAAATAAAAAGAAGAAGACAAATATATAGTACTATACAAGACAAAGAAATGGATATACAACATGGATAAATGAAGAAGGGGATGGACATACGGTAATACCATAATTACATATATAGATAGATATATACATAAACAGGGATAACTTAAAGGTACCACATAAAGTAGTCATACTAGAGTCTTAAGTTCTCTTAATTATTGTAGGAACCAGTACTAACATAATCAGTGTCTCTAATCCATACGTCTAAGCATGAGATAACTATTCCTAATAAAATAACTATAAGAAAAATGAATCTGAATCATACCTCAAAGTCACGAATAAACCATAATAACAATAATAAAGAAGTAACCGACTAGCCCGAACAAACCATACCTAATCTGGACCCCATAAGCCAAAAGGTCCAATTAACACACAACATACCACAAGTAATACTCATCACATATGATTATGTAACCCCTTATAAGGCTGATAGATATAGGCACATACTGGTGATAAGCAATGCACATGCAAAGATGAATGCAAGAATAATCCATACTACTACAATTGATCCAGATACCATAATGTAACCCAATGTATACACCTCCTCCAGCCCAACAGCTTGTAAAGGTAGGACCTACGGTGGCCTCTTTTCTTATCACGATGACTCATTGAAGAAGGGGACCTAGGGGGTTCGAGGGTATCTATATATGCCAACCTAGTCCTGATTCAGGATTTAAAATACCTATTGTCATTATCAACCCACTATGTTCGGTACTAAAGAGATAGATACATCTATATACGGACTAGAACTATAGCTAAAGGAGTTTGTCAAGTCAGTAACTCTATTGCTAGGTATAGGTTATAAGGCAAAGTCATCATAAAAGGATAGAAAGGGCTGAAATCTTTCTTGATTGACGTAAATAGTAATAGTTAAATTGTAGACCAAAATCTATCTTGACCAAATCTCTAAAACATCATTATTAGTCTCAAAAAATCATAAGTCATTCATTAAGGTAATGGAATTTGTATTATAAAAAAAACCATTTTAAAAGTTAAAAGTGGAAATAAATTTCTTTTTAGAAAACAGTAGTAAAATCATATTTTTGGTTTGAATCGTACCATTTACAATATTAGTGAGCATGAATGTAACGAGTCTATGTGTGTCATCACTAGTATCCAAATAATATGATTATGAGCATCTAAATGTCTATAAACTATGGAAACATCCTTTACATGGATAAATCACTTTCCAGAATCCAGTAAATATCATAATCACGGCCTTTGGCACAATAATATATAATCGGCATAAACCATATAAAAATTCGATAAATCATCATAATCCACCGCATTAGGTAGTAAACCTTACACTAAAAGGTTATTAGCCTCAACTATGTCTAATATTCTAGTAGTCTGGGGTAATAGGATTCTAAAAGCATAATAAGTATTTCACCTTACTGGTCGATTCACCCATCTAATTCTCAAACTCATAAATTAGGCTAAGTCGCAATGTTCTACTTGTAATCACATCCTAACATCCCCATATAACATCAAAAACATATAAAATACACCATCTTATGAAGAAGTATAAATAGAAGCCTACCTCGATGCCAAATTGCAAACCCTTAAATCGACCATAAATCATCAGCCCTCGATATATGATCTCAAAATGTCGCCATGCTATTAAAACTGTAATATGCATGTCATTAAGAGTAAAATAAGACTTATATTACTATATTAAGTGTCATATCAAAATTAGGATCAAGAAACGGCCTACAAGACCTGTAAATGAAATCCAAAATTAAACTCATCACAAGGTACCTCAAAGGATAGACAATGTGTTCTTAAAAGTTGAGTACAAATAGATTGTAAATTGGGTTTCAAATTAACCCTTAAAGTCTAGGAATTTAACATCTAATTATTAGAATTTACCATGAATTAGGATGGAAATTAAAAAAAATATTAATGAAAAATAACCAAGGAGGTTAGGCAAGATTACCTTAGCTTCAATGGATGATTTTCCACTTTTTCCCTCTCTTTGAGCTCTCAATTTAGTGTAAAAATGGTAAAAATAATGGTGGAAAATTCGATTGATAAAAAGGGGTTAATAGCCACCAGATACTGCTTAAGCGGTCACCCTGTAGCTTAAGTGATAGCTGGTTAAGCAGTTCCATGATCGCTTAAGCGATTTGAAATAGCTGGCAGGTATCTCTTAAGCGTCTCCCAGGATGTTTAAGTGGACAGAGACATTGCTTAATAGTCCCTTGACCAAAGGTTCAAGGTCTCTTAAGAGACACTATGTCGCATAAGCGAAGACCGATTAAGCGGTCATATAATTTCTTAAGCGGTTGTTGTTAGCCTCCTAAGTCTTTGTTTTAATAGTGACTATCTAACAAGTGTATCTTTGCATGAGATTATTAGCCTCCTAAGTCTACGTTTTAATAATGAAAAACTAACAAGTGTATCCTTGTAGGATATTGAGGACTACTAATGTAGGAACGACATCAATTCAAAATATGCGGCATCCAAATAATCAGTCACAATAAGAACAAATGGAAGGAGAATCTCAAACCAAAAACTCATAAAAAATTAGATCAATCACAATCAAGTAAAAGAAGAAAAAAGATATTGAAAGATTGAAGGGTATCTCAACCGAAGATATGAAGGATCAAAAGAACTAACTCAATATGGAAGCAAGAAAGAGAACCAGCTCCAAAAATGGAAGAATATCCAATCATAAGAAAGAGGATCACAATATTCAAATAGTATCACAAGAAAATCTATCAAATATCTTTAAAATGAAAGAAGGATCACAATCCCAGAATCACGATAGACCAAATAAATCAGGACATAAAGAAAAACAAGGAAGGTGACAACTGTCATATGGACATATCTGATATAGGCATGTATAATTGTGGAAACTGCACCATGTATGGACATATTTGATCTGGACATACATTATGGTGTCATCCCTCAATCAAGGAATCAATTCAAATCCTTAATTGGGAAGAAATCTCTTAGGTTTCCTTATAAAAAATAGCAATAAAAGACTATAAAAGAAGAAGAAGACTAAAGATAGACATGGGTTATGCAACTTCATGAAGAAAAATTAAAGTGTCTCAATCTTAGTTCCACAAGACTTTGTAACTTTTAGTTTACAATTGTTATATAACGAGTACGATTGAGTAAACTTTGTAACATCAACTAAAGTTATGTCATATGATCTGAAGAGAAAAATAAGTCTTCAAAACTTGGTTCCTATCATTGTACTCGATCCCAACTTTAAATGGTCTTAGGAAACTTTGAAACCCAAGGGAACTAGAAGTAGGCATCACATTGGTTTTCCAAATTAGGATAAATCTTTGTGCCTTTATTTTGTGTTTAAATATTTATCATCTTAATTGTGTTAAATCTAATTTGTTTTGTGAAGTCCAATGATCTGCAGGCATGTCAACTGTGAGGAGTCAGCAGTCGGCTCACAGAAAAATTTCAATTCACCCCCCTCTTGAATTTCAATTTGTATGAGATTAGGTCTCACCAATACCATTGCTTAACTATAAGTGAGCAAAGATTTAATGGCCAATTATCAAATTCCCGGTGATATTCTTCAGTATGGTCATTCCTCCGTAAAACCATCATACTTTATTAGACAACATTACTCTTACTGGAAGAATAGGTTTAGAACCTTTGTCCAATCAAATGATTTCTAGGCCTGGGTTGTCATAAAAAATAGTACAAAGCCATTTCCAGGACTCAAGGAGTAGCCAAAGGATAGACAAGTAATGAAATAATTCTAACATAGAAGACCTTGAAAACTTTGAGGTCACCAAAGAATAGCAAGAGTTAATTCAAACCAATGCATGGGCAATAAGTTTACTTTTGTGTGTAGTTAGAGGGGAAGAATATGAAAAGATATCAACTTATGAAATAGCAAAGGAAATATGGGACAAATTGGCAGTAACCTATGAAGGAACTTACAAATTCAAGAAGTCAAAGATTGCTACCCTCGTTAATGAATATGAGTTGTTCAAAATGAAAGAGAATGAGAACATTTAAACAATGTTTTCCAGATTCAGTAAGATCGTATGAGAACAGAAATCACTAGGGTTGATCTATCCATATAACCTGCAAGTCCAGAAGCTGGTCTGAAGTCTCCCAAAGATTTGGGAAACCAAGGCTGCCATTATAGGAGACAGAGATCTTCACAATATGACATATGACAAACTATGAGGTAACCTTATTGCATGTGAGAAAAATTATATTATCTGGTACCGCAAGGAGGAGAAAAAGAAACCAATAGCATTCCATACTACTCCAACCGAAGAAGTGGAAATTCTTAAAGATACTAATAGTGAAGAAATGGCTCTCATAACTTGTGGAGTAAGAAAAGTCATGAGACAGACACAACATAGATCCCAAGGATCCAAGAATGATGATTCCACCAGTAACGATAATCGTTGTTATTATTGTGGAAGGTTTGGTCACTTTAAACAAAACTATACCGAGTTAAGGAGAAGATTGTCAAGAAAAAATAAAAACTTTAGAGCTTGGAGTGATGAAGATGAAACTAAAGAAGTAGAAGCCGCCATTATGTGCTTCATGGAAATAGATGAATCACCGGGGTAAGAATACTTGATTGTTAGAATTTTAATATTCTTGAATCTAACTTAGATTCGATAACTGGCAAGTTTCAAAGGGTTATAGATGAATATAACAAAATTGCTCAAGAACATAAAAGTTGTGAAGCCTGATTTAAATGAAAACTTGAGGAGGAACATAGAATTCATCAAATAGAAATTGAAGCATGTTAAATTGAAATTAATTTTCTTCATGAAGATCTTGATTATGTAAAAATAAAGCTAAACAATTTAAATAAAACTCCTACTCACAGTTTTGTAAAATCTGACTTTTTCCAAAATAGATCTAGCTCCTCATCAAAATCTTTAAATTAGCTAACACCTTTTTTTCTTTTCGAGGACATATCTATTTTATGTGTAGATAGAGAGGGAACTAATCATATAGCTATAGACATAAGCGTAAACGTGTATGGGTTTGGTGGCCCAAAGGAAGCACATGTAATCCATAAGGACCAAAGACCACTTGGGTACCTAAATAAAACCGATCTTCTTGTATTAAAGGAGCAGGTTCGCAAGAGCTACAAGAATGGAATATGGGTCATTGATAGCAGATATTCTAGACATATAACCAGTCAGTAAGGTTCGGTGACAAAGATAGTGTCAACGTCATCGGAGCTGTCCTAGTAAAACTCAGCTCATCATGCGAATTCATGGAAGTATATCTAGTAGAGGGCCTCTAACACAATCTTCTAAGCTTCAGTCAGCTCTGTGATGACGGATTCAAATTACTCTTCAAAGTTAAAACTTACTCAATCAAACATGACAAAAGAAACATCTCTCTTAATGCATTGACAACATTTACACTTTAAATAGTACTGACTTTACTACCTTAACATGCCTCACTGTGCAAGCCAATGATACTTTTTCTAGACTCAAATTCATGAAATGTCAGCCAAAACTAAAGTTAAAAAAGGATCACATATGTGATGCTTGTCAATAGGGGAAGCAGACCCGAACATCATTCAAAGTCAAAGACATTTTCTCCACTATAAAACTTCTCTAAACAATCCACATGGATCTATTTGGTCCCACCAAAACTTCAAGTATCAGTGGAAAGAGATATATTTTTATCATAGTTGACGAGTATTAACAGTTTACTTGGGTAATGTTCCTTTCTCATAAACATAAGAATTTCATAAATTTTGAGATTTTTTATAGAAAGGTAAAGAGAGAATTTGAAAATAAGGCCTTTAAGGTGTATTGTGCTCAGAATGGATACTCTCAAATTTTCTCTTTACCTCAACCCCTCGGTAAAATTATTGTAGTGGACGTAAGAATCGGTCTCTCTAGGAAACTGCAAGGACAATGTTGATATAACATAATCTCCCAGATCATTTCCAGACAGAATAAATAAGCACCAAATGTCACATCATTAATAGGTGCTTGATCCGATATATTCTAAAGAAAATGCCTTATGAACTATGGAGAGAAAAGAAGCCCAACATCAATTATTTCCATCCTTTTAGTTGTAAATACTTTATTCACTATAATGGTAAGAATAGCTTGGGAAAATTTTATCCTTGAGTGAAAAATGTATTTTTCATGGGTAGTCTCCCACCATTCGTGCCTACAAGGCCTTTAATAAAAGAACTTTATGTGTTGAGGAATCTATGCATATTGTACTTGATGAATCTAATCAATTCTCTACGAGTTTGAGTGGTGATAAAGAACAAGTGGGCAATCTACGATCTGAGAAAAGTAACAGCATGATCTCTGATCCACCACTAGATAAGTCTACTACACCCTCCTAAGAGTCGACTCATAAAGCAGAAAATGTAAAATCAGGTATTCTAAAAGAGTGGAAGAACGATGATAGTCATCCAAACAAATATATCATTGGAAATCCATTGAATAAAGTGCTAACAAGAGCATCATTAAGGAGACCAGCAGTTGTTGCCCTTATTTCTCAATTGAACCCAAGAAAACCGATGAGGCCCTCAAAGATGAATCATGGTTTGAACCTATGAAGAAAGAACCAGACCAGTTTGAATGAAATCAAGTTTGCACTCTAGTTGAAAAACCTATAAACTTCTCAGTAATTCAAACCAGATGGATCTACAAAAATAAACTATATGAAGAAAGTTAAGTTATTAGAAATAAATCCAGACTTGTAGCTCAAGTCTACTCCCAGATAGAAAGTATTGATTATGATAAGACCTTTTCCCCCGTGGCAAGGTTCGAGTCAATACGAATTTTATTAGCTTTTGCCGCGTTTAAATATTTTAAGTTATATCAAATGGATAGACAAAGTGCTTTCTTAAATGGATTTATTCATGAGGAATTTTTTTATAAATCAACCCCCCAAATTTGAAGGTTCATCATATCTAAATCATGTTTTCAAAATATCAAAAGCACTCTACGGTCCCAAACATGCTCTAAAAGCTTGGTATGAGAGATTGAGTACCTTTTTACTAAGTAACAATTTTCCAAAGGGTAAAATTGATACAACTCTATAAGCTTGATTCAAATTTTCTCATTGTGTAAATTTACGTTGATGATATCATTTTTCGTAGTTATAACATCTCTATGTGCAAGATGTTATACAAAAGATGCAAAAGATAAATTTATATACAAAAGATAAATTTATTAGCAATATACTATTTGATATAAAGAAAAAGTAATATATACATATACATACATACATACATATATATATATATATATATATATATAAAACAAGAAAGAGCACAAATTATAAAATATAGAAATAAAATGCAAAAACAAAATGAAAAAAAATAAAAGAGTATAAATAGTACGGGATGACTTTAGAGTTTTTGTATATCTTTATCAGTTGATACAACTACAAATGCACCATATACAGATGCAATTACATACATTTCAAACATCGGCTGAATTTTAAAGTTATTTAATCAAATCTACCAATTATTGTATATCAAATACAGTCAATTGCATACAATTGATACATTAGCTACAGATGATAATTTTTGAAAGTTAGGCTAGGGCACCACCAGGGAATAATTTATGTGTACAAAACGGGTCATGAGAATCCACAATTATTTGACTAAGCTCGATATATTATTTGCATAATTCTTAAAAATATATCAAAAATTAAGTAAAGGAAGCCCATGCTCAAAATCTCTAGATTGTTCACTAGTTGGAGGAATGTTGTGTGAGTTCATGTTCGCAAGTTCGATCCTGAGCAGCAGCTTCATCCGCCCCTTTTACCAATTAAAAATATTTTTTTGAAAACAGTTCTCAAGTCCTAAAGGCTAAAACTCAAACAACGGTCTTTCTTTCTTAATACATGGAGTTTTCTTTTTCAATTTAATAGCAGCAGTAGTCTCCTTTTTCTTTTTGTTTTTGTATTTCTACCTAAGAAAACTTAAAATGTCTCATTGAGCCAAAATCCACTGTAAACAAGTGGCCACTAAAATTAAATCAGATGAATCTTAATTATTCACTTATGAAGCTGACGTTTATTTTGCAGGTTGCTATTACAAGTGTGGAAAGAGCATTTCCCTTGATAAAGTTCATTCATAAATGATCTACGTAATAGAATTGGTGAAAATATTTTGAATAATTTTTTAGTTTGCAAAATAGAGTGCATGATATTTGCATTTGTAAATAATGGTACTATTATAGATCATTTTCAAAATATGAAGTCTCATCGAGTACAACTATAAACTGATGATACTTTTGTGATAAAGTAATTAATTATCTCTTTCTTACTAAGTTGTTGTCTTTATTAAATTTTAGATGTTATCTTTAAAGCAATAGTGCACCCATCTTCTTGAAATACTAAATTCACCTCTGGGCACCCCAATTTGCTAAAAGTGTAGCTATTTCTGGAAGTGTGGTATAAATGTTATCTCTGATAAAATTAGGCAAAAAAATCATTTAATGAATTCAAGTATGTAATTGAATGCCAAATTAGAGTGAAAATAGTATGTTAAATTCTCAAATTTCCTTGTCAAAGTTTCCTTCTATCTAATCTCTTGATTTTATGAGTCATAAGCCAATCAAAAACAAGTATATTAACCTTAGGGTGTCAGTTAATCATTAATTTAATGCTGTAGGTTGAAATCGCTTCATTTGATTAACCTACGCGAGCTCCTTCATTTCAAATTGGCACAACTAAATTTGAAATTCATTACTATTCGTATTAATACCCAAACTAGGGTTTTACATCATGATATTTCTCCTTCACTGCAATCGCAGTAATATGATTAATTAATTAGTGTGTAAGTGCAATAAACATTGGTTTGAATTTCCTAAACATATATGATCGCAACCCTTAACTCTGACCGAAGATGTCAATATGTACAAGTGACTTCAAAGTATGCAAGTCATTCAAAAGAAAATCAAAAGGAAAGAATTTAGTAGACATTAGGTTACATTCACAAAACTTAGCAATAGAAATGAGTTTCTTTTTTATTAATGGAGCACAAAGTGTGTTAGAAAGCTTAAAAGCAATTTTAGATACCTGAATTAAAGTTGTACCAGTGCGAGTAATGGTAATGGTTTACCATTATCCATAGAGATTTTTTCTATTCCTGTTTACTCTTCAAAGTTGTGAGGTTCAAAATGACGTGATGAGATGCTCCAGAGTCTAGAACCCAAGATTTTTCAAATGATTGCACGCTAGATGCAAAGTTAGCCTTAACATCAAAATGATTGTGCAACTTGTAACAATGAACATCAGTTGTGTGACCAAAATTTTTTCACAATTGACATTTGATAGATTGTTTAGACTATCTTCTATTTTATTAATTTTTAGAATTTGAATGCTGATTTTTAGAACTCTATTGTCAAGATAGAGATAATTTTTATAGTTGATTACTGAAGCAAGGATTGTTCTTGTGGAATTATGGAGGTATGTTAGAATTCTGAGTGACAACAACTATGATTATAGAGGATGGGTTCTCCAGATCTTGATGTTTTAGTAAAAACTCATGATCTGTGATCTTGTGAAATAATTTTTCAAAGCTTAAAGAAAAGTCTCATATGTGTATCACAACAGAGATTTAAGATACTCGGGGCCAAGGCCACTTAGATTTTGATAATAAGTTCATCATTATTAACAGAAGAATCAGTAACTTTAAGAGAATTGGAGAGAGATAGAAAAACTACTATAAGTATTCTATAGTGGTTTTGGAGGCTTTCTTAGTATTTTGTATTTTATCTCACAAGCTAAAGATGTGAGTATGAATATTGTTTGCGTAAGCTGTGTGAAGGGGTTCCCATACTTTGTTAGCAGATAGTTTTGCTGCAATAGTTAGAGCAATCGATGCGATCATTTCTTGTTGGATAAATTGATCCCGAGAGAACCAGATTTGATAATGAGATTTTTTATAGTTAGATAATTTTAGGTAATAGGTGATGGAGTACTTGTGATTCCATCAAGATGTCCCATGAGTTGATATCCATTTAGAAGAATCACTAGATGTGCTTTCTATGTTGAAAAATTGAGGTTACCTTGTAGTATAGTTAGTAAAAGAGCAAAAAGGTTAAATCGCTAACATGAGTGGAGGTAAAAGTACAAAACTACCACCAATAGTAGCATTAATAACTGGAGCCATAAATGAGAAATCTTAAGGAGAATGAAATGAATCTAACTCAGTTGAGCTAATGGGAGCTTTGATACCATATAAAAATTGAGATAAAAGGAGGCTGAAAGATAATCTTATTGAAACTGCCCGCAAAATTATATACATGACCTACAACATAAGCTAAAATATACATAAATACACCTAGATTTGCTCTGGCATCAAGACACTTAGTTAAAGTAAACTAAAATAGTAACATGAAATAAATAAAACAATATCTTAAGGCTTAGCTAAATATATAGAAGATAAGATTAGTTAATTGGGCTGACCCAAACTAGTTAGTAATTTGATCATGTAGGTGTAAGGACCTTTCCGTTGTTATGGTATAGTTAAGCATGTTGTGGTCTTGGATTAATTCCAAGAGTGTTATGATCTAGATAAATATTTTAATAGATTAATTATTTATTGTATGATATAATATCATAATATGATATCTAAGAGAATAAGGAGTTCGTAGGAACTTTCAACTCCGAAAATAACATTTGAGGCAAAACGTTAGTTTGGGATATCAAAATATGGATATGTCTTGAAATTTGACAAAAATATGGAATTGTCAGACTTTCTACCTCACATAGGTCATTATAGTGAGAGGCAGGCCACTGCCTTTGGCTAGTTATAGTAGAAGCCAAAGTTAGCTTATCCTACACTAGTAGGCAGATCCCATTATAGTGTGGCCACTATAGTAAGAATTTGGTCGTTATAGTGGGATACATACATTTAAATATATTTTTTAGGTGTAAACATATCTTTTATTCAAAATTTGTTTAAGATCAGGATAGGCATATTTTTGGGAAATCATCATTTACCCCCAAATTTCATTGTTAAGGTAAGTTAATCCATCAATTTAACTACTTTTTTTATGATTAACCCTTAGAATCACTATGTTTTAATTATGATGAGGCAGATTAACTTGACGTAGGTTGATTTTCTAGTGTAAAGTAGTAAAATAAGGTGTAACTATTGTATTTTGGTTAAGGGTGGTAGGTTTTGGTCCTATGGTTAGAATTTTCTCTTAGAAACATAACTTTTCTAGAACTAAAGTGAATTAAGGTAGGTGATGTTTACCAAATTACACCTCACAATGAAGTATAAAACGGTTGCCGTTAAATATAAAACCCAACCAAAGTTGGGGTTGATCCCCCAAGAAATAGGTCAAAATATCAATTATTGTGTAGTCGAGGCAATCAATAACAATCTCCAATAAAAGAGGAGGTTTGTGTATATAAAGTATTTAATAGTAACAATTGTTGATTTGTTGGATCATAATTAGTATGAGAGATGTACTAGGATTGTATTCCCTAATGACGTCATAGATCCATAGGTTCTTCATAGTTCATAATCTCTCCAGGTGTTTTGTATATAGAATCAATAGGTTAAGTATATTTAGAACAACTTTATGCTCTTTTTTAAGCAGTAGTCTCAGGTAAGTTTTCTTTTCTCCTAGGCCTACATTACTAGCCTCTATTATGGATCACAAAGTATCTATCACGTACTAACAACTCAAGTAATTAAGTAGAGGTTGGAACCTCCAAGTCTCTGTTGTTTACTTACTTCTTCCCACCCATACTCACCCTCTCTTCCCAAGTAAAAAAAAAAGGTGAGGTGTAACATTGTACACCACAAAAAATAATCAAACCCAAGGAAACAACAATGCATGTATAAACACAGTTTGAGGATCACTCTTTACTATAAATACTACTTTATTGATCCATCATGGTTTCTACTATCTTAATTATGATATTTATCAAATCATAATTACAAGAGCACAAGAAGAATTCGGATAAGAAAACATAATTTTGAAATTACAATAAGAATATGAAAAACTCCAAGGTCTCACTTTGAAATAAAACCCTATAAATTGATGTTTATAGTTTCAAGACCAAAAATGTTCCTTTGAACCTTACAATAACGATAATACAACATAAACTAATACAATATAAAGAATAACAGTATTTACAGGCAAAAGGAAACCTAGTCTACACATAACAAGATTTGTTGAGTCAGTTATCTAGAATGAGTGGAAGGTACGAACGTGGTTTGATCCCATGATTGTCCTTGGTGCTCGTGGTTTGTCCGTAGACTTTGTTATCTTCGAAACTTCAACTTTATTATTCTCAGTACAACTTTGTATCTGTTATCTACAACTATATAATGTGGTCGTCTGATCCTCCTATATGTCACTTCCTGAAATATTAAGCTTAGAACCTTCCCCCTAAAACTACTTGGTACGACCTTGCGTTTAAGGTATGTTCATAGGATGCACTCTTTTGTTCCTCTTCATACTTTTCTCATGCAACCATACTTCCAAAAAATCCTTTCCACAATTAAGTTGTATGATTGTAACATCAATGCACAATTATAGAAGGCTCCAGCATTCCAGTTCTTCAAACCTAGTTCACACGCTAACACCTGAAAAACCTCATATCCATATAAAAATTACCTTTGTAATTAGAAATATTTATAGTTTTTAAGTATCTAAAGTTCCATAAGTTCACGGCACATCAACACCCTCAACTTAGAATGTTTATGTATCCTCAAGTAAACAACATACAGTATACTACCATAAGCTTAACAAAGAAAAACTAAGAGTGCTATGGCAGTCATATTTTCATAAAACTAGTTTAAGCATGCATTATTCAAACACTTATTTTCCACACTCTCTAATACCATCAAAACTCAAAATATGCAGTGCATACAAAAACCATCAACCATAATATAAAGGGGTCGAGAAATAACATTACATTATCAGCTGATAACCTAGCTCTTAAACTAATGATACTACCCGAAGAAGCTGCAAGAACAATACATCCCCTACTCTCTCACAAAAAAGAAGTTCCTACCACTCAAAAAATAATTATCAACACATGTACTAAAACAAATCTCTTACTCTCACAAAAAAGTCAAGTATTTGCATTGATACCTTAGGCTTGCCTTTATTTTCTACGCCGTAACTTTATAACAATCAATTTAGGATCACTATAGTACTTTTATTGTATTGTAATATAGTCTCAGAGATTGGGCTGAAATATGTGAGTAAAGTGACTAACCCTTCTTGACACCATATAACTTTCGGTTCCACTTTTCCAACTTTATTTTATTCTTCTCTTTTTTCAACTTTTTTGAACTTGGGGTGCAGTTTTATTTCACAGCTTCTTCTCTTTTTTTTCCTTTTCCTGTTTTTCCTTTTTCTTCTTTTTCACATTTTTCTCTCGCTTTTCCTCATTTTTTACACCATATCGCACCTAAATCCTTTTTCCTTTTGCTAACATTTTCTTCTTACCCACTCTTTTATATATCCCTATTATAACCACCCTCAACATAGGTGATTTTCCTGAGTTGAGGTGTAAAATATCCAAAGAGGGACCAGGTTCAAAGCAGTTTCACTGTAAAAATTGGAAAGATGAATAGGCTAGTTCAAAGAAAATCTACATAGGTTCAAATTCGAGATTAAGTGATATCACATTCATTTGGAAGACTTTTTTAGGCTTTTAGTATGGACTAATTGAAGAATGGCCTATGATCCTTTTCTAACCTCCTATCCTATAATGTCAACGAGACTAACCGGGCATGTTCTAGCTCGCACACATGCACTGCCAGCTGATACTCACTTGGCTAAGGGCTATGTATTTAGTTACTCTCTATTAGGCTCATTCCAGTTAGGCTACAATTATCAATTCCATAATTCTAATTTAATTACAGGAACCATTCATTCATTTCAGTTTAGATAAGAACACGATACAACACAAAATTTGAAAATATTTGGAGGGGTGGTAGTTAAATCATTACAAACAAGTTTGTAAGATCTTTTTATTTCTACCATACCAAGTTCTCTTATTTTTATCTAAGTTACACATAGAATAACAAATAACACAACAATAACAAAAATACTTATACATGTCATTTCTATCTAGAGAGCATAATCAATAAAAAAACATTGATACAAAAATCTTCAGCTACCCCTCACCCCATCATAAAAGTTAAGAAATGTCGCATGAAAACATAGATGACAATATAAAACTATGATATGGGACGTAACTGAGGCACACACAGTGCCAACAGTACTTTGATCAATAGGGGTCTATATAGGACCTCTTAATCATTCTCTACTCTCATGGCCTCAATTGTGGCGAGGGTACTCTCTGATAAGTGGGTACAAGTAGCAGTTAGTGTACTCAATGATATCATAAGAGAGTATTTGTACCCCCTCCAGTTTAAACAACTACCTTAGTAGTTGGTGGGATCTCAACATCCTTCAAAATACTTACCCCGAAAGTATGCTCACTCTATTTTGATTTCTTCATGTTTTTCGTTTCTCCTTTATTATCTTTTTTCCTCCTATGGGACTGCAAATCATCCCTCCTCTCCTCCACCACCAACTCATTATCACAAACCGAGGCAACCCCCTAGTCGCAATAATAGTGTTATGGTCACAAGTGACTACAAGCTAACCCATGAGCTTGTACCTGCTGTGAACACTGAGTAAATTAATAATAAAAACATGTGCCAGAAAATAACTGACAAATGCCATAATGTTTTAAATACTGAAATACTACTGAATTTGAAAGTCTGATAATATTTATGAAAATACTAAAATTCGATTGATAAACTAGCTGAATGTCTAAAAAGCCTCTATCTAACTGATTGTGGAGTTGATGGGACAGGCCCCTACTAACTCCATACTAAATTAACTGAAAGGAAATGCTGGAATATTGAAATAACATAATAGGTCCTTTATATATAAGGACTCACTACAACTATTGTTGCTGATAAGCTGAATTGTATGAGCACGGTCAGGAAATTATGCATCAGAACCTATGATATAAGATATCATAGCACAAAGAAAGTATGCGTTCAGTACTTAAAATATACAAGTATATGAGATGAGGTTAGGTTGTAATGAAAGGGTTAACTGTGTATGAAAACCTGACTGGCTGAATAGCATGAGATAACTAATGCATAAATGTGTGAAAGCTGTAAAATCTAAGAATGCATGACCAAGAATATATCATGATACTGAAAATTGTCTGTAAACTAAAATATTGAAATCTAGTAACTGAATAACTGATAAACTATATTCTATGGTAAAGCAAACCTGAATTGAATTTTGTATTGAATACTGAACTAATACTGTGGGAGCTATTATCTAACTGATATACCCCAATCTGAGATAATCAAGATCAAACATGCAACCCCAGTTGGAAGGGTATCAGTACTAAGCCACGGGTACTAATGTTGGCTATGTCGATCTACTAATCTAGTGTACTAAAGGACTAGGATGTCAATCCTAAACTGATAGGTGACCCTTGGGAGGAAGTCAACCCTAAACTAATGGGTGACTCCACAGAGGAAGTCAAGCCTATACTGATGGGTGACTCCTAATATCCTATGCTGGATACGTAGTTCTAGAATATAGGGACTGCTACTAACAACTCCACCAAACCAAAGGGAAATCTGACATCTAACATACGCTCAGTGCTAAATCTTTATACTAACTAAACTGACACTAATTACTGGACTGAACAAATAACTGATCTTAATAACTTACTGAATAAAAATACTCATGATTTATCTAAAACCATTCTATAAATACTGAAACTATGTAAACAGCTAAGTTCTTGGTATTTATAACCTCCAATACTGAATGGAATTATCAATAAGGATGTATAAAGCTTTAAAAACTTAATAAAGGATCATTTTTTCAATATCAAAGCCATTTAGACATTTCATCAAACACATGTGGGGTGATGATCTTAAACATAGGAATGGGGTAAATCATGTGAAAATACCATAGTTACAATATAAAACCATTAATTAGGGATTTTACATGAAAACTTAAGGCTTCAAATATGTAGGGCTACTTTCAATAAACAACACTTGTAAACATCATATATAATCGAAACTCATACAAGCTTCATGAAGATAACTCATTGTAAACATGTAAATTCATGATTTAAAATATAAAAATATATTCTTAGACTCCATGAGTGAAAAGAGCCCATGGATAAACATCACACATACCTCACTAGATGAATTCTTGAAGATTCTGTGAGGATTCTTGTACTTGAAGCTTTAATTTCTTAGTTTCTTGAGAAAGGTATTGAATCTTGTTCTTGGGAGATGATCGTTAGAGGAAATCATAAATATGTTGTTGAGAGAGGATAAGGAGTTTATGTTGTTTAAATCGATGGAAATAGTGGCAAAGTAATGCCCCTTGGGGGTTAAATATCATGGCTTGGGAGTTATAAGAGGGTAAAAGACTAAGTAGCCCTTAAACTATACTTTACTGACAATTCTCAGTAGTCCTTACGGATATACCATATGGATCATATGGTCTGGGTATGAGTTAGACTTGGCAACCCATATGCTGGACAGAGTGTGACACACCTTGATAGTGCTTTAGTATTTCGGCCATAATGTTTCACTCCGATATTGGATTAAAATGAAATTGGTATAGTTGGAAAGATATTTCAAATATCTATCTTTAGGTGTGTCTTGAGCTAAAATATTCATAGTAAAACAAAAGTTATGATCATTTGAATATGACTATAGTTAGGTACATCCCTAGAATTTAATCTCTAAAGGAGGTTTTAACTTGTTCATGATCTAGGAGCTATTTGAGGACTTAATATATGTACAAGTATCTTATAAATCTATCAAAAAATTAGGATTGATTCTTGAATTGTCTATTGGTTAGGTATGGGTCATATTTTACAACTCATACCTTAGCATACAACTAGTATACACGACTCGTATCCTGGACAAAACCTCAAGGAGTCTACACTAATGTCCTTATGACTTGGGTTCATATGAATCGTACCCCTCTATGCGATTTATGGAGGTAAAGTCATACATGGAATAGAATGCCAACTCAAACACACTGTCTTGGATACGACTATCGCATATGACTCATAAGAGTCCTTACAACTTTAAAGAATAAGTCATAAGTAGTCCAAAAACCAAGAGAATTATGGGGTATTAAACTCATACCTCTCAAACACCCGAACTTTCTCCGAGACTCTCTACAATGATTTAGGAAACAATTGAGGCTCTTCCTATATATATTATACTTTTCATTACCTTAGTGTTTTAGTAAAACCCCATCAATATAGTAGTCCTAAGCATTAGGCACATACAACTATCTCGGGTCAACACCTTTGTGAGGCACATTAATAGCAGGTCACTCAAGGATTCAGGATTAGATTGTTCACCCTCCTTCGAGGAACTAATCTCCTCAATATTATCATTCTAACATTGGTTTATGGGATGATTTCCCTCTTCAGATTGGGAAGTTTAATGATGTTAGTAGATGGAACCAATGTAGTTGATATAGTGGCCTTAGCCTTCTCAAGTTCCTTGGACTTAGCCCTAGTGTTTTTAGGAGTATGCTGATCATCAGATGCACCTGTGAAAAACTCAACCTTGAACCAACTTGAACTTTTAGACTCACTCTTCAAAGCGGAAGGTGTGTTTTTGGGTGATCGTTTCTATGAGTTCTCCTTTTTTCATCTACTTAAGGGTTTTTAGAGGTATAGTACATGTACAAGAAAGTATTAGCATCACTTTTGAGGAAATAAGGCATATTCAGGAATCTTCTAAAATGAGCCATCTTATAATCGTTGAATGAAGGTACAATCACACCTTTGATCATAGGACATACCATTATGTACCATAAAAGGACGATCATGGGATCTGACCCTCTTGTAAACTCTAGTACTTTGAAAACTGGCACCCTAAAATGATATAACCTATAATTATTTCTTGATACCACGATTGTAGGTTATGCCAGGGAGTGTGCACTAACACTTATTGGTTCAAAAAATAGAATTTGATGCTATTGACCATTTTTTAAACAAAGGATACTCAAACATCCCCTTGTTATCATTTATTGAAAATCCCTTACACCTAGTAATGCTCTCGGACTTGTTTTTCCCTACCACTCCTCATGAACTCAACTTCACATCCATTTATTTTTTACTTATTAAAATATGAAAATAAACATTAGAGTGAGACTATGCACTTACAAACTCTTTTAAAATTTTAGCTGCTCGGAGAATTGTATAAGTTTGAAACAAATAAGAGTAGCTAACTTAGACAAATTATTGGTACGAGTTTAAAAATCTTTCTCTTATTGATTGTTTAATGTTGTAGAAAATGGGTTTGAACACTTATTGGATTCAATTGGGTCTCAGATATAGGGTTTAATTCATTAAAACCTAAGTTTGGTCTAGATGGACAAGGTCTCCCTTAATTTATTGGACCCAACATCCAACTCTTAATCACGATTGTGGTTCCTACCTATACTAGGAGGATTGAATAAAACTTACCAAGGAAGCTACAATGATTAAGGACGGTCGTGATAAATAACTATGATCGGTCCTTAAAATTTTAGGCTTGACGACCTGTATGATAATTTTTAGGAGTTTGATCAGATGATTAGTACCATAATTGTGACACTTAAGTATGATCGTGTTGACCAATCATAATATAACTCCTAAATTTCATCCCTCTATACATTATGGAAAATGTGCAAATGACTGAACCAACGATCGTGTGACCTTTCCACTATCATAATATCCTTTTATGGGTTTAGTGCTGATTCCAGTTCAAAAGTTTCTTTTTTGCACAATCCCTGTATAAGAAACACATATTACCCTATAAAAATAGAAAGTACAAGATCATGGGTTTCCTCCTAAGAAGCACTTGATTTAACATAGTGGCATGATGTGGCTAAGTTGGTTACTCATGCTTCACGGACTATCCCATGGGATCACTCCTATGAAACACCTTATTTAACATTACGAAATAACTCGTGTGTTATTAACTTCTTAATCACCATCTAAATCCCCTTCGTATTTAACTTTTACTTCATCAATGTCACCAAGATAGCATTTCACCCTTTGGCCATTTATCTTAATCTTCTAGACTTCTTTATTTTCCAGCTTAATCGCACCATAGGGGAACACTCTATTCACTTTTTACAGTCCTCTCCACTTTGACTTTATCTTTCCTTAAAACAACTTCAGCTTAGAATCAAATGACAATACTATATTGTCTGCCAGGTGATTCTCATTTCTCAATCTTGTGATATTGGTATAATTTCATCCTTCTCTTATATAAAGCTAATTGTTCATAGGCACAGAGACAAAATTTATTCATCTCATTCAACTATTCAAGTCACATCTTAGCCGCATCACTTTATTCCATATTCAATCTCTTTAATGCCCAGAATTTCTTATGCTCAAGTTTGACATACAAGTGGAATGCTTTACCATACGCATATTGATATAAGGAATCACCAATATTGGTCTTATATGTTTTCTGGTAGACCCGTGGTGCATCATCTAGATTTTTAGTCCAATTTATCCTATTGGTTTTGACAGTCTTCACCAAAAATGGACTTGCCTCAAGATTGGAGACCTCAACATGCCTGTTTGTCTGATGATAGTAAGGTGTTTACACCTATGTTTAACACCATTTTTCTCAAGCAAGGCTTTAAATAAACACTTTAAAAAGTGCAAGCCTCTATCAGTAATGATAACCCTTGGTATCTAAAATCTAGAAAATATATTTATTCTCAAGCATGTTGTGACACTCTTCACTTCATTGTTTGGGAGAGCAACTACCTCCACCCATTTCAAAACATAGTCATCAACCACCAAAGTATACCTCATACCATGTGATCTAATAAAGGAGTCCATAAAGTCAATACCATATACATTAAACAGATTAATCTCAAGAATAATGGTAATTGGAAGCTCACGCCTTCACGAGTTATTTTTTTCCTTTGGCATTGGTTACAATCCTTGGCATAGTTGTGTGCTTTTAGTAAGTGTGGTACAATAGTATCCCAATTACAAGATCTTGTGCACAGACTATGCACCATTATGATGACCACCAATTGATGATGATTAACTTGCCTCTACGATACTCATCATCTCAACTTTAGGAACACATTTTTGTACTACTATATCTCCATAACTTTGAAATATGTATGGCTCATTTGAAAAGAACATAGTTACATCATATATGAATTTCTTACGTTGCTAAAATGATAGGTCTTTAAAAACCACACTACTAGCTAAATAATTTGAAAATTTTGCATACTGCAAAATCAAATCTTGTGATGCAGCCAATACCTATTCGTCCAAAAATGTATTTTCAATCTCGAGCTCATCCATAGATTTCAACATGGTATCTTCTTTAAGGTATGATAATATAATACCCCGTACTTCTACCTAGATTTAAATCATCCCAAGAATGCTAAAACTTACTTTGAAAGATGAATCCACTTTTGTACACGTGGAATTTTTAAGATTTTCACTTTTTGTTGAGTGAGAGATTGAATAAGCTTTTGATCGATACTCATTTCATCAAAATCTGGTATCATGGCATAAAGTTATGGCTGCAATACAAAAAATAGTCAAAACTACACAAGTGCGACGGTGAGAGCCAACGGACCATCGAGCTAGCGATGGACTATCTCCCAAGCCATCGCAGTGGAGGAAATGAGACCACCTTATACCTAAGGGTGACGGCTTAGGCCGACGGACCATTGAGATAGTGACAAACCATTGCCCAAGCCATCACAGCAGAGGTAGTGAACCCCTATTCTTCCCAGGTACGACGGTCAGGACCGATGGACCATCGCACCCACCATTGCATAGTTTGTTTAGTTATTTTAAAGTCATTTTTAAAAGGATATTTGGACCTTTTCCACTCGTTTTAACCCTCTAATTATATATGATCAAGGCTCATAAGTTCATTATCCATCGACAACATCAAATTAGGGTTTTCTCTCAAAGATAATCCCCATGAACAAGAAACCCTAGGTGTTTAATTCCAAGTCAAGAATTTAAGTTGTCGTCCATCAATCTTCAAGAGACTCATAACCCAGGTATGTCATGTGTTAAGTCATGGGTCCCTTTCACCCATGAAGCTCAAGAATCTCTTTTCAAAATACAAGATTTGTATTTTTATGAATGTTCATGATTTAAATAGAATTGAAATTCATGTTCATGATGTTGTAGAGTGTTGATTCATGTTTTAAATTACATATTCCAATGAATGACCCAAGATATAAAGATTTGCATAATAATCATGATACACCCCCTTAAATTTACACGTTGATTTATATATCCATGATTATAAGATGTGTTGATGATTGTATAACCAAATCATGCTCCCCATGTGTTTGATTAAATGCCTATGTGATGAAAACATGCCATAATAGTATGATAATATGAAATCCCCAATCATGTAAAAGTTTATGCATGTCAAATATTCGATGAAATATCTTAGTCAGTGAATTATGGATACACGTGTAACCCTTGTGGTGCTTTAGAACTTCTACTTCATGAAATTTCCTACTTATTGTATTGTAGATTGTGATATTGGTCATGTATTCAAAAAAGTCATGCTTTGTCTATTTCATTCTATCGAGTCCTGGGGGGTACTTGTACTTGATAATTAGCTATGTGCCTAGAGCGAGTGTCATGTTTTCAAGATACTCTCAGTTGAGCCATGTTTATAGAAATTCAGTCTGTCATGTGACTCAAGAAAACTCAATAAACTCAGTAATCTCAGTAATCTCAAAACTTTAATAATCTCAGTAGTATTTTGCTTATCAATGGAACTCAGTTAATTCAGTCCAATTCAATTCAGTAATCCATATTCAGTGTCTATTTAGATGGGAGTAGGAATTACCACCGAGTGAACCACACTGTAAAATGAGGGTGTGATTCTTAGAAGTCATCTTTGTATTCCAGAACTATGTAGCCAGCATAGGTTGAGACATCAGCACTATCAGATGAGGTAGATAAGCACTATCAGATGAGGGCCCCACCATTCCCTTTTGGGGACACTGTCAGGTGAGGGTTTCCTACAACTTATCCTTACTATTGGTGTGGTATTAACACCCTTCCAATTAGGGTTACAAACTAGACCCCACCTCATCTATATTGCTTTATTTGGGGAATGTCGATTAGATAACTACTTCCCATAGTTTCAATATAGAATTAGGACTATCAGATATGGTCATTCAGTCTCATTAATAGAACTCAGATAATTTTACAGAATTCAGGACTGTCAGATACAGTCAACTCAGAACAGTACAGAACTCAGCTACTTCCATCAGAAACTAGAATATTAGATACAGTCACTTAGTATTAGTTATTTTGGTTACACAGTTATCAGTATCTCATGTTATCAGTACTTATATTCATTAATCATGTTATCACAAACACAGTTACAGTTATTATGTATTAATGCATGTATTCTCACGCTCATGTTATTTAGTCAGTTAGTATAGTTCATGCATTTGAACCCTTTCATTTATCCTACCTCACATTCATACCATTACATTCAAATGTACTAACACATTTGCGCTATGGTGTTTTATACCATAGGTTTAGAAGAATGAGCTCCAAAGCATCAATAGTATTCCAGTCTCAGCAGTTAGAGTCAACAGTGAGTCCTCATCCTTTGAGGACATGACCATTACTTTATTATCTCATTAATTAATTTATTTCAGTAGTTGGGGTTAGTTGGGGACATGTCCCAACAACTCCTTATTCAGACAGTTCAATTAGTTAGAGGCTTTTTAGACTAGCATATTCAAACAATTATTTCAGTTGTTTTAGTATTAATATACTATATGTTCAGATGTTATATTTTTATCTGGTTTGAGCCTTATGGCCTTTAATCCTTTATTTCCATATTTATATAGTATATTATGTAGTGTGCAGGTACAGATATCAATCATGGATTAGCTTATGGTCCTTTGGAGTCATGTGCATTGTGTATCATTCCGGGTACCAAATTTGGGGTGTTACAAACTTGCTATCAGAGCCCAAGGTTTAATAGAGTCCTTGAAAGTCTGAATGCCACATCTAGTAGAGTCTTGTACATGGGCGTGTTGCACACCACATTTATTTGCAGGAGGCTATAGGATGTTTTAGGAAAAAAAATTCTTCTTTCAGTATTCATGTCGTGCTAGTGAGCTAATCTCAAGTAAAACTCTCAATCCCGTCTAATTTATTTCCCCTTTTTTTCTATAGAACATACCTCCTAAAAGAAGAAATTGGAATAAGCCATCCCCTCAGCCCGAAGATTCCTTTGGTGAACATATCTCTCATGCAGAGTTCAGATCTATATTCACTACTCTTACTCAGTTAGTTACTGCTCAAATTGAACGACTAGTTGTCGTTCTGGCCAATCTAGTGGCCAATTTAGCTTTGGCCAAGATTCGAGACTCAACCCGAATGAATTCTCCATCCTTGTTTGGGTCTAAGTCAAATGAAGATCCTTAGGAATTTTTTGATCAAGTTTAGAAGGTTACGAACATCATGGGGTTAATTATAGTGAGAGCACTGAGCTAAATGCATATCAGTTGCAGGATATCTCACACTTGGTTTACACAGCGGAAGTCAGAAAGACCAGATGATGCAGGGCCTATTGAGTTGGAGGAGTTTGACACCATAATCTTAGACAAATTTATTCCCCTAGAGCTGAGATAAGCTAAGGTATTGGAATTTATCAACCTCAGGTAGGGCAACATGATGATGAAATTAAGGTATTAGAATTTATCAACCTCAGATAGCAGGGCCAAGGTGAGTAAGTTTGTTTCTGGGGTGAATTATAGTATAGTCAATGAGTGTAGGTCTGTGATGTTAAATAGTGACATAAACATAACCAGTCTTATGAATCATGCTCAGCAGATAGAGGAGCAAAAGATTAAGATAAGGGTGAAGCTGAATAAGATAGAAAGGATAGGTAGTTTTTACTTTACTCAACCCAAATTCGAAGGAATAAACCATTCTTAATTTGTCCTAAGTCTGTAGTTCCAACTACTTCTTATGCTATTTCTCCATCTACTAAGTTCAGCGATGATAACAGAGATAGAGCGTCAGGCTCTAAGTCTCAGGGCAGTGTCAGCAATGCTTGAACTAATTCCTTTGGTGAGACTTGTGGTAAGAACCACAACGGTAATTGTAGAGTAGGTAGCGATGTCTATTTTAGATATGGAAAGCTAGGCCAAAGAGTCAGAGATTATCCCCAGTCAGGTTATTAGGGTCAGCATAATCATTCCTCAACTCAATTCGATCGCCCAAACCAGTAGGGTGCCACCTTCAGTGCTACTAGTGGGCAACGCCCAAATAGACTCTATGCGTTTTATTCCCAACAAGATTAAGAAAATTCTCCTGATGTGGTTACTGGTACGTTATAGATTCTTCATGTGCATGTTTGTTCTTTGCTAGATCTTGGAGCTTCTTTATCTTTTATTACTCCCTATATAGCAGTTGATTTCGGAGTGAGTCCAAAAATTCTAGTAGAGCTCTTTTTAGTCTCTACCCCAGTGGGTAAAACCATCATATCCCAATAGGTATATAGGAACTTTCTCATTATGGTATCTCAGAAAGTCACTTTAGAAGACTTAGTCAAATTAGATATGACTGATTTTGATGTCATTCTCAGCATGGATTAGCTTTATTCCTACTATGCCACAGTCGACTATAGAAATAGAATAATCCAATTTTAGTTTCCAAATAAACCTATCCTAGAGTGGTAGGGTAGCACTTCAGTGTTCAGAGGTTATCTTATTTCCTACCTTTGGACAAGGAAACTTATATCTAAAGGATGTGTCTATCATATTATTCGAGTTATGGACACTAGTTATGAAACTCCCATTCTCGAATCAATCCCAGTCGTAAATGAATATTCAGATGTCTTTCCCAAATATCTTCCAGGAATTCCTACCAAAAGAGAAATAGACTTTGGCACTGATCTTCTTCCAGATACTCAGCCTATATTTATTTTGCTATACAGAATAGCACCATTAGAACTCAGAGAATTGATAGATCAGTTGACGGATCTCTTAGATAAGGGATTTATCAGACCAGTATGTCCACATGGGGCGCACCACTCGTATTTATGTGCAAGAAAGATGGCTCTCTCAGAATGTGTATAGACTACCGTCACCTCAACAAGTCACAGTCAAGAACAAGTATCCACTTCCTAGATTTGATGACATGTTTGACCAACTTTAGGGTGCTAGTTACTTCTCTAAGATAGACCTCAAATAAGGCTATCATCAGCTCAGAGTCAAGGAATATGACATTCTGAAAACAACTTTTCGTACTCGGTATGGTCACTTTGAATTCCTAGTCATGTCCATTGGTTTACCAATGCCCCAATAGATTTCATGGACTTGATGAACCGGGTGTTCAAGTAGTACTTAGACATGTTCTTCATAGTATTCATATATGATATTTTGGTTTATTCCTGCAGTATGTGTAATCAGGCAGACCATCTCAAAATCGTACTTCAGGCTCTTAGAGATCATCAAATGTTCACCAAATTCAGTAAGTGAGAATTTTGGCTAAGGTAAGTAGTATTCCTTGGTCATCTCATTTTCGATGATGGCTTTAGAGTTGATCCTCAAATTACCGAAGCGATAAGAAACTCGTCCAGACCTATCTCTCTATCAGATATCAGGAGTTTCTTGAGTTTGGCTAGCTATTATAGACAATTTGTTGAGGTATTTTCTTCTATTGGATCCCCTATGTCCAGATTGACTAAGAAGAAAGTCAAGTTTAAGTGGTCAGATCCTTGTGAAAAGAATTCTCAGAAGTTGAAGACTTGACTCTCCTCAGCTCCAGTCTTAGCTCTTCCAGATGGTGTCGTAGTGTAATGTAATACATATAGAGTAGGTTTAGGTTGTGTCCTCTTGCAGCATGGTAAGGTCATAGCCTACTCCTCCAGATATCTTAAACCCCTTGAGAATGATTATCCTACTCATGATCTTGAGTTAGTAGCCGTAGTATTTTCCCTAAAGATTTAGAGGCATTATCTATACGGTGTTCATGTAGATGTGTTCACAGATCATAAGATCTTTCTGTATGACTTTTCTCAGAAAGATCTCAATCTTTGCAATAAAAGGTGGTTAGAGCTCTTGAAATATTACGACATGAGTGTTCTTTATAATCCGGGCAAGGCCAACATATTGGTCGACGCTCTCAGTAGACTGTCTATAGGTAGTGTTGCTCATGTTGAGGACACTAGGAATAAGTTAGCCCAGGAAATTCATCAGCTTACCAGACTAGGTGTTTTCTTAGTCAATTCATAGAAGGTTGAAAAGTGAGTTTAGAGTAGTTCAAAATCATCTCTAGTTTCTGAGGCATAAGAAAAGTAAGATAGATATAGCAACCTTTTCAAGTTAAAAGAGTCAGTCAAGGTGTAGATAAATTAAGGCAGCAAATTCTTGCAGAAGTGCATGGTGCTCGCAACTCTATTCATCCAGGGGCTGCAAAGATGTACTGTGACTTGCAAGAAATCTGTTGATGGAGTGGGATGAAGAGAAATATTGTAGAGTTTGTGGCTAATTACTCTATATGTCAGCAGGCTAAGTAGAGCGTCAGAAGTCTTGTGGGTCCATGCAAGAGTTCAATATTCCTACTTGGAAGTGGGAAGAAGTGAAAATGGACTTCGTGAAGGGTTTGCCTCAAAGTCGTCATCAGCATGATTTAGTTTGGATAATTGTAGACAGAATGACCAAATCAGCCTATTTCCTTCCAGTTCATACCTCTATTCAGCTGAGGATTATGCCAAACTCTACATTAGAGAGTTCGTCAGATTGCAAAATGTTTTGTCATCTATTATCTCAGACAGAGGTACCCAGTACACCTCTCATTTTTGGAAAGCATTCCAAAAGGGTCTTGGTAGCCAAGTTCATATCAGTACCGCTTTTTATCCTCAAATAGATAGTCAAACAGAAAGGACCATTCAGAATTTCGAAAATATGCTAAGGGCATGTCCAATTGATTTCAAGGGTATTTGGGATGACCACTTCCCTTTGATTTAGTTTGCATACAACAACAGCTACCATTCAAGTATTCGGATGGCTCTATTCGACGATCTATATGGTTGGAGATGTAGATTTCCAATCAGTTGGTTTGAAGTTAGTGAGAACTCAGTTATAGGGCCTGACTTAGTATTCAATGCCCTAGAGAAAGTTAAGTTGATCAGAGAAAGACTTTGGGCTGCTCAGAGCTGACAGAAGTCTTATACAAATGTCCACAAAAAGGATCTCGAGTTTGTGATTAGTAACTTTATCTATCTAAAGATCTCTCCCATGTAGGGACTGAAGAGATTCGGAATGAATGGATAGCTCATTCCCCGATATTTTGGTCCCTTCAAAATTCTCAGTCGCTTCGGCAAGGTAGCTTATAGCTAGAATTGCCTTCAAATCTAGCCTCAGTTCATCTAGTCTTCCATGTCTCTTTGCTCAAGAACTGCATAGGTGACCCAGCAGTTGCAGTCCCTATTCAGAGAATAGATGTTTAGAACAACCTCTCTTATAAAGAGATTCCAGTCGAAATTCTTGACAATCAGACTCATATATTGAGGAACAAAGAAGTCCCTCTAGTCATTGTTCTTTGGAGAAATCAGTCTGTCGAGGGAGATACTTGGGAAGGAGAAGCAGACATGCATTCCAAGTATCGTCACATCTTCTCCACCAACTCAGATCAAGCTCAAGATAACAGTTCTTATTAAGCTTTTTAGTTATATGTTCAGATTTCAGTGAAAACCTTGGTATACAGTTCATGTTAAGAATTTTATTATAAACTTGGTATTAAATACCATTGCGTAGTCATTCATGCATTTATGTGTCAGTTCAGTCATGTATTCATGCATCAGATATGCATGTTTAGTTTAATGAGAAACTCGTCTTATTAGTAATTTAGTCATGCAGTCATAAATCAGTTACTCATACGTCAGATGTGCATGGTCAGTATGATATATATATATATATATTCAGTTATCAGTCATGTCAACCATGAGTTCATGTTATAATTATTCATGTTCAGTATGTACGTAAGTTTATCTTCTCTCCTCTCACTCAGTATCGTTTGAGGATGAATGTTATCAAGGGGGAGATATTATAATACTTGGTACTTCTACCTAACTTGAAATCATCCCAAAAATGTAAGAAACTTACTTTTAAAGATGAATACACTTTTGTACCAGTGGAATTTTTAATATTTTCACTTCTTTTAAGTGGGAGATTTAATAAGCTTTCCATTTATATCCATTTCATCAAAATCCGGAATTGGGGTAGAAAGTTATCGCCGCAATACAGAAAGCAGTCAAAACAACCTAGGTGCGACGATAAGTGCGACGAACTGTGAGACCACCTTCTGCATAAGGGCAATGGATCAAGCCGATGGACCATCGAGCTAGCAACGGCTCATCGTCCAAGCCATTGCAGCAGAAGCAGTGAACCCCTATTCCACCCAGGTACAATGGTAACGACCGACGGACCATCGATGCAGCAATAGACCATCGTACCCATCATTGCATAGTTCATTTAGATACTTAAAGTCATTTTTAAAAGGGTATTTGGGTATTTTCCACCTGTTTTAAACTCTAATTATATCAGATCAAGGCTCATAAGTTCATTATCGACCTACAACAACAAATTAGGGTTTTCTCTCAAAGATAATCTGCAAGAATAAAAAACTCTATGTGTTTAATTCCAAGTCAAGAATTCAAGTTTTCCTCCATCAATCTTCAAGAAACTCACAACCCAGGTATGCTATGTGTTGATTCATGGGTACCTTTCACCCAGGATGCTCAAGAATCTCTTTTCAAAATACAAGATTTATGTATCTATGAATGTTCATGATTTAAATAGAATTTTAACTCATGTTCATGATGTTTCGGGGTTTTGATTCATGTTTTAAATTACATATTCCAATGATTGACCTTAGTATATGAAGATTTGCATAATAATCATGATACACCCCCTTAAATTTACACGTTGATTGATGTATCCATGATTATTAGATGTTTTGATAATTGTATAATAAAAACATGTTCCTAGGTGTTTTATTAAATGCCTATGTGAACGAAAAATGTCATACTAGTATGATAATATGAAATCTCCAATCATGTACAAGTTTATGCATGGCAAATGTTTGTTGAAATGTCTTAGTCAGTGAATTATGGATACATGTGTAACCATTGTGGTGCTTTAGAACTTCTACTTCATGAAATTTCTAACTTATTGTATTGTAGATTGTGATATTGGTCATGTATTCAAAAAAGTCATGCTTTGTCAATTTCATGCTATCGAGTCTTGGGGGTGCTTGTACCCGATAATTAGCTTTGTGCCTAGAGCGAGTGTCATGTTTTCAAGATACTCTCAGTCAAGCCATGTTCATAGAAATTCAGCCAGTCATCTGACTCAGGAAAACTTAGTAAACTCAGTAATCTCAGAAATCTTAGAAATTCAGTAATCTCAGTAGTATTCCGTCAGTCAATGAAACTAAGTTAATTCAGTCCAGTTAAGTTCAGTAATCCATATTCAGATGGTAGTAGGAATTATCACTGAGAGAACCCAAGGATGGGAACACACACTATCAGATGAGGGTGTGATTCTTAGAAATCATCGATGCATTCCAGAACTATGTAGCCAACATAGGTTGAGACATCAAAACTATCAGATGAGAGTTGATGAGGTAGTTAAGCACTGTCAGATGAGGGCCCCACTATTCTCTTTTGGGACACTATTAGATGTGAGTTTCCCATGGCTCATCCATACCAATGGCGTAGTATTGACACCCTTATAATTGGTGCTATAGATTGGACCCCACCTCAGCTATATTGCTTTATTTGGGGCATGTCGGTTAGATGAATACTTCCCACAGTTTTAGTACAGAATCAGGACTGCCAGGTACAGTTATTCAGTCTCAGTAATAGAACTCAGATAGTTTTATAGTATTCAGGACTGTTAGATACAGTCAACTCAGAATAGTACAAAACTCAGATAGTACCATCAGAAACTAGACTATCAGATACATTCACTCAGTGTTAGTTATTTCGGTTACACAGTTATCAGTATCTCATGTTATTATGAACTCAGTTACAATTATTATGTATTCATGCATGTATTCTCACGCTCATGTTATTCAGTCAGTTAGTATAGTTAATGCATATGAACCCTTTGCATTCAGCCTACCTCATATGCATACCAGTATATTCAAATGTACTAACACATTTGCGCTATGGTGTTTTATACCATTGGTTCAGAAGAACAAGTTCCAGAGCATCATTAGCATTCCATTCTCAGCAGTCAGAGTTAGCAGTGAGTCCTCATCCTTCGAGGACATGACCATTACCTTATTATCTCATTAATTAATTCATTTCAGTATTTGGGGTTAGTTGGGGACATGTCCCATCAACTCCTTATTCAGATAGTTCATTCAGTTAGAGGCTTTTCAGACTAGCAAGTTCAGACAATTATTTTACTTATTTTGGTATTGATATACCATATCTCCAGATGTTATGATTTTATCTGATTTGAACCTTATGTCCTTTCATCCTTTTATTTTATATTTATAATGTATATTATGTAGTGCACAGGTACAAATATCTGTCATGGGTTATCTTATGGTCCATTGGGTTCATGGCACCATGTAGCATTCCAGGTACCAGATTTGGGGCGTTGCAGATAAGTGGTCGTCCAGTTAATTATCCATCCCCTTTAGTCCCTACCTTAAAGTCTAATTCCATCTACAAAAGAACCCAAAAAATCAACCTTGGATTTGTATCCTTCTTTGTCATGAGGTACCTAAAAGTTTCATGGTCAGTATAGATAATCACTTTCGTACAAAGCAAATAAGATGAAAATTTCTCAAATGCAAACACCACAATAAGCAACTCTTGTTTAGTCATAGTTTTATTTTTTAGTAGGGTTAAGTATTTTCCTAGAATAGTAGATGGGATGTGAGATCCTCTCTCGCCTTTGGCTTAGAACTGCACCTAGAACCACATGACTAGCATCACACATAACCTCAAGTAGCAAGGACCAATCAGGAGACACAATTATAGGGGTTGAAATCAAATTCTATTTTAGGAACTGAAATGCCTTTAGACATGTATCATCAAACATATACTTCACTTTCTTCTCTAATAACTTGAAAAATGGATTTGAAATTTATAGAAGCCCTTAATAAATCCCCGCTAGAATCCAAAATGCTAAAAAAAAACTAAGAATACCTTTCATAGAAATTAGTGGAGGCAACTCTTCAATCACCTCAATCCGTACCTTGTCAACTCCTTTCCCCTTTTACAAAATCTTATCGCCAAGCATTATTCCTTCTTTCACTATGAAATAAGAACCAAGTTACATTCCTTTCATTTTCTTAAATATTAGCAAGATGTTCCAAACAACTGAGAAGTTATCCATGAATATCTCAATACTATCCTTAACCATGCCATAAAATATAGTCGTCATGCAACACTAAATGGTTATGGGTACATTACACAGACCAAAAGATATCCTCTTGAACATCAAGTCCTATATGGATAAGTGAAAGTGGTTTTTTCTCGGTATCGAGAGAAATAGGAATTTAAATGTAACCCAAATAACTATCAAGAAAATAATACTATCCTCTGTAAGCAAGACGGTCCAACATTTAATCCATGAAAGGTAAAAGAAAGTGATCCTTCTCAATTTATGCATTCAACTTCCTATATCCCATACAAACACGCCAACAAGTGACTGGACTCATAGGAATAAGATCACTCTTTCCATTGGGAACTACAGGGATTCCACTCTCCTTTGGCACACATTGGAGTGGGCTTACCTACTTGTTGTCTGGAAGTGGATAAATTACACTCACATCTAACCAATTGATAATTTCTTTCGTCACCTCCTTTTGCATAGGCATATTCATTTCCATTGATGCTTAATACTTGGTATAAATTTTGGCTAATGTTAGATTTTGTATATGCAAATTCTAGGTGTAACCCAATGATATCAGCTATAGATCATCCAATGGACCTCTTGAAGTTCTTTAAAACTGAAACCAAAGACTCAACTTGCCAATCTACCAAATTAGTTCTAGTAATAACTAGCAAAGTATTGTTGGCTCCCAAAAATCATAACGAAGATGAGGTGGAAGAGCCTTAAGCTCCAAGATTAGAGGTTCCTTAATAAAATACTGAGTTGGTGGGGTCACCCTCTTCTTCAAATCAAGATTTAATTTTTTGGTGAACAACTGTATGAACTTCTTCCTTCAACTGAGCTAAGCATCATATCATATCCCTCAATATCTTCCACGGCCCAAACCAGGGCCTGGCCTTGATGGATATCTCAAACCCAATAAGGACTAGAGACCACCCCCTAAACCTAACCATATAAAACATAATACCCCTGTATTGGATGAATTCCGAACATATAACTAGATAGTATAAGATGAGCTTAAGAAGTTTAAAATATGTCTATAATCAATAGTCGGTAATCGGACAAACACAGCAAACAAAATCACCGCGCAATTCCACAGCAATCGAATAAATCCTTCTAAACAAAACCAAAATCAATAAAACATTGGGACATACCCCCAACTCTAACAATGACAATGACAATGTTAATAATATTCTCAGTTCTAATCTATGAAAGGAGTTGATGATGTGTTTTAGAGAATGGAAGCTCACCACTTCACCACAACAAACCAACAAACCATGTTTATCCACTTAACTTTGTGTAGAAAAAGTAGAAGGATCTCTAGGGCCTGCATCACGTGGAGATACAACATCCTAAGTTGGTTAGTGGGTTTAGCATTAACATATAACTCAGGCGTAAGGAAGCAAAATAAAGTAATGATCAATACTTTCAAACCATTTAAATTCCAATGCACATAATTAAATGTAAATACATATATACATAATATCATATGCTGGGTTAGTAAACAAGGCTTACATGAACCTTTAAAATTTTAGCCTGGGTCGTGTAGCTCAACCTTCATAACATAAGAAGGCACCCATGGTCTCTATGGTTCCATCTCTTTACTAGATGAAAGGGCCCCAGTGCTTGTAGTTATACGAACCAGAAGACATATGTATGCACCATGGGAGACTCGAACCTCCAAATATACCAAGGTGACTGAAGTACCCAATCATTTAATGTAAAAAGGGGGACTCAAACCTCTCAATCATGTGATAGTAATAAAGGGTGATCGAACCACCCGGTCATATAGACCTCTACGTCGGCAACCATAATTTCCAGTGTTGGTCCTTTGGGACCTCCACTTTCACGACTCAGCTATACAACCCTCATTAAAGACAAATTAAAATAGTTAACACACACTCCCATTCATTGAACCATGGTACACATTTAGGCATACACTGTGTTATCTTGATATCTACTACACTTCCAAGGTAACATCAACATACCAAACCAATTATCATCACTTGGGAAATTCACAAACTTTTTAGTTCAATTATACATTAGCTTAGGGAATTATACAACCCCATAAGTTCAATTCAAAATCATTATGCTTCATTAAATCATCACATTATGCAACAGTTCAAGAGTAATTCAATGTGCGTATATTTTATATTCAAAACAAATTTCACTATAAGGGTTGAGCTCATTATCAATTCAACTATCAATATTTGCAAAATTTAAGGAGTTCACAATCCCCTAGTTTGTTCACCATACCCATGCATAAAATTGGATACAATACCACCATTTAAACATAACCAATGCATATACAAACATAAAACTTCACATAAACAATAATCATTCAAAACCCTCAACCCATGTTCAAAACCAACACCAAAACCGTATGAATAATACTTAAAAAAATATTATTCTAGAAAAGTAATAATTTAGGAAGAGTAACATGTCTAGAATACCAAAGGTTATGGAGAAAATTCCACCCTCGAAGCTCTTCTTGACCCACTTCTTAGAAACCCTAAGTATGGGTACTTGAGAGAATTAAGAGAGAAGAAAAAGTATTTGGAGTGAGTTATCGATGAAAATAGGGCCTCAAGTATTTTTATAGGTTGGGTTATTTTTTTTATAATAGGGAATTGTCTAAAATAGCCCTACTTTAAAAGATGGAAAAATAAACCGTCAGCCATTACGGGCTAATAACGACTCGTTATGACTCATCTCCACGAGTCGTTATCAATACAGTGTCACTAGGCACACACATAGGTTACCTTACAAATCATATAACATGGCTCGCAATGGGACCTACGACTCATAGGGTCCCATCGTAATCAATATAGAAACTATTTACTTATACACTAGAATCCTACAATTTGCACATAATGATCCGTAATGAGCCCTCATGACTCATAGTGAGACACTCGTACTCAGAGCATAAGACTTTGCCATACATATTGGTTAGGCTACAATTTGGGTCCATTCACTCGTCAATACTCCCTATGACTCATAGGGTAAGTCGTAGTCAGGATAGTAAGGATAAAATTTCTAAAATTTTCAAGGACCAAAATTCCAGGGTGTTATAGTCTCACCCCCTTAGGACCATTCGTACTCGAATGATGGGTCAAGGCATACCTTAGCATGATTTAACATAGAAATGCACCTACACTTACCTTTATCAAAGATAGAAATCACAGAAGTTAAGATAACACACATACCTTAAGCACGATTTTTCAAAATAGGCAATAGGAATGGATATTTGGCCTTCATGTCCTCCCCGGCTCCCCAAGTATCTTCCTTATACTTTTGGTTACTCCAAAGAACCTTTACCGAAGTCATGTCCTGCATCCTCAACCGACGGACTTGTCGATGTAAGATCTCCACCGGAACTTTCTCATAAGATAAGGAATTTGAAATGCCCACACCTTTCAAAGGAACAACAAATGAAGGAACACCCACTCATTTCCACAACATTAAAACATGGAAGAATGGATGAATGAAGCTCAAGCAAGAAGACAACTCCAATTCATATGCATCATTGCCAACCGTCTTCAAAACCAAATACGGATAAATTTAACGTGGATTGAGCTTCCTTTTTTTCCCCAAACCACATTATGCCATTCATGGAAGACACCTTTAAGAATACCCAGTAACCAACATTAAACTCCAAACCCCTTCGTCTCATATCCTTGTAGGACTTTTGGCATATTTGGGTAGTCTTAAGCCTATCCCGAATCTCCTTGACCTTCTCTAAGGTTAGTGAACCAAATCAAGGCAATAACCTATTTTCACCAACTTCAAACCACCCAATAAGAGACCTACAAATCCTACCATATAAAGTCTCAAACAGAGCCATACCAATGCTAAAGTGATAACAATTGTTATATGTGAACTCTATGAGAAGTAAGTGATCAACCCAACTATCACCAAAATTAAATACACAAGCCCAAAGCATAACTTCTAAGGTATCCGTCTGCAGGTGGAAAATGGTACTAAGGGTTTCCTTAGTCCCCAAGCCTTGTTGGAATAACCTCTAAAAGTGAGATGAGAATTTGGTACGACAATAGGAAATGATAGAAACTGGAACACCATGTAACCTCACGATCTCTTGGATATAAGACTTTGCATGGTCCTCAAAAGAATATTTAGTCCTCACAGATAAGAAACGAGCAGACTAGGTCATCTTATCCACGATAACGTAATTAGAATCAAACTGATGGATAGATCACGGAAGACCAGTAATGAAATCCATGTTAATTATTTCCCATTTCCATATCGACAACTTAATCTCCTAAGTCAACCCACCGGGCCTCAAGTGCTTTACTTTTGCTTATTGACACACCAAGCATCCAGCAACAAAATTGGCCACATCCCACTTCATATTATTCCATTAATAAATCTCCTTAAAATCATGATATATTTTTATTGAACCAGGATAAACCATATAACACGACTCATGACCTTCAGCCTAAATTCTTCCTTACAACCCATCAACATTAGGAATACATAATCTTCCTTGGTACCTAAGATACCATTACCACCAATATCGAAAGACATTACTTTCTGCCTACCTACATCCTCCTTGATTTGCATCAAGATAGGGTCCAACACTTGTTTCTCCTTTATCTCAGCACCAAGAGATGACTTTACCACATCTTGAACAATCACATCACTATCCTCAAAATCCAAGAGATGGATTTCAAGATTAGCCCGAAGATGAATGTCCTTCACTAAATCCCACTTCTCCTTATCCACATGAGATAAGCTCCCCATGGACAAATTGCTAAGAGCATTAACAACCACGTTAGCTTTACCTGGGTGATAGTAGAGACTCATGTCATAATCCTTTAGAAACTCAAGCCACCTCTTTCGCTTAAGATTTAGCTTCTTCTAAGTAAACACGTACTACAGGCTCTTATAATCAGAATAAATATCTACATAGACCCCATACAAATAATGTAGCCAGATTTTCAATGCAAACACCACATCTAAAAATTCCAAATCATTAATCAAATAGTTCTTCTCATGAACCTTCAACTGTTAAGAAGAATATGCAACTACCTTGCCACGCTTCATCAACACATAACATAGTCCCACTAGCGACTCATCACAACAAACATTACAATAGATAATAAAACCATCAATATCCTCATGTAGAGTCAAGACTGAATCCAAAGTAAATTTATCCTTCAACTTTTAAAACTACCTAGACAAGAATCCAACCACAAGAACTACACCTTCTTCTGAGTCAACTTAGTCATGGGGAATCAATAAAAGAGAAACTTTCCCTACACCTTCTACAGTAACTGAGTAAACCCAAGAAGCTTTGAATATTAGTTGGAGTCGTGGTTCTAGGCCAATTCTTAACCACCACAACTTTATATGGATCCACTCTGATCCCTTCACTAGAAACATCATAACCCAGATAAGTCACAACATTTAACAAAAACTCGCACTTAGAGAAATTCATTTACAACCTTTGATCTTTCAAGGCTTGCAAAATAAGGTGGAGGTGATCAGCATGATCTACCTCACTCTTCCAATACACCAAAATATAATTAGTAAACTCAAATAAATCCAAAAACTTATGGAATAACTAACTCATAAGATGCATAAATAATGTTGGGCATTAGAAAAACCTAAGGACATCACCAAAAACTCAAAATGACCATATCAGGTTCGGAAAGCAGTCTTAGGGATATCCATCTCCTTAATCTTTTATTGATGATAAATCGACTAAAGATGAATCTTGAAAAAGTACTTAGCACCCTGAAGTTGATCAAGAAGATCATCAATCATCTAAATGGGATACTTATTCTTCACAGTCACCTTGTTCAACTAACGATAATCTATGCCATCCAAAGGGACCCATCCTTCTCATGCATAAATAGAACCAGAGCACCCCAAGAAGAAACACTAGGGAGAACACATACCTTATCTAAAACATCTTTCAACTGCTCCTTGAGTTCTTTAAACTCAGCCAAAGTCATTCAATAAGGAGGGATAAAAATAGGATGAGTGTCCAGAAAAAGATCTATCCCAAAATCAATTTCCCTAGCGGGAGGAGCACTAGAAAGATAATCAAAGAATACCTCAGGATATTTACAGACCAGCGGGAAAACCTGCAATTAAGGACCTTCAGATATAGAATCCTTGACATCCACTAAGTGATAGAGGCACCCCTTAGAAATTAATTATCGGGCTCTAAGATATGAAATGAACATTCCCCTAGGCACTAGAGAACTACCTTCCCACTCGATCACCTGCTCATTAGGGAAGTAGAAACTGACCCTTCGGGTCCAACAATTAAGAGACGCATAACATGAATGCAACCAATCCATCCTCAATATCACATCAAAGTCTAACATGTATAACTCTATCAAGTCCACCAAAGTCTCTCTACCATAGACTGACATCACACAACTCCTATATATCCTTCTAGCATAATGCAGCCACCCATTAGGATGGAGATAGAAAAGTGATTCAAAATACAATTAGGGTAAAAACAAAAATAAATAGCCACAAATGGGATCAGATAAGAGAGGGTAGATCCAAGATCAAGTAGAAAATATACATTATGAAAGAAAACTTTAAGTGAACTAGTAATAATATTGGGGGATGCCTCAGAGTCCTGGTAGGTTATAAGAGTGTATAGACAGTTTTTACCAGTGCCAGGAACAAAAGAAGAAGTAGCACCATTTGGTGTAGGAGCTGATGAAGTAGCAATAGGGATCTTATTTTTCCCAGAAATAGCTCTGGAAGGACAATCCCTCTGTATATGATTAATCTGACCATATTTAAATCACTTGCTCCTACATTCTTTACAAATACCATGATGCACCTGACCGAAAAATCTACAAGAAGATATGATAGAGATGGCTGAGCCCCGCTAGCCTGAGGTTGGGCACCCTGTACCCTAGGACTAATACTATTCTAAAAATAATGGTCACCCGACAAATTTAGATAAGGAACACTATTGGTAAAGTAGGAACCAAAATTGCCCCACCTCTTCTGAGACCATTTAGCACTATCTCTACCACTCTGTTGCTAACCTCTATTCTAATTCGATTATCGAAACTTCTTATTCTTCCTTTTACTCATCTTTGCTTACTTATTCATTTCCTCTTCCAGATGTTGCGTATATACCGTGAGTCTAGATATATATATCTATGTTAACAAGGAAGCCTTGCTTACCAAGAGCAATCATGGTACAACCCGAAAGCAAATTTTCTCATTCTAACCCTCATGCTAGACACTAACTCTGCAGCATAACATGATAGATGATAAAAATTTAATGCATACTTATTTACCATCACCCTACCTTTCTTCAAGTTCATAAATTCCTCAGTCTTTAGCTCTCTCAACTCTAGAGGAAAGAAGCAATCAATAAAAGCACTAGAGAAGTCATTCTGTAAAGCAAACTTGACAATATCGCCCTTAGAATAGTCCTAATCCTTATACCAGTGATATGCCATATCTTTTAATTATTACACAACAAACACCATACTCTGTATATCAGTAGCATGCATCACACAGAAAATATTTTCCATCTCATCAATAAAATTTTGAGGATCTTCATCAACTTTAGAACCAGTGAAAGTTGGAGGCTCAACCTCATAAATTGACAAACATTAGTGGCCTCATAAGATGGAGCAACAAAAGAAACACACTCAATCTGAGAGCCCACCAACTGGGTTAGCAAATGGATCGACTGCCAAAACTCAACATTAGATATACAAGCCTGAGGTGTTTGAGAAAGTTTGAGGAAGGCTAGGGAGAGCCTGTGGAACTCCACTAAGGTAATTAGATATGGTGACCCTAGATCAATTCTAAACTCTTAAGTAGGATGAGCTTCTTCCATATTGTCCTCAGATAGGATAGAAGAGCTTCTACGAGCATCAATCTTCTGGTAGGCATGATCTAAAAAGTGCACATATAGGAATTAAAGGAGATTTAAATATCTTAGTCTCGATGTCCAAAAATAGAACCATAAAAATGGGAAACATTTCTAAACTCCTCGTTGTCTCTCACTTATAAGTGTGATACGGTACACAACTGTAAAAGATACTCTACTCTACATGGCTTAGTGGATGCCCAATGACACCAAACCTAGGCTGTAATACTATCTTTCTTATAGCCTGAACCAGGGCCTGGTCGTGAAAGGTATCTTAAGTCAAACGAGGATCGGAGACTACACCCTACACCAAACCATAAGAATATAATACCCCAACATCAGATAAATTCTAAACATATAATAACATAGCATAAGAGAGCTCAAGAGATCAATAAAATGTGTATGACCAATAATTGGTAACGAACATTGATGATAGGTGAATTTACACGCCTAAAGTACTATATTTTACCCATATTTTAGCTAAGTTTTGAGGACAAATTATATAATTCATGCACTTTTAGTCCTTTTTCCTGTAAGTGAGCTAACAAACATGATTAGCAAGTTTTCAGGTATAAATGATGCAGAATTCAGCATTTTATGGATAACTTGACACCAAAGAAAGCTTCACGAAGGAAGAAAGGGAAAGCTTACACGCCAAGGACCAAAAGTGGCACATGGAAAATCTGTCCCCGGGCAAAAACTGCAATTCTGAAGACTTTAGGGACTAGCAGTAACTTATTAGGATTAGGATAATGATACATTAACCTAGTAGGATTGGGTTAAGTAATTCATTAGCTTAGTAGGAATAGGATATGGGTGTTATAAATACCCTATTTTGCTAGAGATTTTTATTCATTCCTCCATTAGTTACAATTCATACAAATCTCATTCTACTTCTTAATCCACAACTTACAACTCGGATTCTAATTCTTCCATTAATTCTACTTTTTATTCTTCTTCTATTCATCTATTCAATTCTTAATTTCCACAACAAGAGAAACGTTACTCAGCAAGGAATTCGCGCTATTCTTACCCCTATACCTAACGTGAGATCTTTATTGTGGTACAATGATAATGTCTATTGTGATTTCCTTCGCACTCATGAATAGCTAAACCTCTCTGTTGGGGTTATGGAAGCCTTATGAGATACAATCTATTGCTATGAGTTTGTTAATTCGTGACACGTGTGTTGCTTATATCATTATTCTCTTCATCTTAATGCAAATTCTTGTGACTGCAGACGCATAGAATAACGCCAGTATAGCATTAACTTGTTTGAAAGAAAATTTATATGTCTAGAAAAGAGATAATGTCAAGGTAATAGGGTCCCATCCCCTATTAAAAAGTTAGTGTCGTAACTGGATTAACCTCTTGGAGAATTTGTACCATTAGATACGCTTTAAGCTCGAAAGAGTTAAAGTGAAATAGTCCTTGTTTAGGTCGAAAGATGCTTGGATTTACCATCTAATACAATTCTCTATAAGAACATACATGTCTGAATTCCGCACAACTCATAGACAATAGAGACGTACGACTCATAAGGTGGACATAACCCCAACCTCTCAATTCTCATTGTTTTACATCTTACCAAACATTCTTACTTTTTACTTTACTATTTTCCATTTTTACCTTATTACTTTGGTTACATTACTTGCACGACATAACTCCCCCTTTTTACGAGACTTGCACTAAAAGTCTAGTAATCTTTGCTTACTTGTTGACCAAGATATTCCCTGTGGGATCGATACCCCATACTCGAAGTTCTGGTCAAACGTTATTACCTATCAATCCTGAACCACAACGTATTGGAAGAATGGTGGCACAACACGAAATTGAAAGGATGGCTGCTCAACAGGAACAGGCAAGACTAGCTGCTCTTGCCGCTGCTCAAGTGCATCAACAAAATATTGACAACCCTGGGCGAGCAATAAATACCAACGATGAGGACCTAGGTGATGATGAGTTACAAAACCCTAGGCATGCTGCTGAGATCGCAACACCTGCCAACAGAAGAGATCGTCAAGCTACGTTTAGGCCTGAACGTCGAGCTATGCAACCAGCTTTCGACGAGGATGATGATGATATTGATGGAGCCGGAGCCACAGGAGCCATAATTCCTCCACCATTAGCGCCCGGAGCCAAGTTCAACATCACGAGCACCATGATTCCGTTAGTACAACTCAAAGGATTATTTGGTGGACTAGCAGGCGATGATCCGAATATGCATCTCATCAACTTTATTTCTACATGCAAGTCATTTGACAATCCTGGCGTTGGTCAAAATGCAATTCGATTACGTCTATTTCCATTGTCTCTGTCTGGGGAAGCAACTCTATGGTTGAATGGGCTGACTCCTAATTCTATTAGAAATTGGAGGCAATTGAGAGACTCTTTCCTAGAAAGATTCTTTTCGCCATCCAAAAGAGCACAGTTGAGAGACGAAATCAGCAACTTTCGTCAGCTTCCAACTGAAGTCCTTCATGAAACATGGGAGAGGTTCAAGACGAAGCTAATGAGGTGCCCAAACCATCACATGACTAATGTTCACCTAATGGAGATACTATACAGAGCCTTGAATTCAATAACTAAACCAGTGGTAGATAATGCGGCTGGAGGATCATTTATGGACCTCACCTTTGGGCAGGCAAGCAGTATGCTAGATCGGATTACGAAGCAAAGTAGATCTTGGCATACCAGGGATTCTGAGGTAGCAAGCCCCACTTTATCTATTGGCATGACTGCAGACCAAAGGAGAAGAGAAGAAGAATGTGATCAAGATATGGCGCACATGAAAACACAAGTTGATCTTCTTACAAAGCATCTATTATCAGGAAAGACCAAAAAAGTCAAAGCTATTGCATCAAAAGAAAGAGACGAATTTGATTCGGAAGAAGAAGCCAACTACTTAAACAATCAGGGGGGTTTCCGAGGCAATACCTAAGGAAACCAAGGTCGGAACTACTATGACAAATCTGGAAACAAGGATCAAGGTAGTTGGAAGAACAAGAATGACAAAAGTGGTTTGTACGTTCCCCTAGGAAGACGTGACACCACTACATCCGGTTCTGGAAATATGGAAGAGATGATGGCTAAACTATTGAAAAAAGTGGAAGCAACCAGCGCTGGAGTAATGGGGGTAATAAAAGACTTTTCCTCAATGAAAAAATTGGTTGACTCATACTCCACTTCAATAAAGAAAATAGTGCAGCAATTGAGCCAACTTTCAGCAGCGTTGAATCAAAGAAAGGCTGGCACTTTACCTAGCGACACTGTGCAAAACCCAAGGAATGATGGGTCATGCATGGCTATTACTACCCGAAGTGGTAAGGTGCTGGAAACTTCATCAAAAGGAAAGCAAGTGGTTGACGAAGTAGCGGACATCGATGACAAGGCAAAAGAAGAAGATTCCGCAGAAGCTACCCACGACGTGCATGACATCACACCGAGTTTGTTGCAGCCTGAAAAGGCTAAAAAATGAAAGCAACAGGAGAAGAAAGTCGTGGAGAAAACAATTCCTTATCCACCACCACCTTTTCCTCAAAGATTGAAGAAAGTGGCGGATGATACAAAGTTCAGCAAATTCATGACTATGCTGAAGCAGCTGACCATTAATGTTCCATTGGTAGAGGCACTTGAACAAATGCCTGGGTATGCAAATTTTATGAAGGATCTTTTGACAAAGAAGCGGGCAGCCAGCTATGAGTTGAAAGATGACGTTCATCACTGCAGCGCAATCGCTACCCGATCACTAGTTCAGAAGAAGGCTTACCCCGGTGCTTTCACTATTCCTTGCACCGTTGGATCTTTGAACTTTTCCAAGGCATTATGTGATTTAGGAGCCAGCATCAATTTGATGCCATTATCTATCTATAAAAAGTTGGGTTTGGGAGATCCTACTCCAACCAATATGAGGCACGTAATGGCGGATAGGTCGGTAAACTACCTGTTGGTATTCTATTGATGTATTGGTAAAGGTTTCTTCATTCATCTTTCCGGCAGACTTTGTTATTTTGGATTGTGAGGCAGACTCAGAAGTCCCCATAATCTTGGGGAGCCCTTTCCTTACTACGGGAAGTGTGCTTATTTATTTGAGAGCTAATGAGCTTTCATTCCGAATAAATGATGAAGTAGTTTGCTTTGATATGTGCAAATCAATGAAGCAACCCAAAGATCTGAACGTCTTTTCGGTGGCTGATGTTTACTTTGATGATGAGAAAGAATTACTTGAAGAAGAGCAAATTATTGATGACCCATTGGCGATTGTGCTCATGAATGGAGAGAGTAAGGATGCTGAAAATTATGAAGAAACTATTGGTGTTCTATCAGGATTAGGGACATATCGCCATGCTCCCAAGAAGCTGGACCTTGATCTCAAAAATTGACCCGCACCACCAGCGAAGCCATCTATTGAAGAGCCACCCACATTATAATTGAAGGAGCTGCCTAGTCATTTAAAGTATGCATTCTTAGGAAGAGGAAACACACTTTCAGTCATTGTGGCAGCAGATTTGGGTGAGCAACAAGTTGCAGCTCTCATTGCTATTCTACGGAAGTATATAAGAGCAATTGGTTGGACCATTGCTGATATTATTGGTATTCCACCTGGGATTTGTACACACAAGATTCAGCTTGAAGAAAATTGCACACCCACCATTGAGTGTGCAAGAAGTAGTCAAGAAAGAAATAATTAAGTGGTTATACGCAGGAGTTGTGTATCCAATCTCTGACAGTACATAGGTAAGCCGATACAAGGTGTTCCCAATAAAGGAGGAATGACGGTGGTCGTGAATGAAAAGAATGAGCTTATTCCACTCAGACGCGTCACCAGATGGAGTGTATGCATGGACTACCGAAAGCTGAATTCATGGATGCTCAAAGATCACTTTCCAATGCCATTCATGGACCAAATGCTAGATCGATTAGTGGGGAAAGGATGGTTTTATTTCTTAGACAGTTATTCAGGCTATAATCAGATTTGCATTGCCCCCGAAGACCAAGAGAAGACAACATTCATATGTCCATATGGCACATTTGCCTTCAAACGTATGCCATTCGGGCTATGTAACGCACCAGCCACCTTTCAACGTTGTATGATGTCCATTTTTTCTGATATGGTTGAAGATACTTTGGAGGTATTCATGGACGACTTTTCAGTTGTTGGCGAATCATTTGAAGCGTGCTTGGCAAACCTAAGTATGGCGTTGCAAAGATGTGTATAATTCAACCTAGTGCTGAATTGGGAAAAGTGCCACTTCATGGTACAAGAAGGAATCTTTCTTGGGCATAAAATCTCCGAAAGAGGAATTGAGGTTGATCGAGCAAAAATTGAAGTCATCTAGAAGCTACCACCCCCAATTTCAGTGAAGGGAGTTCGTAGTTTCCTCGGTAATGCAGGTTTCTATCGGCGGTTCATCAAAGACTTCTCCAAAATTGTGAGTCGATTGTGAAAACTCTTGGATAAAGATGCAAAGTATGACTTCAATGAAGATTGTTTGAAGGCATTCAAATGCCTCAAAAGAAAAATCATTGAAGCCCCTATCATGGTAGCACCAGATTGGTCTCTACCGTTCGAAGTCATATGTGATGCTAGTGGGGTTGCTGTTGGCGCTGTACTTGGCCAGAGAAAGGAGAAGTTATTTACTTCTATCTACTATGCTATCAAGGTCCTAAACGAAGCCCAAAAGAACTATACTATCACAGAACAAGAGCTCCTAGCAGTTGTGTATGCTTTTGAGATGTTCCGTGCGTATCTATTGGGAACCAAAGTGATCATTCATACAGACCATGCATCTCTGAGGTATCTAATGACAAAGAAGGATGCAAAACCAAGACTAATTCGATGGGTTTTGCTGCTGCAAGAATTTGATTTCGAGGTTAAAGATAGAAGAGGTTGCGAGAACCAAGTGGCTGATCATCTATCTAGACTCGAGAACAAGCATGTGGCGCAGCCTGAAATCGAGATTGATGATGCATTCCCTGACGAGGAGATCTTAGCGACAATAATAGAAGGACTACCATGGTATGCCGACTTTGCAAATTTTGTGGTGAGTAATGTGATACCTGCAAACTTATCTTACCATCAAAAGAGGAAGTTTATGCATGATGTAAAACACTACTTTTGGGATGAGCCATATTTGTTTCGACGATGCGGGGATGGTGTTATCCGATGATGTATATCCCATGTAGAGGTGCCTACTATATTGGAAGTATGCCACACTTCCCAAGTTTGGAGACATCACGCAGGTAATCGGACAGCAAGAAAGGTATTGCAAAGTGGATATTATTGGCCTTCAATATTTAGAGATGCCTACGACTTTTTTAGAAGATGCGACCAATGCCAAAGACAAGGTGCTATTTCGAAACACCATGAGATGCCCATGTCGAAAATTCTTGAAGTAGAGCGCTTTGACGTATGGGGTATTGATTTCATGGGTCCATTCGTAAATTCATTTGGATTGAAGTACATCCTAGTTGCTGTAGATTATGTTTCAAAATGGGTTGAAGCTGTAGCATTGGCTGACAATGAGGGAAAGTGTGTTGTAGCATTCTTGAAGAGGAATATCTTCTCTCGCTTTGGAGTACCACGTACTATCATAAGCGATGGAGGATCTCACTTTTGCAACAAGCTATTCAAATTCGTGTTGGCAAAATATGGTGTCAAGCAACATAAGGTAGCCACGCCTTATCACCCACAAACTAGTGGCCAGGTAGAGGTTTCCAACCTAGAGATCAAGAAAATCCTTGCTAAAACGGTAAATGCTAATAGGACAGATTGGTCTCGGAAGTTGGACGATGCACTATGGGCTTATAGGATTGCATTCAAAACACTAATTGGCATGTCCCTGTACCAACTAGTTTATGGGAAGGCTTGTCACTTACCCTTTGAGCTTGAGCATAAGGCATTGTGGGCTTTGCAACAATTAAATTTGAACTGGGATGATGCAATGAATCTGAGATTGGAGCAACTGAACGAGATGGATGAATTCTGTCTACATGCTTATGAAAGATCGGATATCTACAAGGAGCGGATAAAAAAGTATCATGATCAGAGGATTGTTCGACGAAACTTTCAAAAGGATGATATGGTACTTATCTTCAATTCCAGACTGAAGTTATTCCCAGGTAAGTTAAATTCCAAGTGGTCTGGTCCATACAAAGTTAACCAAGTCTACTCGTCTGGAGTAGTTGAGTTGGAAAACACTAATGGTGTTTTCTTCAAGGTGAATGGCCAAAGAGTAAAACCATATATCGGTCCTCTTGATTCGATAAACTATATGGCCATCTCTTATCTCGACGAAGTCTAAGTGCTCGAGATAGCCATGTAGTGCTGCGACAATAAATCAAGCGCTAGATGGGAGGCAACCCATCGTTTTTCATTTTTGTCTTATTACGTGTTTTCTTTTGATAAATAAAAATCCAAAAAGAAGAGTCGTGCCATGAACAAAACTAAGGCGCTTGATGGGAGGAAACCCATCGTTCTAATCGTCTTTATTGTTTTTGAGTAAATGTAGGTGCAAAGAGGTGTAAAACGAGGAGGTCAGTTTCAAATTTTGATTTGGATATATTGCATGTTAAAGGTGGTAAGTTAGGAATGAAAAAGCAAGAGGATATGGATTGAGCATTGCTCATGAAAATATAGGCATCGAACAAGGCTAGGCCTAGGTAAAACTAGGCCACGAACAAGGCAAGGCTTATACTATGGCCTAAGGTCTCGGAATCTAGTGTGCCATAGCATAGGCGCCGCCCATGCCCAAGTATTCCATAGAATAGGCGCCGCCTATGCTAATGCCTTTTGTCTCTGAATCTCATATGTCATGCTAAAGGCGCCGCCTATGCCTAGGAATGCCATGGCATAGGTGCCGCCTATGCTAGACAATGCTTTGCAAAAGGCGCCGGCATAGGCAAAGCAAAAGGAGCCGCCTATGGTCACTTCTTGTCTCCAAAACTGATTTTAAATGGGTCAAAACTCGACCCAACCTTCTCCTATAAATATGAGACTTAGTCTTGAACAAAAAACACATTGGAAACCTAGCTTAAGCGCCACCTATAGTCCCCAAATCCTCTCAAAAATTTTCCCTTTTCTCTTACTTCACAAGAACATCATCCAAAGGCATCAATCAAGTAAGTACTACTTTGTTCTTCATTTATATTCCGTAAGTACTACACTACTACGCCCATTATGAATTGTTGAATCTTGAAAGTAGTATTGATGACTTGAATGTGATTGAATTATTGTGATACAACCAAGTGGGTGAATGAATACGTAAGGATGATCTTAACTTATTTCCAACTTGAATTTGATTTTGATGCACTATCATACTTCTGTGGAATTGATATGGTCACAAAAATTGCATAATCTTGTCACTTGAATACTTACATGTTGGAATGACTTGTTCATTGGAATAAGAATTATAGTTGCCTACCGACATAGGAGGTTGTGATTATTGTTAGATGCTATACCTTGATTCAATCCCTATGTAGTAGTCTTGATATATCAAACATGAAAGTATTGCCAAGATTACAAGAAGTATGACTTCTCTGATTTTATTGTTGGAATATAGCACCTAAAACGTATGACAATGAAGTCTGAATAATCGACCACTTTCACTCTACTAGTTTGTACCAACAAACTAAGTGTGGGGTGGTGCCCCTACTGCTTGCTTATAGATTGTATACATCGAGATGATGCTAACATGAACATTGTTTTAGTCTCAGGTACAATGGCACCCAAAGCAAGACAAGGCAAAGAAAAGGCAACCACTTCACAAAAAGGCATGAAAAGAGGCCGAAAAGAGCAAGGAGAATCATCCTCGATGCAAGTACCACCCCTCATGTTCGGAACTAAATGGGTTTTAGAGGAGGAAGCAAAGGAATGGTATAGGAACAACAAAGAGAAGAAATATGTACATGTGGACTTGATAAACAAGGAAAGCCTAGCAAAGAAAGAACCGCGCATATTGGCTAAGATCATGGCATTACATCTTGATTTCATCTTCCAAGACATGGGAGAATGCAATCTCAATTTAACAAGAGAATTCTACGCCAACTGGTCGCCGAAAACCACAAGAAGCGAGGTCAAGATTCGGGGCCAAGTTTTACAACTCAATGCGGAGTTCTTCAACTCCTTTCTAGGCTTGCCTTCAGTCGATCCATCACCATTCAAAGAGCTGTACAGTAGACCTCCATATAGAGCTATCTGACACAGACTTTGTGGCACAAGATCCATGGCACGATGGAGCAGACATAGAGACACCGGTCGACACAACACCTTTCCATATGCTCCTTTGAATAGGGAAGCAAGGATATGGTTGCGCATAGTCAACTCTTGCCTCATTCCAGGGATGCAATACACAAAAATAACAAGAGATAGAGTGTTCCTTGTATATGCATTGATGACGAATGTCCCTATCAACATTGGGGCAATCATTCGATCTACAATGCGGAAGGCTAGGCTACACAAGCGGTCCCATTTTAGCTTCGGCAATATGTTAACTGCAATATTGAGGAAGGAAGACATCGAAGAGGAACCGGCTGATCATAAAATCCCACACAATCCAAAGAAGGTTGACCTCACAAAGGTCAAAGATGCTCAATCAACACATGGCGTCAACCTTATTACGGCAGAGAGACATGCTCGAGATGAGAGTTTCTTTCGCCATCTTTATGGCATGACTTGGTTTACAATGATGAGCGGAGGTCGTGTTCCAACTGCTGTAGAGCTCCAACAGCTGGATCATGACTATCCAACAAATGTGCATGCAGGGGAGATGTGTGGGGTAGGTACATATTTTGACGAACCTCTTAATCACAATGTACCAACCGATGATGATCGACGAATGCCAGACTCCAACGTGGAGGAGAATTCTGATGACGACGACTTCCATGATGATTCCGACGAAGGGGGTATGACCCCCGACATAGAGGAGGAGTCCGACTGACTAGGTTCTTCGTATTTATTTTCCACTGAGGGCAGTGTGTCCCTTCTAAGTGTGGGGCGGTGGTATTTGCATACTATACTTCTCTATCCGCATTTACATCTATCTATGTTTGTTTGTTTTTTTAGTAGTTAATCGTTTTTTAGTAGTAAAAATTTTTTTTAGTAACTTTACATGAAGTTATTCTGATAGGCAGCAGGAGATTATGACAAGAGTTTGTGATAAAGTCTTGACTATTGAGACATTTAGGTTCTAATTATGACTCACTATGTGATATTGTTTGTTTCAATTCCTTCATCTGTTGGGTCAAGAGTCTATTCTACTCCCAATAAAGTCGACCATGTGCCTTGTGTGTGTGAGGATATAGTGTATTCTGTGTTTGTGGCTGATGCTAGAACTTGCCTGGTATGTATGTAAAGCAAAAATAAAGAGTGCAAGTCTAGGAGATGATTTAGGCATTCCTTTGGCAACCTACACTTGTTTACCTTCTTTTTACCTACCCATGGACATTATCCTAGTCAACCCCTTTGAGCATTTAGCCTATTTTCTTTGATAGCCTCATATGTAAGCCTAATCCATTTTTTTCAAGACCATAATTTGATCCAAATTCCTAAGTGCTTTAAAAGTGTAAAGTCATGTGACAAAATAAGAGGAAATTAGGTAAGTTTGATGCTTTAGAATGTATTGGTGCTTGAAGTCGTTATGAAAAAGAATTGCTATCATAAGAGGTATGTTATGAAAAGAAGGAAAAGAAAACTAAAAAGTTAGTTATGTTCAAAAATTGAAAAATAAAAGAGGTGACAAAGGGAGGTAGATTAAAAGAAAGAAAAAAGGTTGTTTGCAAGAAAGCATAAATGGCATATTGTGATGTATTAAAGCACTTAGGGAACTTAGTCACTATTTCTGGCCAAAATAGTCCTACCCGTCCCTTAGCCTACATTACAACCTGTAAAGACCTATTTGATCCTACGCTTAGCATTCCGACATTTAGTGGAGCATTACACTAAGGGCAAGCCTATGGTTATCAGTTGCAACATATGAATTCTTTGTGAGAGTGAGAGCAAGGATAATCCTATACCCATGTTCGAAATATATACAATACTTGTGAGTGATTATGGGTAATATATGGTGAGACACACATGGTTGATGAGTTTTGGATAGTTGTGTATTATTCTTTGTGCCTTGACTTTTGAATATGAGTTGACTACCATCACGAGTCTATGTTAGAGGTTAAAATTGTTTCTACTAATGATCAGAAAACTACTCTTTGTTAATGATTGTCGTGCCTGCCTTGATGAATATTTTGTGTTGTTACTGTGAAACCCTAAGTAGATGCTTAGAAGGACATGATAGTTTGTTCGAGGACGAACAAAGATTTAAGTGTGGGGTGTTGATGATAGGCGAATTTACACGCCTAAAGTACTATATTTTACCCATATTTTAGCTATGTTTTGAGGACAAATTATATAATTCATGCACTTTTAGTCCTTTTTCTTGTAAGTGAGCTAAGAAACATGATTAGCAAGTTTTCAGGTATAAATGATGCAGAATTCAGCATTTTATGGATAACTTGACGCCAAAGAAAGCTTCACAAAGGAAGAAAGGGAAAGCTTACATGCCAAGGACCAAAAGTGTCACATGGAAAATCTGTCCCGGGCAGAAACAACAATTCTGAAGACTTTGGGGACTAGCAGTAACTTATTAGGATTAGGATAATGATACATTAACCTAGTAGGATTGGGTTAAGTAATGCATTAGCTTAGTAGGAATAGGATATGGGTGTTATAAATACCCTATTTTTCTAGAGATTTTTATTCATTCCTCCATTAGTTACAATTCATACAAATCTCATTGTACTTCTTAATCCACAACTTACAACTCGGATTCTAATTCTTCCAGTAATTATACTTTTTATTCTTCTTCTATTCATCTATTCAATTCTTAATTTCCACAACAAGAGAAACGTTACTCAGCAAGGAATTCACGCCATTCTTACCCCTATACCTAACGTGAGATCTTTATTGTGGTACAATGATAATGTATATTGTGATTTCCTTCGCACTCATGAGTAGCTAAACCTCTCTGTTGGGGTTATGGAAGCCTTATGAGATACTATCTATTGCTATGAGTTTGTGAATTCGTGACACGTGTGTTGCTTATATCATTATTCTCTTCATCTTAATGTAAATTCTTGTGGCTGCAGACGCATAGAATAACGCCAGTATAGCATTAACTTGTTCGAAAGAAAAGTTATATGTCTGGAAAAGAGATAATGTCAAGGTAATAGGGTCCCATCCCCTATTAAAAAGTTAGTGTCGTAACTGGATTAACCTCTTGGAGAATTTGTACCGTTAGATACGCTTTAAGCTCGAAAGAGTTAAAGTGAAATAGTCCTTGTTTAGGTCGAAAGACTCTTAGATTTACCATCGAATACAATTCTCTATAATCACATACATGTCTGAATTCCGCACAACTCATAGCCAATAGAGACGTACAACTCATAAGGTGGACATAACCCCAACCTCTCAATTCTCATTGTTTTACATCTTACCAAACATTCTTACTTTTTACTTTGCTATTTTCCGTTTTTACCTTATTACTTTGGTTACATTACTTGCACGACAAAACTCCCCCCTTTTTACGAGACTTGCACTAAAAGTCTAGTAATCTTTGCTTACGTGTTGACCAAGCTATTCCCTGTTGGATCGATACCCATCCCAGTTGGGTTATATATTTGACAGCGACCGCTTTACACTCCTACGAGAGCTGTAGATTGAGCGTTATCAAACATCACCACCCAAGTCCACTATAATCCAACAAATCCTTTTAAACAAAACCAAAATCAATAAAAGTATTAGGGCATGCCCCCAACTCTGACAATGATAATGACAATGTTAATGATAATGTAACTGACAATTCTAGTCTATAAAGAGAGCTAATAAATTGTCCAAGTCTTTTAGAGAATGGGAGCTCATAACTTTACCACAATGAATCAATAAACCAAGTCGATCAAACTAACTCTACATGGGAAAAGTAGAAGGATCTCTGATGCTTACATCATATGGGGATGCAGTGTCTGGAGATGGTTAGTCGGTTGATCACTAGCATGTAACTTAGGGGCAAGGAAGAAAAATAAAGCCATGATCAATATTTCAAACCAGTTAAAATCCAATGCAATCATATGCAAATAGATATATACATAATAGCACATGCTGGGGTAGGGAACAAGGCTTAGCATAAACCTTTAAAATCCTAACTTGGATTGTGTAGCTCAACTGTCATAACATAAAAAGGCATACATAGGCTATATGGGCACAACTCTCAACTAGCTAAAAGGGCCCAGTGCACGTAGCCACACAAACTAGAGGATGTACATATGCACTATGGGTGACTCAAACCTCCCGGCATACCAAGGTGACTGAAGCACCCAATCGTGTGATGTAATATAAGGGACTCACAACTTCCAATTGTGAGATAATAATAAAGAGGGACTTGAACCATCAGATCATATAAACCCTCACATTTACAATCTTGCTTTTGGTGTTGGTCCCTCCACTTTCACGACTCAGCTACACAACCCTCATTAAAGCCTAATTTAATTATTTAACACCCATTCCCATTCATTGAAACATGATACACATTTAGGTATACACTATTGGTATTATCATACCAACTACATTTGCAAGTTAATATCAACATACTAAAATAATTATCATCACTTGGGGAAATTTACAAACTTCTTGGTTCAGTTATACATTATCTTGGGGAATTGCACAACCCTATAAGTTGAATTCAAAATCATTATGCTTTATTAAATCATCACATTATGGAATAGTTCAAGAGTAATTCAATATGCATTCTTTTCATATTCAAAGAAAAATTTACAATAGTGGTTGAGGTCATTGCCAATTCAACTATCATTATTCGCAAAATTTGAGAAATTCATAATATCCTATTTTATTCACCATACTCATGCATCAAACTAGTTTCAAAATAACTATTTAAACTTAACCGATGCATATACAATCATGAAACATTATATAAACAACAATCCTTCAAAACCGTCAACCTATTTTTAAAACCAACATTAAAACTATATGAATAATACTTTAAAACACATACTTTTAGCAAAGTAATAATTTTGAAAGAGTAACATGCCTGAAATACCCAAGATTATGGGGAGAATTAAACCCTTGAAGCTGTACTTGACCTGCTTCTTAGAAACCCTAATTATTGATGTTTGAGAGACTTGAGAGAGAAAAGAGAGTGTTTAGAGTGTGTTATCAATGAAAATAGGTCCCCAATATGTTTATAGGTCGTGTGTTATTAATGGGATAAGAGGGAAATATCTAAATATCCCCATTTAAAAAGATATAAAAATAATTTGTTAGTCATTACGGGTATCATAACGAATCGTCATTACTCATTATGACTCATCTCCATGAGTCATTATTAAGACAGTGTCACAAAGCACACACATTGTTGACTTATGACTCATATATCATTATTAAGAAACTGTCATCAATCACAGACATTGTTGACTTATGACTCGTATACCATAGATCATAATGGGACCGTATGACTCATAGAGTTCAGCCATAGTCAACACAAAAACTAATTTGATATGTACTAGACATTTATGATTTGCGCACAACGACCCATAATGATCCGTCATGACTAGTTGTGAGACACTCGTACTCAAAGAACAATACTTATCTACACTCTCTATTTAGGATATGATTTGGGTCTAATAACTCGTTAATACTCCCTATGACTTATATGGTAAATATTAGTCAGGACAATGAAAATAAAATTTTAGAAATTTTCAAGGACCAAAAATTTGAGGTGTTATATTCATGACCCTCAAAATTTATAATTACTAATGTAAGGGCCTCAATTCCAAATCTCTCATTAATATGAGCAACAAAATCATCCTCATTTATTGTATCAATATTGAAAGACCCAATAGTGTGTAGGATCGTGATTGCTCTATGGTCTTATTTCTTCTCAACTAAAGGTCTAGAGGATATTACGATATAATTATGCACATCGTTGATGGGTTCATATCATACTATCCTCTTCTTAGTTACCAAGTCCTTTATAAACTTTGTAGATTTTGGAATTTTTTTAAGGGACATAACTAGATGGGTGTTCTCCATCTACTCGTTCAATATAGAAATAAACCTTTCGTACTTTATCTCTTCAGCATTCTTCTTCGGTCACTGTTAAAAAAGATGAGGAGTTCGTGGAATAGGATTCAATAATTTGGAGACATCTTTGTGCTTCCCTTTTTTGCCTTCACCTTTTAATCATCAACTAGAGGCTTTTTAGGTGTCTTCCCATCTACCACCAAGTCTTTAAATTCAGAAACTCTCTCATCCTCTATGACCATCGATTCTACCTTATTATTAACAATAATGGACATAGGTGGATCCTTGGTAATATTTCCACCTCTAGTAGTAATAGATATGAAATGACTATCATTCATTGGATTCTAGATGTGTTACTTAGAAGTGTACCTTATTGATGTTTATTCAATGCTAAAAAAATTTTACCAAACTATTGCTTATGCTATTTTATGGTGGTAGCTTACAATTTAACCTTCTAATTCATGCCTAAAATATCTGTCTCATTTTTTTTAGGGAAGCCTTCTATTTTCTATACCTTTTTACAACCTTTAAAGGATTTCTCCCATCCATAAATTTCTTGAACCAGCATCATGGTTCCCAGGTAGAACATTAAGGTCACTCTTATCCTTGTAGTCATCCTTTCTTCTTCAATTACCATCTCAATCCCTACTCCTATTTCTATACCCAAACATATTGTAACTATTATCTCTATAATAGTTCTAACCTTGATTCCCTTTCCTAGAGTTCCAAATTTCTTTGGTAAACCCATGGCCCTTGGTTCAAAAACCTTCCACCTCCCTATCTAGATACTTTGACTTTCTTTTCAAAATTTAAGTCTTCATGTATAGGTGCCTTACCATGTAATCTAATTGGATTTACCTTTTCTGCTCATACTATTGCAAAGTGTTTTGAATCCAACCAAATCTCAGTCCTCAGTTGTGCTACCTATTGATGTATTATCTCATCTAATGATCTCTACTCTACAGATTCTATAATTACATAAGTACTTTTGGTCTTGTCGACATCTAGAGTATGGAGCCTTCGTTGGTTTTTGTGATTGAATCTAGGATCTTAGAAGCGTGCTCCCATTGGAGACTCATGAATGATCCACTAGTGATAGTGTTTTCTACAACCTTGTTATTTGAATTCAAATCAATGTAGATGATCTCAAGCATGTTTTGACCATTTATCCTATGATTTAGAAAATTATACATCTTCTTCATGAATCTCAACCAAGTCTCATACAGTGCCTTAAAATGCAACTGCGTGAACTGTAAATCTCATCCTGTAACTGTAATATTATATAAGGCAGGAAAAATTGGTCTAAGGATTTAGCCCTTAACATATTTTAGTTAATAATAGATCCGAGTGGTAATTCAGCCAACCACAACGTAACTTCCATCAACAAAAGAAATAACCTCAGTCTAATTTCCTTTTTAGTCACTCCAGGGGGATCATAGGAAGTGAAAATCCCCATAAATTTCATCACATATATATTTGCATCATCTGTAGGAATGCTTAAGAATACCCCTTTCAAGTTCAATAAGTGGATCATGGCAATAGTAATGTCAAATTTAGTCCCCCGAGGAAATTTTAGTTAGATGATAACATATGTTTCAACCAGCTCCAAATAATCTTAATTTGCTCCTGGATTCTTACAGTGATGGAGATACTATTGAAAGTATATTTCACTTTATTCTATCTCTACATGTCCTCTTATCAAGTGCAACTAGACGATTTGCATCATCTTGTCCATCCCTTCTTTCCCTAGCTACCCACCTTGCAGCTTTTTGCATAGGGTTCTCTTCAGCCATAAATCAAGCATTGATATGTTCTATAGTTTCCAACCATCATGCAGATGTGTGGATAATTTAAGATTGCAACTTAATCATGAATGTCTTCTATGAGGATCCTTGATTATGAACTCTATCGTTCACCATTCTATAATTAGTTCTCAAAGTTATTACATATTTTGTATCAAGTGCAATTAGGGTATTTCCTTGATTTCAAGTATTACGTTGATATCGATATGTGCCCTAAAAGTAATACAAAAGTAAAATTAGGAAATAATAATGAAAAATGCCAACAAACACAATCAAATGAAATTTGTAACAGTATCCCCAACAATAGCCCCAAAAATTAATTTCTCATATATTAGACCTCACAATAAAGTATAAAGTAGTTGTTTCCAAATATATACACCTACCAAGGTTGGGGTCGATCTCATAGGAAAAAGATCAAAATATCAATCATTGTGTAGTCAAGGCTATCAATAAAAATCTTTAATGATAGAAGAGGTTTTGTGTAAATAAAGTATGTAGTAGTAAAAATTATTGATTTATTGGATTTGTAATAGATATGAGAGAGGAATTAGGACTGTGCTCCCTAATAGATTCATAACTGTATAGGTTTCTGTACTTTGTAATCTCTTATGGTGTACGATATGTAGAATTAATAGGTTATGTATACTTGAAATAACTTTACACTCTTGTATAAGTAATATCCTTGGGTGAGTTTTCTCTTCTCCTGAACCTATACTACTAACCCCTACCATGGATCTCAGATTAGTTATCCAGAATTATCGGGTCAAGTTATTTAGTGGAGCTTTGTAGCTCCAAGCCTCTATTATTTATTCCCTTTTTTCATAGCTATATTCTTATTTTCATCCCAAGTAAAGATAAGGCAAGTTATAATGTTGTAATTTGCTATAAATAATCAAACCCATGGAAACAACAATGCATGCATAAACACTAGTTGGAAACAAAATCCTTAATATAAATACTAATTCATTAATCCATCATAGTTCTGACTATCATAGTTATGGTGTGTATCTAATCATTATTGCCAGAACACAAGAAAAAATCTCATATGAAAACATAATTAACAACTTATAATAAGAATATGAAAAACTACAAGATCTCACTTTGAATTAAAATCCTAAATATCAACGTTTAAATACATCATTTATACTTAATTGGTATCATAGGCTAACTGAGTAAAGTAGAATTTGAAACAAATGAAAGATACTATGAGCATGCCACCCGCAAACGAAAAAGTTTCCAAATGGTAACCATACTGAAACACCTAGAGTTTTGGCCCATGGAAATTTCCTAAGGTTAAGCTCACTGGTCTTGTAAAGACTCATCATATGAGTCGTATGATATGGATATGGTTTAGGTTACCCAACTCATAAGGTGTCCAGTGATAGGTGGTTGGGTTTCTTTTAAGGGTACAATTTAGTGGTACAGGTCGTATAGTTTGGTGATGGGTCATTGGGTTGATCTTTCGTTTAATCTAAAGTTTAGTAAATTGACTTGGATCTGAGTATGAGTGGTTAATTAAGAGCTGCGAGGATAGGGTATAAGTGGTATAATGGATTCATATGTTGTCTAGTGTCAACCCCTTTGTATTTTATCTTGGATACGACTGCACCCTATGAGTGGTATGGTCAGGTCCCGAGTTGGGTAAATGGAGTCGTATGGTGTATAGAGTTTGGGTTTCTAACATTCTATTATGGGTCCGACTTGATGGTACTAGTCGTATAATATGTTGATAAGTTGGGAAGGTCAACTCGTGCCCACATGCGGGATTTTTACAGTTTAAGTTTGGGGTATTCTGTATATTTCCCATCTTAAATTGTTTTGACCCCATGACATAAAACACCTTTTGGGACTTTATTAACCCACTATTTTAAATCAAACTCTTAAAAATCTCTCTCAAGCTCTTGGTTCAACAAAAAGCTAGGGTTTCTTCAAGGCGATCAGTTATGGGCTTTCAAGAGTGAATCTTTCCATCTTCCTTGGTGTCTAAGGCATGTTAATACACCCTTAATTTTAGTTTAACTAAAATTATGTTTTAATAAATGGTTTTTATGGTATTATTGTAGTATTATTTTGGTTTTAAAATAGATGTTTTGGGTTTTGGTTATTCATAGTTGGATAATGTTTTCCTATGTTAAACGTAGGGTTTTTTCATGTTATAATTATGATTTGAACATATGATTGCATGGGAATAGTCTATTGATACTTGGTTTTGATTTTGGAAACTATATGCCCTCAATATGTTTGTTAAAATGCCAATGTGGATGATTTTGTCACATAGTTTGACTATTCATGAAACCTTTGCACTGTATAAAAAGGTGATGGAACCTAAATTTGTTTGGATGGTGTTAAATAGTTTGGAAAGGCCTTGATGTCCATGGTAATGGTTTAATTGGAAACTTTGGATTCAAATTAGTGTAATGGGTTTGGTAGACTTGTAAGCTCTAATTTTGGTATGATGATACCAAAGGTTAATGCCTAACTAAAAAGACACCGAGGTAAATAGTTGGCTATGTGTGAATGTTTTTAATATGGTCTTAAAGAGGGATGTTTTAGTAAATCCATAGAAGGTGGAGGTCCCAGAGGGACCAAAGATTGATACTCATTCATTTCGATGTGAGGTTTGGTCTTGGTGATTGTGTGCATTATGTCATAGTTATATTTTAGAAGATGTACTAGTCATCTTAATTTTTTCTCCAGTTCGTGCGGCTAACACGCACCCGAGCACTTTCAGCAGGGGGATCTGAACCCATATAGCCCATGGGTGGAGTTAGGACGGTAAAGCTATAGAACCCAGGTTAAAGGTTTTAAATGCATGCTAAACCTAGTTCCCTTTCCCAGCATGGTGTGTGTATATATATGTTTGTATGTGATTACGTATGGTTATTTACTTTGGTTTCAAATAATGAAATTATTTTATCCTTATTATTGAGTGCGTACTAGCATTTATTTTGCTAACCATCTTCGAGTGCTGTATCCCCACGTGAAGTAGGAACCGGCCATACAACTCCTCCTTCTTAGTAACTTAGATTTAGGGACAACTTTTTGTCAGACTAAAGTGGGGAGCATCCATACTCTGGAAGAATGCATTTCATGCTATGGACTTTTTTTATTAGTGTTATTTCTTTGGTTTGGTTTTGGCTATAGTCGGGTGCATGTCCCGATAGAATGTAATTAATTTTAGTAAGAGGCTTTGTGGGACTACTATGGGCTTAGGAGGTGTTGGTATTGGTGTCAACCTTGATATTGGTATTGTCATAGTGGTTTACACCAGTTGGATATTTTGTTGGTTATGGTTATCAACTCCTTTAAATGTCTTAAAATTATATTTGGTTATTTTGTTATGTATTTGGAATTCATTTGACATAGGGTGCAGGGTTGTTATGGTTGGGTATTGGGGCAGTCTCTGATTTGGATCAGACTTCAGATGCCTGACACGACTAGGTCCGGGTTCAGGTCGTGTTAGAGAGGTATCAGAGCCCTAGGTTCAAGGCCAATTGGGAGTCCACAAAGTCGTATCGAGTAGAGTTTCTTTTAAAGTTTTGTAGCGTGCCACACTCATAATGGAGAAGCTACAAGGCATTTTGGAATGTTTTTCTTTCTTGCGTTCTATTTTTAAGTTGTAGAGTCAAAGGTCCTAAAATCTTCTCTAATTCTTATTTGTTCAATTTTTGACATCATGCCTTCTCAAAGATCTAAAGATCATGGAAACTCTTTTGTCCTACCTGAGGATAATGGTGATGGGACCCATTCTACTTATGGGGTCTAGACCCAGTCTAGGGGTCCATTTCCTGATTGCCCTCCTGGAGTTCCACCAGTTCCAGTCCTTCTTGAGCTCCTCAAGATGATGTGACAAGTGCTGAATTTTGTCAGTCTATTCATATATTGGCTCAGTTGATAGTTTCTCTAGATGAGTGTGGTGCTTCTATTATTGTATATTCTAAGGCCACAAGGGTCGGCTAGTTCATAAGATGGAATCCTTTAACCTTTACAAGTGTTAAGATAGAGGATGATCCTTAAGGTTTTATGGATAAGATTGTAAATATCTTCCGTCTTATACATGGCATAAATGTAGAGGGCGTGGAGTTTTTTGCCTACCAACTAAAGCGTATAAATGTTACAAGGAATGGGATTAGGCAAGGGGTGATGATTTTAAGTCATCTCTGTGGGAAGATTTTTCTAATCCTTTCCTGGACTATTTCTTTCTGCAAGAGCTGAGGGAAGCAAAGGAAAAAGATTTTGTTAATCTGAGGCAATGTAAGATGTCAGTCAAGGAGTATACCAATTATCTTGGTATGCTCCGAATTTAGTTTCTATCATGAGGGCTATAATGAGAAAGTTTGCTTCCGGGTTGTCCAGAGACTTGATTTTGGAGAGTAAGGCTACTTTATTGAACAAGTACATATATATCTCCTGGTTGATTGTGTACATAAACTAGGTAGAGGAAGAGAAAAAGAAGTAGGTTGAGGTAGGGGAAAGATAGGGCATCAATTTTAGATTCTCTAAGTAGGGTAGAGGCCAACAGTAAAGTGGCAGAGATAGTGGAAAGTGGCCCAAGAAGAAGTGGGCAATTCTTGGTCTTACTCGACGGCTATTTCTCCCAGCACAAATTCGTTAGGTGACAGGTGTTTCCATGATGCAAACAACTATAGGGAATAGGGTGCCTAATCTCAGGCTAGTGGGGCCCAATCAACCTTATTATATCTTTTTTACAAATTTTGTGGTAGATTGCATCGAGGTTACTGTGAAAAAAATAGGATAAGTTCTTTGGTTGTAGTTAGCTAAGGCACCTGATTAAGTACTTTCAAGTGGACAAGGTTTCTTTATAGGTGAACAACGTTCCAATTGCCTCTTCATTAGCTTCATCACCAAAGGGTGCACTATATGGCTCCAACACTGGTCAGAATCATCTCTATAATCTCACTAATCGACAAAAGTTTGAGGCATTTCCTGATGTCGTGACTGGTATGTTGAAACTCTTTTCCTATGATATGTACTATTTTCTTGAACTGGGGTCTACTCTCTCTTATGTGACCCTATTTATAGTTGTGTATTTTGGTTTTGGTCTTGAGCGTATTTCAGACCTCGTTTTTGTTTCTACCCTAGTGGGTGACTTTGTGATGGTTAGAAAAGTCTATAAGTATTGTGTGGTATCTATTGGTGGTCTAGAGACTCTGGTGGATCTGTTTGAATTTTACAATATTGATTTTAATGTCATACTGGATGGATTAGTTGAACTCGTGCTATGCTTCTCTAGACTATCGGACCCATAAAGTTTTCTTTAAATTCCCTAAAGAGTCAATCATTGAGTGGAAAGGTTGTTTCCTATCTCCAAAGGGGAATTTCATATCATATCTTAGAGCTAAAAAATTGATCTCCAGGGGATGTCTCTATCATCTGGTCCAGGTTAAAGATTCTAACTTAGTGGTGAATGAATTTCCTGATGTCTACCCTGATGACCTCTCTGGTGTTTTTCATGATAGGTAGATTGAGTTTGTGATTGATCTTATTCCAAAAACTCATCTAATTTTTATTCCTCCATATAGAATGACTCTGACTGAGTTGAATGAGCTTAAGGAGAAACTAAAGTATCTTTTAGATGCGGGTTTTATCTGTCCTAGTGTGTCCCTGTGGGGTGTACCTATATTATTTGTGCATAAGAACGATGGTTCCCTTCAGTTCTGTATTAATTATCAGCATTTGAATAAGGTGATGATAAAGAATAAGTACCCAATTCTAAGGATAAATGATTTTTTTGATCAATTATAGGGTGCTAAGTTTATCTCCAAGATTAATCTTAAATCTAGGTATCATCAGTTACTGGTTAGAGCGGTGGATATCCCTAAGACTGCTTTCTATACCCTGTATGGTCATTATGAATTTTTGGTTATATCTTTTGGGTTGATCAATACCCTGACGGCATTCATTGATTTGATGAATAGGGTCTTCCATGAGTTTCTAGAAATATTCATCATTGTGTTCATAGATGACATTCTGGTATACACTAAGAGCGACGTGGATCATGCCAATCACCTCCACATTGTATTGAAGACCCTAAAAGAGAAGCAGTTGTATGATAACATTTGGAGTTTCTTAGGTTTAGTTAGTTACTACAAGAGGTTTATGGAGAGTTTCTCTTCTTTAGTTGCATCATTGACTATGTTGACTCAGAAGATGGTAAAGTTCTTGTGGTCTGATGCTTGTGAGGGTAGTTTTGAGAAGTGGAAAGATAAGCCAATTTTAGCTCTGATTTTGACTTTTCTTAAAGAAATAGATGTTTTTATGGTCTATTGTAATCACCCATATAGGTCTTGGGTGCATTTTAATGTATCATGGTAAGGTGATAGCTCTTGCCTCTAGGAAGTTGAAGGTGCATGAGAGGATTTATCAAACTTGTGATTTGGAATTGTTAGCTGTGGTGTTCGCATTGTAGATCTGGCATCACTATTTGTATGGAGTGCATGTGGACATCTTTTCTAATCATAAGAGCCTGCAATATGTGTTTGCTCAGAAAGAGCTTAACCTCAGGCAAATGATATGGCTTGAGTTGCTCAAGGATTATGACATAAGTCTTCACAACCACCCAAGTAAAGCTAATATGGTTTCTAATGCTCTTAGCAAGTTGTCCATGGGGAGTCTAGATCATGTGGATAAGAAGAAGCAAGATTTGGTTAAGGTTATTCACTATCTAGCTGACCTTGGAGTTCGTCTCTTGGACTCTGAGGATGGGGCATGTTTGTGCGTGAGGTAGCACAGTCATCTCTGGTGCTAAAATCAAGGAGAAAGAGGTGTTATATCCTATCTTGATGAGAATCAAAGGTGATGTAGGTGAATAAAAGTTGAAGGCCTTCGAGATTTGTGGTGATGGTACCTTTCAATACCAAGGGAAGTTATGTGTTCCTGATGTTGATGTTTCATGAGAGAGGATCTTGGTTGACGCACATGATTCGCTATGCCATTCACCCTGGTTCAATGAAAATATACCATGACCTTAAGGAGATGTATTGGTGGAATAATATAAAGCGGGACGTGGCTAGTTTTGCCGCCAAATACATAGTGTCCTAGTAAGTGAAAATTAAGCACATGAGACCTAGAGGTTGTTTCAATAGATTGAGTTTCCTGTGTGGAATTGGAAAGTGATCAATATGGATTTCATTACTGGTCTTCCTCTTCTCGAAATCAATTTGATTCGATTTGGGTCATCGTGGATAGGATGATAGAGTCAGCTCATTTCTTTCCAGTGAGTACTGACTTCTCAGTTGAGGATTATGCAAGGTTGAACCTCTAAGAGATTGTGAATTTTCATGGGATACCTATTTCTATCATCTCTGACTGTGGTATGGAGTTCTCATATCACTTTCTACGATCATTTTAGAAATGTTTAAGGACCAAGATGAGTCTTAGTACTATTTTTCACCTGTAGTCGTAACATTAGAGGATACGTTTTGTGCTTGTGAAATTGATTATGGTGGTAACTGCGTTGAGCATTTACCTCTTATAGAGTTTTCTTACAATAATAGTTGCCACTCTAGCATTGGAATGGCTCTGTTTGAGGCATTGTATGGTAGGATGTGTAGATCTCTTATTAGGTAGTTCCAGGTTGGTAAGGCAAAAATGTTTGGTACGAACTTGGTTCACTAAGCCATGGAGAAGGTCAAGGTGATTCAGGATAGGCTTAAGACTATACAAAGTTGACAAAAGTCCTATATAGATATGAGGCGATGGAAGTTAGAGTTTGAGGTTGGGATATAGTGTTATTCAAGGTGTATTCCATAAAGGTAGTAATACGGTTTGGGAAGAACAGGAAGCTCATTCCTCAGTATGTTGGTCCGTACTTGGTTTTGAGGAGGGTTGGCAATGTTGCGTATAAGTTGGAGTTCCTTCTAGTTTGAGCTTTATTCACCCAGTGTTCAATGTTTATATGTTGAGGAAGTGTGTAGGTGATCCTTCGCAAGTTGTGCCTATCAAGGATTTTGGTATATTGGATTCATTGTCTTATGAAGAGATCCCAGTTGAGATCTTGGAGTGGCAGATTCATTGGTTGCGGACCAAGGATGTGGCCTCGGTAAAGGGTGTATGGAGAAACCACAAGGTTAAAGAGGCTACAAGGGAAGCTGATGAGGATATAAAGTCCAAGAATCCATTCTTATTTTCTGCTCCAGAAATTCATGCAGAAGGTATGTGTTCTTCATAACATCTTTATTTTCTAACTTAGTTAAAGGAAAGATTGATTTCCTTCCATCCTTGTTTTCTAACTTAGTTAAAGGTCAGAGTAGAGGTATTGGGGTGTAAATCTTTCTTGTACTGTCTTGTTCTATCATTCGAGGATGAATGATCCAAGTAGGGGAGAATTGAAACACCCTGGGTTTTGGCCCATGGAAATTTCCTGAGCTTTGAACTCACTGGTCTTGTAACAACTTATTAAGAGTCATATGATGTGGGTACAGTTCAGGTGAACCAACTCATAAGGTGTCCAGTGATTAGTGGTTGGGTTTCTATTTTAGGTGCACTTAAGTGGTACTGGTCGTATGGTTTAGTAATGGGTCATTGGGTTGATCCTTTACTTAATCTGAATCTTAGTAACTTAACTTGGCTCTGAGTACGAGTGGCTCACTAAGAGCTGTGAGGATAAGGTACGAGTGGTATAGTGGATTCGAAATTTGTCCAATGTCGACCCCTTTGTATTCTGTCTTGGGTAGGACTAGACCCTTCGATTCATATGGTCTGGTCACGAGTCTGATCAATGCAGTCATACGGTGGACAGTGTGTAAGATTCCCAGTAGTACCAATCACATGAATATGTATAAATGAAATGAGGATGTAATGCTCAAAATCTAACTCTATGAAAATAATAATCAATTCAATACATGTATAAGTGATCTTAGAATCAATTTAATAAGTTAATAATTCATGATATCAGCCCTTGCTCGGCACCACTAGAAATAATTATTGCGTAAGACATCAATAATATCATTTAAAACTCTCACACGTGTATATTAATTATGAAAGAAGAATATTATGCTCAAACAAGGCCTATAATGCCTATTTAAGCCCCCACACGGGCATCACAACAAGAATTATGGATTTTAATGAATAGATAAGTCCTATGATGTCAAATAAACACCCATACGGGCAACACACAATATATGATCTCTCAAGTCAACAATAATATGCATATAAACCCCAACAAAAGCACACAATAATAATAATCAACTCAAACTATAAGTCCTCATGGGGAATTCCTCAACCTATAGCATGATTAAGATATGCATTAACTACCCTGACTAGTTTGAAGAATGTCAAGCCATAACCTACCTCAAAGTGCCAAAAATCTAAGCCTAGACCCCTCAATGCGGGACCTTTCCTTTTCAAATATTCTCAAAATTACCTTAAACTATCAAAAATATAATTAATGCATTAAAATAAAGCTAAGGATACTCATATTGCCCATATTTAGAAAGGGTCTGAAATTAGTCCCAAGAAAGGTTTAAAATAAAAAGAGATGGAACTAGAATTTTATTTTTGAAACATGTTCTCTATATCTACAGGAGTCTATAGTTTAAAAACATGCAAAAATGAGTTACAATCAAGGCTCAGATTAATAAAAATCAATTTTATATTCTACCAGGAAAACCCCCAAAATTCTAGTCTGAAATATTGATTTTTTGAAGGTAAATTAGTTAGGAAATCAAAGGGGTTTGATAAAATAAAGGTTTAGAAGTTACCCACGAGATTTGTTGGTGAAAACCCCTTAGTAATTACCTCCTCTCGAGCTCCCAAGGTCCAAAAATGGAAGAAAATTGTGAAAATGAAGTTTATATACTATTCTGTGAATAGTACCTTGCAGTCGCGTCCCAAACCTTGCGATTACGAGGGTCAATCTTAACTGGGCATCAAATTACCCATCTCATTCATGATCAGGACTTCATGTTTTCAAAGGTTGATGACCCAGACCCATCAGATTCATGAAGATCTAGTTGTGTTTGTGATAAAGGAAGATATCGACCTGGACTCGATAACCTTTTCTAATTGCAGCAACCACCCTCGCTAATGTGATGAATGATGATTTCCTTCTTCGTGTTCGTATTCAATCGCTCGTGTTTGTGATTAAGGACCATGTACCAGAAAATCAATTGTGCATTAGCTAAGAACTACAACCTCTAATTCTCTGATGTGACTCAGGATTCATTCAAGACCTCACAAAACTATATCATAAATACTACTATGCTATTTTTGACATTCCAAACTTAGTGGAAACATCAAATTTTCAAAAATATATTGTTACAATAAATTATCCCATAGGACCAATTTCGGCTAATTTCACTAGTTTTCAGCTGAAGGATCAAAATTCAAAATAAAGGCTCTGGGCCCGAACTACCCGGGCGCTACTAACCTAAAACAAACATTTTTATCTAATGGAAATGTCTAGATCATCATCCGGAGCTTGAAATACAAAATTTTTGCAAAAGTCAAACTCATAGGTTTTAAATCCTCTAACAGTCTCAAACTCCCCCAAAACACTACCAGATGCATCGGAGACCACGCCAACCATTCCCACATCTCACAAATATTGTATAATAACTATAGGGAAGAGAAAATAGTAAAAGGGCATAAAAAGAAGTTTCACAATGAAGGTTGTTATATTATCCACCACTAAAACACTAGTTCATCCTAGAATTGAAAAGCAACATAGGTTACCTGAAGCGGTGAAAAGTTGGGGGTATCTATGATGCATGTTAGAATAGACCTCCTAAGTAGCCTCCTTAATAAGGCAATGTCTTCAATAGGCCTTCACTGAAACAATAGTCTTATACCTTAATTTCTTACTCTTCCTATCTAGGATAGTTATAGGCTCTTATTAAAAGATAAATCATGGTCTAACACAACGGAATCTCATCGAATCACTTGTGCATCATCTGTACGGTATCTCGTTAACACGAAAATGTGGAATACATGATGAAAAACTGATAAATATGGAGGCAAAGCTAGCTTATACGCCACATCACCATACTTTTTAAGGATCTCAAAAGGTCCAATAAACCTTAGTATAAGTTGCTCTTTCTTACCAAACCTCATCACACTGTTTAGGGGTGAAACTTTTAATAGATTTCATTCTTTAATCATGAATGATACATCAGGGGCTTGGTGGTCAACATAATTTTTTTGCCTACTCTAGTAGCCAATAGCCTCTACTAAGTTGGTCTCACATGATCCATCGAATCCCCCAAAAGAATTATACCCCAAGGCCTTACATTAAATAAGTAAAACCATCCCATGGGGGATCTATCCCATCAAAGGTACTATTTGAATGTTAGAATAATAATATTTGTTGTAGGAAAACTCTGCTACTGGAAAATACTAATCCTGAAAAACTCCAAAGCACATAACACATGCTCAAAGCATGTCCTCTACCACCTGAATAGTTCAGACCAACCATCTATTTGAGGATGAAAAGTTGTGCTCAAATCAAATTATGTACCCATCTCACTCTAAATTGTACTCAAAAAATTAAGGTAAACTGAGTACCTCAATGCAGTCAAACAATCTCCCTAATGTTGATTTTAGCCAACTTCTCTTCATCATAATTCGTCGTCACAGGTATGAAATCTATTTATTTGGTTAATCATTCCACAATCACCTAGGTGGAGTCCAAATTCTACAAGGTCATGAGTAGGTCATCTATGAAATCCATGTTGATCCGCTCCCACTTTAACTTGGGAATGGCCATTCTCAACATCATACCACCCAAGTTTTTATGCTCATATTTCATATTTTGGAAATTCAAACACTTGGACACAAACTCCATGATATCCTTCTTCATACCACCCCATAAATAATGTTGCTTTAGATCATGATATAGTTTGGATGCTCTAGGATTAATGGAATATCTAGAATAATGACCCTCCTCCAAGATAAATCTATCCCATTGACCAACTCACACAACACAATCTCGACCACAAATCCTTAAAATATCATGAAAATTAAGATATGACACCTTTGCCTCATCGCTAAACACCATAACACGAATTACCCTCAATCTATCATTATCAAACTAATGAGTTTGATTTTGCTCGATCAAAAAAGATCTAGAATCACTAAAGGCTAATATATTCACGAGAATCGAAATATCAAGCCTAACCAAATGGTTAACCAAAGACTGAACCTCTAAGGCAAAAGGTTGTTCCTATGTCAAAAGATTGATCTAAAATCCTAATAGTCGCACCCATATTTTCATTACCAGGATGATAAAAAATAGTTATTCATAGTCCTTAAGAAACTCAAGCCAACATCATTTACTCATATTATGATCTCGCTAAGTGAAAAAGTACTGAAGGCTATGATGATCAGAGAAGATCTCATAGTGGACCCCTTATAAGTAATGCCGCTGCAATTTCAACACAAAGATAACTACAACTAATTCAAATTCATTGGTTGGGTAATTCATCTCATGGGGCTTCAACTAAAAAGAAGCATAAGCAATCACCTTACTATCCTATATTAAACCATAACCTACTAACACCAGAAGTATTACCAAACACGATAAAACCTATGCCCTCCTTGGGCAAGGTCAATATAAGAGCCAAAGTCAATAAATTCTTGAGCTTTTGAAAGCTCTTATCACAACCATTTGAACACTAATATACAAGCCTCTTCTAAGTCAACTTGGTTAAAGAATCCACAATAAAAGAGAAATCCTTCATAAAGCATAGATAATATCCTACTAACCCAATAAAACTCTATATCTATGTGGGACAAGTGTGCCTATCCTAATCACGAACAATCGCTACCTTGGCTGGATCAACCATAATACTATCCTTGGTCACCACATGACCTAAGAAAAAAATAGAGACTAACCAAAATTTGCACTTGGAGAATTTAGCATATAGCTTCTGATCTCGCAATCTCTTAAGTACTATTCTCAAATGTCTTACATGGACGACCTCATTCTTGGAATAAACCAGGATATCATCTATAAATACAATCACAAAGGAGTTATATATGATCAAAACACTCGGTTTTAAACTTTATAGATGTTGTTGGCTATTGGTTAGTCCTAATGACATAACCAAACACTCATAATAACTATACTGAGTCTAAAAAACTATCTTCAAAGTCCAAAGATCTAATCTTCAACTAGTGATACCTTGATCTCAAGTCAATCTTGGAAAACATCGAAGCACATTGAAGCTAGTCAAAAGATCAATTCAATGAAGAGGATACTTATTATTTACCTTAACCTTGATAAATTATTGATGGTCAAAAAATATGAAGATAAATTTATCTTTCTTCTTTACAAACAAGATCGGAGCACTCCAAGAGATACACTAGGTCTAATGAACCCCTTCCCCAACATATTTTTTAATAACACCTTTATTTTTTATCATCTGAGGGAATCCTATAAGTAGAAATAGAAAAGGGCTTGGTTCCCATCTCAACATCAATAGCAAAGTCAGTATCACAATTTGGAGGGATACCTAGCAAGTCCATAGAAAACACATCCATAAATTTGTAAACAATCTAAACTAAATCCAAAAACAGGTGGTATGACAACACTAGTATCACTAACATATGAAAAATAAGATAAACACCCCTTTTCTACCATTCAGCGAGCACATACAAAAGATAGAACTTCCTTCGAGCCTAATTTAAGAGTACCCTTCCAAGATTTTTTTCGCACACCTAGAGTCACTAATATTATGATTTTGGAATAAAAATCAAAATAACATAATAGGTAGCTAACCAATCCACACACAAGATAACATCAAAATCAACCATATCTAGGATAATAAATTCTACCCAGGTCTCATGCCCATAAAGGTTATTACAAAAGATTGGTACACCCAATCCACTATTAAAGAATCTTCTACAAGGGTGAAACACAAAAAGGAACAACAAGGGACTCATATACAACATCAAAACTAGTAGAAAAATATATAGACAAATAGAAGAATACAGACCCATAACAAACAATACAAAATCATATCAGTAACAAACTAGAACATAAATATAGAAGTAGGTAATTTGAAAGTGAGATCCCTGTTGGATAGCACCCAATGCACATCGAGGACTACTAGTAAAATCTTTTTGACTCTGTCAACCACATCTAACCATAAATATACGAGTAGAGAAAATATAAAGTTGAGATCCCTACTGGACAGGACCCAATGTATGGCAAGGAAAATCACTTGCAATATGTCAAGCCTCATCACAAACAAATAATCTTCTACTACCCAACTCACACTCATAAGGCCTGGAAGAGCCAGCATGACCTCTCTATCCTAAAGAACCAAAAGTGGATCCTCTATTTACATGACCTGAACCCTGACTACTTGAAGTTGCAAAAACTAAAGGACTACCACCTGAACCCCATTAAGCTGCCTGAACTAGTCTTCCATGATACCACAAATCCCTCTACTAAAAAAACCTTACCTTGGGTTATAAGTACACAAAACTCATCCTGATGATAGCTCGTCTTAGAACCGCCACTACTCTGGGTACCCTAATAAATCTAATCAAGAATCTTTATATACTTAACTATACTTTGGGAAAAAAATCCTAACACCACCATCTAAGTTTTAGCTAACTGATAAAAGCCTTTCAATCCTTTGACAAACTTTTTAATCCTCTTAAACTTAATGGTGATACTAGTGGCAAAATCTTTGGATAGTATTTACAATATGCCTCATACTCAGTAATAGACAAGTATCCCTACTCTAGATGATCAAATTTATCCCATCTGGTCCCATAAACTATAAAGCACAAACTTCTATAAAAACTTCAAAAAAATTAGGTCTATGTCATAGAAGGCAAACAAAGGATCTATAACTACAAAGAGACCTCTACCACTATCTGGCCATGCTAATTAATAAGTCATATAAGCAATACCATGGATCTAATGGGATTTGAGGTTATGTAACCTCTCCTGATTGTCAAGTAAAATCGTCTCCAATAGAGCAACTTAACTTGGGAGGAGTTAAGTGAATAAACCTCTCAAACCTCTTCTAATCATTAGACAAATCACAAAACTCAAAGTAAAAGAAAAAATAATAAGCATATTAAGAAGTAAATCCATATGTGAGGGTACCATAAAAGATAATTGTACCTCTAAAGTCCGAATACCATAAGTAGGAGTTGGTATTGTGGATGAATACCTCTTGAATTTTGTGAAATATCTGATATACTCAAAGAACACCATCTAGATAACTCGAGAGACAAATCAATAAATATTATAGTGTTGGGTGCTAACTGAACTTTGTGTCACCTAACTTGGACCGCATCCTCTATCTAATTATCAGTAGTAACATAATTAACTTATAGCTTAAGAGAAGCCTCCCTAGAATATTATCTCACTAGGGAGGCTTGTCGTACTTGATCTTGTATTAGGGAAGCTCCTCATGCCCATCCTTTATCTTTAAGTTGGCCATGACCCGTACCTCGCCCCCTGACTAATGCTTCAATAGCAGGTGCTGGATCAGCATTCTAGTATCTCTAGACCATTTCCTCAATATCAATGCAATAAATAATAAAATACAAGTTTAGTATGTTGGGTATGAACAACTCACACAATAAGGAATTAAATAAGTGAATTTTTTTAAAATATATCCTATATACTCCTAAAGATAGATACAAATTCAATGTACCAATCCACGAGACTCTATTAGGCACCATACTCTGCCAATTATAAGATGGTAAACCTATTTCTCTAGTATCATTTTGTCATGAACCAAAATTTAAGGTCAACATAGCATCTACCAAGACCCAACCTTAGTAGGTAAGCCAAAATCCCATAATAAAAAACAAATCTAAAATGTGAAAGAGATTAAATAAATTGAGACTTCTAAAAGAAAGTCATGCCATAATACTAAAATAATAGAAATATTCAAATAAATATATCAATCCCCAAAATTTGGTATCATAAGTGTAAAGAGCATATAATATAATACAAGAATCTAATAAGTGCAACTTTTTCTCTGAAATAAAAGATAAAGACATAAAAATAGATGGAGTCTTGACAAAGGCACCAAATAAAGAGCTTACGAAATCTAATATAGCTCTGTCTATATGAATCAGTCATCATAGATCGCACTTATACTGAGATTTGTATTAAAAAGGCATAAAAGTATAATTGAGTATGATCTACTTATACTCAGTAGGTATTATAGGCCGATTGAGCAAAGTAGAAAATAAAATAAGTAAAAGCTACTATGAGCATGCCACCAACATATAGAAAAGTTCTCAAATGGTAGCTTATACCGCCTTCACTAATAGTTATATAATATAAGATAAAAAGGAACAACCATAGACTAAATATAAAACGAACCAAAGTACACATCAAAGGTATGTAAATGGAAATGTAAAAGATGCAAATTCAATGTAATGCAGCGATGGTAAAACTTTAGTATACACCTTCCAAGCCTCAATGCTTGATTATAGGACCATGGGGGTTCACAACCCATACACTTATTATAATTTCATTCTCAAGTCTCAATCAACCTTACCGACACATCTCTTGGTATAGTAGTTTATTAAAGTGTCTTATTCACTTACTAAATAAGTGTTTTTAAACCAACCTTATCGATACATCCCTCAATATAAGTGTTTTATAAAATGCCTTATTTTTTATTACTATAAGTGTTTCTCATGGTATCAATCTTCATTATGTATAAATGAAATGAGGATATAATGCTCAAAACATAATAGTATAAAGAAAATAATCAATTTAATATAGGTATAAATAAGTTCAGAATCGACTCAATATGTCCATAATTCATGATATCAACCCTTGCTCGGCACCACAAGAAAGAATAGTCATATAAGACATCAATAATATTAGTTTAAACCCCTCACTCTTGTATATTAATCTTGATAAGGCAAATAATTCTCAAAATAGGACTATAATGTCTATTAAAGCCCCTGCATGGGCATTAGAACAACAATTATGGCTTTTAATGCACAAATAAGGCTTATGATGTCAAATAAAGCCATCACACTGGAAACATACAATATATGATCTCTCAAGTCAAACAAAAAACATGCATATAAGCTCCACATGGGCACACGATAGTAACTATAAACTCATAATATAACTCCTCGTGGATAATTTCCTAACTGTAACATGCTTTATATGTATGTTAACTATCTAGCCCAACCTAAAGAAAGTTAATCATAACCTACCTCAAGTTTCCAAAAATCTTCAATACACAGCCTTCCTATTTAAATAGTCTTAAAATGAGCTAAAACTACCAACACTATAATATATATGCATTAAACTAAAACTAATGATACCCATATTATTGATATTTTGAACAAGCCCAATATTAGTTTGCAAAATAAGTTTGAATTCAAAAAGGGTAAACCAAAATATTATTTTTGAAACATGTTCCTCATATTTATAGGAGACTATAGCTGAAAACCCTTGCAAAAAGAAGTTAAAATCTAGTCTCAAGTTTATAAGAAAACTAATTTTATAATTTATCAAGAAAAACTCCCAAATTCTAGTTTGAAATCATGATTTGTTAAAGGTGAATTAGAAATGAAACTAAAGGGAATTGAAAAAATAAAGGTTTAGGAGTTACTCACATGAATTATTGTTGAAACACCCTTTAAGTTCTAAATTCCAAAAATAAAATAAAATCAATAAATGGTATTTATATACAATTCTGTGAATAATACCTTGCGATTCAGCGTAATCCTTACTATTACAAAGGTCAACAATCATTGGGCATTGAATTTCCCATAGTATTCATGTTCAAGCCTTTGTATTTAGCAAGTTAGATGACCCAAACCCATCGCATTTGTAAAGGCCAGATCTTATTTGTGATGAAGTAAGATACCCGTCCCAGAATCAATAACCCTCACGATCATGGACACCCCCTTTGTGATTGCAATAAAGGAAGATTTCCTTCTCCATGTTTACAATCAATGGATTATGTTAAAAAAGAAAGATCTTTCACCAGAAAATCAATTGTGTATCAACTAAAAACTATATTCTCTAAGTCTCCAAATAAAAGCTTGAGATCTATTTGGGTCCCCGCAGAATTAAACCATATCTTCTACTAGCCTTATTTTGGACATTTTAGACTCAACGACAATGTCATATTTTCAAAAAAATATTTTTACAACAAATTAGATACATGGACCCCATTTAGTCTTATTCACTATTTTCCATCCAAAGGGTCTAAATACAAAATTGGTGATTAGGCTGACGTTTCTATATGGGATGGAGTGTTAGACAGTTAAAAAAATTCATGTTCAAAAGATTTATGTTGTAGAAATAAGGATGTTGATATGAATGTGTAGACACACCAAGTGTGATAAAATTAGGAATAAGGTTATTTATGATAAGTTGGGAGTGGCCTCCATGGTGGATAAGATAAGGGAAAAGATATTGAGATGGTTTGTATATATGATAATGTAGGTTCAGATGCCCTAATAAGAACGTGCAAGAGTTTGGATATAGTAGGTATGAAGAGGGATAGAGTTAGGTGGAAGAAGTATTAGTGCGAGCTAATTACATAGGATATGTCGCATATTCAAGTTACTGAGGACTTGACCTTATATAGCGGATCTGGAGAACACGTATTTAGGTTGAAGTTTAGTTGAGTATGAGTATTTCCATGCACCATAATATGGTATCTGAGGGTTTAGTCGTAGATATATATCATTGTTATTAGTTTTTATGTTTTGATTATCCTATTAATTTGTGGATTATTAGTGTATTTATGTGGATGAGTAGTTGTCATATATTCTTTACTATTAAACTCTTCCTTGTACTTGGATTTTATATACTTGAGTTGAAGGTCTTTTAGCATTAGCCTCTCCATCTCCTTAAGGTAGTGATATATATTGCATGCACTTTAAACTACCTAAATCTCACTTATGAAATTTACGGAGTATGTTGTTATTGTTTTATTGTTATTTGTTATCAATTATGGATTATAGGCTTACCTACTAAGGTTGCGCAACAATGACCTCAATTTATAGATCATGATTAATTGGTATCATAGCATTAGATTTACCAGACTCATAAGTTAAATAGAAGGGTGTGTAATAGAGTCTCATGAATTGATACGTTGACATCCATATTTATCTTTGTGAGACTAAAGGACATATTTAAGAAGAACTTCTCTAATTTGATTCTTTATAATTCATATCACCTATATCCAATATTCTAAACTAGTATTCCATTCTTTTTTGTCTATATGGTGAGGACTAGTTCCAAGGTTATTGAGGATGATGAGCCACCACCCATTGTTGGAGCCCCAATTAAAAGGTGATGTAGGGGTCATGGCCAATCTAAAAGTAGAGGTGGAACACAAGGATAAGATATAAAAGCCTCTCCCTAGCTTAAGATTGATTATGATGGGGAGATTATCAGATCAAAGATGTTGGACCAACTCAGGCCCCCCAAGGTTCTATTACTACCAGAGCATTGCAAAATTTATTGATTTGCCTATTAGAATATTTGGATGGCATTCCCCAGGTAGGTATTCCATTAGGTGCACCAGGTAGTTCTTAGAATTCAGGATGTATTCAGACACTGTGGTAGGTTTATACTTATGGTGTTCCAACTCTAAAGGTACAACCAACTACTTCAGCCCTCCTGTCCCCACCCCCACATTTTGAGAATGGGTGGCTCAGCTTATAGTAGAATGAGGTGGTTTAGTTATAGTTTATTAAGAATATCTATAGACATAGAATGCTGGCTACTAATCTAAGAAAAATATGATATAGGGTAGAACTAGTCAGGTTTTAAAATTAAAGTTGTAAGTTAGTGAGTTCTAAAGCAGAGTTAAGGAAATACATAGACCTATTTTCATCTTAATGTTTTCAGCGTGATTTGTTCATTACGACACTCTACTTATGTCTTACATGTTTGTGCTATAATAATTCTTCTTACACATTTTATGTAAATTTATGCCTATTCTCAGTTCTATTGTTCCTAGCATAAGAAGTAGAAATTTCACTCAGTAGTCCTAGCCTAACTCCATGGATTAATGAGTTCCAGTCCTACGTCATACAACTCATGACTCATGATCTCTCAGTATGTTATCTCCTTGAACTTATGATACACCCTTAACGACCAGTGGAATCACAAAATATCATGTATCTCCTTAGTTTGGACCTTTCTAATGAATCCCTGCCTATGATACTCTATTCGTCAAGCTACAGTTAAGAGACAAAGTTATGTATAGTATTCCTTAGGTCATAATGTTATCTCCCTTTAGTAAACCTCCTCATGTTAACATTGTGGTGTAAAAATGGATGAATTCATTATGCACTAGTGAATTTTTTATTAGAGTTCGGAGTTAGTTGTTGAAATAGATATAAACTTAAAATCCCAGTAGTTGAGATTGGGATGTTTACCTTATGGATAGTACTTTGTACCTCTGAGTTAGTCTTGAAAACTAATACCATACAGCTAGACTAATTGATTTGTGGAATTAAATCATGTATCCTTAAGAGAACTTAAAGTTGTAGTTAGTGGAATGAAGTGCTTCATAAGAAGGAGCATGTTTGAGAAGTGTTGTTAAGCATGGAAGTTAGAAGTAAGATTTCTTGAGGAATAGAAGTTCTATTCTTACTCTATACCCAATATGCCCAAGTTATATAGTTTAAGTCAAAGAGTGCCTCATGTTCAAGCCTATACCTCCTATTCTCTATGAACCTATTTCATCCGACTAGAGTACTAAAACCATGATAAAATCCCTCATTTGATGTGTTACTTAGATCATTTTCTATTACTCATTTCCCTATTGGTTATTATAACTTGCAACGAAGAGTGTTTGAAGTAACAAACAATTTATACTCTCGAAAATGTCTTGTTAATACCTATCACTTCACATTTCTATATGCATATTCTGCAATGTATGTCTCAATTGAGTTCTAAATACTTAGTATGAATCAATCCTTCTAACTAGCAATTCAATTTACAGAATCAGGTAGACAGTTATAGTAATATCCCCTCCTTTCTTCTAGTATTACTCTCTTAAGCTTTATATATATGGATATTCAATGTCATTCAGCATGTGCATTTATGTTGTATGTAAATTCGGCCGATTCTTTACTCAAAATAAATTAGCCTATCTACAATAGACTTTTAGATTCATAAATGGGTTTCATATTAGTGGTTCTTATGATTTTATCCCAACTATATCCTTTATTGGAGGATGAATAAACCCAAGGGGGAGATATTGTAACACCCCAAATTTCTAAGCTAAGATCCAAACAATTTGTTAAATGGAATCGAATAAAATTTAATGATGTCTAATCTTGCAAAAGTGCTAAGATCAATTCCACAGTGTGTGAATAGCTTTGAATATGAATTAAGGTTGTAAGGAACCTCAAACTCAAAGTTAATTTGAAATATTTCATACCAATTAAGTTTCTCTATAAGATTTCACTATGGTAAAATTCAACTGATAATTCCTCCTAAAATAAAAAGAGTATTCTATCTCAATACCCACCAAATTAAAGGTTTTTGAGTCTTATTTCTAATTTCACCAACTACTCGTTAATCTAAGACTGGAGTAAAAGGTTATAAGAATGTTAGTAAGGTACTGCCCTAGGTACATGTTGGGCAGCGCAGGGTGGAACTAATGAAAGGGAAATCACTGGAAAGACTCTGCATTGTGCTCCGAGCATAGAGCACCCCTCCCAGGTGTTAAATATGCTATTTTCTTATTAAATTAGGGGAAACTAGTTCTTCGACCCCATGTAACTTCCCTAATCCGTTTTAATCCCCAAAGTCATTCCAAAACAATGAGAATCATCTTAAAACCCTTACCCCTTTTCTCCCTTAGAATTCAAGAACTAAAAAAGAGGTTTTTCAAATCTCAAGACTCCAAAGCTCCCAAGTCCAAGGATTGCTCAAAGAATTAGGTTTTTCACCAAGAAATCTTCTACCTTAGGTATGTAGGGATTGAACAAGGATAATATTTTCATCCTTGTTCCCAAAATCAAGTTTTTAAATTCCATATATGTTAAGTCTTTTGTTAGGTTTTAACCCTAAAGTTTTTAATACAAATTTTTATGTTCCCTTTTTGCTTTAACTTACGTACTTGATAATATTCATGAACTACCATAGTTAAACACCATTTTTATTCCTATTTTTTAAAGATCTTGTATAAGATTTGATGAAATATTTATGTAATCCCTATGAATTGGTATTGGACCTTTGAAATTTGCAAAAATTACATGCCCTTGGTATGATTAAAGATTTCAAGAAACAATTGAATATGAGTTCTTTTCTTTGACAAGATTTAGCCCAAATTTAAAGTAAGTGCATGACAAGAATACGAATTTACAAAGATTTACATGTTGTTAATATGATTTAGTATGAATAAGCATGAATTTCAAATATGTGCATGATATAAGCCTAGTTTACATAAAATTTTCATTTTATGCATAAGTTTTTGAGACTTGAGAAATTTTCACCAAATTTGCATATACTACACAAGATGATATGGATTTCAAGACTTAGTATCAAACCTCATAATTTATCATGATATGACCTTTCGGTCACATCACAGACAAAATAAGATAATCAAGTCTAATTTTCAGTTTACTCAAGGCTATAAGTCAAAATAGAATCTTACTTCTAAAAACTAGTATTACTAGAACTTTCATAGCGAGAAATCACTACATATTTTGGGGCTTAATATCAAGCTGACATAGGTTCAACGTACTTAAGTCCTAGAAATATATGCCACCATAGGTTCACTTAACCATTGGGCTTTATGTTCATGGATCTATTAAATTATGCCTTTATATCCTTGGAAAAGGTATAATGGGTCCTCCCAATGAGGAGTATATATTAGATTAACTCAGTCACACTTTCATACCTTGGAAAAGTATATTGGGCCCTTTCAATGGGAAATAGGCATCGAAATCAATGTTAGGTCGCGTGGTTCATGTTAGTTAAAAGAATCTCCCAAAAAAATACAACATTGTAACTAAGTATATAATGGCTCGTTGCACTATTATTTTCATTATTATTTCAAGTTTACTTCATGTTTAACGTGAATCATTGTACTATCTAGCATGTCCAAATTTTATGGATAATTTCTAAACTATTTTAATTGGTTCACTACACAAGTATCATATTTTCCTATCATGTCAACTCTTACTATGTTTCAGACATTCATGTACAAATTTTGAACCATTTATACTTGTCAACTTACTTTCAACTCTATCCATGATTTGTTACTTTCATTTTAATTTATGCATTACAGGTGTATTGTCCCATGCTCATTACATTGTATCACACTGACCACATATATAATTGTATGGATACATTGTTTCATAATGTAGGTATCAGTTCTAGCTCACAAAATCATAATAAAGAAGATCACAACTTCCAGTCAGCAGGTAATGAGTTCTCTTTATTAGAGGACTCAAGTCAGTTTATAGTTTTGGCATTTTATTTTATTTTGATTCGTATGTATAGATTAAGGATAGTCGGTCATGTGCCAACTACCTATAGTCAATAATAGTAAAGGATTTATTGTCAGTGAGTCAAAGTTGATGTATTTAATTGTAATTTTCTTTTTGTATATTCCATAATGTAAATGTTTTTAAATAGTATTATGTTCAATAAGTTCAGCTAATGATATTGCTTTCTCTTAGTATGTAATACCCTGTATTCCTCAAGCTTAACTTAACTCTCAGTTCATGAGTTATCCAATATAAAATTTTTGAAATGCTTATTATTTTTCAGTTTAGAGCCTGCCATTACATATGAAATTAAATCATCTTTACAATAAAATTTGCCTAAATCTAATAATCGGGTAAGAAGTTATGGCTATTTTAAGTTTCAGCAGTTAAACACCATAATTTAGGCTAGTAACGCATTGCAGAGTAAGCCAAAATTGAAATTGTCAGTTTCCAATAAGGTACCGTGATACTAACGCATCGCGCCAAAGCTTATTTTCACATTTGTCAATTTTCAGTGAGTCTACGCGATTGTACTGCATCGCGTCGATCTTCCAGTCCCATCTAGTATTGCAACAAGATTCCACTTCATCGCGCCACCAATCACATTCTCAGTTGCAATTTTCCAGTGTCTTGGCCCGATAGCGGCGCATCGCACTAGGGCCCAAAATTGGGTTTTTTAGTATGAATTTTTAAGTCATTCTCAGGGGTAAATAGGTATTTTTCCATGGCCCTAATCAGTTTAAACACAAAATTACCCCTAAATATCCCATTATCTTATCATTTATTCACTTTATTCAAAGATTAAGTCATTCTCTCTAAAAATGGGCTAAATCCTATCTTCACGAAACAAGAGCAAAAATCAAGAGTCTCTCCAAGAACCTTCAAAAAATAACAATCCAAGGTATTTTAGGTGTTCATATATGGGTTCCTTTTACCCATAGAGTCCATGAATCCATTTTTAAAATACAAGATTGTTGAATTATGAACTTCCATGCTTGAATTGAATTGATTTTATGTTTATGACATTGTTGGATTTTAGTGCATTATTAAATTACATTCTTGTATGAAATTAATCATTGTATGTGTTGAATTACATGATCTTCATGGTAAACTCATCAATTTGCAAGTTGATTGATGTATCCATGATAACTATATGATCTGATTAGTGTCTAACCTAAACATGCTCCCCATGTGTTTGATAGAATTCCTATGTAAATGAAATACTGCCATTATAACATGATAGCATGTATTCCCCATTCATGTATAAGTAGATGCATTACAAGTGTTTGATTAAATGTTTCTATGAGTGAACTATGGACAAGTATAATTTTTTATAATTTTCAAGAGTTATTGTGCTTTCTTTTTCATGTTATCGAGTCTTGGGGGTATTTAATACCCGATAATTTAGCTGTGTACCTAAAGCTAGTGTCAGTTACAAAATCTTAATCATGTCACAATCAGTAGTACTCTTAGTCAATTATAGAACTCAGTAGAACTCAGTCAATTACAAAACTTAGAAAAACTCAATGAATTCAATATCATTCTAGTCTAGTTCAGTATACTTAGTTCACTGTCTTTTAGTTGGGAGTAGGATTCAGCATCGAGTGAACCCAAGCATGGGGGCTTACCTGCCAGTAGAGGGTGTGATCCATAAAAGAAATCCTTGCATTTCAGAACTATGTATCCAGCGTAGGTTGAGACATCAAACCTGCCAGTTAAGGGATGATGAGGTGTTTTAACCTACTAGATGAGGGTTCCACGATTCTCATTAGAGTACCTATTACATGAGGGTAACTATTCAGTGTCTTTACTCATGGCATGGTACTGACACCCTTAAAACTGGGACCACAGGTTAGACCCTAACTCAATCATCTTATCTTATTAGGGTCATGTCAGTTAGATGATTTCCTCGCATAGTTAAAGTTTCAGTCTTAGCATAGAACTTAATTCAATTTTATAGAATCAGTATTGTCAGACACAGTCAATCAGTATCAGTAACTTAGTTATCAGTAATCTCAGATTATTAGTTACTCAGTATTAGAACTCAGTAATCAGCTTCAAAAAAGGTCAGATAAAGTATTCACGTATATACACAGTATTGCATACTTAGTATTTACAGCAGTATCAGTTATCCATGTACTCTCATATTCAATTACTCTATATCATGCAGTCAGTTATTGTTCTTGCATATGAACCCTTGCATTCAAACCTACCTCATCTAGCATACCAGTACATTCCACATACTAACGCATACTCTTTCTTTGCGCTATGATGTCTCATATCATAGGTTCAGATGCTCAGGTTCCCAACCATGCATAGATAGATTTAGATTCAACCAGCAGCAGTAGATTACCAGTGATTCCTTATTATTTGGGGATATTCTTCTATTTTATTATTTTAGTAGACTCAATATTTTAGTAAATGGAGTTAGTTGGTGGATTATTGATGATAGGCGGATTTACACGCCTATATCAATATATTTTGCCCATATTTTAGCCTAGTTTTGAGAACTAATTATCTATTTCATGCACTTTTAGTCCTTTTTCCTGTAAATGAGCTAACAAACATGATTAGGAAAGTTTCAGGTATAAATGATGCAAAATACAGCATTTTACGGCTTACTTGACACAACAGAAAGCTCACAAACGAAGTAGAAGGGAGCTGGACGCCTAAGGACCAAATCTGCTGCATGGAAAATCTGTCCCGGGCTAAAACAGCATTTCTGAAGACTTTGGAGACTTACAGACACAAAGCTGGATTTTTACAAAGATACATTAACCTAGTACAATTAGGTTATGTATTTCACTATTCTATTTGGATTATGATATTGTAACCTTACCCTAGTACATTTGGGTCAAGGATTTCATTAGTATATTAGGATTTGGTTATTTATTTCATTAGCTTAGTAGGAGTAGGATAGGAGTATTATAAATACCCTATCATGTTAGAGATTTTTATTCATTCTTCACTTAATTCAACAATTAACTTTCTTCCATCTCTCTCATCTTCCACCACAAACACTTCTAATCTATTCTTCTATTCTTAAATTCCACAACAAGAGAATCGTTACCAAGCCAAGGAAACACGCCACACGCCTATCACCTACTTCCCACGCCATCAACCATGCAAAACGTGATATCCTTCGCATTCATGGGTAACTAAACCTCTTAGTTGGGGTTATGGAAGCCGAATGAGTTACTATCTATTGCTGTGAGTTTGTGAGTTCAAGACACGTATATTGCTTATATCATTATTCTCTTCATCTTAATCTACATTCTTTGCGGTTGCAAACGCAAGAATACGCCAGTCTAACATTTAACTTGTTCGCGAGAAAGGTTATTTGTCTAGAAAAGTGATAATGTCAAGGTAGTAGGACACCCTTTCCTATTAAAAAGCTAGTGCCGTAACTGGACTAACCTCTTGGAGAATTCGTACCGTTAGACACGCTTTAAGCTCGCAAGAGTTAAAGTGAAATAGTCCTTGTTTAGGTCGCGAGACGCTTGGATTTACCATCGACTACAATTCTCTATAAGCAATTGCATGTCAAGACTCTACACACTCATAGCCAATAGAGACGTATACCTCAGAAGGTGGACATAACCCCAACGCTTCAATTCTCATTGTTTCACAACCTATGAAATACTCTCTTTTTACTTTGCTATTTTCAGCTTTTATTTCATTACTTTGGTTACTTATTACAATCCCCCCTTCTTACGAGACATGCACCAAAAGTCTATTAATTTTGCTTACTTGTTGACCAAGCTATTCCCTGTGGGATCGATACCCAACCCAGGTTGGGTTCTATATTTGACAAACGACCGCTTTACACTCCCACGAGAGCTGTAGATTGAGCTTTATCAAAAATTGGCGCCGTTGCCGGGGAATACGAGTGTCAATCAAGTTCGTGATAATTACTAGACCCTTTGGTCAAAGATTCTTGTACTTTTACGTTTAGTTTTTGTTTTTGTTTATTGCAGGTTTTTCTTTTAGTGCATGCCCCATACTAGAAGTTCTGGTCAACTGTTATTACCAATCAATCCGGAACCACAACGAATTAGAAGAATGGAAGCACAAGCTGAAATCGACAGGATGGATGCTCAGCACGAGCAAGCAAGATTAGCTGCTCTTGCCGCTGCTCAATTCCAACAACAAAACATTGATAATCCTGGGCGAGCAACAAATCCTAACGATGAATATTTAGGTGATTACGAGTTACTAAACCCTAGGCGTGATGCTGAAATTATAACACCTGCCAATCGAAGAGGTCGACAAGCTCGGTATAGGTATGACTGCCAACCTTTACAACCAGCTTTCGACGATGATGATGATGATCTTGATGGTGCCGGAGCCACTGGAGCTATAATTCCACCACCATTAGCGCCCGAAGCCAAATTCAACATCACTAGCACCATGATTCAGTTATTGCAACTCAAGGGGTTATTTGGTGGACTAGCAGGTGATGATCCAAATATCCATCTCATCAACTTTATTTCTACATACAAGTCTTTTGACAATCCTGGTGTTGGTCAGAATGTTATTCGATTACGTCTATTTCCATTGTCTCTGTCTGGGGAGGCAACACTATAGTTGAATGAGCTGACTCCTGATTCAATTACAAATTGGAGGCAATTGAGAGACGCTTTCCTAGAAAGATTCTTTCCGCTATCCAAGAGGGCTCAATTGAGAGATGAAATCAGTAACTTTCGTCAGCTTCCCTTCGAATATCTTCACGAAACATGGGATAGGTTCAAAACAAAGCTAACGAGATGCCCAAACCATTACATGACTAATGTTCACCTCATGGAGATCTTGTATAGAGCCTTGAATTCAGTAACTAAACCAGTGGTGGACAACGCAGCTGGAGGTTCTTTTATGGACCTTACCTTTGGTCAAGCAAGCAATATGCTAGATCGCATGAAAAAGCAAAGTAGAGCTTGGCATACCAGGGATTCTGAGTCAGCAAGCCCCACTTTATCTATTAGCATGTCTGCAGACCAAAGAAGAAGAGAAGAAGAACGTGAGCAAGACATGGAGCACATGAAAACACAATTGGATCTTCTGACAAAGCACTTATTATCAGGGAAGACCGAAAAAGTAAAAGCTGTGGCGCTGAAAGGAAGAGACGAATCTGATTCGGAAGAGGAGGCCAACTACTTGAACAACCAGGGGGGTTTCCGTGGGAATGCCCAAGGAAACCAAGGTTGGAACTATTATGATAAATCCGGAAGCAAAGACCAAGGTAGTTGGAAGAAAAATAATGAAAATAGTGGTTTGTACGTTCCCCCTGGTAAACGTGATACCACCACATCTAATTCTATGAAAGACATGATGGCTAAGTTATTGAAAGGAGTGGAAGCAACGAGCGTGGGAGTTAAGTAGGTGATTGATGATTTGTCCTCCATGAAGAAATTAGTTGATTCTCATTCCACTTCTATCAAGCAAATAGAGCAGCAATTGAGCCAACTTTCAGCAGCATTCAATCAAAGAAAGGCTGGCACCTTACCGAGCGATATTGTGCAAAACCCAAGGAATGATGGGTCATGCATGGCCATCACTACCAGAAGTGGTAAGGTGCTGGAAACTTTAGCAAAAGGCAATCAAGTGGTTGACTTAGCAGCAGACATTGACGCCACACCTAGTGACGTTACAAGAGAAGAAGCTGCAACAACTACTTCAGGCGTCAAGGATGTTTTACCTAGTGACATGCAGCCTGAAAAAATGATAAACGGAAGCAAGAGGGGAAGAAAGCCATGGAGAGAACACTTTCATACCCACCACCACCTTTTCCACAAAGATTGAAGAAGGTGGCCGATGACACTAAGTTCATCAAATTTATGACTATGTTGAAGCAGCTGACCATTAATGTCCCATTGGTAGAGGCACTTGAAAAAATGCATGGGTATGCAAAGATTATGAAAGATCTTTTGACTAAGAAGAGGGCAGCAAGTTATGAGCTGAAAGATGATGTACATCATTGTAGTGCAATTGCTACCCGATCGATAGTTCAGAAGAAGGCCGACCCCGGAGCTTTCACTATTCCTTGCACCGTCGGATCTTTGAACTTTGCCAAAGCATTGTGTGACTTAGGAGCCAGCATCAACCTGATGCCACTATCCATCTACAAGAAGTTGGGGCTAGGCGATCCGACACCAACCAATATGAGGCTCGTGATGGCTGATAGGTCGGTAAAACGACCTCTGGGTATCTTGAATGATGTGTTGGTGAAAGTTTCTTCATTCATCTTTCCTGTAGACTTTGTTATTCTGGATCGTAAGGAGGATTCTAAAGTTCCCATAATCTTGGGACGTCCTTTCCTTGCAACTGGAAGTGTGCTTATTGACATGAAAGATAATGAGCTTTTGTTTCGAATTAATGACGAAGTGGTACGGTTTGATACATGCAAAACAATGAAGCAGCCAAGCGATATGAATGAGTTATTTGTAGTTGATGTTCATCATGAGGATACGAAAGCATTATCTATAGAGAAACAGCCTACTGTTGAGCCATTTTCTGTTGTGCCACTGAAAGTTGAGCATAAAGATAATGAAGGTTATGAAGAACTTATGAGTGCTCTAACAGAAATAGAGCCTTATACTCCTAAGCAACTAGATTGTGATCTTAAGAATCAACCAAAAGCGAAGACTCCCTTTGACGAGCCACCAATGCTAAAATCGCAAGAGCTTCCCGATTATCTAAGGTATGTGTTCTTGGAAAGTAGAAATATACTTTCGGAGAGTATAGATGATTTAAGTGAACAGAACGTAGAAGCTCTCATCTCTGCTCTGAAGAGATACAAGAGAGCTATGGGTTGGACTATTGATGATATAATTGGAGATTCTCCGGGAAAATGTAATAGCCATCTTGAAGAAGATCGCATGCCCACAGGTAAGCCTCATTGTCGTCTAAATCCTTTCAGAAAATGATCCATCACTTACCTCGACGAAGTCTAAGTACTCGAGGTAACTATGTAGAGCCACGACAATAAATAAGGCGCTAGATGGGAGGCAACCCATCGTTTTATCATTTCATTATTTCATCGTTTTGTCGTTTTATCGTTTCGTCGTTTTAGTATTTTTTCTTTTTGATAAATGAAAATCCAAAAATAAGAGTCGTGCCACGACCAAAACTAAGGCGCTTGGTGGGAGGCAACCCATCGTACTAATCGTTTTCATTTTGTTTTGAGCAAATATAGGTGCAAGAAGTATGCGACGAGGAGATTGATCTCAATCGACGATTTGGACGCATTGTATGGTAAAATCGGTAAGTTAGGAATGGTGATGCATAAGGATATGAATTGAGCCTTTATCACGTCAAAATAGGCTTCAAGGAAGGCTAGGCCTTGGTAAAAATAGGCCACAAACGATGCACAACCTATTCTATAGCCTAAGGACTCGGAATCTAGTGTGTTATACACTATGCGCCGCCTATTCCTAGGTATGCTTTTGACTATGCGCCGCCTATGCTATGGCATTTGGTCTCAGTATCTCATGTGCCATAGACTATGCGGCGCATATGTCTACAAATGCCATAGACTATGCGGCGCATATGTCCCATTATGCCATAGACAATGCGCCGCATATGTCATTGATATGCCGAGTGATATGCGCCGCATATGTGGTGTTCTTGTCCCCAAATCCGATTGTAAATGGGTCATAACCCGACCCATACTCTTCCTATATAAAGGGGACTTAGTTTTATAACACAACTACATTAGAAACAACCCTAAAGGCGCCGCATAACCCTCCAAATCTTCTCAAAATTTTCTTCTTTTGCTCTTCCAATTCACAACAACTTCTCCACAAGCTTCAAGCAAGTAAGTACTCTCTTATTCTTCATCTATTTATCGTAAGTACTGTTGCTATGCTTATTATAAATTGCTAAATCATGTGAGATTGGTGGTGATGTTCATGTGTTTGGATTATTGTTGCAAAATCATGTGAGTGAAGATATACGTAGGGAATTCTTGACTTGTTTCCGACTTGAATTTTGTTTCAAAAGCATTGTTATGATATTTGCTGAATATATATGGCTATGAATATTGCTTAAGAGTGTTGTTTGGATGCTTACATAATAGACTATCCCGGCCATCGGGATAAGATTATAGTGCCTATCGACTTAGGAGGTTGTGCTTGTTGTACGAATAACGATTCCATGTGGTAACCCCTATGTCATAGTGTTGCTATATCCACCATAAAAGTAGTCCATTGGCTGCAAATAAGTGATGCAGTGCTGATTTTCTTGTCGGAATACAATCCTACAACGTATGTCGACAAAATCTGAGTACTCAACCACTTTCACTTCATTGATTTGTGCAAACGAAACTAAGTGTGGGGTGGTACCCCTAGTGCTTTCATATAGATTGTATCAAGTGAGATTGTGCTGCAACTTACATTATTTCTAGTCTCAGGTACAATGGCACCTAAAGCAAGGCAAGGCAAGGAGAAGGCTACCACATCCCAAAAGGGCAAGAAGAGAAGTCGAAAAGACCAAGGAGAATCATCCTCAGCACACCTACCACGCAGAATGTTCAAAATAAAATGGTTCTTTGAGGAAGAATCCAAAGCATGGTACAGCAACAACAGAGAAAGGAAATATGTGCATGTCGACTTGATCAAACAGGAGACCTTATCAAAGAAAGAGCCGCGTATGTTGGCAAAAATAATGGCTTTGAAGCTGCATTTCATCTTCCGCGACATGGGATAGTGCAATCTTGACTTAACAAGAGAGTTTTATGCCAACTGGTCGCCGAACACAACAGGCAATGAAGTCAAAATTCGGGGCCAAGTGTTACATCTTACAGCGGATTGGATCAACTCTTTTCTTGGCTTACCTTCGGTCGACACTGCACCATTCAAAGAGCTGTACAGCAGGCCTCCTTACAGAGCAATACGACACACGCTTTGTGGAAGCAGATCGATGGCAAGATGGGGCAGACATAAGGAAACAGGCCATCACAGTACCTTCCCCTATGCTCCACTAAATAGGGAAGCAAGAATCTGGATGCACATTGTCAACTCATGTCTTATTCCTAGGACGCAATACACCAAGATATCGAGAGATAGAGTGTGTTTGGTCTATGATTTGATGACAAATGTCCCTATCAACTTTGGGGCAATCATTCGATCTACCATGAGGAAGGCCAGACTCTACAAAAGGTCCCATTTCACATTCGGCAATTTGTTGACAGCAATGTTGCGGAAGGAGGATGTCGAAGAGGAACCAGCTGACCACAAACTCCCACATAACCCAAAGAAGGTTGACCTCACCAAGGTCAAAGATGCTGAAACAACTCATGGAGTCAACCTTACTACTGCGGAGAGACATGCTCGTGAAGAGAGTTTCTTCCGTCATCTCTATGGCATGACACGATTTACTATGATGAGTGGTGGACGTATTCCAACTGCTGAAGAGCTCCAACAGCTGGACCACGACTACCCAATGAACATGCATGCCCGGGAGATGTGTGGAGTGGGCGTATATTTTGAGGAACCTCTAGATGATGATGTGCCGACTGATGACGATCGACGCTTGCCTGATTCTGACGAGGAGGAGAACTCTGACGATGACTCTTATGATGATTCAGACGAAGGGGGTATAACCCCCGACATTGAGGAAGAGTCCGACTAACCAGGTTCTTCGTATTTATTTTCCACTGAGGGCAGTGTCCCGTTTAAGTGTGGGGTGTTGGCGGTACCGCATACTATACTTCTCTATTTGCATCTATGTTTGTTTACTTTTTTTTTGGTGTGTTTCGATTTTTTTTAGTTAAGTTAAGTTTTTTAGGAGTAAATTTTTTTCTAGCTTCGCATGAAATTATTTTGATAGGCAGCATGAGATTATAACAAGAGTATGTGCTACAATTGTGACTATTGAGACGTTTAGGCTCTAGTTGTGACTCATTATGTGGTATTGTGTGATTCAATTCCTTCAATTGTTGGGTCGAGAGTCTATATTACTTCCAATCAAGTCTACCATGTGCCTTGTGTGTGTGAGATAATAGTATATTCTATGTTTATGGCTGATGCTAGAACTTGCCTGGTATGTATGCAAAGCGAAAATAAGGAATGTAAGTTTAGGATATGATTTAGGCATTTCTTTGGCAACCTATACATATTTACCTTCAGTTTTACCTACCCATGAACATCATCCTAGTTAACCCTTTTTGAGCCTTTAGCCTATTTCTTTGACAACCTTGTATGTAAGCCTAATCCATTTCTTTCAAGACCATAATTTGATCCAAAATCCTGAGTGCTTTAAAGTGAAAAATTCATGTGACAACATAAGAGGAAATTGGGTGAGTATAATGCTTTAAATTGTAATGGTGCTTGAATGTGCTATGAAAAAGAAAGTGCTATCATAAGAGGTATGTTGTGAAAAGAAAAAGGAAAAGAAAGTTGAAAAGTAAGTAGTGCTTGAAATTGAAAAACAAAATAGGAGAACAAGGGTGGTAGAATAAAAGAGTGAAGAAATGTTGAAAGAAAAAAGTGTCATTGATACAATGTGATGTATTAAAGCGCTTAGGAACCTAGTCACTATTCCTGGCCAAAATAGTCCTACCCGTCCCTTAGCCTACATTACAACCATCAAAAGACCTACTTGATCCTAATCTTAACATTCTGACATTTAGTGGAGTACTACACTAAGGGCAAGCCTATGGTCATCAGTTGCTACATATAAATTCTTTGTGAGAGCGAGAGCAAGGATATTGTTGATACCCATGTTTGAAAAATATGCTATATTTGTGCGTGATTATGGGTACTAAATGGTCAGACACACATGGTTGATGAGTTTGGATAGTTGTATATGATTCTATGCACTTGAACGTTTGCATGTGAGTTGATCACCATCAGGAGTCTATTCTTGAGAGTAAATGGATTCTATTTATAATCGAAAAGCTACTCTTGGTTGTTAATCGTTGTGCTTGTCTTGATAAATGTTTTGTGTTGCTGCTGTAAAAACCTTAAGTCGATGCTTAGAAGGACATGATATGTTGTTCGAGGACGAACAAAGCTCTAAGTGTGGGGTGTTGATGATAGGCGGATTTACACGCCTATATCAATATATTTTGCCCATATTTTAGCCTAGTTTTGAGAACTAATTATCTATTTCATGCACTTTTAGTCCTTTTTCCTGTAAATGAGCTAACAAACATGATTAGGAAAGTTTCAGGTATAAATGATGCAAAATACAGCATTTTACGGCTTACTTGATGCAAAAGAAAGCTCACAAACGAAGTAGAAGGGAGCTGGACGCCTAAGGACCAAATCTGCTGCATGGAAAATCTGTCCCGGGCTAAAACAGCATTTCTGAAGACTTTGGGGACTTACAGACACAAAGCTGGATTTTTACAAAGATACATTAACCTAGTACAATTAGGTTATGTATTTCACTATTCTATTTGGATTATGATATTGTAACCTTACCCTAGTACATTTGGGTCAAGGATTTCATTAGTATATTAGGATTTGGTTATTTATTTCATTAGCTTAGTAGGAGTAGGATAGGAGTATTATAAATACCCTATCATGTTAGAGATTTTTATTCATTCTTCACTTAATTCAACAATTAACTTTCTTCCATCTCTCTCATCTTCCACCACAAACACTTCTAATCTATTCTTCTATTCTTAAATTCCACAACAACAGAATCGTTACCAAGCCAAGGAAACACGCCACACGCCTATCACCTACTTCTCACGCCATCAACTATGCAAAACGTGATATCCTTCGCATTCATGGGTAACTAAACCTCTTAGTTGGGGTTATGGAAGCCGAATGAGTTACTATCTATTGCTCTGAGTTTGTGAGTTCAAGACACGTATATTGCTTATATCATTATTCTCTTCATCTTAATCTACATTCTTTGCGGTTGCAAACGCAAGAATACGCCAGTCTAATATTTAACTTGTTCGCGAGAAAGGTTATTTGTCTGGAAAAGAGATAATGTCAAGGTAGTAGGACACCCTTTCCTATTAAAAAGCTAGTGCCGTAACTGGACTAACCTCTTGGAGAATTCGTACCTTTAGACACCCTTTAAGCTCGCGAGAGTTAAAGTGAAATAGTCCTTGTTTAGGTCGTGAGACGCTTGGATTTACCATCGACTACAATTCTCTATAACCAATTGCATGTCAAGACTCTACACACTCATAGCCAATAGAGACGTATACCTCAGAAGGTGGACATAACCCCAACGCTTCAATTCTCATTGTTTCACAACCTACGAAATACTCTCTTTTTACTTTGCTATTTTCAGCTTTTATTTTATTACTTTGGTTACTTATTACAATCCCCCCTTCTTACGAGACTTGCACCAAAAGTCTATTAATTTTGCTTACTTGTTGACCAAGCTATTCCCTGTGGGATCGATACCCAACCCAGGTTGGGTTCTATATTTGACAAACGACCGCTTTACACTCCCACGAGAGCTGTAGATTGAGTGTTATCAATTATCCCATCAACACCAATTTTAGAAAGCTTCAATTAGAGGCTTTTCAAACTAGCTTACAGATAGTATTTAGTTTTACAGTTTCTTATTTCAGTTGACACAGTTTAGCAGTATTTAAAAATTTGAACCTTATGGTATTTCAGCCTATTTTCCACATTTATTATTGTATCATGTTTCGGTGCTCATAGCAGATATCAGTCATAGGTTAGCTTGTAGTCCTTCAGGATCGTAAGAACCATGTAGCATCCAGGGTATAGAATCGGGGCATTACAAACTTAGAATCAGAGTCTAAGGTTCAATAGAGTCCTAGAAAGTATGAAAGTCATATCTAGTAGAGTCTTGTGCATAGGTGTTTAGCATGCCACACTTATGGATATGAGGCTATGAGATGTTTTAGGAAAAGTTTCCCTTCTTTTAGTATTCATATTGTATTAGTGAGCATTAGCTTAAGTTACACTCTTAGTCTAATCCATTTCCTCCTTTTTTTTTACAAAACATGCCTCCCAAAAAGACTAATGAAAGGAGAACTAGAAATCAGTTAGCACTTCAGCCCGTTCAGGAAGATACCCTCGATAAGCATGTCTCCCATATAGAATTCAGAGCTACATTCACCACTCTAGCCAATTTCATAGCATCTCAGAATAAACGACTATCTATTGTTCAGGCCAACCTAGTGGCTAATACTGCACCATCCAAAATTTGGGACTTCACCCGAATGAATCCTCCCTTATTCTCAGGATCAAAGCCAGAAGACGATCCACAGGAGTTCCTCGATTAGGTTCAAAAAGTCACAGATATTATGGGAGTGACGTCCAGTGAGAGTGCTGAGTTAGCTGCCTATCAGCTATAAGATGTGGCTCAAACATGGTTTAACTAGCGGAAGGTAGACAGAGGCTCAGACATAGAGCCCATAGGGTGGGAAGAGGTTGCTACTGATTTCCTAGAGAGATTATCTACCTTAGAGCTGAGAGAAGCTAAGGTGCTAGAGTTCATCAATCTCTAGCATAGAAGCTGAGTATGAAAGAATATTCCCTTAAGTTTACTCATTTAGCTAGGTATGCTCCCTATGTAGTAGCAGACAGTAGGTCCGAAATGAGCAAGTTCGTGTTTGGGGTGTTAGATAGTGTGGTTAAGGATTGAAGAATAGTGATGTTGATTAAGGAGATCAAAATATCCAGGATCATGGTCTATACTCTGAAGATATAAAAGGTTAAGATCAGAGAAAAGGAAAGACGAATAATAAAAGAGCTAAAATAGGTAGCTTAAATTTTAATCAACCTAAGTCAGAGGGTGGTAACCGTTCCCAGTTTCATACAAAATCTTCAGTTCCATCTCCGTCCTCAGCCAGTGCTCTAGTACCTAATTTTAGAAATGGTAACCAAGATAGGGCACCAAGCTCTAAATTTTAGGGTAGTGTCAGCAGTGCTTGAATAAATTATCTTTGTTAGACATAAGGCAGAAACCATAAGGGTGTCTGTAGAGCTAGCAGTGATATTTGTTTTGGGTATGGCAAGCCAAGCCACAAAGTCAGATATTGTCTTCAGTTAGGTTCTCAAGGTCTGCATACTCGTTCTTTAGCTCAGCTAGGTCACCTGAATCATGATACCTCTTCCAGTGCCACCTTGGGCAATGCCCAAACAGGCTTTATGGACTTCAGTCCAGACAAGATCAGTAAAATTCTCTTGATATGGTCACTAGTACGTTATAGATCTACCATTGACATGTTTATTCCTTGTTAGATCTAGGGTCTTTTTTATCTTTCATAACTCCTTATATAGCAATTAATTTTGAAGTCAGTCCAGAAATCCTAACAGAGCCTTTCTCAGTTTCTACCCCAATGGGTAAATCTATCATAGACCGATGGGTATATAGGAACTGTCTGGTTGTAATTTCTCAGAAACTTACTTCAGCATACCTTGTAGAGCTAGAGATGGTAGATTTTGATATCATTCTCAGCATAGATTGGATCCACTCATGCTATGCCTCAGTTCATTGTAGAAATAGAATAGTTCATTTGTTGTTTCCAAATGAACCAGTCCTTGGATGGAGGAGTAGTACTACATCTCTTAAGGGTCAATTGATTTTATACCTTAGAGAAAAAAGATATCCAAGGGATGTATCTACCATCTTGTTCGATTCAAAGGCTCTAACTCAGTAACTCCAACCCTTGAGTCAGTTACTGTAGTAAATGAATTATTAGATGTGTTTCTTGAAGAACCTCCTGGAGTTCCTCCTGTTAGGGAAATTGACATCAAAATAGACCTTCTTCCAAATACTTAACCCATATCTATTCTGCCATACAAAATGGCACTAGCAAAACTAAAAGAGTTAAAAGAACAGTTAAAGGATCTCCTAGATAAGGGATTCATCAGGCCCAGTGTTTCCCCATGGGGTGCACCAATTTTATCCTTGTGTAAGAAAGATAATTCTCTTAAAATATGTATAGACTACCATCAGTTGAAAAAAGCCACAGTCAAGAACAGATATCCACTTCCCAGAATCAATGAATTGTTTGACCAACTTCAGGGTGCTATTTATTTTTCAAAGATAGACCTCATATAAGGCTAACATTAGCTCATAGTTAGAGAATGTGACATTCTAAAAACAAATTTTAGAACTTGGTCTGGTCACTTCGAGTTTCTAGTTATGTCCTTTGGTCTTACTAATTCCCCAACAGCTTTCATACACTTAATGAACTGCGTGTTCAAGCAGTACTTGGACATATTCATTATAGTCTTCATCGAAGACATTTTTTTCTATTCCCATAGTGGGAATGATCACGTAAACCACCTCAGAATAGTACTTTAGACTCTCAGAATTCATCAGTTGTTCTCTAAATTTAGTAAGTGAAAATTTTGGCTAAGTTCAGTAGCATTCCTTGGTCATATTATTTCCGATGATGGGATTAGACTTGATCCTCAAATGATCAAAGTGGTGAGAAATATGACTAGACCAAACTCTCCATTAGATATCTGGAGTGTCTTGGGTTTAGCTAGCTCTTACCATTGGTTTGTTGAAGGATTTTCCTCTATTGCATCCCCCATGTAAAGATTGACTCAGAAGAAAGTCCAATTTCAGGTTAGATTCCTATGAGAAGAGTTTTCAGGAACTGAAGACTCGACTCACCTCAGCCCAATTTCGACTCTACCAGATAGTTCAAATAGGCTTGTTGTGTATAGTGATACATCCAGAGTAGGTTTGGGTTGTTTCCTCATGCAAGGAGGTAAGGTTATACCCTATGCCTGCAAATAGCTTAAGCCCAATGAGAATAATTATCCGACTCATGATCTTAAATTAGCAGCTGTAGTGTTTTCCTTAAATATTTGGAGGCACTCTTTGTATAGGGTGAATGTTGATATGTTCACAGATCACAAAATCCTTCAGTATGTGTTCTCTTAGAAAGATTTGAATTTGCGTCAGAAAAGGTGGTTAGAGTTATTAAAATATTATGACATGAGTGTTCTGTATCATTTTGGCAAAGCCAATGTAGTGGCAAATTCTCTCAATAGATTGTATATCGGTAGTGTTTCTCATGTTGAGGATGGTAACAAGAAATTCGCTCATGAACTTCATCAGCTTCCCCGACTAGGTGTCTACCTTGTCGATGCAGAAGAAGGTAGTGTATGGGTAAATAGTAGTTCAGAATCCTCTCTAGTTTTTGAAGTTAAAGAAAAGTAGGATAGAGATCCAAATCTAGTTAAGTTGAAAGAATCAGTCAGTGATCAGAAGGTGGAGGTTTTCTCCTAAGAAGGAGATAGTGTTCTGCATTGTCAGGCTATGTGTGCCTGGTGTAGATGACTTGAGGCAATGAATTCTTGTAGAAGCGCATGGTGCACGTTACTTTATTTATCCAAGGGCCACTAAGATATACCCTAATTTGTGGGACATCTATTGGTAGAGTAGGATGATGAGGGATATTGTAGAGTTTGTAGCTAAGTGCTTTAGATGTCAACAAGTTAAGATGGAGCACCAAAAGCCTAGTGGGTCCATGCAGGAGTTAAGTATTCCCACATAGAAGTAGGAGGAAGCGAACATGGATTTTGTAATGGGTTTGCCCCTTACTCATCGTCAGCACAATTTTATTTGGGCTAGCATAGACAGAATGACCAAATCAACTCATTTTTTGCCAGTCCATACCACTTATTCAGCCGACGACTATGCCAAACTCTATCTCAGAGAGTGGGTTAAGTTGCATGGTGTTCCATTATCTATCATATCTGATTGAGATACCCAGTTTACCTCTCACTTCTAAAAAGCATTCCAAAAAGGTCTTGGTACCCAAGTCCATCTCAGTATAGCCTTCTACCCTCAGACATACGGTCAAGCAGAAAGGGCTATTCAGACTCTTAAAGATATGCTGAGAGCATGCTTAGTTAATTTTAAAGGTAGTCGAGATAACCACTTTCCTTTAATTGAATTCACATATAATAACATCTGTCATTCAAGTATTCAGATAGCCCCATTTGAGGCTCTCTACGGTAGGAGATGTAGGTCTTAAATTGGTTAGTTTAAGGTTGGTGATTCCTTAGAGAAGGTTCAGTTAATTAGAGAAACACTTAGGGTTACCCAAAACCAATAAAAGTCGTATGCATATGTGATGAGAAAGGATCTTGAGTTTGAGATCGATGATTTTATGTTCATGAACATCTCTCCCATAAAAGCAGTACAGAGGTTCGGCAATAAGGGAAATCTTAGTCCTCTATATGTCGGTCCTTACAAAATTCTCAGTCATTTTGGAAAGGTAGCTTATGAGCTTGAGTTGTCTTCAGATCTATCCTCAGTGCCTCATGTATTCCACGTCTCCTTGCTTAGGAAATGCATTGGTGACCCAGTAATCATAGTCCCCTTAGTGGATGTAGATATTTAGCATGATCTCTCTTTTGAAGAGGTTCCAGTCCAAATCCTTGATCACTAGATTCATAGACTGAGGAACAAAGAAGTTACCTTAGTCAAAGTCCTTTAGTGGAATCAGACTGTAGAGGGAGCTACTTGGGAAGCAGAAGCATATATGTGGACTAATTATCCTCACTGCTTCTCTGCAACCTCAGATCTAGCTTAAGGTAACAGTCTTCCTTAGCTTTACTCAGTTCCATGTTCAACTATAATTATAACATGGTATCCATTACCATTGCATATTTATTCATCCATTCATGAATCAGTCCAGTCATGTACTCATATATCAGATAAGCATTTCAGTATGAAAACCAAGCTTGTCAGTAGCTTTAGTCATTAATTCCATAAATTAGATATGCATGTACACTATAAGATCTCAGTTTTTCAGTAGTTCAGACATGTAGTCATGCATCATATATGTATATTCAGTATGTAAACTCAGCCTATCAGTATCTTTGTTTAATCAGTTTTATTCGAGAATGAATGTTCCTAAGGGGGAGATATTATAATACCCTGTATTCCTCAAGATTACCTAAACTCTCAACTCATGAGTTGTCTAATATAAAAATTTTGAAATGCTCATTATTTTTTAGTTTAGAGCCTGCCATAGTATAGGAAATTGAATCAGCTTTCCAATAATAAAAATTTGCAAAAATTTAATAATCGGGTAAGAAGTTATGGCTATTTTAAGTTTCAGTCGTTAAACATCATAATTCAGGCTAGTAGCTCATCATGGAGTAAGCAAAAATAGCAATTTTCAATTTTCAGTGAGGTACCATGATACTGATGCTTCACGCCCAAGCTCATTTTCACATTTAACAATTTCCAATGACCCAATGCAATTGTACTATGTCGCGATGAGATTCCAGGTCCCATATAGTATTGCAATGTGATTCCACCACATCGTTCCACAAACAACATTCCTAGTTATCATTTCCAGTGGCTTGGCACGATAGTAGCACGTCACGTCAAGGCCTAAAATCAGGTTTTTCAGTAAGACTTTTTATGTCATTCTCAGGGGTAAATGGGTATTTTTCCATGAACCTAATAGTCTAAACACAAAATATACCCCTAAATAACCCATTATCTCATCATTTATTGACTTTATTCAAAGATTAAGTCATTTTCTCTCAAAAAGGGCTAAACCCTAGCTTTAAGAAACAAGAGAAAAAATCAAGAGTCTCTCCAAGAACCTTCAAGAATTATCAATCAAAGGTATATTAGGTGTTCATCTATGGGTTCCTTTCACCCATAGATTCCATGAATCCATTTCCAAAATACAAGATTTTTGAATTATGAACTTCCATGCTTGAATTGCATTGAATTCATGTTCATGTTATTGTTGGGTTTTAGTCCATGATTAAATTACATGCTTTTATGAAATTAATCATTATATGTGTTGAATTACATGATCTTCATGATAAACCCTTCAATTTGCAAGTTGATTGATGTAGCCATGATAACTATATGTTTTGATTATTGTATAACCTAAACATGCTCCACATATGTTTGATAAAATGTCTATGTGAATGAAATAGTGCCATTATAACATGATAACATGTATTCCCCATTTATGTATAAGTATATGCATTATAAGTGTTTGATTAAATGCCTCTGTGAGTGAACTATGGACAAGTATATATTGTTATGATTTTCAAGAGTGATATAATGCTTAATTTTTCATGCTATCGAGTCCTAGGATATTTAACACCCAAAAATTTAGTTGTGTACCTAGATCCAGTGTCAGTTATAGAATCTCAGTCATGTCACAATCAGTAGTACTCTCAATCAGTTATAGAACACAGTAGAACTCAGTTAATTACAGAACTTAGAAAACTTAATAAACTCCATATCAATCCAGTCCAGTTTAGTGTACTCAATTCAGTGTCTTTCAATTAGAAGTATAATTCAACACCGAGTGAACCCAAGGATAGGGGATCACCTGCCAATAGTGGTTATTATCCTTAGAAGAAATTCTTACATTCCAGAACTATGTAGCCAACATAGGTTGAGATATCAAACCTGCTAGTTGAGGGTTGATGGAGTGTTTTAACCTTCCAGATGAGGGTTCCACCATTCTTATTAAAGTACCTACCATATGAGGGTAACTCTTCAGTGTCTTTACCCATTGACACCCTTCCAACTGGGGCCATGGGTTGGACCCCAACTCAGTTATCTTATCTTATTTGGAGTATGTCAGTTAAATGATTACCTCTTACAATTTTAGTTTCAGTCTCAGGATAGAACTTAGCTCAGTTCTACAAAATCAGGAATATCAAACACAGTCAATCAGTCTTAGTAACTTAGTTATCAGTAATCTCAAGTTATTAGTTACTCAGTATCAGAACTCAGTACTTAGCTTTAGAAAAGCTAAGATATAGTATACATATATATTCACAATATTGCATACTCAGTATTTATAACAGTATCAGTTATCCATGTACTATTATGTTCAGTTACTCTATACCATGCTGTCAATTATTATTTATGTATATGAACTCTTGCATTCATCCGTACCTTATCTATCATACCAGTACATTCCACGTACTGACATATACTCTTTCTTTACGCTATGATGTCTCATATCATAGGTTCGGACGCTCAAGTTCCTAACCGTGCATAGATATATTCAGATTCAGCTAGCACTAGTAGATTATCAATGAGTCATAATTATTTGAGGATATTCTTTTATTTCATTATTTCAGTATACTTCATATTTCAGCAGATGGAGTTAGTTGGGGGATTATCCCATTAACTTCACTTTCAGACAGTTTCAGTTAGAGGTATTTTAGACTAGCTTTCAAATAGTGTTCAATTTTACAAATTGTTATTTCAGTTGATACACTTCAGCAGTATTTATAGAGTTGAACCTTATGGCATTTTTGCCTATTTTCTGTATTTATTATAGTATCATATTTTAGTTCTCACAGCAGATATTAGTCATGGGTTAGCTTGTGGTCCTTTGGGGTCATAAGCATCATGTAGGGTCTAGGGTACAGACTCGAGGCATTACATATATTTCTTATCTCATGTGTTTTATACAGTTGTTCATAAATTATACCAATACCATGGGTTATCTTGGGACAACTTATGGTTCTAAGCACCATGTTACGACTTGGGGTAGTCTCGGGTCGTAACATCAGAGGCTTATGAGGAGAAATTTCAAAAGCTCAAGAAATTTTTGACTTTAACTTTAATCTTGATGTGCCTAAGAAAGGCATGGGATTCACCATGTTATTTATGCTTCCAGAGTTGGCTCGAATGATGTGTTGATATAGGATGGTAAGGTGATTTCTTATGCTTCTCATCAATTGAAGCCTCATGAGAAGATTATCCTACCCATGACTTGGAGTTGGTGTGGTTGTTTATATATTAAGTTTATAGCAACACTACTTTTATGGAGTCCTTTGTATGATTATCTCTAATCATCGTAGTGCTCAATAATTTATCGCCCAAAAAAATCATAATATGAGATGATGTGGCTTAAGTTTCTTAAGAATTTTGATCTTACTATTCTTTATCAATCAGACAAGCTAATAGGGTCACAGATACATTAAGTAGGAAGACAGTGAGTATGGGGAGATTGGCTTATCTTTTTGACCAGGAGCGATATTTAACCTTGGAGATTCATTCCTTGGCTAACCATTTGGTTGGGCTTGATGTTTTGTCACTTGAGTATGTTTTGTCCTTTGTTGAGGTAGGTATTCATTGGTGGAGCAAATTTGAGCTCATCGATTTGATTATAAGATATTAAGGATGATTCATGATAAGATGATGAGTGGCGGGGCAAAGTAAGAATCTTTTGATGTCTAAGGTGTTTTGAGGATTAGTGGTCATATTTGTATATTGATGATTGATGGTCTCATTAGACTTATCTTGGAGGAGGATCATTATTTAAGGTATTCTATTCATCCAGGTGTGGCTAGGTTATACCATGAGTTAAAGCAACACTATTAGTGGGTGGTATAAAAAAAGACATTATGGATTTAGTGGATAAATGTTTGAATTATTAGCAAGTGAAGTATGAGCATCTGTGAGCGCATGTATGATGTAGAGGATGTCCATTCCCGAGTGGAAATAGGAGAAGATCACCATAGATTTTATAGTTAGCCTACCTTTAATTTTTGGGAAGTTTGATTTAATTTGGGTGATTATGGATAGATTGACCAAATCAATGTATTTTGTACATGTGAGAGTGAGTTAGAAAGAAGAAAAATTGGCTAATATATATATTATAGAGGTCGTTCGATTACATAGTATACTCATCTCCATTATTTCTTCTAGAGGTACTCAGTTTACCTCAAATATTTGGAGTTTTATGCAAAGTGAGTTAGGTACTCAGCTTGATTTGAGCACAACTTTGGGATCATTTGTGGTCTTAAGCACTATGTGACGACTAGGGGGTAGCCTCAGGTTGTTACAATCTTGGCATCAGAGCCAAGTTTTCAAGTTTACTAGGGTGTCGATTATTCCGTGTGTAGTAAAGTTTTGCAGAACAGTACGGAGACATCTATACTTTTCTTCAAAAGGCTATACGGCATTTAAGAAATGTCTTTTTTCTTTCATACTCTAGATCATCCTGTAAAGTTCTTCTCTCAGAAACTTCTATTAATTCATGTGTTACTCCATAATTATCTATCTATGTTATATTATTGATATAACATGATTACCAAGTTCTAATTCCTCCCAAGATGACGCTCTCAGATTTACTATCAGTAACTTTAAAAATCACACAAGGGGCTTGAGAGTAAGATATGTATTCAGATTCCTCATTAACCCTTTAATTCAGATAGTGCTCATAAGAAGAGATAGTATGAACCTATATTATTGAATAGATTTTGCATTTGAGGGATATTGCAACCTGGAGTGCTATGATTCATAGTAGTAGAACCTTACTATAGTTTGAAGTATGGGTATAGAAGTGTAGTGACAACAAAAGTGGGAATGATGATTTATAAAAAGTATAGAGATAAACTTATGCATGCTTTTCAGTTTGTGTTAAGGTGATAGGTCCTTGTGTGTTAGCTTAAGGGTAATGAATATGGTACAAGTTCCTTGGTAAAGGGTAGAGAAAGAGTTATTAGTTAAGGTGAATTGTTGTTATCTTGAAGTAGAAAAGGAGCTTAGTTGAAACTTATTGAGTTATGAAAGTAATTTAGGTGTATAAATGGGTAAATAGTCGTAATGTGTAGAAGGAAGATGTGCTAACGAATTTTAATATAGTATACCATAGGATTATGATCAGTTATTGTTATTATGAGGCTTTAGTGGCATAGTGTTTCTTGATGTCTTATTTTATAGCTTCTAAGTAAGAATATTATGTGAGGTTAGGTTGTTAATCATGTCTAGCACTAGACACTAAATTTGAAAAATGGATAATCATAAAGGTGGAGATAATGATTGCTTGGTTGGTCATGCTATTTATATGATAGTGATCTAGTAGGATTGAACAGTGTATGCAAGAGTTTAAGTTCATGTATTCGCAATTAAGTATGATTTTGTAGATATGATGTGGAGGTGTGCCCAAGGTGATATGGGTTTGCATTATTTTTTATGTTTATTAAGTATTGTGTTTGGTTAATAGTACCCTTGAGTAGTTAAGTATAAGAAGGCTGGCTATATTGTACATGGTGTTCATAGTAGGTAAGTTGATGAGTTATGGATAGTTGGTGGTGATTCTTTTAAGTATGATTTTAATTCTGATGGTTTAGGAAAAATATAATTTTGAGATGCGATCTTGGTAGGCTATGTTATTTGTTTAATGAGACAAGTATGTTTGTCGAGTTAATAGAGTGTAAATCTCTGATGATGATTATTGAAGATAATGTAAGTTAAGGGTGGTATGTACTAAGAGAGTGACCAAGAATGAAGTTAGTATGGTTCATTAAAGGTTTGGGGATATCCATAGTAAGTGTTAGAATCTAAGTTTGAATCTTTGAAGATTGAGATAATAGAAATAAGAGTTGAAGCTCTAGATGGTGTGAATTTCGGGTATGGTGATACTCATGAAGATTCTAAGTTAGTAAGTGTTCAAGTTATTAGATGGTGACTATTGGGTCCATAGAAAGATAGAATTGTATCTTAGAATGAAGTATTAGCAGTGGGTTTTACACTTTCAGGTGTAATCTTTCAGGGTAAGTTTATTAGTTATGTGCATTGTTATACCCCAGACTCTAGAGTAAAGTGATTGCAGTTTATATTAGAGTTTAGTAAAGGGTTCCACAGACTTAGAATGATGGCTTTAATCTTAGGGGAGATAATAGTAATGATAAAAAACTGTTGAGATAGGTGAGAGTAAATATTTCTTGTTGAGGAAAGATTGTTACCTGCTTGTTGAATATTTGTTTTATATGAGGCTATAAGTTTGAAGTAAGATCGATACTAATCTTTTGGTATGCGTCATGGTTATTTAAGATTTTGTGTGTGTCTTCTTAAGAATAATAAAAGAAAGTTATTAATGATAGAGGTTTAGAGCTTATGAGGAAGAGGTTTTTATGGGTATTTACCTAGAAGTTCTTATGTGGTTAAAATTATAGGCTTGAATGTTATGCTGGTATATAAGTGAATGGGTAGGTTGTGCGCTAAAGATTTCCTAGTAAGAGGTAAAATTGTGTTGTTGAAGTGATAAGAAGAATTATCTTAGAGAGAATTCGTGCGCTTAAGAAGTCAGTTTACTGATGAAACTTTAAATGTTTCAGCCCAATTATATCCTTTCTTAGTAGACATATCATGTCTACATTATTTCATAGTTCCAAGACTTCACGAGAACCAATCCATCATTCGAGGATGGATGTTCCTAAGGGGGAGATATTATAATACCCCAAACTTTTATTAGTTCAGTTAAGCTTATAGTGTATCTTAAGGGGCTTAGAACCTAAAAAAATCTTTGCCAAGTGTTGAAGACTTAGTCTTATTTTTGGCTTTGTAACTTCGAGAATTTTTAAGTTGACCTTCCGGGATCCGAGATGATGGTTTTTGAGTTGATTCATGCTCAAGGGTGCGGGTAGAATGTCTCAGGTAAGTTTTTGATATTTTGGACGAGGTTTGATCCATGTTTGGATTTCAATTGCAGCAACTCAACACGATTCCACCGCGTCGCGCGGTGAAGGTGTAATTGCCATGTTCTTGATCCATAAATTGAATACATGTGTCATGACCTTTATCCTAGTATGTGAAGTGCTTATTAGGTGAAGAGTGTTCATATAAATCACTTAGAGCCAAGTTGAACTAAGAACCTTAGATTTATCCAAAGTTTGATGTTCGATTCTAAAAGGGTCAACTTTGAAAGTTTATAACTTTTGATGTATGTAGAATTTCTCATCTCAACACCCACCAAGTTTTAGATAATTGATTTAACTTTCCTACAATACTAATTTTGCCTTAATCTGATACTTGAGTGAAAAGTTATGGTATTTTTTTTGTGGAGCAGTAAGTTATCGCGATTACACCGTATCGCAGTGAGCCTTCAAAATGCAATCCGGGTAACAAATTTTTTGTTTAAATGATGGAGAGGCAATGGTGTCTTTTCCCACTTCAACCCAAGTCATAAAAACACGATCTAAGGCTTCAATTTGGTCATTATTTGCACTCATTCTCCAATTTTTCTCTCAAAGAACAAACCCTAATCATCCCTCCCAAAGATTATTCATTCCATCAACTTCTCTTCAAGAAAGATCAAGCTTTTAAGTTTCCTAATCCAATAAGCTCAAGAAAGATTTTAAGATCATCTCCATGGCTTTCAAAGTCAAGCTTTCACCCATCAAATCAAGTCTATTATGGTATGTGGGGTTATGAACAAGGATACTCTTTCATCCTCGTGCCCAAAGCTAGTTTTAAAGTTGAATTTACGTAAATTACAATTAGGCTCATACCCAACCCCTATTGTTTTGTCTTTATGGATTTATAAAGTTATTTAAGTGTTAAAGTGAATTCTTGTACTCATCTATTTATTCTTTAATTTAAATATTTTCAATTGAGATTGAAGCATGATATTATGTTGCAAGTTATATGATAGAAGGCATGAGATTCAAAGGATTTAAGTGCATCAAGATTACGCATGCTCATGTTTTGATCCATAACATTCATATTATGATTTTGATTTCATTATCTTGACTAAAATTATCGAAGTATTTCAAAAAGATTATTGAGCATGAAGTATTATTTTCATTTGACATGAATTTAGAGCATGGGTTTTTAAGCCCTAAGTTTAGGTGTTGATATTTCAAGAACATTATAGTCTTAAGTTTCTTTTGATGTGTTATATCAATATTTTAAGAAATATTTGATCTTTTAATCCTAAGGTAAGATTAGGAATCCACATTGTTCATCTTGATCATGATTTAAAGAAAGATAATCATAACTGGTTTTCATTGTAAACCCTTATTCTAGTTTTAAAGTGGAGTTCCTACAGAATGAGCATACAGATTAATGGTAGTAGTATTTATCATTGAGTTGGGTATGTGTCCTAGTTCACATGCTCCAGAACTACGAGCCAACATAGATACAGATTCAGATTATTTCCATTTATATGGATGCAGATAAATATTGTGATCACTTAACTCAGGTTATACTCCTTGGCAAGAGTATGACACTTCTCCCCAACGTGAGGTTTTCCCCTTAGGGGAACTCGACATTGGAATCTATAATTGCTCACATGGTTTATGTCGGTTAGAAGAATCTCCCTAACAGAAAATCTTTTAAATGAAACTCCCTAAGTCTTAAAATAGAATAACAAAACAACTTTTAGAAACTAAGTGTAAAGGCTCATAATTTATTTTGGATAATGTCTTACATAAGACATTATCTATGAGATTTCAGCTTTTAGTTTACAGATGTAAAGGTGAGTCCGTTTTACACTTAGACTAAATGATTTGAAAACAGACTTAACTTCAGTCCTACTTATTCCACAAATAGAAAGAGTAAACGTACATATTTTAGAACTAAGTTCCATGGCTCACAAATATTGTTCTTATGCTTTACTACAGCATGCTTATATTTTGCAGTATTTAGAGTACTCCAGCCAATGTGAGTCATTTACACTTAGCATGCATTCTTTACCAGTTATATGAATAGTTAGTTACTATTTTTACTTATGCATTCACCCCCACATGCTCAGTACATTCCAAAAGTACTAAACCACACATATGTCTTTGTGCTACATTATTTAATAATATAGGTACAACTTGTAGCATGCACATCATAATTAGACAGTTACAGCTTCCAGTCAGAACGTGATGAGCCCTATTGATTTAGGGTTTGAGTCAGTCATAGTTAGAGTAGTATTTTGTTTTCTTTATTTAGTCGTAATGGTTCGGTAAAGTTGGGGGTCATGTCCCGTCTACCTATAGTCAATACTAGTATAGTCTTCATAGACAGATAGTAGAGTTGATGTATTTAATTTTAGTTTTGTTTTGTATAAGTAGTGTTGTATTTATTTTTATAGTTTTATTTTGAAGATTTTCAGTAGAGACATATTTTCCACTTACTTATTTCAAGCTTACGTATTTTATCCAGTTGCTCATGAGTTATGCCAGTACAGGGGTTAGCTACGGATCACTTGTAGTCTTAAGCACTGTGTGATGACTAGGGGTGGCCTCAGGTCGTTACATTTGGGTATGCTTCTAAACTTGATTTCAGTCATTAATATTTGATTTTATCTCATAAACAACTTAAACACTTGGATTTCATACTTGGATTTGGGGAATTTACCTACTAAAATATAATATTAGTTTTTATTTAATTTCAATTCCAATTTCAACTCATTTTAGTCTAGTTTTTTTTATTTAGACTCTTCCTGAAATGAGGAACATGGTTCTTCTATAAAATTTTAGATTTACCATTTTCAGTTCTGAGTTGATATGGGTATCGTTAGATTTCTTTTGATGTGTAGATTATGTTTTTGATAGATTAAATATATTTCGAGACTAGACATGAAGGAAAGGCTCCGCATTGAACCGACTTGAGTTTCGATTATTCGAGGTAGGTTTTGGCTTAACTTTCTTCAGACTGTGATGGATAGTTAACCATTCATGTAAAACATGCTATGGGATAGGGTTTTAGTCATGAGATTTGTATTTTGAGGGTATTATTAGTATCATGTGCCCATTTGGGAGCTTAGGTAAAAATTATTATTAACTTGAAAGATTATTATTGTTGTTGTAAAGCCCATGGGGGGCTTGACTTGATATTATACGCCTTATTTGTACATTTAATTGTCTTATTATTGTCGTGATGTTCGAGCAAGGGCTTAGATTGATATTCTAGGACTTATTTGAGCATTATATGTTTCTATTATTATATTTAAGCCCAAGAAAGGAGCTTATATTTGGTATTACTGATATCTTACATGACTATTTATTCCAGTGGTGCCATGCGAGGGCTTATCTTATGAATTACTAACTTATTGATTTGATTTTTAAGCTCGTTTATGCCACTATTAAATTGATTAATATATTTATACTAATTTGGTTGTGAGAATTAAATCCTCATTTCATCCATATTTATATACTAGATGTGTACGGGCCCAATATATGTTATTTTTTTGGCTCAATTTATGTGACACAAATAGAATTCAGACAATCAATCATAATTTTAGATATTTCAAGATGTTAACTATCATAATTTATAATATTTTTATGTGATTTTCAAATAGTACATGTTACTCTCCGTATTCTAACTCTTGTGACATTGATAATCAATTATATTTTAAAAATACTTTAAGTTTTTAATTATTGAGATTTATAGTAATTTTTTTTATTCCAATTTAAGTGGCACTGAAACAATTTTGAGAGTCAACCCAATATTTTATATCTTTTAAAGTATTTAAGTTGTTAATTATTGTGATTTATAATATCTTTTTACGTATTTTTTTAAAATATATGGCAGATTAATTTTTTTTTAGATATTTTAACCTTTTAATTATTGTGATTTATAATACTTTTGTTTTAATTCCAATTTAAGTGACACTGATATAATTTTGAGAGTCAATCGAATATTATATATATTTAAAATTTTTAAATTATTAATTATTGTGATTTACCGGAATTTCATTAATATTTTCTTATAAATATATAACAGATTAAAAAATTAAGAAAAACAAAATTAAAATGGATGAAAAAAATGAAGGCAAGGGAAAGGACCAATGAAATTGTGCCAAAGCAGGCAGATTGACCTTTAAATTTTTTTAAGTTGTTAATTATTGTGATTTCTATGAGTTTTTACGTACTTTTTGAAATGTATAACAGGATAATTTTTTTTAAGATATTTTAAGTTGCTAACTATTGTAACTTATAATACTTTGTATTTAATTTTCAAATAATATATGTTACTTTACTTTTCCAAACATTGTGGCATGCTTAAGGGGTGTAATGCTTAGATGACCATAATAATTAATTAGGGGTGATATAGTATAATCACGATTGAAGTAGCGAAAACAGACATGTCTTAAATGATTTGTAACAATTAATTAAAGCAATATAGGAAAATGAATATGTAAAATAGTTGAGAAAATTGAAGGAAAGGTGTCTTTTAAGTCTTGAGTGTGGTATTGGTGACATTGACAAACTTAAAGAGTCACACATAATTAGGAAACTTGATTAAGTTAATTGTGGACTTGATTAATATTTTCAAAACTTTCTAATCTTTTAGAAAATAAAAATCAACCCACACCATTCTCCTCTCCAAATTAACCATCTCTCTCATCTCTCCCTTTTTTTTCTCGATAGTCTCTCTCAAACTTCTCCCAACCAACAATTCTATAAATTTCTATCTTTAATCTCCAGCGACTTTAGCCTCCAGGAAAAAAAATTGACTTAGAGTTCCTTTTCGACTTTCAACTATCAATCGACGTGACAAAATTGCTCTTCGGTGACAAAAACGTCGAGTTCTTCATCGTCCTTTTTTTCTTGCACAAGTAAAAAAATAGGTCTTTTTATTTGTGAAGAAAAATAGAAACTTCAGCCAACTTCTCTTCTAGAATTACTTAATAATTTCTATATTTGTTACTTAAATTTCAAATAGGGACTAAAGAAAACCCTAATTTATGGTATTTCTTCTCTTCTTTTTTCGAAGTGAAATATGATTTTTGTTGTTATTGTAGTTCTTGTTGTTAAGCTATTTATTCGATTTGTTGGTATCTACTAAGTTTTTTGAAGTTTGATTTTTGTTTGTATTTGTACAATCAAAACAACAATGTTGGTGTTTTTGGTCACTGTTGATGTTGTTGGTGTGTGTGTTGTGTTGGTGTTGATGGGTTGATTTGCGGTTGTTTCTGGTAAAAATGGTGTATTTGATATTAAATCGTGATATTTCTATTGTTCTATTGAACAAAATCTTGTTACTATATTTTTTCAGCAACATATTTACCATTTGATGCAACTGATGAACCATCTGATGCAACCAATTTACCATGTGACGCAATAGATAAACCATCTGTTGGATGAAATTCTATTAACCTTTCAAAATTGATGATTTGTCCAAGACTTTGATTTATTCCAACAGATCATTCATGTGTTGCGATATATGATCCTTTTATTGGAAGAAATCTAAATAATATTGACAGTTGATAACAGTTTCAACATATCACTCATATGTTACAACAGATGAATGATCTGTTTTAATAGATAAGTGATCTTTGGGATGAAATCACAAAAGTAGTGAAACTATTTTTATGGTTTCCAATAGATTACTAATCCATTGTAACAGGTTAGTTATATATTTCAACAGATAACCCACCTGTTGCAACAGATGTATGATCTATTAGAACTGTTATTTTATTGTGTTGTACATGTTAGGTTTACTATAATCCTTTTTTAATTATGCATTAATCAATTATAATCCTTTTTATTTTCATGTTATTTTTAGATAATATGGCTCCGAAAAGAAAAGAAACTAAATCAAGTCTAAGTAAAGCAACAAGTGAAGTAGCTAGGCTATATCAACAACTCTATGAGCTTACTTTGCAAGAGATATATCAATCAGAATCAGAAAATAACGAATATGAGGGATGAGGAATGTTTCAAAAGATATGATCCAAATGCTAATAGTCCTTCCACTGAAGAGTTAATCAAAACCTCCAGCATTGATATCATTAGAGAATGCAGTACGATGGTGCCACAAATTTAACGTGTGATTTGGTGGTTAAGTCATCCATAGAAAAATCTTTTGACGTTTTTAGAAAAATACTTTGAGAAAAAAAATTGGATGTTTATTTCAGGAAAAGCTGCTTTGGGCAATATCTTGATTAACTGGAGGACAACAATGCTCGTTTACAAATGTCCATGGTATATGATGATCTCAAGCGTAGGTTTATGTATGAAAATAAAGATAAGATGGATAAGGTGTGGATAAATTATTGTGGCATGCCTGTTTCTTTTGGTTGGAAGGATTTTACCCTAGTTACTGGACTAAAATATTAGTAACACCCCACAAAAAAAATCATCCTTGCGTTAGATCATGGTAGTATGCTCTTAGAGTTAAATGACTAGAATAGTGTTAAAGAGACTTAGTCTTATTTTTGGCTCCAAAAATGAGTAAAGATTAAACTATAAATAATTTCCCTAATTTCTACTGTTTATCATGTGGAAAATTGAATGACCTTTCCGTCGATATAAAATTTTTCCAAATCCAATACCCGGGCAAGAAGTTATGGCTAATTTTAAGTCCGAATCGTAAAACACCATCATTTTAGTGCTTGGCGCATTGTGGAGTGGGTCTATTTAGAAATTATAAAATTACAGTAGCCTAGCACAATTGTGGCATGTCACACTAAAGCTCCAGGTCCCAACCAGTGGGACAACGTGATGGCTCTACATTGCGGTACCTTAAGAATCTCATTCATCAATTTCCAGTGAGCCTCCACGATTGTGGTGCGTCGTGGTGGCCCATAAAATTGGGCTCCTAGTTATATTTTAATTTCATCTCATTAAGGGTACATTAGGTATTTTCCACCCTTTTATCAGCTTAAACACAGGATTTTAATCCCAAATGACCTTATTATTGATATTTTCATCAAAAACCATCATGAACACTCTCTAGGGTTTCAAACAAGAATACCAAATAACTAAAGATTCAACCATGGATTTTAGAAGATAATTAGAGTGTTGGAATTCCCACTCTGTAGGCTTCACGAATTATCTATTATTTTCTAAGATTAAGGTACGCGGGATTTTTCTAAAATCTCATGGGCATAGAAATCATGATTTTAAGAATGAGGTTTTGGATTTATGAATATAATCATGTTTTTGAAGTTTTGATGGTATTGTTTTGGTATTTAGACCTTCCCCCAAATTGATTAGAAATTGCGTTTTAAAGATTAATGATTGAATTTGGAGCATGACTCATAAAAAAATCCCTCTCTTGTTATGATTTTCCTCTACTCATGATATACTACGGATTGTTTTGAAATGCATCTTGAAAGCATGATATAAAATGTCTTGATTTATACTGTGACTTGAATATGATTTTGAAATAAAAAGAGAGGGTTATGCATATTGATAAATTTTGAATATACATATAACAAAAAAGTGCATGGTTTTTGCCAAAAGCACATGACCACTATATGTTTTTAGAATTCTTGCATAATTTTGACTTATGTTTCGTAACATGAATTCATCTCATACTATTGCAAATGTTGGGTGGTCTTAATTGAGTTTTAATGAAAGAATTACGATTGATGCATTATGGCTCAGAATTATGACTTGTAAGTCTTGGTATGATGATACCAAAATAGACAATGCCATAACAGACCCAGACAAACATAGAAACCAGATTTTCATGACTTAAGATTTCCAAATAATACATGTTTAGAAATGGATAAAATTGGGCATAAAGGTATGACATGAGCCTGCACTATCATCCGGGCAAGTCAAATGTAGTAGCCGACGCCCTTAGCAGGTTGTCAATGGGCAGCCTTTCTCATATTGAAGAAGGGAAAAGAGAGATGGTGAAGGATATTCAGAAACTTACAACTCTTGGAGTGCGACTCTTAGATTCTGAAGATAGAGAGGTGGTTGTTCACGAGATAGCTATATCATTCCTTTGTGCGGAAGTTAAAGAGAAGCATATCAAATATCTCATCTTGATACAGATCAAGAAAGATGTGGGTCAATAGAAGGTGAAGTCCTTTGAATTTAGTGGTGATGGTATTTTGAGATATCAGGGTAGATTGTGTATGCCAGATGTAGATGGTCTGTGGAAGAGAATCCTTGATGAAGCTCACACTTTGAGGTATATTGTTCACCTAGGCTCTGCTAAGATATATCATGATCTAAAAACCATTTATCAGTGAAAAAATATAAAGCGCGATCTGGCTAACTGTGTTGCCAAGTGTTTGAATTGTCAACAAGTTAAGGTAGAGCATATGAAGCCTGGTGGTACTTCCAAAGAGATTGATTTGACTTTATGGAAATGTGAAATAATTAATATGGATTTCATTAAGGGACTTCTGAGATCTCGAAATCAGTATGATTCTATTTGGATAATTGTTGATCGGCTGACCAAGTCAGCTTACTTTCTGACTGTGAGGACCAACTTGTTGGGAGATGATTATGCCAAGCTATACATTGAAGAGATAGTCCATTTTCATGGGGCACCTATATCCATCATATCTGGCAGAGCTACGTAATTCTCTTCACAATTTTAAAGATCTTTTTACAGGGGTTTAGGTACCCAAGTGAACCTAAGTACTTCTTTCCACCCTCAAACTGATAGGAAAGGTGAACGCACCATTCAGAAACTTGAGGCTATGTTGAGGGCCTGTGTAATTGACTTCAAAGTTAGATAGGTAGATCACTTGCTGTTAATAGTGTTCACTTATAATAACATCTACTATGCCAATATTCAGATAGCTCTGTTTAAAGATTTGTATGGAAGAAAATGTAGAACACCGATAGGGTGGTATGAAGTGGGTGAGACTCAGTTTTTCAGGCTGGATCTTGTTCATTAGGCGATAGAGCACGTGAAAATTATTAGAGAACAACTTAAAACAGCCCAAAGTAGACAAAAATCCTACACCGATGTTATGAGAAAAGACTTAGAGTTTGAGGTTGGTAATTGGGTGTTTCTCAAAGTCTCCCCTATGAAGGGAGTTATGCAATTTAGAAAGAAATGTAAGATGAGTCCTTGCTATATAGGGCCATACCAGATTTTGAGAAGGATGGGTAGAGTTGCGTATGAGTTAGAGTTGCTGACAAGTTTGGGTTCTGTTCACCCAGTATTTCACATATCCATGTTCAAGAAATATATTGGAGACCATTCATTAGTGTTTTCTGTTGAGGAGGTCAAAGTAACAGACTTCTTATCCTATGAAGAAGAGCCCGTGGCAGTCTTGGATTGCCAAGTTAGGAAACTATGGAGCAAAGAAATAACCTCAGTCCAAGTGTTGTGGAAAAATTAGAAAGTTGAGGAAGGAACTTAGGAATCAAAAAATGACATAAGAGATAGATACCCAGACTTATTTGATCCGGTGAATGATGAAATGGAAGGTATAGTTCTTGTTTTATTCTTTCATAGCCTTAGTATACTTTAAATCATGCTTGTTTGTGTTCCACGACATCATTCGGGGATGAATGATCCCAAGGGGGGATAATGTAACACCCCACAAAAAAATATCGTCCATGCATTAGCTCATGGTAGTATGCACTTAGACTTAAATGACTAGAATAGTGTCAAAGAGACTTAGTCTCATTTTTGCTTCCCAAACGAATAAAGTTTAAACTATGTATTATTTCCTTAATTTCAAATTCTTATCATATGGAAAATTGAATGAGCTTTTCTTCGATATAAAATTCTCCTGAATTCGATACCAGGGCAAAAGTTATTGCTAATTTAAGTCCTAATCGTGAAACACCATTATTTTGGTGCTTAGCACACGTAGAGTGGGTCTATTTAGCAATTGTCAAATTCTTATTGCTTAGAGTGATTCTCGCGCGTTGTGCTGAAGCCCCAGGTCCCAATCAGTCGGACAATGCAATGGCTCCGCATCGCAGTGACCTTAAAAATCCCATTCACCAATTTCTAGTGAGCCATCGCGATTGTGGCATGTCGTGGTGGCCCATATAATAAGGCTCATGGTTATATTTTAATTTTGTCTTATTAAAGGTACATTAGGTATTTTCCACCCTCTTATCAGCTTAAACACAAGATTTTAATCCCAAATAACCTCATTATTGATATTTTCATCAAAAGCAATCAAGAACACTCTCGAGGGTTTCAAACAAGAATCCCAAATAACTCAACATTCAACCATGGATTTTAGAAGATAATCAGAGAGTTGGAATCCCCATGCCGTAGGATTCACGAATCATCTATTATTTTTTTAGATTGAGGTACGTAGGATTTTCTTAAAATCCCATAGGCATAGAAAATCATGATTTTAAGAATGGAGTTTTGGATTTATGAATATAATCATGTTTTAGACGTTGTGAGAGTATTATTTTGGTGTTTAGACCGTCCCCCAAATTGATTGGAAATTGTATATATATGTAAGCACGCGTTTTAAAAATTGATGATTCAATTGAGAGCATGACTCATGAAAAAAATCCCTCTCTTGTTATGATTTTCCTTTACTCATGATATACTATGGATTGTTTTGAAATGCATCTTCAAGAGCATAATACGAAATGTCTTGATTTATACTATGACTTGAATATGATTTTTGAAATAAAAAGAGGAGGTTATGCATGTTGATAAATGTTGAATATACATATAATGAAAGAGTGCATGGTTTTGCCAAAAGTACATGACCACCATATGTTTGAAGAATTCTTACATAGTTTTGACTTATGTTTTGGAACAAGAATTCATCTCATACTATTGCAAATGTTGGGTGGTCTGAATTGAGTTTTAATGAAAGAGTTATGCTTGATGCATTATGGATCAGAATTACGACTTGCAAGTCTTGGTATGATGATACCAAAATAAATAATGTCATAACAGACCCAGACAAACATAGAAACCAGATTTTCATGACTTAAGATTTCAGAATGACACATGTTTAGAAATGGATAAAATTGGGCATAAAGATATGTTAGGTGGTCCCCCAAAGAAGGCACGAGTTTAGACAGCTCATTACCCAAAATCTTGATTTACCGATCCAAATATATTATATTACGTTGTCTTAGTGCCCTGTGGCGTATTAGACTCAGACACTCCAACCCTTGCAGCACACTTGGGTTGGGGGATTCCCCGGTCAGTCAATGGCAGACTTTGTATAGCCCGTAGGGTTTTAGAATTGTAAGGGCGTACCACCTAACTCAGAAGTAATACCAAGATCAGAAATTGCACTGACAGAAAGGTTTTTATGATTATCAAAATGCCCATGTGTTTTGGAATTTATATCGTATGTGATGTTTTATGGCTATCTCTCAACTATTATATTTATATTAAAAGCTTTATTTTGGGTTTCTCTACATACCAGTACATCTGTATTAACCCCTTCTTACCTTCCAGGTTCTGAGGCATAGTCTAGGGGTCCTGATAAGCAGTAGATTTCTTCAGACAGAAGTGCAGGGTCTAGTCGGTGAGCCTTGTATATTTTAAAAGGCCTAGTTATTTTCAGACATTTATTATCAGTTCTAGTTTTTGTCTACTGGGGGCCTTGTCTTAGCTTTTCATACAGTTATCTATAGTTTATGTAGTAGAGATTTCGCAGACTGTTCCAAATGTTGTTAGTGATTTTCAGATTTCATTTCATATTGTTAAACTTAATCCAGAGTATGACCATATTTCTGCATCAGATTAAATTTCTACATCTTGTTTTATTATGAGAATGTTGTGCATGACTACCAGATAGAGTAGGACGCACGAGCCTTTGTGGTTTGGGATGTCCATCACGGCCAGGACTTAGTTCGGGTCATGACAAACTTGGTATCAGAGCATGGTTCATGGTCCGAAGGTATCTGTAAAATTGCATCGGGTAGAGTCTTATTTATGGATGTGTAGCGCGCCACACATATTAGCAGAAATCTACTAGGAATTTAGGAAAGTGTTTCCCCTCTTTGTGTTTTAGTTCGTGCATTAGAATCTGAATTAGAATTGTCCCCTAATCATTGATCTATTGTATTTTAGAAAATAGTCATGCCTTCTCATCGCTTCAACAATTAGAATACTCAGGATAATGAAGTCCACCCTACCTATGGGATGCGGACACACAATAGAGTGCACACCTCAAAGCCTGTTCCTACTCCGGGAGTACCTCTATCCACGACTAGTCCTCTTCGAGCTCCAAGAACAAATGTTAATCGTCCCTATCTTCTCAGAGGGACATATAGAATGTAGAATTCAGACAGTCCATTCATATTCTTACTCTGTTAGTTGCCAAACAGACTCAATGGTCAGAAGAGTTTGGGTCTACATCGGTCATATCTGAGGCTATTGGAGTGGGTTAGTTCATGAGAATAAACCCGCCTAAATTTTTGGGCACCAAAGTAGAGAAGGATCTACAGGAGTTTGTGGATGAGATGGAAAAGATTTCAAGGTGATGTACGTAAATGAGGTAGAAAGGGTGGAATTGGTAGCTTACCAGCTTAAAGAAGTTGTGTAGCAGTGGTATATTGAGTGGGAGAATTCTCAAGGAGAGAGTGCTGAGCCCACTATATGGGTGAGTTCATGGAAGCCTTCCTTGATCAGTTCTTTCGCCTTGAGTGGAGAGAGGATAAAGCCGAGGAGTTAATAAACCTTAAACAAGGAAAAATCAGTGTCAAGTACACTCTAAAGTTCAACCACCTGACTCGTTATGCTTAAGAGATGGCTGGTATGATAGCCCAAATAAGAAAATTTCCATCCTGCCTTTCGAATGACTTAGTGTTTGAATGTAAGGGGGCTATGCTGAACAGGGACATGGACTTCTCTAGGCTGTCAGTGCATATGCATCAGGTAGAGGAGCAGAAGAAGAGAATTGTGGAGTCTAAGGAGAAGGACGGACAGGCAAAGAGAGCCAGAACAGTGAATCAGAACCACATTCAGCCACCGGGCGGTAATTGGGGGAATAGATGGCCAAAGAAGAAGTTTTAGGGTAATTCATAGTCTGCAGCTAGCGCCCTAGCGCCCAGACCCCCAGTTGATAGACGATATTAGAGTTTTTATACAATTCATGGAGCCAGAGCTCAGGATAATCAGCCACAGGGCAGTGTGGCTCAGCAGTATCGTCCTTTTCCATGGTGTGAGACATACGGAAAGCAACACCCAGGGAGGTGTTAGTTGTGCACGCTGGTGTATTTTTCATATGGTCAGTCGGGTTACTTTTAGAGAGATTGTCCCTCTGCTAGGAGGAATGTTAGTGGAGCTAAGTCACAAAAACATTCTTCTACACCACCACCGCTATAAAAGGGCGCCACCTCTACTGTCGGGAGTGGTCACAACTGGGTATATACTTTGTCCAACCGCCAGGACGCAGAATCCTCGCCAGACGTAGTCACCAGTATGTTACAAAATCTTTTCCCGTGATGTTTATGTATTACTTGATCCCAGTTCTACCTTATCCTATGTGACCCCTTATGTGGTTGTCAGTTTGGGGTTTGAGCCCGATGAAATTTCAGAACCTTTCTCTATTTCTAGTCCGATGGGTGATTCTATTGTGGCTAGGTGAGTGTATAAAAATTGTGTGGTAATTGTTTGTGGTCGAGATACCATGGCAGACCTCATAGACTTAGATATGATTTATTTTGATGCTATCCTAGGGATGGACTGGCTTCATTCGTGCTATGACATATTAAATTGTAAAACCCAAAGAGTCACCTTTTCTTTTCCAAATGAACCAGTGATAGAATGGGAGGGGCATTCTTTAGCACCTAGAGGGAACTTTATATCTTATCTTAGAGCCTAAAAACTTATCTTGAAGGGTTGTTTATATTATCTTATGCAGGTTAAAGATTCTAATGCCAAAAGTCTTTCTCTCCAGTCAGTCCCTGTGGTAAATAAGTTTCCAGAAGTCTTTCCAGATGATCTCCCAAGAATACCACTCAATAGGGAGATAGACTTTGGTATTGATTTGTTGCTAAACACTCGCCCCATTTATATTTCCCCATATAGAATGGCTTCTAAAGAACTGAAAGAGTTGAAAGAATAGCTAGTAGACCTTCTAGACAAAGATTTTATACATCCCAGTGTTTCTCCTTGGGGTGCACCTATACTCTTCATGCGAAAGAAGGATGGTTTCCTCTGTGTGTGCATAGATTACCGCTAGCTAAATAAGGTCACTATTAAAAATAAATATCCGATTCCTAGGATTGATGATCTCTTAGACCAACTTCAGGGTGCTAAATGTTTTTCAAATGTAGACCTTCATTCGGGATACCATCAATTGAAAGTTAGAGCATTATACATTCCCAAAATAGCTTTCTGAACTAGATATGGTCATTACAAATTCCTAGTCATGTCCTTTGGGTTGACTAACGCCCCAGCAACCATCATGGATCTTATAAACAGGGTGTTCCAATAGTTTCTAGATCTGTTTGTTATAGTTTTCATTGATGATATTTTGATTTACTCAAAGAGTGAGGAGGACCATGTCAATCACATCCGAATCATCCTTCAGAATCTCAAAAATCATAAGTTGTATGCAAAATTTTCCAAATGTGAATTCTTGCTAAGTGTTATTGCTTTCTATGGGCATATTGTGTCTAGTGATGGTTTCAGGGTGGATCCCTAAAAGCTTAAGGGATTTAGAAAATGGCCCAGACCCACGACTCTAACTAACATTCAAAGCTTTTTGGGTTTGGTAGGGTATTACAGAAGATTTGTAGAAAAATTTCTCTTCCATAGCTGCGCCACTTACTAAGTTAACTCAAAAAAAGGTAAAGTTTGTATGGTCTAACTCCTGTGAGAGTAGTTTTGAAAAGTTGACAGACAAATTAACTACAACACCTGTTCTGACTTTTTTGAAAGGCACAGAGGGTTTTGTTGTGTACTGTGATGCATCCCATATGGGACATATGTATGTACTTATGTAGTATGATCAGGTGGTGGCTTATGCAGCTAGAAAGTTGAAGGTGCATGAGCGAAATTACCGTACCCATGACTTGGACTTAATGGCTATGGTGTTTGTACTTAAAATTTGGCAAAATTAACTTTATGGGGTGCATGTTGATATTTTCACTGGCCATAAGAGTTTATAGTATGTTTTCTTGTAGAAAGAATTGAACCTCAGGCAAAGGCGCTGGACGGAATTACTAAAGGATTATGACATGATCCTGCATTATTATCTGGGAAAGGCAAATATGGTAGCCGATTCCCTTAGTAGGTTATCAATAGGCAGCCTTTCTCATGTTAAAGAAGGGATATCAGAGATGGTGAAGGATATTCACGAACTTGCAAATCTTGGAGTATGACTCTTAGATTCTGAATATAGAGAGGTAGTTGTTCACGAGATAGCTAAACCATTCCTTTGTGTGGAAGTTAAAGAGAAGTAGATCAAAGATCCCATCTTGATGCAGATAAGGAAAGATGTGGTTCAACAGAAGGTGATGTCCTTTGAAATTAGTGGTGATGGTATTTTGAGATATTAGGGTAGATTGTGTATGCCAGATGTAGATGGTATGCAGAAGAGAATCCTTGATGAAGATAACACTTTGACATATGTTGTTCACCCAGGCTCTACTAAAATATATCATGATCTGAAAATCATTTATTGGTGAAATAATATGGCGCGCAATGTGGCTAGCTATGTTGCCAAGTGTTTGAACTGTCATCAAGTTAAGGTAGAGCATATGAGGCCTGGTGGTACTTCCCAATAGATTGCTTTAACTTTATGGAAATGAGAAATGATTTGTATAGAATTCATTATAGGACTTTCGAGGTCCCAAAATTAGTATGATTCTATTTGGGTAATTGTTAATCGGCTAACCAAGTTGGCTCACTTTTTTCCTATGAGGACCAACTTTTTGAGAGATGATTATGCCAAGCTATACATTGAGGAGATAGTCTGATTGCATGGGGAACCTGTATCCATCATATCTGACAGAGGTACGCAATTCTCTTCATAGTTTTGGAGGTCTTTTTAGAGGGATTTAGGTACCCAAGTGAACCTAAGTACTAGTTTTTACCCTCAGACTGATGGGCAAGCTGAACGTATTATTCAGACCCTTGAGGATATGTTGAGGGCTTGTGTAATTGACTTCAAAAGTAGCTGGGTAGATCACTTGCCGTTAATTGAGTTCTATTATAATAACAGCTACCATGCCAGTATTAAGATATCTTCATTTGAAGCTTTATATGGGAGAAGATGCAGATCACCGATAGGGTGGTATGAAGTGGGTGAGACTCAGTTGTTCGCACTGGATCATGTTCATCAGGCGATGAAGGACGTGAATATTATTAGAGAACGACTTAGAACAACCTAGAATAGACAAAAATCTTATGCCAATGTTAGGAGAAGAGACTTAGAGTTTGAGGTTGGTGATTGGGTTTTTCTCAAAGTCTCCCCTATGAAGGAAGTTATGCGATTCAAGAAGAAAGGTAAGTTGAGTCCTCGCTATATAGGGTCATACCAGATTTTGAGAAGGATAGGTGGGGTAGCATATAAGTTAGAGTTACCGAAAAGTTTAGGTTCTGTTCATACGGTATTTCACATATCCATGTTAAAGAAATATATTGGAGACCATTCATTAGTGTTGCCTATAGATGAGGTCAAACTGACAGACTCCTTATCCTATGAAGAAGAGCCCGTGGTAGTCTTGGATCGCCAACTTAGGAAACTGAGGAGCAAAGAAATAGCCTCGGTCCAAGTGTTGTGGAAAAATCAGAAAGTTGAGGAAGCAACTTGGGAATCAGAAAATGACATGAGAGATAGATACCCAGACTTATTTGATCCGGTGAATGAAAAAGTGGAAGGTACAATCCATGTCTTATTCTTCTATGGCCTTAGTATACATTAAATCGTGTTTTTTTGTATTCCACGTCATTATTCAAGGATGAATGATCCCAAGGGGGGATAATGTAACATCCCAAAAAAAATCGTCCATGCGTTAGCAAATGGTAGTATGCACTTAGAGTTAAATAACTAGAATAGTGCCAAAGAGACTTAGTCTCATTTTTTACTTCTACTATGATTGTGGCGTGTTGCGGTGGCCCATAAAATTGGGCTCCCGGTTATATTTTTGTTCCATCTCATTAAGGGTATATTAGGTATTTTCCACCCTCTTATCAGCTTAAACACGGGATTTTAATCCCAAATGACCTCATTATTGATATTTTCATCAAAAACCATCAAGAACACTCTCTAGGGTTTCAAACAAGATTCACAAATAACTCAAGATTCGACCGTGGATTTTAGAAGATAATGAGTGATTTGGAATCCACATTCCGTAGGCTTCACGAATCATCAATTATTTTTTGAGATTGAGGTACGTGGGGTTTTCCTAAAATCTCATGGGCATAGAAATCATGATTTTAAGAATGGGGTTTTGGATTTATGAATATAATCATGTTTTAGAAGTTGCGACGGTATTGTTTTTGTCTTTAGACCTTCCCCTAAATTCATTTGAAATTGTATATATATGTACGCACGTGTTTTAAAGATTGATGATTGAATTAAGAGCATGACTCATGAAAAAAATCTCTCTCTTGTTATGATTTTCCTTTACTCATGATATACTATGGATTGTTTTGAAATGTATGTTGAAGAGCATGATACGAAATGTCTTGATTTATACTATGACTTGAAAATGATTTTGAAATAAAAAGAGGGGGTTATGCATGTTGATAAATGTTGAATATACATATAATCAAATAGTGCATGGTTTTGCCAAAAGCACATGACCACCTTATGTTTGAAAAATTCTTGCATAGTTTTTACTTCTGTGTCGAAACAAGAATTCATCTCATACTATTGCAAATGTTGGGTGGTCTGAATTGAGTTTTAATGAAAGAATTATTCTTGATGAATTATGGCTCAGCATTATGACTTGCAAATCTTGGTATGATGATACCAAAATAGACAATGCCATAATAGACCCAGACAAACATAGAAACCAGATTTTCATGACTTAAGATTTCAAAATGATATATGTTTAGAAATGGATAAAATTGGGCATAAAGAGATGTTAGGTGGTCCCTCAAAGAAGGCACGAGTTCAAAAAACTCATTTTCCAGAATTGTTATTTGCTGATACAGATATATTATACTATGCTGGCTTAGTGCCCTATGGCGTATTAGACTCAGACACTCCAACCCTTGCGGCACACTTGGGTTAGGGGTTTCCCTGCCTAGTCAATGGCGGACTCTATATAGCTCGTGAGGTTTTAAACTTGTAGGTGTGTACCACCTAACTCAAAAGCAATACAAAGATCAAAAATTGCACTGACAAAAATGTTTTTATGATTATCAAAATGCCCATGTGTTTTAAAATGTATATTGTATGTGATGTTTTATGAATAGCTCTCAAATATTTTATTTATATTAAAAGCTTTATTTTAGGTTGCTCTGCATACCAATATATTTGTATTAAGCCCCCCCCCCTCCTTACCTTCCAGGTTCTTAGGCACAATCTAGGGGTTATGATAAGAAGTAGATTTCTTCTTACAGAAGTGTAGGGTATAGTCAGTGAGCCTTTTATATTTTAGAAGGCCTAGTTATTTTCAGACATTTATTATTAGTTCTGGTTTTGGTCTGTCGGGGGTCTTGTCCTAGTTTTCAAACAATTATCTTTAGATTATATAGTAGATTTTGCAGACTGTTCCATATATTGTTAGTAATTTTTGGATTTCATTCCTTATTGTTAAACTTAATCCAGAGTATGACCATGTTTCTGTATCAGATTATATATCTGTATCTTCTTTTATTATGTGAATGTTGTGCATTATTACCAGATAGAGTAAGATGCCCAGGCCTTCTTGGTTCAGGATGTCCGTCATGGCCAAGCCCTAGTTTGGGTCGTGACAATATTATCCTCCGTCTTCTTCTTAACTTATACATATTCTAACCCCAAAAAAGCACCCCGCACACCCAAAAAAGGCAAAGGAAAGCCCAATGATGGTGATGACTTGGTGTCCCTTGTTGGTCCAAGATTTAAAAAAGATATTTTATTGAAGCGTTAAAAGTTAAAAGACTTTCAAAGAAGCACAAGCAATCATTGTGCTTGGTTTGGTTTGTACATAATATTCCTTGGGCGAGATACTTTAACCAAAATATACCACTTGGTTTAATAAAGCTCTCTGTGGATCGTGAGGAATTTAATGGCTATCCTTGGGGTTTATGAAAGATTCATAATGATCGTCAAATATTTGTTGTCTCCGTTAATGCCAAAGACAGTCAACTTATATGGCTTTCCATGGGCTTTTATTGTAAATATTTTTTTATTATAACTTATTTATTGTTTATAATAATGCTTTTGGTTTATTGACATTATTTTATAGGCTTGGGCATTTGAAGTCATTCCTTATTTGAGCTAACAAGTGAACTACCAGGAAGAAGTTTCATTTCCAAGAATCTTGAGATGGTTGCCGGCTAAAACTAATAAAAATCAAAATTTCTTGATCTCTGCAACTCCCCAATGGAAGCAGTAAGTCTACTTCTAATTAAGCTTTTGTTTTAATTAATGATTTTTTTAAATGATTTAATCATCATTCTAATATATGTGCTGATATTTTTTGGATTGTGCATCTGCGACTTGTTCCGACCAATCGAGAGTTAAAGATGCCATTTTTTCTTACTCTATGGTCTTTGCAAACTTTATGGGAACCTAAGGTCATTGATAGAATAAAAAGAAATTTTTTATAGCAACAACCATCACAAGAAAAAACAATTTTAGAAAGTGGACTTCTTGTTGTTTATGGTGTTAGTGGTGATGGAGTTGTTGGTAGTGGTAGTATTAGTGGTAGTGGTGTTTCTGTTGGGTTAATATTCTTGAAGTTTTTGAAACAACATACCATTATGATTTTGATCAAACTGGTTTTATAGATTTTTCCAATCCTAGAAAATGTTCTACATGAAAATATCAAAACTGTAAGGCAAAACATGATGGAGTGATTAACGTTTTTAATGCATTAACTGCTTCTGTAAAGGAATTGATATCTAGGAGGGGTGTCATTCTATCAAAGAGGATTTTGTATCCATACACTCTATTAGGAATTAAAGCGGATAAGAGGAGAAGGAAAGAAATCTCCAAGGCTATCAAGCATCAAAAAAAGTAAAACTCCAACTTCTTTATCTTTTTCTTGCACTTTTGATCAATGTACAAGGGCCACAGGAGAGCAGCATGAGCTGAAGAAGGTTAATATTTATCATCTATTCTAAGAAACAAATAGACTATATATTTGTTTCAACAGATGACATATCTGTTTAAAATTATCAAACAGACATAGACATCTATTGTAACAGATCACTAACCTATTGTATCTGATGCAATATATGTTGTAACATATGTCTCATCTATAAGAGGAAATGAAATAGGTTACTAATTTTTTTAATTAATCCCAATACATGGCCCATCTTTTGAGAAAAATTACATCAAGACTTCTTTACTATTTTAGGTTGTTCCAACATATGAGTTATTTATTCCAACAGATGAGCCATCTGTTGGAATATATAGGTCATCTATTAGAAATTGTCATACAGGTCTTTCTATTATTTTAATTTGAACATATAGATGATATATCTACTGCAATAGATAGATCATGTGTTAGGACAGATTAAATCAAGATTTCCAACTATTTTAGTTTGCCCAAATAAATGATTCATACGTTGCAACAGATAGGCCATTTATTGGAAATTATCATACAGGTCTTCCTCCTATTTTAATTTGTCTAAACAGATGAGTCATATCTTGTAACAGATGAGCCATCTATTGGAAATTATCACACAGGTCTTACTTGTATTTTTAATTTATCCCAATAGACAGATGGGTTATTTATTGGAACAAATTAAAATAGAAGGAAGACATAGTTGATTTCCTTTAATAGATGAGTTATGTTTTCTTGTTTTTTGTATCTTTGTGATTAGCATTGATAATTTTGGATTTCCAGGTGGATATCACAATAGAAGCCACTACTGAATAGCATAATATCACCATTGATAATCCATCAACCGCTTCTAAAGATGCAAAAAAAATAAAGTCTGTCAGTCCGAAAGAACAAAAAATTACCTATTTGAAGGATTCAACATCTAAGACGAGGCTCCAAAAAAATAACAAAGTTGATCAATGAATATTTAGTATGGACTGCCGATGGGTTGTTAAAGCTTCATGCCAGTAGGTACATAAATCATTTTTAAAGATGATTTATATAATTCTTCCTGTAAAAACATGACATAAACATATATAAATCATGGAAAAAATAAAATGACAAACACTATAAAGTGAACCAATTGGGTCTTGCTTTTCATATGTTAGACTTTGTTGTTCATATTCCAGAATGAACAACTGGTTCCATTTGATGTCACAGCCCCAAAATTACTAGAATGATGAGATTTGTGTGACATACATCTTACTATTAATACTTTAGTTAATTGTATCTATGTACTAATTTTATTGTCATGTAATCTAAAATTTTTGATAATATGTGCAGAACATCGATGTCATTTTTACTACCTCTAAAAGAAAGTCAAGTTGCAAACGCAAGAACAAAACATATACACGATAGACAATTGTTTGTACAAAGTTTACATCAATAATTCCTACGATAGGTATTGTCAACAAAAGCCAAAAGTTTTTCAAAATAAGGAATGCTAAATGAAAATCATCAAAGATTTAAGCATTCCAGCTAGCTTACCTTGTCATTTGATTGATGAAGTGTTCATCCCAATCAATTATGGTGCTGAATTCCATTGAGTGTTGGTTGTGGTCATTCTAAAAGTGAGGCACATCCAATCTTACGACTCGATGTCAGGAAAGATAAGTTCTGGGTTGTCATTTGAGATACAAAAGCTAGCCAAAATATTGCCTACTTACTATGATATAAGTGGATTTTTAGACCAAAAGATTCATACTAATTGGTCAACCATTGAACCATACCAAGATAAAAAGGGTAATCAATTTGATGTAGCCTGTAAGTATCATGATTTAGTTTTATTTCATAAATTTAACAATGCTTACATTAATTGCACAATATGCATTATCTAATTTTTACAAATACAGGGATTGCAATCTTTTTGTTACAGATTATGTCGAGTATTTGAGCAATTTATTAGAAGTACAAAATGGTGGAAACGATGTAAGATTACTCTGTAAAATATATGCTACTCTTTTATGGAAATATAGAGAAGCAAAAGCCCAGAAACTGTACGCGGTGACATTAAAGATCCAAGACGATCAAAGTCAAATTTCATAGCACCGGATGAAGAACAACTTGTCCATATTGAGAAGATATTTATAGCATGAGTCTGTTAAAGTAATAACCTCTCCTTAGGAATTTTTGGCATCAAAACATAAATTTTTGATTTATTTGTTGAGTAGATCATCTATTCCCATAATAATTTTTTACCTTTCATTTATTTATTGATTGATTTCATGTAATTTCTAAAGTCTTCAATTTATTTTATTTTGTCTATGAATTTTATTTTATCCTTAGATTTGAACTTATTAATTGAAATAGAATACTAGATTCAAATATTACAACAGACGACATATCTGTTGGAAATTATCAAATAGATTTAGACATATGTTTTAACATGTAGTTTATCTATTGAAAATTATCAAATAGGTATTCCTACTATTTTGATTTATTCCAATAGATGACCTATCTATTGCAACAGATAGACTTAGATATAAAATCTGCATAATGCACCAGATTACTAACCTATTGTAACAGATAAACTATCTGTCCGAACAAATAGTTTCTCAGAAAACATAAAAAATTGTCACTACATATAAAATGACTTGAAATAAATATTGTCATGGTGTTTGTATTTCAACATCTTCTTCTTTTACATACAGAAGATCTAACTTTTTAATTATTACCCCAAAAGCCCTGACTTCTTACATCCTTTCCACAGTGTTGTTGCACAGAAAGGTCATTGGGTTAATCATTTTTATCTTGGTTAGCAAACAATCGATGTGTGCAAGTGCGTACGACCCTCACATGGGACTGGTTTAATTTTATGAAAGGACCTTATCCTTGTTTTAACTTTCAAAATCCCATTTTTCATTCAACACTTTTGCTGGCAAATGATTTATCAGTTTACTATGCCTCAATAAATTAGGGAACGAGTCCAATATTGGTTGCAATGTGGTAAAAAAATCAGCCTCATCAAAGATAGGTAAGTTGCAGTCATAGACCTTCATTATTTTGTCCTTGATTAGTATCTCAAGAGATGGAAAATATTTTACGTCCACGTTCATGACTGCAAGAATTATCTTTGCCTTGATCCATTCCTTGTAGTGTGGATATGGCATCTTCCCTCTAATGTATTAAATTATATCTTTATCCCATTCGAACCTAGAAATGAACGAATAAAATATCGAGCCATCGAGAGTTGATGCTAGGTGAATGAGTTCATCATACCTATTTTTGAAATTATTTTAGAAGTTAAGATCCATTATCCTATCAGCGACAACATAAAAATTCAAGTACGCTAATTGCTAGACCCTCATGAGGCAGAGCATTCATCAACATACTATGATATAAGAAGATAATTTTTAAATAGGTTAGTAATGTTAAAAAGAAAAAAACAAAGTTAGAAAGATGCAATGGATAGTCCATTTGTTACATAGAGTTCTTTGAATTTGTTAGTAGATTACCCATCTAATGAAACTTATGTAATAGATGAACCACCAGTTGTTACAATATATGACACATCTATTGCATATCTTCTTCTTCATGGGGTAAATTAGAAGGCTAGGTTAGGAAAAGTAAACTTACCGTATCCACATACCACTCTTCCATATCTGTCATCTTCTTGAAATCTTGGAGAAAAGGTATTTATGGTGAAGTTTTTTGCGTGTTGCTTGGAATTTATTGTCTTTCTCAAAATAGCCTTCTGTTTGGCATCAAATTTCACATATATGTTCACTTTCTTCAATGGTCTCTAAACTTCATCAACTTTAAGAGGAGGAGGAGTTGAAATTTTTTTGGTTTCCTATTTGAGTGTATGTGTCTAATTGATTTTTTGTCTTTGTAACCTCCATTGTAGGGGTGTATGGTTCTCTTACCTTCTTGGATAGTATTACACCCCTCTTGGATTTCAATTCGTCGACAGCATTAGTGAGTAAATCTATTTTTTGAAAGAGTTTATCATATCTGTCTATGCACTGATTGCATTTATAATGAGAACATAAGAGTGAAGAGGGGTAAGAGGGACCACTGCATGAAGTGATTTCAAACATATTTATTTTTTATTAGGCATTAATAAACTCATCATCATGACTGGCAGCAGCAGCATCAGAATGGTTGTCACTAATATCAACAACTCCACCAACAATATCCCCAGAAGTAGTGCCCAAATCTATTGCAGCAAGTTGGTCATGGAGAGCCTCGACATGAGGCTGTCCTTGTCGAACTGCTCTTCTTATGGTTGTTGCTCCATCCAATTCTGAAATTTCCCAAACTTTGGACTAGGGACCCTAGTCGTATGTTGGTCAGTATGATATTGGCCAATTTTTGTTCAAGGTATGAGAGACTCCATACGAGTCATATGGTTAAGTGACGAGAAGTATAGGGCCCAATTATATGTTGTCCAGTGTCTAGCCTTTGATGTTCTACCTACGGTATGACTTGATAATGCTAGTCATATAGTAATGATATGAGTTGGACAAGAAAGTCGTAGGCTGGATAGAATGTGGAGTTTAACTTTCTGATAAAGTGACGATTTAAGGGTACCACTCGTATAATATAGTTATGAGTTGAAGGGTCTAATCGTACCCACCTATATTTTTTACAGCTTTTAAGCTGAGGGTATTTTAAACAATTCCCACCCCAAGCCCTTAAGATCCCACGTTGTATAACACTAGTTGGTCCCTCATTCTATACTTTAGAAGATCAAAACACTCTTTAAACACTCTCTAAAAAGTTCTCAAAAATATTATAGGGGCTTAAGGATCAAAATCTCTCTGTAAATCTTTGTAACTTAGGCATATGACTGTTCCTTAATTTTTAGTTCATAAGATTCATGTATTTTAAACATTGTTATGGTTTATTAATTGTGATTTTGAAAACCATGGTAGAGGGTTTGAAAGCATAATATTGAGTATTGTTTTCTTATGTTTTAAATTGTGATTATACATATTTTAATAATGGTTTTGCACATGTGGGTGCATGAAAATTGTGATTTCATGAAAGGGGTAATCTTTAACCCTGGACTAAATAGTTTATGGCTTGAATAATGGTTTGATAATGGTATTCCCTCAACCTATTTTTGAAAATGTCAATGATAAGAATGTTGTCACATATGAGTTGGGTTTGAACTAAGGCATCGGCCTATGAATGTTGATAATTTACAAAAGGTTTTATAAAGGCCTTATTGGCCATAAATTGATTTGAATGGCTACCTTGGTGATTTGAATGGCTAATTAGGTTCGAGTCCCTAAATGTTGAATTGAATTGATGTCTTTGTTTAGATAGCGGGTTCGAGTCCTAAGGTTGATTATTAATGGTTATGGCATCTTGAACGCTTGCAAGTGGGGGTTGGTATGACGATACCAATGGGATACATATGGTAATTAATTGGATTAATGGTTGTTTATACATGCAATCAATGTTTTAAATTAGGCTTTAAAGTGGGATGTGTAGTTGGGCTATGAAAGTAGAGTTCGAAGAACTAACACTGAACACTGCGCTAGCCGGTGCTGGTGTCTTATGACTAGGATATTCGATTCCCCTGAATAAATATATGAATGGGAGATTCATGCCTCCCATACTGTATATATTGGTGCTTAAGTTACCTTGACTGTTTCGGGAGGTTCAGTCCCCCGTATTGGCATATACGGCTATGGATATTCTCTAGTACGTGTGGCTACATGCACTATGGCCCTTCTATATAGGGGAGAGATAGGTCCATATATCTCGTAGGTGCATTTTTATGTAATGGTTATGCTACATAGCTCAGGTTAAGGTTTTCCAAGTTCATGCTAAGACTTGCTCCCTATTCAGCACTATATATATATATATGTACACTTGTGATTACATATGATGATTTGATTTGGTTTTTGAATAATGGCATTATTTTATTCCTCTATCCCTGAGTTACATGCTAGCTTTCCAATCTATAACCATCTCTAGATGTTGTACCCCCATACGATACAGTTTCTAGAACTTTTTCTTTCTTTCTTATGCAGTGATTAGGTGTTCGAGTTGGTTCATGAGTTGATATTAAAGTGGTGAGCTTCCATACTGCAGAAGGCTTCCCTTATAGTCTATATGTTCTATGTTTCAAATTTTGTTTAGACTTTGGTCTTTGGCTATGTCTGGGGTATATCCCAACTGGATACTCTTTAGATTTCATTAGAGGTTTTATGAGACTACTATTGATATGGGAGGTGTCGGTGGTGGTATCAGAATTGATATTAGTATTAGAATTGATGTTGATACCCATTAGTGTTGGTTAATTTTATACATTAATGTCTTTATATAATTAAACTTGTATCTTATTATATGTTCAAAATACATCTGACTCTGATGTTGTTGTGCTGACTACGTTAGGTTTAAAGGGGTGATCTCTAGTCCATGTGGGATATGAGATACCCGTCATAGCCAGGCCCTAGTTTGGGTCGTGACAAAGTTGGTATCAAAGCTTTGGTTTGGATTCATTAGGTGTGTCTAACGAATCCATGTAAAGTAGAGTTTCTTTTATGCGTGTGTAGCATACCACACTTATAAGGGGAAGACTATGAGATATTTTGGAATATTTCCCATTCTTGTTGTCTTAATTTCGAGTTATAGAGTCTAAGGTCTTAGATTTTTTTGATATTTATCTTCTCATCTTTCATATCATACCTCCAAGAAGATTTAATATCCGTGTGAATTCTTTTGTCCTGTCTAAGGACAATGTGGACAAGGCTCATCCATCTTCTGGGATCCAGACCCGATCAAGGACTCTACATCTGACTGCCCTTATGGGGTCCTATCTATCCCCACTTATCCTTATTCTAAAGGTAACACTGATACTCAGTTTCCTCCTAGGGAGGTCACTAGTATGAGTTTCATCACTTCATTACCCTATTGACTCAGCTGGTGATGTCTTGGTCATAATAGTCTGGTTCTTCTTGTGCTTCTATGGGTTTTCCTAAGGACACTAGAGTTGTCCAATTCATGAGGTTGGATCCTCTAATGTTTATTGGTACAAAGGTTAAGAAAGATCCTCAAAGCTTCATTAATTAGATGGAGAAGATATTTTGGGTTATGGCTACTTCAGAGATAGAAGGTGCAGAGTTTTCTACCTACCAATTGAAAATATGGTGTACTAGTGGTACAAAAAGTGGGTATAGTTAAGAGGTGAGGATATTGGTTCTGTCTTATGGGATAATTTTTCTAGTGCATGGGTCACTTTTTTCCTCAAGAGTTGAGGGAGGCGAGGGTAGTAGAATTTGTTAACTTAAAGTAATGAAGGATGATAGTTAGGGAGTATGCTTTAAAATTCCATCAGTTTTCCTGGTATACTCTTGGATTGGTATCTAATATGAGGGCTCGTATGAGAAAATTCTCTTCGAGATTATCTCATGATTTAATCCTTTAGAGTAAGGTTGCCTTGTTAATTAAGGACATGGACATCTCTAAATTTGTTGTGTTTATGCAAAAGGTTGAAGAGGAGAAAAAAAAGCAAGCTAAAATTGGTGAGATACAAAGTAAGAAATTTTGGTATTTAGAATAAAGTGGGAGCAAACAGTAGAGTGGTAAATGGTCTAAGAAGAAGAACTGAGAGAGTTCTAACTCTTATTCAATGTCTAGTTCTCCCTAACCAAAGTGGTTTGGCGACTGATGTTTTTAGGGTGGTGATACTTCTAAGGAATAAGGTTCCTAATCTCAGGCCAATGTGGCCTAATCAGCACTATCCTACCCTTTCTGTATACTTTATGGTTAGCATCATCATGGTCGGTGTAAAAAGAGAGAAATCAATAATTTATATATGGTAAGATTGGACATATGCAGTGGGACTACCCCTCTAGAGTTGTTTCTAGGGAAAATAAGGTTCTTGTTTCCTCTTCATCATCTAGGGCACCAAAGAGTGCTACTCTTGGCTCCACCAGTGGTCAGTACTATTTTTATGCATTGACTACTCATCAGGAGTCTAAGCCATCTCTAAATATTGTAACTGGTCTGTTAAAACTCTTTCATCATGTTGTGTACTACTTACTTGATCTGGGTTCCACTCTCTATTATGTGAACTCATTTCTGGTTGTGCATTTGGGTTTTGGTCCTGAGTATCTATTAGAACTTTTTTCTATTTCTAACCAGGTAAGGGATTCTGTGGTTGTTAGAAGAGTCTATAGGGGGGTGGTATCTTTTGGTAGTAAAGGAACTCTAGTAGACTTGATAGAATTAGATATGGTTGACTTCGATGTTATTCTGGGAATGGACTTGTTGCAATCGTGTGATGCATCTTTAGATTGTCGGACCCATAAGGTCATGTTTAAATTCCTAAATGAGTTGGTTATTAAGTGGGAGGGTGGTTCCCTATCTCTTAAGGAAAAGTTCATATTATTTCTTAGAGCTCGGAACTTAATTTCCAAAGGTTGTCTCTGTCATCTGGTCTAGGTTAAGGATTCTAACTTGGAAGGTCATTCTGTGCATTCTGTTCCTATGGTAAATGAGTTCCTTGAGGTCTTCCCTGATGACCTTCCCAGTGTTCCTCCCAATAAGAAGATTGATTTTTGTATTGATCTTGTTCCGGACACTCGTCCTATATCTATTCCCCCATATAGAATGGCTCCAGCCAAATTAAAACAACTCAAGGAACAATAAAGGGATCTTTTATACAAGGGTTGTATCCATTCTAGTGTGTCCCTATAGGGTGCACTAGTGTTATTCGTTCATAAGAAGGATGTGTCCCTTCGGATGTGTATTGATTAACGAAAATTGCACAAGGTGATGATAAAGAATAAGTACTCTCTTCTAAGAATTAATGATATCTTTGATCAGTTTTAGGGTGCCAAATTCTTTTCTAATATCAGTCTTCGATCTGGGTATCATCAGTTAAATATTGGGGAGGTGGATATCCCTAAAACAGCTTTCTATACCTGGTATAGGAACTTTGAGCTTTTGGTTATGTATTTTGTGTTGACCTATGCCCCCATAGCTTTTATGGATTTGATGAATAGGGTCTATCATTAGTTTCAATATCTATTTATGATTGTACTCATTGATGACATCTTGGTGTACTCTAAAGGTAAAGATGGTCATTTCTATCACCTCTGCCTTATGTTACAAACCTTAAAAGATTAGCAGTTGTATGTTAAGTTCTCTAAGTGTGAATTTTTGTTGAATATCATAACCTATATGGGTCATGTCATGTTTAGCGAAGTGATAAGAGTGGATCCTTAAAAGGTTGATATGGTTAAGAGATGGCCTAGACCCAAGAATCCATCTGATATTCAAGTTTCTCAAGTTTAGCTGGTTATTATAAGAGGTTCATGGAGAGCTTTTCTTTTATTGCTTCTCCATTGACCATGTTAATTTAAAAACAGGTGAAGTACTTGTAGTCTGATACTTGCAGGGGTAGCTTTGAGAAGCTAAAAGATAATTTAACTTCAACTCTGATCTTGACTCTACCTTAGGGTACAGAGGGATTTGTGGTCTATTGTGATGCGTCTCGAGATGGTTTGGGCTTTTATTTATACAGCGTGGTAAGGTAGTTTCTTATGCCTCTAGGCAGTTGATGGTTCATGAGAATGTCTACCCTAGTCATGACGTGGAATCATTAGTCGTGGTGTTCGCATTGAAAATTTAGAGTCACTATCTGTTTGGGTTTCATGTTGATATCTTTTTTATCATAAGAGCCTACAGTATGTGTACACTCAGAAAGAGCTTAATCTCAGGAAAAGCAGGTTGCTTGAGATGTTGAAGGACTATAATATAAGTCTTCACTACCATCCAGGTAAAGCTAATATAGTTGGTGATTCTCTTAGCAGGTTGTCCGGGTATTTTATCGCATATAGATAAGGATAAGTGGGAATTGGAGAAAGATATTCACTATTTGGCTAACCTTGGAGTTCGTCTCTTAGACTCTGAGGATGGAGGTATGGTTGTGCAATAAGTAATACAATCATCTCTTGGTTCAAAAATAAAGAAAAAGCAGGTGCTAGACCCTATGTAGATAAAAATTAAGGATAATTTAAGTAAGAAGAAGGTGATGACCTTTGAGATCGGTGGTGCTGGTATCTTAGGTACCAACGGAGTTTGTATGTTCCCAATGATGATGAGTTTCGATGAAGGATTTTGGTCGAGGCCTATGAATCGTGATACATGAAACATCCCGGTTCGACAAAGATGTATCATTACCTTAAGGGGATGTATTGGTGGAACAATATGAAATGGGATGTAGCTGACTTTATGTCTAAATGTATGTTGTGTCAGCTAGTTAAGGTGGAGCACATGAGGCCCGATGGGCTATTCCAAGAGATTGAACTTCCAGTGTGGAAATGGGAGCTAATTAATAAGGATTTTATTACCGTCCTTCCGTAGTCGTAGAATTAGTGTGACTCCATTTGGGTCATCGTGGATAAAATGATTAAGTCTGCTCACTTCTTGCCAGTGAGGACTACTTATTTTGTAGGATTATGCAAAGTTGTTCCTTTAGAAAGAGGTAAATTTGCATGGTGCGCTTGTCTCAATTATTTAGATTATGGTACTCAGTTCTCATCGCATTTTAGTGCTCTTTTCAGCACGGTTTGGGGACTAAAGTGAGTCTTAGTATGGCTTTTCACCCACAGTCAGATGGCAAGCCGAAAGGAATATTCAGACTTTAGAGGATATTTTGCGACCCTATGTGATTGATTATGGTGGTAAATGGTTCGACAATTTTTCTTTTATTGAATTTTCTTATAACAAAATTTACCATTCTAGCATTGGTTGGCCCCATTTGAGGCATTGTATGTAGGAGGTGCAGATCTTCTATTGGTTGGTTCAAGGTTGGTGAAGCAGAAATGTTTGTCTTGGATTCTGTTCACCAAGCTATGGAGAAGGTAAAGGTATTTTGGGATACTCTTAAGACCGCCCAAAGTTTCTAAAAGTCCTATACGGACGTGAGGCAAAGGTACTTAGAGTTTGAGGTTGGAGATTGGGTGTTCTTGAAGATGTCTCCCATGAAGAGAGTAATGAGGTTTAGGAAGAAGAAAAATATCTGTCCCTAGTATGTTGTCCTGTACTTGATTCTGAGAAGGGCTGGTAATGTTGTGTATGAGTTGGAATTTCCCTCTAGCATGAGTTCCATTCATTTGATATTCCATGTGTCCATGTTGCAAAAATTTGTGGGTGACCTTTCGTTTTTTATTCCCTTGGATAACATTTGTATTTTAGATTCTTTAACCTATGAAGAGGTCCCAGTGAGGATCATGGATCGAGAAGTTCGTCAGTTGTGAACAAAACACAAAGCTTCGGTGAAGGTTCTATGGTGGAACCAAAAGTCCAAGAAAGCTACTTGGGAAGCCGAGGAGGACATGAAGCCCAAGTATCCATTCTTATTCCTAATTCTGAAAAATCGTGTTTAAGGTATATGTTGTTCTTAGTATCTTTGTTTTCTATCTTTATTGATGATAGATTTTGATGTCTTGGTATTTTGTTTTCTATCTTAAAGATAAGAGTAGAGAAGTTTAAGGTTTAATCGTTCTTGAATTGCTTTGTCCCATTATTCGAGAATGAATGATCCTACAATCCTTGAGTCTTGAACCTTCTGATCATCATACTACTCAAACTATGACTCGTATGGTGTGCTGACGGTTCTAGGGATCCTAGCATATGTTGGCTAGTATGATATTGGCCAAGTTCTATTCAATATACGAGAGACTCCATACGAGTCTATGGTTAAGTGACAAGAAGTATAGGGCCCAACCGTATGTTGTCCAGTGTCTAGCCTTTGATGTTCTGCCTATGGTAAAACTCAATGATGTTAGTTGTATGGTGATGATACAAGTTTGGCAAGAAAGACACATATTGGACAAAATATAGTGTCTAACTTTCTTATTGAATGACGAATTTTAGGGTACCACTCATATGATGTGATTACGAGTTGAAGGGTCCAATCGTCCTGACCTGTGTTCTTCTTGCAGCTTTTAAGCTAGGGTATTTTGGACAATTCTCACCACAAGCCATTAATACCCCACTTCTTATAACACTATTTAGTCTCTCATTCTACACTTTAGAATACTAATACACTTTCTAAAATCCTCTCAAGAAGATTGGGATGGGGTTTCTTTGAGGAGGTCATCTAGGGGCTTAAGTATCAAGATCTCTCTGTAAATCTTTATAACTCAGGCATGTGACTCTTACTTCATTGTTAGTTCATGAAGTTCAAGTATTTTAAACATTGTTATGGTTCATTAATGGTGGTTTTAAAAGCCATGGTTGAAGGTTTGAATGCATAATGTTGAGTATTGTTTTCTCATGTTTCAAATTATGATTATACTTATTTAAATAATGGTGTTTGCACATGTGGGTGCATGGGAAATGTGCTTTAGTGAAGGGGGTCATGTTTAACCCTAGACTTAATATTTTTTAGCTTGAATAATGGTTTGATAATTGCATGCCATCAACTTGTTTGTGAAAATGTTAATGTGAAAAATCTTGTCCATATGAATTATGTTTAAACTAAGCCATTGGCCTATGAATGTTGATAATGGGCAAATGGTTTTATGAAGGCCTTGTTGTCCATAAATTTATTTGAATTGAAACCTTGGTGGTTTCATTTTCTAATTGGGTTTGAGTCCCTAAATGTTGAATTGAACTGATGTCTTTGTTTCGACAATGGGTTCGAGTCCCAAGGCTCATTAATAATGGTTATGGCATGTTGTACTCTTTCAAGTGGGGATTGGTATGAAAATATCAATGGGATGCTTATGGTAAGTAATTGGATTAAAAGTTGTGTATATGTGTAACCAATGTTTTAAATTAGGCTTTAAAGTAGGATGTGTAGCCGAGCCATGAAAGTGGAGTCCGAAGGACGTAGAAATTATGCTAGCTAGTTCAGGTGTTTATATGACTGGGAGGTTTGATTCCCCAAATGAATATAAGAATGGTAGGTTTGAGTGCCCTATATTGTATATCTAGGCATTTAATTCACCTTGACTATGCCGGGAGGTTTGAGTCCCCCATAATGGCATATACGGTTATGGATATTGTCTGGTTTTTATGGCTACACACAGTAGGGCCCTTCTAGCTAAGGAAGATTTAGGCCTATAGAGCCTGTGGGTGTCTTGTTATATGACGGTTATGCTACACAGCCTTGGTTACGATTTTCAAAGTTCATGCTAACACTTGCTCCCTATCTCGACACTATATATATATATATATAAGTGTGTGTGTGTGTATTTGTGATTTCATATGATGATTTGACTTGGTTTTTGAATGATGGAATTATTTTTTTCCTCTATCCCTGAGTTACATGCTACCATTCCAACCGCTAACCATTTTTGGACGTTGTATCCCCATACGATTGAGACATCGGAGCTTCCTCTACTTGTTATGCACAGTGATTAGGTGTTTGAGTTGGTTCGTTAGTTAACATTTAAGTGGTCAGTTTCCATACTTTGGAAGTCTTCCTTCATGGTCTATAGGTTCGATGTTTCAAACTTTTTTTAGACTTTGATTTTTGGCTATGAGCCGTGTTGGTAGTTGTATCAGAATTGGTATTGGTATAGGCATTGATGTCGATACCCATTAGTATTGGTTATGGTTGTACATTTATATCTTTATTTAATTAAACTTGTGTCTTGTTATATGTTCAAAATTCATCCGACTCTGAGGTTGTTGTGTTGACTAGATTATGTGAAGGGGTGATCTTTCATCCACGTGGGTCTTGGGATACCCATCACGGCCTAGACTAGTTCAGGTCGTCACAAATTTCATCTTTATTAACTCCACCATTGGGTTTGTTATTGCATCAACAAGACCTTGATTAATAAAAAAAGTCATTTCTAACTCTTTCTCAATAGGTACGATCTATGGATTCACAACCTAAAAAAAAGGTAGATACGTTTGAATCAAATAATAATTGCAGTCAGTTGGGCCATATGTTAACACAGACAACTTATGCAATAGATGTTCTTTATGTTGCAATAGATGACTCATATATTACAACATATTAACAATCTATTGCATCAGATTACCCATCTACTGCATAAGTTGTAGTAGATAGGTAATCTATTGAGTCAGGTTTAGAGAACCAAAGCAACAAGTGGGTAATTTGTTGCAAATTCCGATTCATCTGCCGCAACAGATTACCTATCTATTACACCAGATGGGTAATCTGTTAAAATTCAAATTGTTTTTTTTATTTTATTGAATTGATCCCACCAGAAATAAATTTACTTGATTGATACATATACATAACCTAGCAATTCAACATAAAATTCAAGATATTTCATGGAATCGTGGAATGAAGAGATTCTACTTGTCGTGAAACTTTCCTTCTCACAATAGTATGGTTTTCTATAATTTTTCTATCTTTTTCGATGGGTCGCTTTAGCATTTTAGACCTTCCCCTTTATTGGCTTACCCTGTTGCTTAAGGTATGGAATTGTTGAGGAATCAATGATTAAGTGATTGTAGTATATCACTTTGTATCATCCTCGTGTCCTATCTTGAACTCATAATAGCCTATGATACGCAATCGTCCAGATTGAGTTATCTATTTTAGTTTAGTAATGATTTAAATGGATTAATAACAGTAAAAAGTTGTTCAAAAAGGAATTGGAGGTTGAAGGTTGTTTCATATCTAAGAGACCTTTCAATATTTTTGTCTATTACATTATGAAATAATGAATTGAGTTCGAATAGGCATTTTAGATCCTGCTAGTGAAATGGCCCTTCTGTCTATATTTTCTGTTACTCCACCCATTTCATAAAGTATTCTCCCCAGAGAGAAAACATTCATATTTTTTTCTCTTTCAAGAGATTCTTTCTCAGAATCGTGCCTTGAGGGGGGATGCTGTCAATCCTACCAAGGACTTTATAGTTTTTTTTCGGGAAGCGAGAGGTACTGGACAAAAACCCCTAATGGTGATTGGAAAGGAACTTTTGGAACACCAATAGGCAATAAATGAAAGAAAGAACTAAATACTATATTTCACTTTGAGATTGAAACGTCAGACTTTTTTTCTTCTCTTAACACTTAAAGTTAAAATAATGAAATTGAACTACATATGGTAGAAAACAATGTGAATCAAATATTGTATTGATGATTCACACGGTCCCCAAGCGTAGTGTCCGGCTTGCTTAGCAACCCGTCAAATTGGGCGACATATGGAAATAAACTATTTGAAGATAAGAATTCTTATTAACATAGATTTCCAAATTAGATAGAAAAAGCAGACAACTCGTATATGAAGAAAGAGATTGTTGACGTTAGTAGACTAATCTATTCATTGGTAGGCATGTATTCTTGTGACTGCCTTTCCATCCAAAAGTCTAACCCAACAAAATCTGAGTTTCTAATATTTTTCCTTGAGTCAAATTATTTTACTTGAAAGAAGGCTTACTGCATCATCTAGAGGGTTAAAGAGATCAACCTCCTTAATTCTTATGTTGCCCTTTGTAGCCAACCACCTGAGGATCCTTGGATGAGAAACCTCATCTAGGTAATCCTTAACCATCTTTCGGAGTGGAGGAATGGCTTCAAATGCCCAAGCCTAAAAAATGTAAACAGGAAGAAAAACAAAAAAATTCATAATAATTGATCAATATAAATATAAACTAATGCAAGTGTAAGCAAATAGTGATTAAATTTACCATGAAAGCCCAAGAAAAGTCGTATAAGGAGATCGTCTTTGGGGATAGCTTTGTCAATAAATATTTGACAGACAACTTGTAGTTGTCATATCCCAGGATAATTGTTGAATTTCTAAAAATCTTCAACAAGCTCCAACAAATCAACTTCTATGACTTTGTTGACGTCTCTTGCCAATATAATAGAATGTGCAAACCAAACTAATCACAATTTCTCCATGTAATTCTTTGGTATGGCTTTATCGTTGAGATTTTCTAACAATATGATGGCTTTGTATCCATGTCCAGTAATTTCCAACAACCCATCTATATCTTCTTGCGTTTGTTGGTTTTGGTGGGTGGTCGCTTGGACAATGTCTTGTATTTATTTGATGGAGGTGGTTTGGTTGTCCTGCTTGATTTGTACTTTTTGAGGGGTGTTTCCTTGATGAGAGGTTCTTTTGGACAATTGCATCTCAAGATTGTCACTATGATAAAATCTTTCATGCTAAAACAAATTGTCATGCTGCAGTAGTTGATCCATATTTCATCCATCTTTTGTCCCTCCTCCTTCAAATCTTTATTATCCCCCATGTAATTGATCTTGTTCTTGAGAAGACCATATACCATACTCATTTGGAAACAGGCATTGTTTTCCTCAGGCAACTTAAGAAAGTATCCAAAGCAGTTCTTTTTAAAAAATTCCTCTAGTTTTTCCTTCTTCATAGTATTCCTAAAATCATCAAAAGGTTTCCCCAACAGAGATTTAACTACAAAATCACAAGTTAATTCCGCATGGTTATCTATCGGCATCTCAACTTGAAACCTGTCAATACTAATAGTTTTGACAGGATCATTGTGGGATTTCGATCTTAATTCACGTCCCATTGATAATGCATTATCATTATGTTTATCATCATCATCATCTTTCTCACTTTCTACTTCCTCCTCTTTTTGTTTATATTCTTCTTCTTCCTCCTCACTTTTATTTTTCTCACCACCCTCTATAGACCGTTCTCCCCTCAACATCTTTTTCATAACTTTCCTTAACTTCACTTTTCCCTGATTGAGATTGTTCAAAAAGCTCGTCCGAATCCATATATACTCTAGCCTTTTTTGTTAGGTGGTCTGAAGTTAATCCACTTTTAGTTTATTTTATTTTGGAAGACATCTTTTACCTACAAATAAGAGAAAAACAAAAATACATTACAATTGAAGTCTGCATAATTTAATAAAAAGGTAACACAAAATTCTATAAATTTTTATACGTCCTATTATAAAATATATTCCAATAGATAATCCATATATTGGAAAAGATGAATCATCTATTACAATAGATGCACCATCTGTTGCAACAAATGAACAACCTATTAGAATAAATCAAAACAGTCTTGCTACTGGTTTGTTTTATTACAACAGCTGAAACATTTGTTGCAACGGATGGGAATCTGTTTGAAAACCTATTTTAATATCTCCGAACAGATATTCCACCTGTTGCGACAAATGGTCCACCAACACCAATACTAATACCACCACCAATACTAATACCAACACCAACACTACCAATACAAACACCACTACTAACACCACCAATACCAACACCACCAACACTAGTACCAATTCTAACACCACCAACACTAATACCAAAACCAACACCACCACTAACACTACTAATACCAACACCACCACCAAAACTACTAATACCAACACCAACACTAATATAATACCACCAACACCAATACCAACACAACCCATACAAACACCAACACTACTAATACCAACACCAATAACACCAAAACCAACACCACCAATACCAACACCACTAACACTAATACCAATGTTACCAATACCAATGTTACCAACACCAACACCAATACCAATGTCATCAATACCAATAGTACCACCATTACCAATACCAATACCAACAATAACACCAATACCAACACAACCAATAACACCATAACCAACACCAATACCATCACCACCACCAACTTTACCACCAACACAACCACCAAAACCATAAATACCAACACCACCAAGACCAATATCTGTACCACCAATACCAACACCACCAACACCACCACCAATACCAACACCACAACTGATACCAAGACCACCAACACCAATAATACAAACACCACCAACAATATAACAAACAGTACCCAACAATACCACAATAGTCAATAGAACATTACAATAAAAACTAGAGTTTTTTTAGGTTCTTCCTATATTTTTTAACATCAAAACTCCAAATTATAAATTCATTCTCAAGGATAATACAACTAAAAGTCTTCTTTTTTATCATTAACTAAAAACCCTAATTTTAAGAAAAAAAACAAAAAATGTAGAACTCTTCTCGTACTCAGTTACCTGCAAAGATAGAGAACATAATGGATACAAGCAAGAAGGAAGTCAAAAATAACAACTGTATGGTCGGAAATAGGAAAAAATTGATCTATTATGAAGGGTTGAGCAATATGTTGATTAGTTGTTATTTGTATTATTGAAAGAGAAAGAAAAGAGAGAGAACTCAAGATTTAAAATGATGAAATATTTTTTCCGCAAATGGATGATTTGTATGGTTTGATTTGTATTGAACCTATGAACTCATCACTAATTATAGCTATATCAATTTAGATATTTCAAATAATGGCTTGATTTGAATCGTGTCAACTCAAATTGGTCAATTAATGACTCTGGTCAAGACGAACACAATACCAATATCTATGAACTATAGTTTAACCTATGATCTCAGCCTTAATTAGAGCTAAATAGATTTAGATACTTCAAACAATCGCTTGTTATTAATTGCTTCAACTAAAATAGATCAATTGATGACTCCGCCCAGGATGAACATAATACCAATGTTATGTAATTGCAATGACATCAAGAGAAATTATAATTTAACCTATGAACTCATCCTTAATTCTAGATAAATCAATTTATATATTTCCAAAAATGGCTTGATTTAAATTATTTCAACTCAAATTGATCAATTGATGACTCCGATCAGGACGAACATAATACCAACGTCATGTAATTACAATGACTCAACTGAAATTGTAGTTGAACCTATGAACTCATCCTTAATTCTATCTAAATCAATTTTGATATTTCAAATAATCACTTGATATGAATCATTTCAACTCAAATTGATCAACTACTGACTCTGGTCAGGACGAACACAATACTAGTGTCATGCAATTGCAACGACATTAATTGAAATTATAGTTTAACCTATGAACTCATCCTTAATTATAGCTAAAATAATTTAGATATTTCAAACAATCACTTTATATAAATCATTTCAACTCAAATTGATCAATTGATGACTCTGACCATGACGAACACAATAGCAAGTTATGAAATTGCAATAACATCAATTAAAACTATAGTTAAACCTATGAACTCATCCTTAATTCTAGATGAATTAATTTAGATATTTTAAATAGTAGATTAATATAAATCATTTCAACTCAAATTGATTAATTAATGACCCCGACCAGAATGAACACAATGCCAAAGTCATGTAATTACGATGACATCAATTGAAATTATAGTAAATCTATAAAGTCACCCTTAATTCTAGCTAAAACAATTTAGATATTTCAAACAATCGTTTGATACTAATCATTTCAACTCAAATTAATCAATTGATGACTCCAACCAGGACGAACACAATACCAAAGATATCAATTAAGATTATAGTTTAACCTATGAACTCATCCTTAATTATAGCTAAATAGATTTAGATACTTTAAATAATCACTTGATATTAATTTCTTCAACTAAAATTGATCAATTGATGACACCTATCAGGATGAACACAATACCAACATCATGCAATTGCAAAGACATCAAGAGAAATTGTAATTTAACCTATACACTCATCCTTAATTCTAGATAAATCAATTTAGATATTTCAAATAATTATTTGATATGATTCATTTCAACTCAAATTTGTTAATTGATGACTTCAACCTAGATGAACATAATACCAACATCATGCAATTGCAACGACATCAATTGAAATTATAGTTGAACCTATGAACTCATCCTTAATTCTAGATAAATTAATTTAGATATTTCAAATAATTGCTTGATTTGAATAAATAGAGGACTAACCTGTAGCAATAAATGACATATCTATTAAAAATTATCAAACAATTATAGATATTTATTAAAATAGATGTTCACCTTTTTGCAACAGATGACTTATCTATTGGTCATTATCAAATATACAATGACATCTATTGCAATAGATGACTTATTTATTTATCAAACAGATAAAGACATCTATTGCAATGGATGACTTATTTGTTGGAAATTATCAAATAGACAATGCCATCTATTGCAACAGATGACTGATCTAATGGAAATTTTCAAACAGATATTGACAATTGTTGCAATAGATGACTTACCTATTTTAAGCTATTGATATATTTTAAAGAAATTTTCAATCTGAAATTAAAAAGAAACAATACTAAGTCGGTAAAAAGTATTTGTTGGATAACTCAAAAATCTCCTCATTAAGTTATCTTATCTTGTATATTTAATGTCATCGTTACCATCTCCTCATTATACTCAAAGGATTTCACCACAATAAATTATTAATAAATATTTAAACCCACTCTAGAATTTTCTCTTCTTTAACCAGAAAATAATTTATCTCTCTTCTTTCTCTTTCTCTCTTCTTTCTCTTTCTCTGTTCTTTCTCTTTCTCTCCTCTTTAAGGTAATCCCAATTGTCTTCTTTTTTTTATTTTTCTTTCCTCTTTTACCTGAGGATCTTTGTAATACCCCATACTTTTTCCTAGCTTGAAATCATCCCAAGAATGTTGAAAACTTACTTTAAAATATGAATCCATTTTTTTACACGTGGAATTTTAAAGATTTTCACTTTTTATCATGTGAAAATTGAATTATCTTTCCAACAATACCAATTTTGGCCAAATCTGGTATCAGAGTAAAAAGTTATGGACATTTTACTTAGAGCTGTCAGAATCGCTCAAGTGCGACGGCTAGATTGACGGACCGTCGATCTAGCATCGTACCGTCGCCTAGACCATCATAGCCAAGGCAGTGAGGAAACCTTCTGGATAAGGTGCAATGGACAGGTTGACGGACCGTCGAACTTGCGATGGACCATCTCCCAAGTCAGTGCTACTTAGGCAGTGAGTCCTTTTCCTGGTCCACGTGCAACGGTCAAAATGACTGGCCATCGAGCCAGTGATGGACCATCACACCCGCCGTCGCACATCCCGTTTATTTATTTTTAAGTCATTTTTAAAGGAGATTTTTAGTATTTTACTACCCATTTATATACCTAGTAATATCCGACCAAGGCTCTAAAAAATTCATTATTCTTCCACAACATCAAAAATTAGGGTTTTCTCCCTAAGAGCAATCCTTAAGCAACAAAATCTAAATCTTTTTCAAGAACTAAGAGATTCAAATTCTTCATGTTTAAGAACTTCAATAAACTCACTACCAAGTATGTCATGTGTTGATTCATAGGTCCCTTTCACCCATGAATCTCAAGAATCTCTTTTCAAAATCCAAGATTTGTGTATTTATGAATGTTCATGATTTAAATTGAATTGAAATCCATGCTCATGATGTTGTGGGGTTTTGATTCATGTTTGAAATTACATATTCCAATGATTGACCCTAGGAGGTGATGATTTGCATAACAATAATGATAAACCCTTAAATTTATACGTTGATAGATGTATCCATGATTATTAGATGTGTTGATGATTGTATAACCAAAGAATTCTTCCCATGTGTTTGATTAAATGCCTATGTGAATGAAAAGTGTCATTCTAGTATGATAATATGAAATCCCCATTCATGTACTAGTTCATGCATGTTAAGTGTTTGATAAAATGTCTTAGTCAAGGAATTATGGAGATATATGTAACCCTTGTGGTTCTTTAGAACTTCTACTTCATGAAATATCCAACTTATTATATTATGTATTGTGGTGTTGGTCATGTATTCAAGAAATTCATGCTTTGTCAGTTTCATGCTATTGAGTCCTGGGGGTAATTATACCCGACAATTAGCTGTGTGCCTAGAGCCAGTGTCATGATTTTAAGATACTCTCAATCGAGCCATGTTCATAGAAATTCAGTCAGTCATATGACTCAGGAAAACTCAGTAAACTCAGTAATCTCAGAAACCCCCAAAATTTAGTAATCTCAGTAGGATTCCTTCAGTCAATGGAACTCAGTTAAATTAGTCAGTTAGTTTAGTTAATCATGTTCAGTGTCTATCTAGATAGGAGTAGAAATTAACATTGAGCAAACCCAAGGATGGGAACCGACCTGTTATATGAGGGTGTGATTCTTAAGAGCAATCCTTGCATTCCAGAACTACGTAGCCAGCGTAGGCTGAGACATCATAGCCTATTATATGAGGGAAGATGAGGTGGATTAACCTGTTATATAAGCGTTCCAATTATTCTCACTAGAGCTACCTATTATATGAGGGTTACTCACAGAATGTCCTTACCAGTGGTGCGATATTGACACCCTTCCAATTGGGGTTACAAATTAGACCCCAACTCAGCCATAATGGAGTATTAGGGGCATGTTGGTTAGATGACTACTTCCCACAGTTTTAGTACAGAATCAAGATTGTCAGATACAGTCATTAAGTCTCAATTATAGAACTCAGGATAGTTCTATAGTATTCAAGACTGTCAAATATAGTCAACTCAAAATAGTATAAAACTCAGCTAATTCCATCAGAATCTAGACTGTCAGATATAGTCGCTCAGTATTAGTTATTTTAGTTATATAGATATCAGTATCTCATGTTATCAGTACTCAGACTCAGTAATCATATTATCACAAACTCAAATATGGTTATTATGTATTCATGCATGCATTCTCACGTTCATGTTATTCAGTCAGTTAGTATAGTTCATACATGTGAACGCTTTGCATTCAGCCTACCTCACATGCATACCAGTATATTCCAACGTATGATGCATTTACGCTATGGTGTTTTATACCATAGGTTCAGAAGTATGAGCTTCAGAGCATCAGTAGCATTCCAGTCTCCATAGTTAGAGTTAGCAGTGAGTCCACATCCTTAGAGGACATGACCATTACTTTATTATCTCATTAATTAATTTATTATTTGGATTTAGTTGGGGAAATGTCCAATCAACTTCTTATTCAGACATTTTAGTCAGTTGGAGGCTTTTCAGACTCTCATGTTCAATTAGTTATTTTAGTTGTTTTTGGGCATTTCATACCCTACCTAGATGTTATATTTTATCAGATATTATGTTACAGTTTTGAACCTTATGGCCTTTCAGTTTATGTTTCCATAATTATACAGTATAACATGCAGTATGCAGGTACAAAAATTAGTCATGGGTTAGCTTGTGGTCCTTTGGGGTCATGAGCACCGTGTAGCATTCTGGGTACCAGATTTAGGGCATTACAATCTTTCGTATCTCAATCAATCTGTATCTTTTCTCAACTGAAATTGTTGTTTGGATCCTTTTTCTTTTGACATGGCAGGTATGCTTCACTATTGCTCTTGCCTTCTCGTCTTCTTCTTTGCATGTTTCATCAAATTTTTCATGTCTTCTTTGATGAAAATTGAAAATGTGAATATCATATTTTTACATTGGTTATTTAAATTAGTTATTTACATATATTATTTTTATTTATTTATCCATTATTCATATATATTTATTGAGAGAATTAAAGAAAAGGTGTCTTTTAAGTCTTTAATGAGCGAACCATTATTTTTATTAAAATATGTAAAAATAAATCATCTATTGGGTCAACTTAAAATTCATTGTTGGCGGTATAAGTTTTTTGTATGTTTTTTATTTGTTTCTTTGTTGTTGATGCTTTTATTGATGTTGTTGGTTGTGTTGGTGGTGTTGATGTTATTGGAACATATGGTGTTGGTGTTGGTGTTGTTTATGGTGTTGGAACATATGGTGTTGTTTCTTTTTTGTTGTTGTTATTATTGATATTACTGGTGGTGATGGTGGTGCTGGAACATATGGTGAAATATGTTAAAATAGGTCTTCTAACAGATTTTCCATCAGTTGTAATTGATGAATCAGCTTTAGAATAAATTCAAAGATCTCTTCCAATGGATAACCCATTTGTTGCAACATACAGAGCACCTGTTAGAAGAGATCAAACTAGTAGAAAGGCTAGTTTGATTTCTTCCGATAGAAGACTTATCTGTTGAAACATGTTGATCACCTGTTACAATCGATGTGTCACCTGTTGATACAGATGGTTCATCTGTTGAACAGATAGGGAATTTTTTGCAATAAATGGGTCATCTATTAGAATGCTTGTTGTAATGTGTTGTATTTATTGAATTTTATGTTACCCATTTTTTAAAATTATGTAAACATCAATTGTAATGTTCTTTTTGTTTTTCTTTTACTTGTAGATAAAATATGTCTCCCAAAAGAAAAAGAAGTGAAAGTGGATCAGCTTTTGCCTGACAAACATAAAATGCTAGAGTAAAGTTTGGTTTGGAGGAATAAGCTTCTTGTAGATAGAACCACTTCATATGTGTGTGGTATGTATTACTTATCATATTATCATGAAAAAACACATATAGTACATTAATTTTGTGAATGTTGTTCTTTACCAATTAGTCATTAATTAGTCAAACAAAATATTGTATTTTATAGTTAAGATTAATAGGTTCGAACTGATAAGACTGAGGGACCATGTAGGTGGTATCAATACCCTGTTATGATTTACTGATGGTTTTGCTAATGTTTATCTGCCAAGATTTGATAAGGGCTCAAGTTTTCTATGGCAGTGCAAATATTCAATAGTGATTGTACTGATTTTAAGGGTTCTATGGACTTTTGAAAGGCCTTCAAAGCCTCAGACTGTTGCAAACAAGAATGGAAATCAATATAGTTATTTCCCTGATCCAAATTTATATGGTTGGGCTGCTCGGGATGACGATGATACAACAGAAGGATCTTGGGATGATATATAAAAAGGGAAATGAGAGGTGTTAAAGACTATATATCAACTCAAACCTTATTAAATAAGAAACATAGGGTACTAAGAAACGTGTAGCGAATCTAGACGATGAAATTAACATGAAAAATAAAAAACAAATGAGCTGAAAAAATGAAAGTGTATCCAAAAATGAAGTTCCATCACTCGTTGTTGAAAAGAAAAATGTGAAGTAGATTGAAGCTGCACATTTTGCTAGGTAACTGTGACTAGTTAGCGTGGCCTAATTATGACCCACAAAGCATAGGATCAGAACTCAAAGGAAGCATTTTTGCGAGCATCGAGGGGTAGTAATATAGTCGTTTGGGAATGAAACTTCAACCAACAACTCCAAAAGTAAAAATAAGGGATCAAGCCAAGGCATCAATTTATAAAGTTAAACTTGCATCCTAGGCCTTCTGCTTATGGTTCTAGTTAGATCAAAGTTAGTGGAAACAAAAAGGCATGGGATTTCCGCCCAATTTAAGACCTTTTTGTTTCCACTGCTATTAACCTTATCAGAACCACAAATAGAAGGCATGGGATGCAAGTTAGACTTCAAAAATTGAAGCCTTGGATTCCATTATTTTTAATTCAGAAGTTCTTGGCTTAATTATCATTGTACATCTTTCCAATCCTCGATACCCTTAAAGCTTCTTCCTTGGAGTTCTGATCCTGTGCTTTGTGGGTCAAAATTCAGGCCATGCTAACTAGTCGCAGTTATGTAGCAAAGTGCCAGCACCAGTCCACTTTACCATTTTTCTTTTCAATAATGACTAATGGATTTTAATTATTGGATACACTTTCATATTTGCAGATCATTTAGATTTTTCATCCTTCAAGTCAATTTCATTGGCCAGATTGGCTAGAAGTTTTGTGCTTACTCCCTTGTGTTCCTCTTTAACCAAGTAGAAGATGATACCATCTTCAGCAACTTTCCTTTCCCATATAGGTATTCTCCTATAGCATGTTCTGTTGTATAATCATCTCCCCGAGCAACTCATCCATAAAAATTTAGACTAGGGGATTTTCTACTTGTTTTCTATTCTTGTTTGTTGTACTGGAAGTTTTGACGGCCTTCTTAAAGTCCATTGCACCATTAAAACCAGTCCAATCCCTATTGAATCTCTACACTGACAACAAATATTGATCCCTTTTCAAAAATTAACACACAAAACATGAGCAAAACCATCATTAAATTGTAACAGGGTATCGGTACCATATTTATGGTCTCTCAACCTTATCAATTTGCACCTATAAAACTTAATTGTATAATGAAGGATCTTTTTTGAACGATCAATATCTAATCGGTAGAAAACTCCATTAACAAAATCATTGTACCTTATATGTGTTATCACGATGACCTGATCAGTAATACTTAACTCCCACGCATGAAAATGGATCCATCCATATGCACGCACTTAATTCTTCCTACCACATCAATGTCAAACAGTGTTTAATCTTCAATTCCTATCATAAAGTAGGGTACAAAACTACAGAGGCTCAAAGGGTAACCTTCTTGAATGTCAAAGGACTACATGCCCATCAAGAAAAAATAAGTGCTACGTATGTAATGCACCATGATCGTTGTAATAGTAAATTTGTTTTTTTTTGTTTTTTATGGACTTTGATAATTTTAAATCATTGTTGAGGATGTAAATGTTATTATTTATTATATAAAATATGTTTTTACTAACTTGTGTATCAATAAAAAAAGGTAAAATAGAAAATAAATATGATATATGATCTTGGGCATATTTATATGTCTAAGCACCATAACTTACCCATATTTTATCCTAGTTTTGAGAACAAAGTGCCTAATTCTTATGTTTTTACTCTACTTTGATGTAAGTGAGCTAACCTATGTGATTAGCATGATTTTCAGGTTCTAATGAGGTAGATAGAGACATTTTGGGACTACAGATTGTAAAGGACAAATCACACAAGAGGAAAAGTAGTTGCTGGACCAAATGTGATTCATGGGAATTTTTTCTTGGTTCAATTTGCCATTTATAATAAGTTTGAGGACTTAGAAGGAATAATGAGAGAGAAGACTATTAAAAGACTTGTTGCTGAATTTTTTAAGGATTATTCATTATTCTTTATTATTTTTGAAAAAAAAATCAAAAAGAGGCGGCTCAGCTAAAGGTGAGAGAGAAAAACGTTTTTCTCCTCTTGATCTCTTTATTTTTTGTGGACACGAAGATCATCTTCTAGACTAGGGTATGATGAATATTTTTATGGTGATTTTATTTTTGTCATGAGTAGATAAACTTATTTTTTAGGGTTATGGAAACCTCGTAGTATACTATCTATTTATATGGGTTTTTGAATTCATTATGTGTTGATGCACTTGTATCATACTATCTTAATTATGATTGAATTCTTGTGGTTGCAAACATAGGGAATATGCCACCAAAACATAACTTGTTCGATAGAAAAATTAATGTTTAGAAAAGAGAGTAGTGACAAGAGAATAGGGTTTTCAATCCCTATTTTATATGTTAATGCCTTAATAGGATTAACAACTTGGAGATCTTGCATAAGCATAGATAACACTTTTGGTTCGAGAGAACTAGACTGAATTAATCCTTGTTGGTTGAGAAACACTCTGATTGTAGATTTAAATGTGTTTCTCTATTAGTGCATGCATGTATGAGTTCTAAATACCCATAGTTAGAAAATATTAAAAACTACAAGGTGGAAATAACCCTAACTTGTCTTTCTCCATAATCAAATATTACTACGCATATCGTTTCACTGTTACACTGATAATATTACTACGTACTTAAACCGAAACCCCCTTTACTTTGGAACCTTCGATCAACAGTCTAATAACAATTGCAATACTTTTTGATTACAGTATTCCCTATGGGATTTGACACCCAACCCAGTTGGATTCTATATTTGACAGCAATCGCTTACACTTTCTAACGAGAGTTGTAATTTTAGTGTATCAAATTTTAGCGTCGTTGCCAAGGGGTTGTCAATTAAGTTTGTGTTTGTTAATTGAACCATTGGTCAAAGTTTCTCAAATTTTACTTTGTTGTTTTTGTCCTATGCAGGTTGAGTGTCTTGCATGCCAAGTACGCGAAGATCGGGTTAGCCATTAGTACCTATTTATCTTGAACCATATCTCATTGGCAGAATAGATGGTCAATGGGACCCAGAAAAGGTTGCTGCTCAGCAGGAGCAGGCTATATTAGCTGCCTTAGTAGCTGCTCAAGTAAACCAGCAGAATGTAGACAATGCTGGTCGGGAGGTAAACCCAGACGATGAAGACCTGGGAAATGATACGTTAATAAATCCAAGGCATGCAGATAATGTAGTAGCACCAGTGAACAGGAATGTCAACAGAAATCACCAGGCTAGAATGAGACCCGAACGCCGAGCTGTTCAATTTTCTCTTGATGATGATGATAACGAGTTGGATGGAGTTGGTGCCATAAAGGCTATCATTCCTCTGCCCTTAGCACTCAGAGCCAAGTTTAATATTATGATTACTATGATCCAGTTATTTCATCTTATTGGACTATTTGGTAGACTTACGGGTGATGACCTGAATATGCATTTGATCAACTTCATCTCAACATGCAAGTCATTTGACAATTCGGGAGTTGGGAAAAATGCTATTCGGAAATGACTATTCCTGTTGTCTCTTTCTGGAGAGGCAATTTTATGGTTGAATAGGATAACCCCATATTCTATTACAAATTGGAGGCAACTGAAAGATGCTTTCTTAGAAAGGTTCTTTCCGCCGTCCAAAAAGGCACAGTTAAGAGATAAAATCACTACTTTTAGATAGCTTCCAACTGAATCCCTCCATGTGACTTGGGAAAGGATCAATAAGTAACTGAATCAGTTTCCTAATCATCAGATAACCAACCTCCACCTGAAAGAGGTATTATATCGGGCCTTCAATTCAGTTAGCAAGCTAGTGGTAGATAATGCTGCGGGTGGATCATTCATAGACCTCACTTTTACTGAAACTTTTGAGATGCTTGATCGGATGACAAAGCAAAGTAGATCTTGGCATACTAGGTATTTTGAGGTAGCAAGCTCACCGTTGGTATGACTACAAAACAGAGGCAAAGGAAAGAAAAATGGGACCAAGATATGGCTCACATAAAGACACAGATAGACATAAAAAGGGTTAAAGTTGTTGTATCACAGGGAAGGGATGACTTTGATTCTAAGGATGAAGCAAATTACTTGAAGAATCAGGGGGGTTTCCGAGGCAGTGGCCAAGGAAACCAAGGTCAAAACTATTATGGTAAATCTAGATACAAGGATCGAGATCAAGGAAATTGGAAGAACAAAAATGACAAGAGTGGTTTATATGTTCCTCCTGGGAATTGTGAGACTGCTGCATCTAGATCTGGGAAGATGTCCATGGAGGACATAATGGCTAAGCTGTTGAAGAGAGTAGAAGCAACCATCATGGGAGTAGCTGAGTTAAAAAATGATTGGTCTTTGATGAATCAATTGGTGGATTCACATTCCACTTCGATAAAGCAGTTAGAGAAGCTAATGAGTTAGCTGTTTGTGGCATTTAATCAAAGGAAGGATGGCACTCTACCAAGTGACATAGTGCAAAATCCGAGGAAGGATGGTTTGTGTATGGCAATTATCACCAGGAGTGTTAAGGTGTTGGCAAGACCATCTATGGGTAAGCCTGTGGTTGATAGTGTGTCAGAAAATATTGGCAAAGTAGATGCTAAACATCCAGTAGAGGATGAAAAAACTGATGAGATTATTCATGATGCTACATCCAACTGTCAGCAGTCTGATGAGTTTGAAAAAGAGAAAAATAAGGAAAAGGAAGTAGTGGAAAAACTCTCCCAAAACCACTACCTCTCTTTCCTCAGAGATTGCAGAAAAAGCCGAGGACACAAAGTTTAGAAAATTCATGGCCATGTTGAAGCAGTTGTTGGTAAATATACCTTTGGTTGAGGCACTGGAATAAATGCCAGGGTATGCAAATTCATGAAGGACCTATTGATAAACAAAAGAGAAGTAATCTATGAACTGGTGGATAATCTCCATCATTGCAGCGCCATTGCCATAAGGTTCTTGGTGCAAAAGAAGGCAGATCCGGGGGCTTTTATTATTCCTTGCATGGTTGGGTCCTTGGATTTTGCTAAGGCCTTATGTGATCTGGGGGATAGCATCAATCTAATGCCACTAGCCGTTCATAAAAATTTAGGATTGGGAGACCCTACACCCACCAACATGAGACTTATGATGGCTGATAGGTCAGTAAAATAACCTGTTGGTATTTTGTATGACGTTTTGGTGAAGGTAGTGACCTACGTATTTACTGTGGATTTCATAATTCTGGATTATGAGGTGGATTTCAAGGTGCCCATAATCTTGGGTCGACCTTTCCTTACAACCGGAAGCGTGTTGATTGATTTGTGGGCTAATGAGCTTTAATTCAGGATGAATGATGAAGTGGTGCATTTTGATGTGCGCAAATTAATGAAGCAACATAAAGAAATGAGTGTGTTCTCTATAGTTGATTTATATTATGAGGACGAGCAGGAAGTACAAATTGAAAAGAAGTTTACAGTTGAGCTGTTAGCTGCAGTGCTTATGAACTTTGATTGTAAGGACATTAAAGAGTATGAAGAAACTGTCTGTGCTTTCATAGGAATGGGGTCGTATTCTTATGCCCCTAAGAATCTTGATCTTTACATTAAGAATCGAACTTTAACACTGGTGAAGTCATCCATTGAAGAGCAATCAGTGTTAGAATTGAAAGAGTTACCCAGTCATTTGAGGTATGTGTTCTTGGGTAGTGGAAATACACTACCAGTTATTATTGCTGCTGATCTGGATAAACAACAGGTGGAAGCTCTCATCTCTGTTCTTAAGAGGTATAAGAGAGCTATTGGATGGACTATTCCATATATCACTGGTATCCCTCCTGGCATATGTATGCATAACATTTAGCTAGAGGAAGATTGTGTGCCTACTATTGAGCATCAGCATCGCCTGAACCCACCTATACAAGAGGTGGTAAAGAAAGAAATCATCAAGTGGTTAAATGCAGGGGTGGTGTATCCGATATTAGATAGTAAATGGGCGAGTCCTGTACAGTGCATGCCCAATAAAGGAGGCATGACATTAGTAACCAATGATAAGAACGAATTGATCCTACTCAGGCTTGTTACTGGGTGTAGGGTGTGTATGGATTACCGAAAACTCAACTCGTGGACACTAAAGGATCATTTTCCAATGTCATTCATGGATCAGATGCTTGATCAATTGGTAGGAAGAGATTGGTACTGCTTCTTTGATGGTTATTCGGGGTATATCCCGATCTCCATTGCTCCTAAAGATCAGGAGAAGACGACGTTCACGTGGCCATATGGCATATTTGCTTTTAAAATAATGCCCTTTGGTTTGTGCAATGCACCAACCACTTTCCAGAGGTGCATGATGTTGATCTTCTCTGATATGGTTGAGGACACCTTAGAGGTATTCATGGATGACTTCTTAGTTGTTATAGATTTCTTTGATTTGTGCTTATTGAATCTAAGTCAAGCATTACAGCGGTGTAAAGAGTTTAATCTGGTCCTTAACTGGAAAAAATGCCACTTCATGGTAAAAAAAGGCATTGTTCTTGATCATAAAATTTTTGTGAAAGTTATTGAGGTGGATAGGCCAAGGTTAAGGTCATTGAGAAACTACCTCCCCCTATCTTAGTAAAAGGGGTGCATAGCTTTCTTGGCCACGCAGAATTCTATTGTAGATTTATAAAAGATTTCCCGAAGGTTGCAAACCATTTTGCAAACTTCTTGAAAAGGAGGACAAGTTCTCTTTTGATGATGACTGCAGATAGGCATTCGAATGCATTAAGCTGAAATTAGTGGAGGCTCCAGTTATTATTACTCCTGACTAGACAAAGCCATTTAAACTGATGTATGATGCTAGCGACGTGGCGCTTGGAGCTGTGTTGGGGAAAAAGAAGGATAATTTGTTTCATCCAATCTATTATGCCAGCAAAGCTCTGAATGGAGCTCAAAAGAACTATACTGTCACCGAATAGGAGCTCCTGGCTATAGTCTATGCTTTTAAGAAATTCAGAGCATATTTACTAGGGACTAAGGTGGTGGTCCACACGGTTCATGTAGCTCTGAGGTATTTAATAGCGAAGAAATATGCGAAGCTGAGATTGATTCGGTGGCTATTATTTCTTCAAGAATTCAACTTCGAGGTCAAGGATCGTAAGGGATATTAAAATCAGGTGGAAGATCACTTATCTAGACTTAAATGCGAACAAGCAATCAAGGACGAGTTAGATATTGATGATTCCTTTTCGAATGCGAAGATACTAGCTTTAAAGCTCGAGCAAATACCTTGGTATGCTGACTTCGCAAACTACATGGTAAGTGAGGTGATTTCGGATAATCTTTCCTTTCACCAAAGAAAAAAGTTCCTTCATGATGTGACCATTATTTCTAGGACAAGCCCAATCTTTTTCTGTGATATGCAAATGGTATGATTAGGCGTTGTGTCCCATAAGTAGAAATGCTGAGTATTTTGGAAGCATGCCATGCTTCACCTGTTAGTGGTCATCATGCGGGTGACCATACTACTCAGAAAGTATTGTAGAGTGTCTATTATTTGCCTACACTATTCAGAGATGCATATGAGTTTATTCGTAGATATGATCAATGTCAGAGGCAAGGATCAATCTCCAAACGCCATGAGATTCCGATGTCTAAAATGGTGGAAGTAGATTTGTTTAACGTATGAGGCATCAACATCATGGGCCTATTTGTAACCTCATATGGGCTAAAATACATCCTAGTAGCTGTGAACTATGTCTCAAAATGGGTAGAAGTTGTTGCTTTGGCTGACAATGAAGGAAAAAGAGTCGTAGCATTTCTAAAGAAGAACATATTCCCCCGTTTTGGGGTACCAAGAACAATCATAAGTGATGGGGGATCCCCTTTCTCCAATAAAGTTTTTAGGGCTGCTTTAGCAAAATATGGTGTCAAGCAACATAAGGTGGCAACTCCATACCACCCACAAACTAGTAGACAAGTGGAGGTTTGGAACAGAGAAATCAAAGCCATCCTTGCTAAAACTATGAATGCCAATAGACAAGACTGGTCATGAAAGCTTGGTGATACTCTTTGGGCATATAGAACAGCTTTTAAAATGCCTATTGGCATGTTGCCGTACCAACTTATGTATGGAAAGGCATATCACTTTCCAACTGAATTGGAGCATAAAGCATTATGGGCACTCTGAAGGTTAAACTCATACTGGGATGAGGCAGCAAAGCTGAGATTGGGACAACTAAATGAGAGGGATGAATTTTGTCTCAATGCGTATGAAAGAGCAGGACTTTAAAAGGAAAGGATGAAAAAGTACCATGATTAGATAATTGTCCAATGAAATTTTCAAAAGGGTGATTTGGTAATCCTCTTCAACTCATTTCCAGTTAAGTTGAAGTCCAAATAGTTTGGTCCATTTAAAATTAGCCAAGTCTACTCATCTAGAGTAATGGAGCTAAAAAAAGAAGACGGAAGTGTCTTTAAGCTGAAAGTACAAAGAATAAAGTTATATATCGGGACAACAGACTTGATAAAGTCTATAGCCACCATATATCTCGATAAAGCCTGAGTAATCGAGATAGCTGAGTCGTGCCGCAATAGTAAATCAAGCGCTACATGGGAGGCAACCCATGATTTTACTTTGTTTTTTTATGGTAAATTAAAATTCAAAACTATGAGTCAATCCACAACCAAAACTACTGTGCTTGGTGGGAGGCAGCCCACCCTTCTAATAATGTTTAATTGTGTTTTATTAAGTGTAGTTGAATTTGAAGCACTTGAGTGGTGGTAGACTTTGAACTCAGTTTGAAAGTAAGCCATATCAAAGGTGGTAAGTGTACAAATAAAGGGAGCATTTTTGGTAAGTTGGAACGGTCAAATGTTAAAGATCGAGTCATGATTCATGCTAGATTTATGACTCAAATTATGTTAATCCGATCCCAAAAGTTTCGCGGTGCAAACTATTTTGTGATTTTCAATGAGGTTTGTGGTGGTAGCGTAGGGATTGAGCCGATAGGGCCGATATCGGATCCTACCACTGACCTTGATGGGGGTGCGGGGGAGAAGCCCCAACAGTATGGACCTTTCCCACTGCCTCATATGAAAAATATTGTGCATAGTATCGAATTTTAAGTGTACTATTAGGTGTGGCGCTCAATTTCACTTGAATCTTGGTAAGGTCATCACTTAGAATTTAGCATAGGTGCATTGCTCCATACCAGGCAAATTGAGGGTATGTGTGCATCATACACCTTCATGTGTGAGACCAAGAGTACGTTGCACATCCCATCTCACATACTCACTGGACCAACTATGTGATGCACAATGCGCCACACACCTTGATGTGTGCGATAACTTATGCATTGCACACTTTAACATATGCGATAAGATATGCATCGCACATCTAGCTGCACATGCCCACTACCTTAAGTTTGTGATAACTTATACGACTCATACCTTGATGTCTGTGATAGGTAGTGCGTCGCCCACTTCTCCGCATAGGCTCACTGTCCCAACTGTGCGACAATGTATGCAACGCACACTTTGAGATATGTGATAAGATGTACGTCGCACACTTAGTCCAAATAATCCTTAAAACCGACTTCCAATTGGATTAACCCAACCCGGTATCCAACCTTTAAATAAAGGTCCATGCATTAATTGCCTCACCTTTCTGCCTTTCACCCTAAATTCTCCCTAGAAGCTTTAAAACTCTCCTTTGTGATTCATCATCTTAGTGATGCCCCCTTCAGAACTTCAAACCCTCCATTGTTAAGGTAATTATATCTCTTAATCCTTTAGTTTTGTAATTTTAATGGGGTGTTGAATTATTGTATGTGAAATTATTGGTAAAAAATAAAGATATTTTATTATTGGTGAAACTCAATCATAGTTTCGTTAAATTGATTCTGAAAATATTAGGAAAATAGGCAATATTATCATAGAATCCATCATTTTTGTGAATTGTCACTTAACCTGTGAATATGATATTGGCTGGTTAATAGAAATCATGATGTATTGTGAATATTGACATGTTGAAGTTTTCAAGCACATTCGTGTAGTATTTAGACCTTGTAGATATGAGTGAACTACTCATAACTACGACGGTAGTTGCATAGCTATTTCTTCATGACTTAGTTTGTTGATCATAATGTTGATGATAGTATCAGAATGTGATGATGTTTTAGTACTGTGATGTGTTGAATTATTATTGAATGAGTGAAGAATTTGGGTTAGGCTATATGAACAGTGAGTTGTTATTCTCTGTGTTATATGTGTTGTGATGATTGATAGAATAAGAGTGTGAATTACAAAAGAAAAAGACATCCATCGTGTGAGTTGCAAATGAATTAAGAATTCTTGCTCACTGCCATGTGTTTATGTTGGCAAAGTCTGAGTACGCGACAACACCACTTAATTGAGTTATGCTAACAAATTAAGTGTGTGGTGGTCATAAAGCCATAATTTCCTTAATTGTACTGAGTGATGTTATGTGTACCTAACATGAATTTATGATGCATCCAGGTGATATGGGTCCCAAAGGAAACCAGGGCAAATAAAAAGCATCCACAGCCCAAAAACGCTAGAAAAGAGCAAGACAGGACAAATCTGTTTCCTCCTCTCTTCAAGTGGCTAGGCGCACTTTTGGTATCAAATGGGTGTTAGAGGAGGATGGTTAGGAATGGTACCAGAACAACAAGGTGAATATATGTGTGTAAGTGGAGTTGATTCAGAAGGAGAGCTTGGCGAGGCACTATCCTCGTATTCTGGCTAGGATAATGGTACTGAAACTTGATTTCATCTTTTGAGACATGGGTGAGTGTAATCTAGATTGGACTCGAGAGTTTTATGCCAATTGGTCCCCAAAAACTAGTAGGAATGAAGTGATGATTTGAGGGCAAGTCTTATAGCTGATAGCCGATTTTTTCAACTCTTTCTTGGGCACTCCGAATGTGGATCCCTCAAGACTAAGGGAACTCTACAGCAAACCTCCGTATAGAGCCATCACACATACTGTGTGTGGCTCAAGGTCTATGGCTAGGTGGATTCATCACAAGGATAATGGTCATCACAATATCTTCCCATACACTTTTTTGAACAAAGAAGTTCGCATATGGGTAAGGATAGTCAACGCAAGTTTGATTCCTGGGAAGCAGTTCACTAAGGTCTCGCATGATCGGGTATGCCTGGTATATGCATTGATGACTAATGTTCCTATCAACATTGGTACTTACACGCTTCAATGCGCAAATCAAGGCTGCATAAAAGGGCACACTTCAGTTTTGGAAGCTTGCTGACTGCCATTCTAAAAAAAGAGCACATTGAGGATGAGCCAATGGACCACAAGTTTCCTCAAAACCCAAATAAGGTGGATGTTACGAAATTGAAAGATCCAGAAACCAGTCAAGGCATTAATCTTACCACTACTGAATTACTCGCTCGAGATAAGGGTTTTTTTTGCTATCTTTATGGCATGACAAAGTTTACTATGATGAGTGGAGTTCGTGTGCCTACTGATGCAGAGCTTCGATAGTTGGATTATGAATATCCGCTTAATGATCATGCTCTAACTATGTGTGGAGTGGGAATAAACTTTGAGGAGCCTTTGGATGATGACACACCAACAGATTAAGATCGCCGACTGGTAGACTCTGATATGGAGGACGACTCTGGTAATGGAGACTCTGATGATGATTCTGATGCAGGGGGTATGACCCTAGATATGGACGAAGAGTCCTTCTAGATAGGTTTTTCTTGGTTATATATTTGCACTAGGGACAGTTTTCTCCTTTAAGTGTGGGGTGGTTGGCCAGAAGTACTTCCTCAATGCTTAGTGTCTTGCCTTCTTTTTGGTGCATTTATTTTATTTTGGGTAAGATAGTGAGTTTACTTTGTTTTTGTGTGATTATTTTGTTTCCTTTTAGTCATAATTAAGTAATTTTCTCAATGATGGATGGATGACGACCGTCGTAGGAGAAAATTAGTCATATGGTGCATGAGATTGTTCTTGTGGACCATATGGCATTATAACATGAGTGTGCAATGGGTCTTTACTTTTGAAACACCTAGGCTCTAGTTGTGAATATTGTTGTGATTGTTGGCTTTAGTTGAATTCATTTCCTTGTTAGGTCAAGAATCTATAATGCTCCTAATTAAGTTGACCATATGCCATGAGTATGTAAGACTATTGTATATTCCTTGTTGCAACTGATGCTAGAACTTGCCTAGTGTGTGTGTGTAAAGAAAAATAAAGATTGTGAGTTTAGGAGATGATTTAGGCATTTCTTTGATAGCCATTGTTCATGCTTTTTTTACCTACCCTTGCACATTATCTTAGCTAGACCCGTTGAGCCTTTAGCTTATTCTTTAGCAGCCTCATATGTAGCCTAACCCATTTTTTGTAATAGCTGTAATTTGATCCAAAAAAAATCCTAAGAGCTTTAATTTAAAATAAATGTGAGTTAGGAATGTGAGAGGTGAAATTGATTCTCCAAAGTCAAGTTATTGGCATGTGAAATTGGTATGGTTGGGAGTAGTGAGGATTGTTGAAAAATTCCAAATTTCAGCCTGGACGTTTTAAATAAACCTGTTTTGGCCCTGGTCCTTCTTGGACATTGTGCACCTCAACTAAGGAAAATAGTTTAAGTTCAGGGTGACTATCATAAGGGTGCGTAACATAAAATTGATGCAATGTAACAAGAGTTGTATACTCCCATCATGGTGTATCAATTGAGTTTAATGAAATGGGTTGAAAACAAAAGATTGGGTACATGAAAGTGGGTAAATTGGTTGTTAGAAGTTGTTCTTAGTTGCATAATGTAGTGTATTAAAGCGCTTAGGAAAGATAGTTACTATTTCTAGCCACAGTAGTCCTACCCATTCCTTTAGCCTGCACTACAACCCGTAAAAAAAACTATTTGATCCAAATCTTAGCATTCTGATATTAGTGGAGCATTACACTAAGGGCAAGCATATGGTCATCAGTTGTAATTTGAGAATTCTTTGTGAGAGTGAGTGCAACTTAGTTGTTATACCCATATTATTAGAAATTGCAAGATTGTGAGTGATCATGGGTAATTTCCTTATCGTGAGGGCACATGATTGATGAATGTTGGGTAACTTTATGTGATTTCTTTGCCTAAACGGTATATATGAATTTGCTAACTTAATGAGTCTATTCTTGAAGGTAGGTTGTCTGTAGTAATGATCCATGAATCTACTTCTTGTTCATAATTGTTGTGTCAGTCTATTTGAATATCTTGCTTTTCCTCTGTGAGTGTTAAGACTTAGGTAGTATTCGTAAGTAGATAAATTGTTTGAGGACGAACAAAGATTTAAGTGTGGGGTGGTGATCTTGGGTGTATTTATACATCTAAGCACCATAACTTACCCATATTTTAGCCAAGTTTTGAGAACAAAGTGCCTAATTCTTATGTTTTTACTCTACTTTGATGTAAGTGAGCTAACCTATGTGATTAGCATGATTTTCAGGTGCTAATAAGGTAGATAGAGACATTTTGGGACTACGGATTGCGGAGGACAAATCACACAAAAGGAAAAGCAGCTGCTAGAACAAATGTGATGCATAAGAATTTTGCCTCGGTTCAATTTGCCATTTATAATAAGTTTGAGGACTTAGAAGGAATAATGAGAGAGAAGACTATTAAAAGACTTGTTACAGAATTTTTTAAGGATTATTCATTATTTTGTATTATTTTTGAAAAAAAAAAGAAGGAATCAAGAAGAGGGGTCTTAGCTGTGGGTGAGAGAGAAAAACATTTTTCTCCTCTTGCTTTCTTTATTTTTTGTGGACATGAAGATAATCTTCTAGACTAGGGTATGATAAACATTTTTATGGTGATTTTCATTTTGTCATGAGTAGCTAAACTTATTTGTTAGGGCTATGGAAACCTTGTTGTCTACTATCTATTTCTATGGGTTTTTGAATTCATTATGTGTTGATGCACTTTTATCATACTCTCTTTATTATGATTGAATTCTCGTGGTTGCAAACGTAGGGAATATGCCATCAAAACATAACTTTATTGATAGAAAATTTAATGTTTGGAAAAAAGAGTAGTGACAAGAGAATAGGGTTTCCAATCCCTATTTTATACGTTAATTCCTTAATAGGATTAACAACTTGGAGATCTTGTATGAGCATAGATAACACTTTTGGTTCGAGAGAACTAGAGTGAATTAATCCATGCTGGTTGAGAAACACTCGGATTATGAATTTAAATGTGTTTCTCTATTAGTGCATGCATGTATAAGTTCTAAATACCCATAGTTAGAAAATATTGAAAACTATAAGGTGGAAATAACCCTAACTTGTCTTTCTCCGTAGTCAAATATTACTACACATATTGTTTTACTATTTCACAGATAATATTACTGCGTACTTAAACTGAAACCCCTTCTTTACTTTGGAACTTTCGATTAACAGTCTAATAACAATCACAATACTTAGTGATTAGAGTATTTCCTGTGGGATTCGACACCCAACCCAGTTGGGTTCTATATTTGACAGTGACCGCTTACACTTTCTAACGAGAGTTGTAATTTGGGCATATCAATAGACTACAAAAAATATTTTCAACAGATTACATATGTGTTACAATAGATAGCTATTGGATGGAAGAACATAATACAGTTCATCAACTTGAATTGCGTTCAACCAACAAATGACCAATATATTGCAACAGATTGGTAATCTATTAAAAAATTCAAAAACCTCTTCTTCCAACTGTAACGCCCTGAGAATACACCCTGGATGCCTCATAGTGCTTATAGTCCTAAAGGACCACAAGCTAACCCATTAGTTGGTAACTACTGTGAGCACTGAATAAAATAATAAAGGACGTGTGCGGAATTTAACTAAAAAATTACCATAAGGTTTTAAAACATAGTTTTTATAATGTCTGTAAAATAATACTGACAATATCGATAAAATGACTGATAAAAATGACTGAAAATGACTATCTGTGCTACTCTGAAAAGCCCCTATAGACTGACTGTGGAGCTGATGGGACAAGCCCTAACTAACTCCAACTGAATGGAAAAATACTAAAACTGATGAAGTAAACTGAGATAAATAAACTGGGGTCTCAATTTTTAGCCTTGGCATGACGTGCCACTATCGTTCCAAGCCATTGAAAAATGCCAACTAGAAAAATGCTTAGTGGTGCAATGCGAAGGTATCGTGTTGCCTCCTTGGATGGGACCTGGAAACTCGGCATGACGCGCTACTATTGTGGACCTTCACTGGAATCAAAAAATTGGGGATTTGTCTCTCTCCGAGATACGCCAATATCGCGGAGGGCCACTGGAAATTGACAATTAGGAATTAACACTTATCCGCGATGTGCTAAGGGTACAAATGATGGTGTTTCGCAACTGGAACTTAAAATAGCCATAACTTCTTACCCAGTTATCGGATTTAGGCAAATCTTATATCGTTGGAAAGCTTATAAATTTCCTATGCAATGAAAAGTCTAAATCTAAAGAATTTCACACAAAATAAATAATATTCATCCTGAAAGCTATCCCTTAACATCCTAGGGACAGATTCTAGCTAGAAAAGGTATGGGGTATTATATCGCGGTACATCTTCATGGCCCTGGATGAATCGAGTAACATACACCATGCGCTTCTGCAAGAATTCACTGTCTCAACTTATCAACACACAGCATACACAGTCTACCCTGGCAATGCAACACACCATCCCCCCTTGGGAGAAAAACTCAACTTTCTGGTCTCTAACTCACTCTTTCAGCTTCACCAGACTGTGATCTCTATCTTTCTTTTCTTTCACTTCGAAAACCAAAGAAGATTCCAAACTATTTTAAACCCATACGCAACCCTCAGCAGAATCAACCAAACAAACACCTAATCAGTTAAGATGATGAAATTCCCTAACTAACTTCTTCTTATCATCCTCAACATGAACAGAACTACCCATAGACAATATACTTAAGGAATCTGCCACTATATTGGCCTTGCCTAGATGATACAAACACTGATATCATAATCTTTCAACAATTCTAACTATCTCCACTGATGCAGATTCAAATCCTTCTATGAAAACATATACTACAAGCTTTTGTGATCCATGAACACATCTACATGCACCCCATACAGATAATGCCTTTAAATTTTCAAGGCAAAAACAACAGCTACTAACTCAAGTTCAAGGGTAGGGTAATTCTTTTTATGGGGCTTAAACTGTCTAGAGGCATAGGCCACAACCTTATCCTTCTGCATTAAAACACAGCCCAAACCGACTCTAAAAACATCACAATACACAACAAACCCATTTAAACCATCTGGTAACATCAAAACTGGGGTTGTGGTGAGTCGTGTCTTCAACTCCTGGAAACTCTTCTTATAAGAATCTGACCACTGAAACATAACTTTCTTTTGAGTCAATTTGGACATGTGGGACGCAATAGATAAAAACCCTTTAACAAACTACTGGTAATAGCCATCTAACCCTAAGAAATTCTTGATATCTAACTTAGAGATGGGTCTAGACCAGTTTCTTACCGCTTCGGTCTGTTGAGGATCAATTTTAGTGCCATCACCAGAAATAATATGGCAAAGAAAATCTACAAATCTCAGATAAAATTTGCACTTACTGAATTTAGTAAACAATTGATGGGCTCTAAGAGTCTGCAATACTATTTTGAGGTGGTATGTGTAATCATTTTTGTTACGGGAGTAGACAAAAATGTCATCAATGAAGTCTAGAATAAACATGTCTAAGTACTTCTTGAACACTCAATTCATCAAGTCTATAAAGGCTGCTAGGGAATTTCTAAGACCAAAGGACATGACTAGAAACTCGAAGTAACCATACTGGGTTCTGAAAACTATTTTTGAAAGTCACATTCTCTAACTCAAAGTTGATGATCGTTGGATCTGAGGTCTATCTTGGAGAAATAACCGGCACCCTAAACTTGATCAAATAAGTCAACGATTCTGGGAAGTGGGTATTTGTTCTTGATTGTGACTTTGTTCAAGTAGTGGTAGTCAATACACATTCTAAGGGAACCGTCTTTCTTACGCACGAGCAGAACTGGTGTGCCCTATAGGGAAACACTGGGCCTGATGAATCCCTTAACTAAGAGATCTTTCAACTGCTCTTTCAACTCTTTGAGTTCGGCTGGAGCCATTTTATATGGCAGAATAGAGATAGGCTAGGTATTTGGAAGAAGGTTTATTCCAAAGTCAATTTCCCTATCGTGAGAAATTCCAAGAAGATCTTCAGGGAACACATCTGGAAATTCCCTCACTACTGAAACTGACTCAATATTAGGAGTCTCATAATTAGAGTCTTTTGCTTTAACAAGATGATAAATACACCCCTGGCTATCATCTTTCTCACTCTAAGGTACGAAATAAGCTGACCCCTAAGTGTTGTGGTACTACCTCTTTATTCAAAGAATGGATTATTTTGAAACTAAAAATGAACTACCCTATTTCTGCAATCCACTGAAGCATAGCATGAATAGAGCCAATCCATGTCGAAAATAACATCAAAATTTATCATCTCTTACTCTACAAGGTCTATTGAAGTAACTTTCTAAGACACCATAATCGGGAGGTTCTTGTATACCCACCGGGATATGATAGACTTACCCACTAGGGTGACACTGAGCAAGGCTCTACTAAGATCTTGGGACTAACTCCAAAGTTGACAGCTATATAAGGGGTTACAAAAGAAAGAGATGCTCCAGGATCTAGTAAAGCATAAACATATAACTGAAAGACTTGTAACATACCAGTAACCACATTAAGATAAATTTTCTAATCCTATCGGGACTAAAGTACATACAGCCTATTTTGATGTAGACCACTAGAAGCACCAAAAGTAGCGCCCTGTTGAGTCGTCCGGTCGGTTGAAGCCGATGACTGATGGGACTTAACCTGTTAGCGCAAATACCTTCCTTTCTGAGCAACTACCCAACACTCTAAAATTTGATGGGATGGCTTTCCATAACCAAATCATACATCACTGCCAGCTCTACACTCACCCTGATGGTTTCTACCATATTTATGGCAATGAGGATTTGTGCGACCACTGTTTACATTGCCTTGGGACCTAGAGCCTGGTACCCTATCCCGATTATCATTTCTGAACTTTGGCATAGAGGCACTAGATGAAGATGAAGCAGGAGCGAAAGATTTCTAATGAAATTAAGGACGGTTTCCACCTTCTGACTTAGACTGAGTGAAATTAATGCTACCTATTCTAGCCTTCTTATTCTTTCTCTCTCTCTTTTTAGTTTTCTACTCCTCAATTTATTGATCATGGACCATCACCCTCTCCAAGTCCATCTCTTTGATCAACATTACGGTCCTACACTCCTTGACTATACTATCAGATATACCTAATATGAACTTGCTTATCCTAGACCTGTTATCAGCCATCACATGAGGTGCATACCAAGCTAGCTGAGTAAATTTAAGGGAATACTCCTTCACACTCATATTTCCCTGCCTCAAGTTGATAAACTCTAACACTTTGGCTTTCCTCAGATCTAACGGGAAGAATCTATCTAAGAAGGTTGTAGCAAACTCTTCCCATTCTGTAGGCCCTACGTCTGCGCCTCTATCCCCTTTCCATTGCTTAAGCCAGGTATGGGCTACATCCTGCAGTTGGTAAGAATCCAATTGACAACGCTCAACTTAGACATCAATTTAGTGCAAGGCGGTCATCATCAATATATTTACCCAACTTTGGAGTCGGGGTCGAATCCACAAGGAACAATGTGAGTGGCGATTAAACTAATTTGGAACTATAGCTACAAGTTAAATTCAAATAAATGATATGAAAAGATAAAATGGAGGTTTTTGAGATTAACAATTAATTGTTGGTCACTTTAGTTCCAGTGTTTGTAAATCAAGAGTTTATGAAATAGCCAGAATTATGTTCACTAGGGCTTCCGGTACATGTCAGATGCTAAAAGTGGTTCAAGATTCTCATGGTGGGTAGGATAACAAGCTATCTTTATCGATGTTATGCTTAAATGTCTCTCAACCTACTTAAGCATTTAATTCCTTAATCCTCTCATACTTAGGGAATTTCTATTTACTTCCCAGATTTTACCTCAAGTTAACCAACCTTGTTACAGTGTTGATTATTAAACGAAGTATTTTTGAGTCCCTGTTGATAATTCACTTCCTACTATATTTGATTTCTTTCTCAAGCAAATCAAAGCAGGTGTGTCAACTATTTGGAACCAACAGACGTTAATTAAAACTTCAAAATTATCAAGAAATCCAACCACTTTTTGAATCTAGAATACTTAGCACCTCATCAAGACCTAACCCTAGATCCTATAACTCAAGTTAATGGAGTTTAGCCACTCATGATGTAACGAACAAAACACATAATTGAATTCATTATTTGAAAGATAAAATTATAGAGATAAATAATAACTAGCGAATTGCAAATTAGATCACAAAGGAAAGAATCCCAAAATACTGATAATAATCTATTCCAAGTATTTTCTTTTTCAAGCCAAGAAACTCCAGAAAGAAAATATCAAAATACGTCTCTTAAAACTCAAATGCCAACCCCCAGAAAAACCCTAAACAATTCTTTATATAGTTAATCCTAAATAAGGAAATAAAATCACAATGTTCAAAAAATACTTTAGAATAGGTGACAGCATTTGTGACAACGTGTCAGGGTCCTGACGAATTATCAGGAATGTCGTCAGGCCCTCCAGCATTCTTGTCATCTTCTTCGCAAAGTTTGACGACTTATCAGATACGTGACGACATAGCAGAAATGTCATCACTTCTTTATTCAAAATTTTATTCTCTGCCTACACTTGATGGCAACTCTAACGCCTTATCATAGTTGTGATGACACATCAGAAATGTCATCACAGTTTCACTTTAATCCTTCTAACACTGCAACACCTGACGTGATTTTTGATAACTTATGTCAGGGCTGATGACTTATCAGGAATGTCGCCAGCCATACTTCCAGTTCTTTTGCATTAGTTTTCATCACTTTTGCTTCTATTTCCTAAATTTCCCTCACATCATGACTTTTACTGCAATATCAAAGTAAAATAATCAAAAATGACAAAAGTTGCTTAAGATTTTGCAATTAATCTCAGGTTAAAGCCTTAAATATGATAGCGTCTGCTCGCACATCAACACCCTCAACTTAAAACAATTGCTTATCCTTAAGCAGCTAAAACACAAGACTGAGATGCTTAACCAAGAGACACATGAGATACCTATGATAGTTGATCATCAATTTTAGTTCAAAACACATTACTCTCTCTATTTTTAATCTCTTTAAACCCAGCTATGTATATCCATGAAGATCAACAATGTGACAGAAAGGAATCAAGATATGGCATCAAATTAGCAACAATAACTATGCGGATGTATAAATTACACTACCCAAACAAGTTAGAAACTAGCAACGAAACCAATGTGCCCTCAATACAAAGAAGTCCCACATCACTTATATCAGATATTACATATGTAACCATGGGGACAATCACTAGACATTCTCTCTCAGAATGAAGTTCCAATCAATGTATGCCGAATACCATAGGCTTGCCCTTATTTTTATTACCAAGACTTTAAGACAGTGTAACACCCCGACATCTTCTTATCTAAGTTCCATCCATGGAAAGTCTAAGAATTAGCTTATAGAATGATCTAAATTATTTTTCAGGAGGAATTTCCTAGATTTCAACCTTTGATTGCGTAAATGACTGAATTAGCTTTCCAACGATATAAGATTCATCCAGAAAGGACCCTCGATGAAGAAGTTATAAATAATTTAAGGTTCTAGTTGTAAACATTGGCATTTTGGGGTCTAGCGCATCGTGGAGAGGGTCAAATTGGCAATCATCAAATTCTAGTGGACCACCACGATTGTGGCGCGTCACAGTGGTACCCAAAATTAGGTTTTTAAGTTCAAATTTCTAGTTTCGTTCAAGAGTCATTAAGGGTAAATCTGACTTTTCCCTAGCCTTTAAAACCATCCAAACACAGGATTTAGGGTATGTTTAAGAAATTTAACCCTATTTTTATTAAAATCATCAAGAATCCTCTCTAGGGTTTCAAACAAGAACTTCAAGAAACCCAAGATTCAACTGTGGGTTTTCAAAATCGATTGAAGATTCAAAATCCCCAGATCATAGGCTTCAAGAAGCACCCACTAATTTCATAAATAGAGGTACGTGGGTTTGTCCTAAATTTTATGGGAATATTTTCAAAAAGGAATTTACGCAAGACTTTAAATTTATACAAGTATATATATGTTCTTACAAATGGGGGTTTTCAATTGATACAAATAACATGTTTTGATATATTATTTTGAAAGAATTATTGAGATATCATGGGGTTATTTGTTTGAATGTATTTAAATGGTTGAATTATGAACATATGACCTGAAATTTCAAAAGGGTGCGATGTACATGAGTTGTGAATTTTCTAAATTCCCCATTATAATGTTTATACCCCATATTATACTACTGTTAAACCATTAAGAGCATGAGTTTTCCAATTGATATGACATTACACATAGATGATTAAACTTCTTAAATAATTGCATGTTGAGAACCATAGTGTATGTGTTTTAATGATGTGAAAGTCATACATATGTACATGTGGTAAATGGTATGAGAAGTTGGAAAGTTAATGTGATATTGATGACTTGCAAGTCGGGTATGACGATACCCTAGAGAGTATTACATGTGATTTATTAAAATGAGTCTAATGCATTGATTTTTTGAGATAGGTGGTTACCCAAAGAAAGCATAATTCAAATGAATCTACGCTGGAAACCATGTTTGCCGACTCGGGAACTTGGTACCCCACTGTGTGACCTTGTATACCTAATGCTATGTCATCCCAAATTGGGACTATGGTTAGGAGCCCTACTTTGTGATCTTGTGCACTACCATACTTGATTGGGTCGAGACACCCTGTTGTGTGATCTTGTGTGTCTTTCCCTCACTTATACTCTAATCTCAACGGCAATCGAGTTTGATAGTTAGTGAAAATATAAAATTGTAGGGTGTACCACCTAGCTCAAATGTGTTGCATTTTTGTTGAAAAATCATTATACTATGCCCATGTATTTTTTAAATCATTTTGCAATAATGTGCTTTATATCATCTCTCATTTATTTTATATAAAAATCTCTACTTTGTTTTAGATTATTCTACGTACCAGTACTTTGTATTGATCCCCTTCCCTTCCAGGTTTGGAGGCACAGTCTAGGGGTCTAGAAAATCAGTAGATTCTTCAGATAGTTTTGCAGAGACAAGTGATGAGCCTTCTATATTCCGAAAGGCCTGATGTCTGGTAGTTTATTTATCATTTAATAGTTTTGGGTCTACTGGGGGACTTATCCCAGTTTTCAGACTGTTGTTTGTTTTAGTCATGTAGTAGAGATTTCGCAGATGGTTTTTAGATATCGATAGATGTTTTGGGATATTATTTCCCATTATTGATTTCATTGGACTCATGACCATGTTTCTGTAGTATTGTGAATCTTTCGCATTTCTTTTATCATATGAATTATGTGCATGATTACCAGATAAATAGGGGTGTTTTGGGCCTTCATGGTTCGGAAAGCTCTTCACGGCCAGGGACCCGATTCGGTGTATAACAAACTTGGTATCAGAGCACGATTCATGGTCCCAGGGTATCTTCAAAATTACGTCAGGTAGAGTCTTATTTATGGGTGTGTAGAGCACCACACTTATAAGCAGGAGGCTACTAGGCATTTATGAAATATTTTCCTTCTTTGTGATTTAGTTCATTCTTCAGAGTCAAGTCTGTTCCTAATTAGTGATCTTTCGTCTTACAGAAATAATAGTCATGCCTCCTCGTCACAGTACTAATCAGAGTGCTCAGAATGATGAAGTCCGTCCCACTCATGGATGAGGACACATAATAGAGCTCCCACTCTAGACCCTGTCCCTAGTCTGGGAGACCCTTTATTCCCAACCAGTTCACCTAGGGATCCACGGACCAATTTTAACCGTCCCTCAACTACTCAGAGGGATATTTTGAATGCAGAATTTAGACAATCTTTTCACATACTAACACAGTTAGTGGCTAATCAGGCCCAACGATCGGAAGATATTGGGTCTACATCAGCGATGTCAAAGGCTACTAGGGTAGGACAGTTCATGAGAATAAACCCGCCCAAGTTTACTAGCACCAAGGTAAAAGAAGATCTACAAGAATTCATAGATGGAATAGAGAAAATTTTCAAAGTGATGCATGTGGATCAGATTGAAGGTGTTGACTTGGTAACCTACCAGCTGAAGGATATAGCAAACTAATGGTACGATGAGTGGGACGATACAAAGGGTGACAGTGTTGAGCCCACAGTTTGGGATGAGTTTGTAAAAGCTTTCCTTGATAGGTTTTTTTCTCTAGAGCTGAGGGAAGCTAAAGTACAAAAGTTTATGAACCTCAAGCAGGGTAAGACGAGCGTGTAGGAGTATACTTTAAAATTTAATCAGCTGGCCTGTTATGCTCCTGAGATGATGAGTAGTATGAGGGCCCGAATGAGAAAATTTGCTTCCGGTCTTTCAGATTATTTGGTGCTTGAGTGTCAGGGAGCTATGCTGAATAAGAAGTTGGACTTTGCTTGGCTGATAGTTCACATGAAATAGGTAGAGGAGAAGAAAAAGAAGACTTCTAAATCTAAGGAGAAAAAAATGCAGGCAAAAAGAACCAAATCTGTCGACCAGGGTCACAGTCAGCCTCAAAGTGGTAAGTGGGGAAATAAATGGTAGAAGAAGAAGAATTGGGGCAATGCACAGTCTGCTGCCTGTGCCCCAACACCCAGACCACCAGTCGATAGACAATCTCAAAGTTTTAGACTCACCATAAATCTAGAGCCCTAGTTACTCAGTCGCAGGGCATTGTGGGCAAACAGCGTTGTACTTATCTGCAGTGTGAGACTTGTGGAAAGAATCACCTAGGGAGGTGTTATTTCGAGGGGAGAAATTGTTATTCTTGTGTCAAGGTGAGTCACCTTCAGTGAGATTGCCCTTCTGCTGGAGGAAATACCGGGGGGCTAAGTCCCAAGCTGCCTCTACAGATCCTCCTCCTGTGGGTTCCCCTTCAACTGCTGGGAGAGGTCACAACCGGTTATATGCTTTGAACAACCACCAGGAGGTGGAAGCTTCCCCAGAAATTGTCATCGGTACGTTACAAATGTTTTCCTATTATGTTTATGTGTTAGTTGACCTCGGGTCTACCTTATCTTATATGACCCCTTATGTGGCTATTGGTTTTGGGTTTGAGCCCGAAGTTGTTATAGAACCCTTCACTGTTTCCACTTCTATATGTGATTTTGTTGTTGCTAGAAGGGTGTATAGAAATTGTGTTATGTCTATTCTTAGCCTGGATACTGTGGCAAACCTTATAGAACTTGATATGGTAGACTTTGATTCTATCCTTAGGATGGACTGGCTCCATTCGTATTATGCCACACTTAATTGCAGAACCCAAAAGGTTATTTTTTCTTTCCTGAATGAGTCACCAATTGAGTGGGCAGGAAATTTTGTGGCACCTAGAGGTCCCTTTATCTCTTATCTTAGAGCCCGAAAGCTCATCTCCAGAGGTTGTATGTACCATTTAATTTGAGTAAAATATTCCAAGGTTGAAAGTCTTCCTCTTTAGTCATTCCCTGTAGTGAATGATTTTCCAAAATCCTTTCCAGATGATCTACCAAGAATACCACCTGATAGGGAGATAGAGTTTGGTATTGATGTGTTGCCAGATACCCGCCCTATCTCCATTCCACCATATAGAATGGCTTCTACAAAACTAAAAAAGTTGAATGAACAGCTAGCAGATCTTCTAGATAAAGGTTTTATATGCCCCAGTGTGTCACCTTGGGGTACGCTTGTACTCTTCGTGCAAAAGAAAGATGGTTCCCTTCATATGTGCATAGACTACCGCCAGTTGAATAAGGTCACTATTAGAAACAAATATCCTCTTCCTAGGATTGATGATCTTTTTGACCAACTTCAGGGTACTAAGTGTTTTACGAAAATAGACCTTCATTCGAGCTATCATTAGTTGAAGGTTAGGGAGTCAGACATTCCCAAAATAGCCTTCCAAACCCAATATGGTCACTATAAGTTCTTAGTCATGTCCTTCGGGTTGACAAACGCCCCTGCAGCCTTCATGAATCTTATGAATAGAGTGTTCCATCCGTTTTTAGATTTGCTTGTCATAGTGTTCATTGACAATATTCTGATCTATTCCAAAAATAAGGAAGATCATGCAAATCACCTATGAATTATCTTTCAGAACCTTAAGGATCATTAGTTATATGCTTAGTTCTCCAAATGTGAATTCTGGATGAATGTTATTTCCTTCTTGAGGCAAATTGTATCTAGTGACGGTACTAGAGTGGATCCCCAAAAGATTAAGGTAGTGAGAAAATGGCCTAGACCCACGACTCTAACCAATATTCAAAGCTTCTTGGTTTTGGCGGGTTATTACAGAAGGTTCGTAGAGAGTTTTTTTTCCATAGCTACTCCTCTCACTAAATTGACTCAAAAAAAGTTGAAGTTTGTGTGGTCTAACTTGTGTGAAAATAGTTTTGAGAAGTTGAAAGACAAGTTGACTACTGCTCCTATTTTGACTCTTCCCGAAGGTGTAGATGGTTTTATGGTATACTATGATGCATCCCGTATGGAACTTGGTTGTGTATTGACGCAACATAGTAAGGTAGTATCTTATGAATCTAGGCAATTAAAGGTGCATGAGCAAAATTACCCCACTCATGACTTGGAGTTAGCAGCCATGGTGTTTGCACTTAAGATCTGGAGGCATTATCTCAATGGACTGCATGCTGATATTTATACTAAACACAAAAGTTTGCAGTATATTTTCTCACAGAAAAAATTGAACCTCAGGTAGAGGTGTTGGATGGAGCTTTTGAAAGACTATGATATGAGTTTGCATTACCATTCGAACAAGTCAAATGTTATAGCCGAAGCTCTCAGCAGGTTGTCTATGGGCAATTTTTCTTATGTTGAAGAGGAGAAGAGAGAGATGGTGAAGAATATTCACCGCCTTGCAAATCTGGGAGTTCGACTCTTAGATTCTGAAGATGGAGGGGTGATTTTTCATGATATAGCTAAGTCATCCCTTTGTGCTGAAGTTAAAGAGAAGCAGGTTGAAGATCCCATCTTTATGCAAATCAAGAAAGATATGGATTAACAAAAGGTAATGTCGTTTGAAATTGGTGGTGATGATATTCTGAGATATCAGGGTAGGTTGTGCATCTCAAATTTTGATGAACTATGGGAAAGAATCCTTGATAAAACACATACTTCGAGGTATGTTGTTCACCCGGGCTCTACTAAGATGTACCATAATCTGAAAAATTTGTATTGGTGGAATAACATGAAACGTGATGTAGCTGATTTTGTTTCCAAGTGTTTAAATACCAGCAAGTGAAGGTAAAACATTTGAGGCTAGGAGGTACTTCCTAAGATATAGCTCTGCCTTTATGAAAGTGGGAGATGATAAATATTGAATTCATTACAGGACTTCCAAAGTCCCGAAACCAGTATGATTCTGTATGGGTAATTGTAGATAGGCTGACCAAGTCAGCGCACTTTTTGCCTGTCAGGACTAACTATTCAGGAGAGGATTATGCTAAGTTGTTCATAGCAGAAATAGTTCATTTGCATGGGGCACCTGTGTCCATTGTATCTGACCGAGGTACGCAGTTTTCTTCTCAGTTTTGGAGGTCTTTTCAGAGAGGTTTAGGTAACCAAGTGAACCTAAGTACTACTTTTTACCCCCAAACGGATGGGCAAGCGGAACGTACCATTCAAACCCTTGAGGATATGTTGAGGGCTTTTGTGATTGATTTTAAAGGTAGTTTGGTAGATCACTTGCCATTAATTGAGTTTGCATATAATAACAGTTTCCATTCCAGTATTAAGATGGAACCATTTGAGGCATTGTATGGGAGAAGATGTAGGTCACCAAAAGGACAGTTTGAAGTGGGTGAGATGTAGATTTTTAGGCCTGATCTTGTTCATCAGGCAATGGAAGATATGAAGCTTATTAGAGAAAGACTTAAGACAGCTCAGAGTCATCAGAAATCCTACGCATATGTTAGGAAGAGAGAGTTAGAGTTTGAGGGCAGAGATTGGGTATTTCTAAAGGTTTCTCCCATGAAAGGAATTATGTGATTTAGAAAGAAAGGTAAATTGAGTCCTCGATATATAGGACCATATTAGATTTTGAGGAGAATAGGTGGTGTTGTGTATGAGTTAGAATTGCCTGCCAGTTTGGGTTTTGTCCATCCAGTATTTCACATATCTATGTTAAGGAAGTGCATTAGAGACCATTCTTTGGTGTTTCCTATAGAATAGATCAAGGTGACAGCCTCCTTATCATATGAAGAGGAACCTATTGCAATCCTAGATCTTCCAGTTCGAAAGTTGAGAAGTAAAGAAATAGTTTCAATTAAGGTGTTGTGGAGAAATCAGAAGGTTGATGAAGCCACTTGGGAATCAGAAGATGACACACAAACAAGATACCCACACCTTTTTGACTCAGTAGATGGCGAAGTTGAAGGTACAAACCTTACCTAAATCTTTTTATGCTTTAGTATGCTTGGAATCGTGCTTGTCTGTATTCCGCATCATTATTCGGGGATGAATGATCCCAAGGGGAGATATTGTAACACCCTGACGTCTTCTTAGCTAAGTTATGTCCATGGAAAGTCTAAGCATTATCTTATAGAATGATCTAAATTATATTTCACGTGTAATTTCCTAGATTTCAACCTTTCATTACATAAATGACTGAATTAGCTTTCCAATGATATAAGATTCATCCAAAATGAACCCTCGGTGAAGAAGTTATGAATAATTTAAGGTTCCAGTCGTAAATATCATCATTTTAGGGTCTAGCGCATCGCGTAGAGGGTCAAATTGACAATCTTCAAATTCCAGTGGGGCTCCGCAATGGTGGCGCATTATGGAGGCACCCAATTTCCCACTCGTCGAATTCAAGTGGATCACCACAATTGTGGCACATCGCGGTGGTACCCAAAATCGGGTTTTTAAGTTCAAATTTTCAGTTCTATTAAAGAGTCATTAAGGGTAAATTTGACTTTTCCCTAGCCTTTAAAACCATCCAAACACAGGATTTAGGATATGTTTGAGCAACTTAATCCTATTTTCATTAAAATCATTAAGAATCCTCTATAGGATTTCAAACAAGAACTTCAAAAAACCCAAATATTCAACTGTGGGTTTTCAAAATCGATTGAAGATTCGAAATCCCCAGATCATAGGCTTCAAGAAGCACCCGCTAATTTTGTAAATAGAGGTACGTGTGGTTGTCCTAAATTTCATGGGCATGTTTTCAAAAAGGAATTTACGCAAGACTTTAAATTTATACAAGTATATATATGTTCTTACAAATGGGATTTTCAATTGATACAAATAACATGTTTTGATATATGATTTTGAAAGAATTATTGAGATATCATGGGGTTGTTTGTTTGAATCAATTTAAATGGTTGAATTGTGAACATATGACCTGAAATTTTAAAAGGGTGTGATGTACTTGAGTTGTGAATTTTCTAAATTCCCCATTAAAATTTTTATACCCCATATTATACTAGTGTTAAACCATTGAGAGCATGAGTTTTGCAATTGATATGACATTACTCATAAATGATTAAACTTCTTGAATAATTTCATGTTGAGAACCATGGTGTATGTGTTTTAATGGTGTGAAAGTCATACATATGTACATATGGTAAATGGTATGAGAAGTTGGAGAGTTGATGTCATTTTGATGACTTGCAAGTCGGGTATTACGATACCATGCAGAGTATGACATGTGATTGATTAAAATGAATTTAATGAATTGATTTTGTGAGATAGATGGTTACCCAAAGAAAACACGAGTCAAATGAATTTATTCTGAAAATCGTATTTGCCGACTTGGGAACTTGGTACCCTGCTGTGTGATCTTGTGTACCTGTTGTTATGTCATCCCAAATTGGGACTATGGTTAGGAACCCTGCTTTTTGATCTTGTGCACTACCTACTTGATTGGGTCGAGACACCCTGTTGTGTGATCTTGTGTGTCTTTCCCTCACTTATACTCTAATCTCGGCAGCAATCGAGATTTGACAGTTGGTGCAAATGTAAAATTGTAGGTTGTACCACCTAGCTCAAATGTGTTACATTTTTGTTGAAAAATCATTATACTATGCCTATGTATTTTTTAAATCATTTTGCAATAATGTTCTTTATATCAGCTCTCATTTATTTTATATAAGAATCTCTACTTTGTTTTAGATTATTCTACGTACTAGTACTTTGTATTGACCCCCTTCCCTTCCAGGTTTGGAGGCACAGTCTAGGGGTCTAGAAAATCAGTAGATTCTTCAGATAGTTTTGCAGAGACAAGTGATGAGCCTTCTATATTCCGAAAGGCCTGATGTCTGGTAGTTTATTTATTATTTAATAGTTTTGGTTCTACTGGGGGCCTTGTCCCAGTTTTCAGACAGTTGTTTGTTTTAGTCATATAGTAGAGATTTCGCAGATGGTTTTTAGATGTCGATAGATGTTGTGGGATATTATTTCCCATTATTAATTTCATTGGACTCATGACCATGTTTCTGTAGTATTGTGAATCTTCCGAATTTCTTTTATCATATGAATTATGTGCATGATTACCAGATAAACAGGGGTGTTTTGAGCCTTCATGGTTCGAAAAGCTCTTCACGGCCAGGTCCCCGGTTCGGGTCATGACAGACAGGTTAGCTAGGAACACTATAGGTGTTCTCTTAGGCTTGTAATGTAGGCTAGGGGCTGGTATGATACTCGATGATATTCAAAGTGACTAAGCCTCTTTGACACTACACTAGCTTTTGGGGTTTCACTTATTAGCCTTTTTCTATTCTTCTCTTTTCTTGATCACACTTATTTAGGATGGGTGCGGTTCTTTTCTACAATCACTTCTTTTTTTTCACAACTTTTCTTTTCTTGCTCTTTTCCGCCGCACCCAGTTTTTTTTTCTTTTCTTTTACTCTACCTTAATTCATACTTATTTTACATCACGCACCCCTATGATAGCCACTCTCAACTTAGGACATTTTCCTAAGTCAAGGTGCACAATGTCCAAGGAGGACCAGGGCCAAAATAGGTTCATTATGATATAAACTAGAAAAGTGACAGGTGCCATAAAAAGAAATAGTCTATCAGGCTCAAAGCAGGGATCAACAGACATTCTAAATACAGGGAAGGTTATTTAGGTTAAAAGTGAGCTAATATCAAAACAGCCTATGATCCTTTCCTAACCCCTATCCTTCAACCAAGGTATGACTAACCAGGCAAGTTCTGGATTTCAACATACAACGGGAACTAGGTAGTATCTCACACACACATGGCACAAAGGTACATCATAAGCTAATACCCATTCAGTTCATGCAATTGTTTAGCAATGGTTATCATGTTACTAGAACTAATTCCATGACAAGATGCACAGTGGTCACACATAAATGCATATCACACTGTTATAAAACAGACCTTTGGAGAGGTGTTCAAAAATCAATAAAAATATATCATCTGTCTTAGATACTTATTTTTCTCCCAGTTAACCATAACACATCACAAAATAAAATACAATACGCCTAAACACGTCGGCTCTACAAGGAACAAGACTCATGGGAAAAGAGGCACGACAACAAAAACCCCAAGAGGGCATCAACACCCACAAGTAGCTTTACCCTCAACTTAAAATCATGCAATGTCCCCAATGCGTCAAACCAAAACAAAAGAGTTACAAATATACCTGTGGCACCACGGGTGCAAAAATCTGATGTCAATCACATAATACGAATACAAATAACAAAATACCTTGGGTTGCCTTAAAAGAAGTGTCTAATTTAGTGACGCAGTACGACTCAGTTATCTTGACCACTCAGACTTTATCAAGATACCTTGTTGATAATTATTTATGTCTCCACTTGGAGGATTTGAAACGTTGACCCAAATTTTGATCAATACATCTTCGAGGCTAATTGGGTAAATGTACAAATACAGTGACACTTCCTTTATCTCGCCACTTTGATGACTTGAATATCTTACCCAACTTCATATCAAATTTTTGGATAGTATCATTGGGTATTGATGAGATTATCAATAACTCACTTGATGCACATTGAATTTTTTTCTTACTGACCTTCAAGTGGGGAGTTTAATTTTGCTCTTTTTGAATGCCAAACTCCAAAACATAAGGATTATGTTCCTCGTCCTCAAAACACCTCAGTTTCTTGGGTAGATGGACTTCCATCTCATCCACCAAGCACAATGTTAAAAAATGGTTTGAATGAGGTCTTCTCCTAAATTTTGGAGTTGCATCCTACTGGGTATCCTCACATCGAATTGGGCTAGAGTCTTTAGAAGATATTTTCTTGGTTTCTTCTTTTGCCTCTACCACCGTTTCCTCAATCTTGGCATCATCCCTCATGGTTGGTTTGGTTGGTTGGAAAATCATCGAGGATTGCTCAACATCAAGCACAAAATTGATATAGGATTCTTGTTCCTTATCTTCACACTTGTCCATTATGTTAAATGATTCCACAGACAAGATATCATCTAAAAATACTATAGAGAAGTGCTTTGAATGCTTGACCTCTATATCCATATCCTCTATTATTCTACTTTCCTCGTTATTTTCCCTTATGTATTGATGTATATCACGTATGATATCATTCGTTGTGTCCACACAATCCAACACAAGTTGAAGCATATCTTTAATGCCACTCTTTCCGGTGCTGTGTTCTTCCTGTTCTTGACCATAAAACCTATCAAAATCATAAGAATAACTAGAATTTAGGTTAGCTTAGTGGGGGAGGGGGCATTTTGGAAATCACTCAAATGTCCATCTTAACCACCATATAAAGAACAATCATACTCTCAGTAGGATGGAGATGGTGCACCCATCTTTCTCCTGGGAGCATATCTACAATCTTTCCAACAGTGAGGTCCATCACAATATGGACATGGATCATCAAGATACGATTTCCAACACCAAGCTCATGTTCGTTCCAAGATGCCATAGTAATAAGTAAACTAAAATAAAAATCATCCTAATACCAGAAATAAAAGAAGACTAAAAACAAATATTTACAAGATAAAATTCAAGCAAGTAGGCTGAAATTCCAAACCAACTTAATACATTAAATTGTTCCCGGCAACGGCGCCATTTTTTATAACGCTCAAATTACACATTAATTTAATGCAAGGAGGTAGTCGTCAATATATTTACCCAACTTTGCAATCGGGCTCAAATCCACAGGGAATAATGTGAGTGGCGATTAAACTAATTTGGAACTATAGCAACAAGTTAAATTCAAAAAAATGATACGAAAAGATAAAATGAGGGTTTTTGAGATTAACAAGTAATTGTTGGTCACTTTAGTTCCAATGTTTGTAAATCAAGAGTTTATAAAATAACTAGAATTATGTTCACTAGGGCTTCCGGTAAATGAAAGATACTAAAAATGGTTCAAGATTCTCACGGTGGGTAGGATAATAAGCTATCTTTATCGATGTTATGCTTAAATATCTCTCGACCTTCATAAGCATTTAATTCTCTAGTCCTCTCAGACTTAGGGAATTTCTATTTACAGCCAAAATTTTACCTCAAGTTAAACCAACCTTGTTACAGCACTGATTATTAAACAAAGTATTTTTGAGTCCCTATTGATAATTCACTTCCTACTATATTTGATTTTCTTCTCAAACAAATAAAAGCAAATGTGTCTACTGTTTCCAACCAACAAACGTTAATTAAAAACTTCAGAATTATCAAGAAATCCTACCACCTTTTGAATCTTGAATACTTAGCATCTCATTAAGACCTAACCCTAGATCCCATAACTTAGGTTAATGGAGTTTAGCCACTCATGATGTAACGAACGAAATACATAATTGAATTCATGATTTGAAAGATAAACTTACATAGATGAATAATAACTAGTGAATCGCAAATTAGATCACAAAAGAAAAAATCCCAAAATACTGATAATAATCTCTCCCAAGTATTGGATTTTTCAAGCCAAGAAACTCCACAGATAAAATATCAAAATACGTCTCTTAAAACTCAATCTCCAAACCCCAGAAAACCCCTAAACAATTCTTTTTATAGTTAATCCTAAATGAGAAAATCAAATCACAATGTTCAGAAAATCCTTTGGAATAGGTGACGGCATTTGTGACAGCGTGTCAGGGTCCTGACAACTTATCAGGAATGTCATCAGGACCTCCAGCATTCTTGGCATCTTCTGCTTTAACTGACGAAAAAATTTGATGACTTATCAGATACATAATGACATATTTGAAATGTCGTCACTTATTTATTCAAAATTTGATTCCCTGCCTACACTTGACGGAAACTCTGACACCTTATCACAGTTATGATGATACGTCAAAAATGTCATCACAGTTTCACTTTAATCCTTCTAACACTGCAATACCTGACGTGATTTTTGATAACTTATCACAGGGCTGATGACGTATCAGGAATGTTTTCAGCCACACTTCTAGTTCTTTTGCATCAGTTTTTAGCTCTTTTGCTTCCATTTCCTTAAATTTTCCTCGCATCGTGACTTTTACTGCAATATAAAAGTAAAATAATCAAAAAAAAAACAAAAGTTGCTTAAGACTTCACAATTATTCTCAGTTAAAAGCCTTAAATGTGTTAGCATCTGCTCATACATCATCAATTTAGTTCTCTTACTAGAAGTCATGCCCATAATGTCTGTTAACTTCTAGACTATGTCGAGAAATTCCTGCGGATCCTCTTCAGATTTGGATCCCAAAAATAAAGGAGGATTCATTTGGGTAAAGTGTCGAATCCTAGCTGTGGCAGTATTGGCCACTGGGTTGGATGAAATAGTGGTTGGCCAAATATTCTGAGCTACTATAGAGTGAGATAGAGTAGTGAATCCATCTTTGAACTCTGTATGAGAAACATGCTCATTCAGAATCCCTAGGATCCTTTAAGACTTTAGGCTCTGATACCGAGTTTGTAATGCCTTAAGAGTACACCCTGGATGCCACATGGTGCTTACAGTCCCAATAGACTACAAGCTAACCCATGAGCTAGTAACTTTTGTAAGAATTAAATAAAATAATAAGGGACGTGTGCGGAATTTCACTAAAAATTTTCCATAGGGTTTTAAAACATAGTTCTGATAATGTCTGTGAAACAATACTCACAATACTAATAAAACAACGGATAATAATGACTTAAAACTGACTAACTGTCTCTACTAGTTTAAAAAAGCCTCTACTGACTAACTGTGGAGCTGATGAGACAAGCACCTAACTAACTCTGACTGAATGGAAAAATACTAAAACTGATGAAGTAAACTGAGATAAATAAACTATGTCCTCAAAGTATGAGGACACACCACTGCTATAGCTGACAATCTGGTATATCTATGCATAATCAGAGAACTAAGTGTATGAACCAATGATATTAAACATCATAGCGCAATAAACAAGTATGAGATCAGTACTTTGAATGTACTGGTATGCTAAATGAGGTTAGGCTGAGATGTATGGTTTCATGTGTAGGAGTAATAACTGGCAGAATGAATAGCATGAAATACTGAATAGAATGCATAAAATTTTTAAAGACTGAGAACGCATTACCAAGCATAAAACTTATTCTGAATTACTAAATACTATCAAATGAATGACTTATATATGTATGCTATGTCCAAGAAAAACTGAAACTGTATTACTGAATTGAATATGGGACATAGACTCTGGGAGTTATCATCTAACCGACATGCCCCAATAGGCAATTTAAGGTCCAACTTGTGTCCCCAGTTGAAAGGGTGTTAGTACCATGCCATGGGTACTAACACTGGATGTATGAATCCATTAATGTATTATCTCAAAGGACTAAGGGTGTCAGCCTAAACTGACGGGTGGCCCCTGAGAGGTAGTTTAGCCTGAACAGATGGGTGACTCCTCGTAAACTATGCTGGCTACATAGTTCTGGAGTATAGGGATTGCTACTAATAACTCTGCCTAACTGACAGGGAAGCCTCCATCCCTGCACTCGCTCGATGCTAAATCCTACTCCCAACTGACAGATACTAAACTCTGAACTGACTATATTTAACTGTGTATAGTAACTGACTGAAATGATAGGACTTGTAACTGTTCTTTGGCCATTCTTTAGACACTGAGAAACTACTTAATCTACTAAAATTTGGGTATTAAAACCCCCAAGGCTCGATAGCAATAATAGAAAAATAGTACTAAAACTTTGAGGGCGTGATATGTAAGCATTTATTCAAAACTTATTCTTGTAGGAATTTCATCAAACACTTGACATTCGTAGTTTAAGCAAAGAATGGGAATAGTTTAAAGCTTGTAGTAACAGCATAATTTCAACATCATCATCATTAATTATGATTTAATCAGCGAACAACACTATTCAAACATGTGGGGTTTAATAACAACTATAATTTCATGTAAACGTGGTATAGAATCAAAATTCATGGGGATTAATGGTTAAAAATCACAAATCACAATAACTTGTAAAAATCATGACTTTGAATTTGAAATTAGATTTTTAGACTCCATGGGTAAAACGGGCCCATGGATGAACATCTAACATACGTTGACTGAGGAATTTGTGAAGGTTCTTGATGGTTTTCTTGAAACTTGAGCTTGAATCTAGAAGGGCTAGGGTTCTTTCTTGAGAAAGGAGTAATTTCTTGGAGGGAATTTATGAATAATGAATCATATAATGCCCCTTTAAGTTTTTAATTTCGTGGTTTGGACGGATTTGGGGTCATGGGAATATACCAAACTATCCCTGGAAATTTAAACCACTTAATTGGAAATCCTGATTTTGCACCAAGGCGTAATGTGGTGCTATTGCGTTGTGTCACTGGAAAAGAACGAGTTCAATTTTGCACCTTGGCGCGATGTGGCGCCATTGCGGTGTTTTATTGGAAAAGGACGAGTGTGACACTCCAACATAATGCGGTATTTGTTTCCACCATGATTTCTGGCGTTACACTGTCCAATCGTTGTGACATACTGGAAAAGGATGAACATGATTTTGTGAATCACCCCGACGCAGCATAATCGCAGTGAGCTACCACCTCCTACTTAAAGTGCCATAACTTCTCACCCGGGTAACAAATTTAGGAAAAATTGTTATCATTGGAAAGCTGATTCAATTATCTAAAATTTGGTGGGTCTTGACCTGGAAAAGTCTTAGTAGAAAGAAATATATACTCATTTGAAGTTGACTATAGCAATATCCTTCTCTAGAACTCAATCGGTAAGGGATATTTTGATTCGTCTAATAGCTAGGAGTTATTTGAGGTCTTAATATACATCAAACTCACTCATAAAAGTATCAGATCACTATGATTTATTTCTCATAAGCTTGAAGCATGGTTCTAATATTGATTTGGATTCTCGGGTATTACACCAACGAATGGCACATCTATTGCAACAGATTTATTGGAAGAACACAATACAATTAGCTCTTGCCACTTGTTTCTGTTTTTCGAACAGATGAAAAATCTATTTCAAAAAATGGTCTATCTATTGAAAAAACTAACTAAAAATGATTATTAAAAAAAGATTCATTAAATAAGTGAAAAATCATGACTTTTCAATTATTTAATAAAGAAAAATGATTCGTCAATAAATAATAAGGAAATAAATGATAAAAATAATTTAAAACTGTAAAAAATGGATATTTAATTTAAATAACTGATGTTAACATTAAATAGGCAAAAATTCCTGACTTTTTACCTTTTTTGTTTTTAAATCTGTTTTTTAATTTAAATAATTGAAAAGTCAATAGTTTGAATGAATTAAGGGATATGTTTATTAAAAAAGAGGTGAACAGTCGTGACTTTTTATCTAACACATTCAAAACTACTGATGAATCAAATTTCCTATATTTTGCAACTAATGAATCAACTATTGGAAGAAATCAAAAAAACTCCTCCAATAGATGGTTCATCTATTGCAACAGATAACTCATCTGTTGCAACATATGGCTCATCTTTTTCACACATAGATCATTTGTTGCAACCAATGGTAAATCTGTTGCAGTAGATGGGTTATCTTTTGTAACAGATGGACCACCTGTTGCAGCAACTCCATAAAAATAATTATTATTAAAGAAAATGGTTATTAAAAAGGTGAGAAGTCTTCAATTATTTAATTGAGAAAAATGATTATTTAATTTTATGAACTAATTAATATTAAGAGGCTGAAAAGTCATGACTTTTCACAATAATCAAAAAGTCACCAGTTAGATTTAATTAATTCATGACTTTTCACAGTATTCAAAAAGTCACCAGTGTGAATGTAATTAATAAAATAGAGGTGAACAGTCGTGACTTTTTATCTAACACATTCAAATTTAATTCTCTATAAATAGTTCCCTTCTTGTTTGTTCATTCTACTCTACTTTATTTATTACTTGCGTCTTGTTTTACATATTACAACTTCAACCACTTCTCTTTAAAGAGCAAATTCCTTTTTCGTTGAGGTAAGTTTTTTTTATGTGTGTGTAAATATACCAGTTGGTAGTATACGTTATGTTACATTCAGACTCATTTTTTTACTTTTATGTTTATGTTTTTTGTCAATTCATACATGTTCTAGATATGGCTTATCCTGTTTGGTTCATTGCTATTCTGCGCAACATCGTACAAAAATTTCAGAGGTAGGTTAATGAACTCCAGTGGGAGTTGGGTTCCATGAGAGCAAGGATACTCTGAGAGATTCGCAGGCTGAGGAGGGCCCTGCTGTTGTCAGCTGAAAATTGGTCGATTGACAATAATAAAAAGAAGAAGAATAAGAAGAAGAATAATTAGGTTATGTTTTCCTTTTAGCTTTTGTATTTTTTTTATTTATATCCAATCTACCTACCTAATATATTTTATTTTTATTTAATGAAAAAATTTATGTTTGATCGACTTTGACTTTTTAATTGAGCGTTTGGCACAATTTTAAATTCAGTAGCAATAGCAAGAGTTTTGAGTTTTTTCAACAGATTGATCATTTGTTAGAAGAACACAAACTAGTGGCAAGAACTGTATTATGTTGTTCCAACAGATCATCTATCTGTTACAACCGATTAGTTATCTATTGGAGGAATGCATTCTAGTTTGATGAACTATATTATGTTCTTCCAGTAAATATCCATATGTTGCAACAAATGGGTAATTTGCTGAAAATATTTTTATAGTCTATTGTATTTAGTTCTTGTTCTACCTCTTTTTATTGATGCACAAGTTAATAAAAAGATATTTTATATAATAAATAATAACATTTACACTCACAACACTGAGTTAAGAATATCAAAGTCCATAACAAACAACAATACAAGTTTTACTATTACAACTAGCATGGTGCATAACGATCTGGGCATGTAGTTCTTTTATGGCCAGCGTTCTTACATACGAAGCACTTGTTTGTTCTTGATCAAAATGATTCTCCAACTCCATGCCTCCTCTTATATTGCCTTCTTTCCTGTTTGATAGTGTTTGGGTCAATATATGAAGGAGGTATTAATCTCTCCAAAATCTCTATAAGAACAAACCAAGATTCTTCAAGAGGCACCAGATTAATATTCTCACTATATGCTATTATATATCTTTCGACTGAATACTATGGAGATGAGTACTCATAAATTTGTGTTCCATATTGTGCACCGCATTGGGCTCAAAGTGTTACCATAGCATATTGATAGGGTATTTTATCCAAGTCAAAAATTCTACATGTACAAGACTTGTTTGAAGATTGATCGTGGAAACATCACCATGACCGTCGATACAGAACTTGCAATATGCTATTTGATGAGCAAATAACCTATTCCCCAAACTGATGCTTGTTGATATTTATTTTTCTACTTTTAGAACAAATCTGTTTCTTGTGTCCGTGAACTGCATCCACCTTTCATGAAATAATTCGACATACCTCTTGTTCATTTCTTTAAACATCACCACAATAAGAAATTCTCCGTTAATGCCAAATATTGAATTTAATGATCCAACTATGTTTTATGACATAATACTATGATGAAATAAAAAATACACTTAGTATGACATCATATAGTAAGTATTACAAAGTTGTAACGAAAACAAGACATTAAATTCATAAGAATGTACCTATTTGTCAAAAAAAATGAACCGTTCCATCTCTCAAAACTAACACGTTTGAGATATTGTGCTGCCTTTGGATGTATATCCCTTTTTTGATTGAAATGGTCAAAATCTCTATTATATGCTTTAGATGCTCCATAAAAAAAAGTCATGTCCCTTTCGTTGTGAAAGTTGTTTCGATATTTTCTCCAAGATGCCTCATGCAACAACCAAAGTGAGCTCAAATGAAAAAATGAACCTATCTTTCAGATACTTCGATGCCTATCCAAAATTATGCACAACTCTTTGGTATCGTCAACACAGCTTCACATTTATTCAAGAAAATTGGCATACGAGGCATCACACTCCTTGTCCATAACACAAAAAGAAACGAGATAGATATGACTCTCGGTATCCTGTGCCACTGTCACTATCAAAACTCCTTTATACTTGCTCCTTAAGAAAGTTCCATCGACAGGTATAACTTTTATCAATTGTTGAAAACTAAGAATCCAAGAACCATAGGATACAAAAAAGTACTTGAGCCTTCCATTTTTATCAACATGCAACGCTATCTTACTTTTGAGATTTGTGGACTCAAGCATGTAACGGTAGGCATCAAGGACTGCATACTTGTGTTCATGTGTCCCCCTAACCAAGTCCTTGGCTATCCCCAAAGCCATATAAATCTTCCAATAACTGATCATAACACCCAATTATGTACGGATTTTACTGGCCATATCGGGAGTAGAAGGTTCTTTGCCATTAGGGAATTTATTTTGGAAATAACTACTGAGGACCTTTGCCGTGACGTAAGGATTTTGGCTCGTAATATGCTCCGAACCACATGTGTGATACTTTTGATAAACAATAATGATGAATCTATAGAAACCTAAGTATTTCACAGCCCTCAACCACCACTTTCAGTCCGTATTAGCATATCTAAAACAAAAGACTTTGCTCGAATTAATCACCTTCTTTAGTCTGAAATATTTTTTAAAAAAAGCAATAAACAAAGAATTAGATAGTTCTATCTTATCCTTGAATGACATTCCCTTGTAAAAACCAGTCTCATTATTTTAATGATTGTCCGACTGTGTTGATTGAGAAAAACTTCCCACTGTATTGCTCACAACAATGGGCATAGGTGTTTTATCATCATCTAGAATTTTCATGTCTAGATCATCCAATTTATCATAAAAAATGTCTTGTTGTTTTTTTTCTACATTATGGTTCTTATTCTCTCTCAATTTTTCAACCACCTACACCCTTAACACCGGCCTAGCTGAATTACTCATATAAGCACGCAATCGAGTCTGATCAGTTATCTTGAAAGGTAGTACCCAATGATTTTCAAAGAAGTTGTGCATGTAGCTGATGACGAGTTCTTTCGATTGACAATTCATTCCACAATAGATGATAATTAATTTTACAAAATCATCATGTAAAACATCACTTTGGACTGTCATAGCTATCTTCTCTAGCATTTCACCCTCTTTTCACTACCATGCATATCGATTGCTCTTCTCGATCCATTCACCATGACAATCCACCCTTATCATTATTGATCCATCCATTAGTGATACCTAATTACAGATATTTGTTAAAAAATGTAATAATAACATGATAATAAAATTAATAGTAATTGTATTGTACTATAACTTGAACCCCAACAGATGAGTAATCTGTTGCAACAGGTGAATAATATATTGTAACAAGTGAGTTATATGTTGCAAAATATGATTGAATTGTTGGATTCCAACAAATGAGTCATTTATTGGAACAGTTAACTTATCTGTTGTAACAGATTATACATCTGTTAGAACAGATGACTCACCTGTTGGGATGTACTACAGAACCTTTAGAGTTGATTCCAACAGATTAGTCACCTGTTGTAAAAAATTACTAACCTATTGTAATAGGTTGCTCACCTATTGCAATAAATTAGTCATCTATTAGAATCAGTTTCAGGTTCTATATTCTACAACATGAATACCAACAGGTGAGTCATCTGTTGGAATCAACTTCAGGTTCTATTGCAATAGGTAAGTAAATATTTCAATAAATGACTCATCTGTTGCAACAGATGCCCGATCTATTTGATTAATGTTACATCACTATAGAACTATAAACATGAATCCAATATATAAGTCTTTTGTTGCAACAGATGACTCATCTATCGTAACAGATGAGTCATCTGTTGAAACAGATGAACCTTATGTTGGATTCATGTTCGGGTTCTATCCATTGTTACAAAAATAGCAGTAGCAGTGTACCCAGATGAAAAATTCAACTAAAACTCATAATTTTACTTGCCAAGGTCACCTATGAAGTAATGCCAAAGTGATGTATGAAACAAATTTGACCTAAAAATTGGTCAAGTAGCAGCAGTAGTTGTAACAACAACAACAATTATCAATAAGAAGAAGATGATAATGATAATGAAGAAGATGATGATGATAATAAAGCAGAAGATGATGAATAAAGCAGTAGCAATAATGAAAAAACAAAACTCGCAAAGAGAGAGAAAACAACAATAAATGAAAAGAGAGAGAAACACACATTTTTTCCTCCGTTTCTAGTTATATTAGGTTTTACTTAGATCAAAGTGTAAATTAAAAAACTTATGGGTTATTCTCAAACTTTTCAACTTTTTTAATTCATAATAAAATAATTATCACCTACACTCAATTTTTAAAACTTGAGTCACCTACACCTCATTTCAAAATTCTTTTGTCACTTTTAACAAAATTCTCCAAAATACTTGTGGAAAAGAAAACTAAGTAGATCTGATATAAGATGTCAAGTTAATTTAACATTAAATATTAGTATTTTTTTTAATTCTTAGATGACTTACAATAATTTTTTAATATTAATTTTTAATACTTAGATGAATTGTAATAATTAATTAGGGGTGATATAATAATATTACAATAGAAGCAGCTAAAGCATGCATGACATAAATATCTATTTTTTATTTTTTATTAAATATTATTAATTTCCTACTAGTTCAATGATATATAACAATTAATTAGGAGTGATATAGGAAAACTATGGAGCAAGCAGCTGAAAATAGATGGCCAAAGCTGCTCAAACTCCATCTTGTAATATATGTGAATACTGACAGGCCCGTGTTAGCGCAGGCCCAATATATGTTTTTTTTTTTAATTTATGTGATATGAATAAAATTTAGATAATGAATTATTAAAATAATTTTAAGTTTTTAATTATTATGGTTTATAATACATTTACTTTTATATCAATTTAAGTGATATTGATATAATTTTGGGAGTCATCCAAATATTTTATATCTTGTAAATTCTTTAATTTGTTAATTATGTGATTTATAATTTTCTTACATAATTTTTAATAAAATATGAATACTCTCTCGGTCCCAGTTTATGTGGCTTAGATAAAATTTCGATAGTCAATCAAATTTTTGTTATATTATTATTAACTACTTCAATCATGATTTTACTATATTGCTCCTAATTAATTATGATAAGTCATTTACGTATTATAAAATTAACAATATTTAATTAAAAAAATAGCTATTTTTGACATGTTGCTTCAGCTGGTGCAATCATAATTTTACAATATCACCCCTAATTAATTATTATAAGTCCTCTAAGTATTAAAAAATAATACTTAATAAAAAAGTTAAAATAGACATAAAATGATAAATTAACTCTTCATAATCTCATTTTAAAATAATATATGTTACTTTATGTCTTCCTTTGTCCCATCCCAATTTTTGTGCACTAATATAATTTCGCTAGTCAACCAAATTTGTTATGTTGACATATCATTTTGTATCTATTCTGCTTTTTTTATGAAATATTATTAATTTTTAAATCTTAGATGACCATAATAATTAGTTTGGGGGTGATATAATAAAATTACGATTGAAACAACGAATCAAACATGTCTTAAATGACTTATAATAACTAATTAGGAGTGACATAGCAAAATCACTATAAAATTACTTGTGAAAAAAATTTAAGTGGACCTCGTATTAGACGTCAAGTTAATTTAAAATACCAAGGGTTAATTTATTATTTTATATTTATTTTATCTTTTTTATTAAATACTGTTAATTTTTTAATACTTAGATGACTTATAATAATTAATTAAGGGTGATATAGTAAAATTATAGTTGAATCGGCTGATTTATTAATAATATTTAAAATTACGTCAGCTGATTAAAGATTATTAAATTAATACTATTTAAAATTACTTTTTAAATTAAATATTATTAATTTTTAACACTTAGATGATTTATAATAAAATTATTGAAGCAAAGATCGAATTAAAACACATGTTGCACCGCTTGTGCAGGTCCCCATCAATTTCTTTTTGTTTTGGTCTAGAATTGACTTGTAATAACTAATTAGAAGTGATATAGCAAAATTACTATAGAAAATACTTGTGTAAATAATTTAAATGAGACTCATATAAGACGTCAAGTCAATTTAAAATATCAAGATTTAATTTATCATTTTATGTCTATTTTACCTTTTTTATGGATTATTTTTTTTTTTAATACTTAGATGACTTATAATAATTTATTAGCGACGATATAGTAAAATTAGTGTTGAACTAGCTGAAGTAGACATGTCAGAAATATCTACTTTTTTATTAAATATTATTAATTTTTAATGCATAAATGACTTATAATAATTAATTAGGGGTGATACATTAAAATCACGATTGAAGCTGTTGGAAAAAAGTCCTCAAATAATTTTATATATATATATATATATATATATATATATATATATATATATACAAAAGATTGGTACTACTGAGAAAGTCTATTTGTGAAAGAAAAGGAAATATTTTTGTAAAACCCTTTGGCCGAGGTCTTTGCCAACATGGTTGATTGAGGTACTTTTTAAGACCCTTGACTGAGGTCCTTACCAGCAAGGTTGATTTATATTGTGAAAGTGTATGGGTTGCGAACCATCATGGGTTCTATCCCGGAAGCTTTATCTTGAAAGGTGTATAAGAGGTCATGCAATGACTTATATTATTATTATTATTATTATCCCATTGCATTGCATCATTTGTATTTCAGTTACGTGTTAGTTATTATGTGTTTAGTCCTTATATTCCAGCTACCATTTAAAAATATTTCTGTATGTATGTGGAAGCATGCTCATACTATTCTTCACTTGTTTAGTTTTCTATTTTGCTCAGTCAGCCTATGATATCTACTGAGTACAGGTAGACCTGAACTGATAAAAATAGAGTATAATAATGCAAGAGCATGAAACTAAAGAAAATGTCTAGTACAAGCTCTGCTCATGTTTCAATTATGTATAAATTTCAAAATTTTGGTATGCAATTCAATGTACATCTATATTCTAAAATCAGTGGATAAGTTTTCTGAGCAAATGACATGATAAAAATTTGTGTAAATCTAAATTGTATATAAAGACGTGAGAATGAAGAGGTGTCATGACTGACACTTCAGGAGACCTCTTAACTCAATCATCCAGAGAAATATCCAATGGGCGTAATTTATTGCATTTGATCGTTGAGTCATTTTTTATGAGCTCTGCACTGATATAAATCCATTTACTATGGAGGTGGTATATTTTTTTGTGTTTACAGTGATGCACATCTATTTTTCATGAGCTATGCACCGATAAATATCCAGTTTTCTATTCTCATTGTAAATATTCGACCAACAAAAGTGAGTGGTTTTGTGTCTTTTTTGTGGGTTGAACGGGTTAGATTAGGGTGTATTTTATCTCTAATCTCTAATCTCTATCTCTATCTCTAATCTCTAATATATTAAATGTGTATAGGGCTTTAGAAATATCGTTTGAACTTTTTACCCTTTATTAAAAGTCTCTGCAACAGACAAAATAGTATTTTCACTTTTTCTCTCCAATTAATTTTCTTAGAAATAAATTATTTCTGCTTCACTTTTCCTAAAAAGTTGGCCTTCATAAGTTTGGATACATCACTTTTAACCAAAAATACATGAATGAACCTTTTATTATACAACTAAATTTCCAAAAATACATGAATAAATCTTTTCCCATACAACTAATTTTCTTATTCCATGCACTTGGATTGAGCTCCTCTCCATTTCCATTCTCTCCATTTTCCCCAAGTTCCTACTTGGATGAGAGACACATGACATGAGTTCAAATGCATGGTTAAGAGTTGACAAATAAATATTTTATATATTTACTTCCAAAATTTTTAGTAATTTCACAATTATAACTACAAAATTATTTTATTCATAAATATATTTTTTTTAAAATTCTCTCTTCTTACTTTTTATTCCTAACCATGATGTAACTAGAAAAAAAATTACTCTATGATTAAAAAAAATATTCTAAGATTAAAAAAATTAATAAATACACCCTTATCATTTTAAAAACTTTATTATTTCTCCCTTTCCCGAATTTCTAAACTCTTATCATTTTTCCTCTACGTCCAAAAAAAATAGCTATAAGAAAAATTGGCAAATCCAAAATCATGAAGACAGTAAATTTTCTTTCATAAATATGAATCTTTGAGTAGTAAATCATTATAATAATACGAACATTATCGATATTATAATAAAAATATTCAATTAGCAAAACTAAAAAGAAACTTGATTGATTTACCAAAAAAAAAACTTGATTATTAAAAATATTGAAGTTCACTATTTATACTCCTAGCTAATTATTTTAAGGAAAAAGTATCTAATGGTTAAAATAAAATTAAAAAATTAAATCAAAGAAGTTGGAAGATAGACGGTGAGTATAAAAATAGAACACAATGTAGAAAAAAAACATAGAATAATAGAGAGAATTTTTTCTTAAAAGTATATTTCTGGATAAAATAATTTTGTAACTCTAATAATTGTTGAATTACTAAAATTTTGAAAGAAAATAGGTAAAATATTTATTGTTCATATCATGGTTAGAATCTTAGTTTAGTTATTAAATTTTAACATTCATTCTAACTCATGTCATGTGTCTCTCATCTAAGTAAGAATTTGGAAAAAATGGAGACAATAGAAACTGAGAGAGGTCGGATCCTATTATTTATCAACATTTTCGGGTAAAAGAATCTGTATATACATGCAACAATGACTTCAACACAAGTTCAAGTCTAAGACTAGAACACTTATGAAGTTCCTTAACAGCTTCAACACAAGGTTATAAATAATCTATCCAAGAAGTATGTTAACTTTCAGAAATGAGATGAAACAGAATTTTCAGGACAAGTCTCCTGACTTCACGAAGTGTCCTTATGGAATAATTCCCCTCACTGTACCCGAGGTTATGGAATCTTCCTCCCAGGATAAAATGGTCAAACAAACTAACTGTAGCGGTACCTCAAACAATTGGAATCTCTTCGAACTCACTCAACGGTTTGATTGATCATACAGAATGTTTTTGAAGACAAGAAGAGTTTGTATATTCAGGAAAAAAAATTATTCCTAAACTTGTGGATGAAAGCAAGTTTATATAGCCATCAGGTGCCTCTTATGAAAGGTGGAAATGGTTCACTTAAAAGGTGTGACCTTTCTGGAAAATCATGTTTGTTCGTCCAAAGAATGCGTCTTTTCCTAACAGGTATATCATTTAATGAATCAATGTGTCATTTCGTTGAAGGGTTGCATTCCTTTTGAAGCATTAATTCTTTTCTACACTGCATTTCAAAATAGTATTTTCGCTACTACATGCATGCATATAAATGGAGGATCAAAACACAGAAAAAATTTGTTGCATTTTTCCCTTTGGTATTTTCGGTTTAAATTTCTATCAAATAAACTTTGTCCAAAAAGATAGATCTCATCGATCGATCATTATGCAAATCCAAATCCGAAGCCAAAGCCAAGTCGAGCAAGCGACGACGATGGTGGTGCAAGGCACTACCTTGTTCTTGCCTCACTATCCATGTGGAGTAAGTATTTGTTATTATAAACACTTCAATGTTCCCTTCTCCCACCAATGTGGGTGAATTAGTGAATTTTTCCTTAAAAGAGTACATTTTCCATTGTACTGTCTCTTTTTCTCTCTACTATTTTCCCTCTATTTTCTATTCACACTTTTCATACATATTGAACCTAACAATCCCCCACATGAATGGAGAATGGCTACTTTTTTCATAAAATTTTATAGACAAGTATGTGATCATCAAGCAAAGACTGATTGCATCTGGATAAGTGGTTTTTCCATTGAACTTTTCATAGTGAACATACATTGGATGCACTTGGCCGATCGGTAGATTTGATATCTTTGAACCGTCGAGCTTTAATGTACACCTAGACAACACATGTCATACAACCAGTAGTTTATCATTTATGGTTCTCACTGTTTTGTTCTTTTCAACCATGAACACGTCCCAGTTTCATGAGAGCTTATAGAATAGGCCTTTACTAACATTCTCCTTGAAGCGGCTTTCACTTCTCCCTCACATATGTGATTTCTAAACGTTCAATCCTATAGATTAAATTATTTGGTCAAATCTGCAAAATTTAGATAATTATTCAAAGACTTCACACCATAAGTCTTATCCTCGTTTACTAAAAATTGTCTTCATCATGAGAATGGGTTGGGTATTTGACAATGTTCAACCTGTCAGACACAACTTTTTTTGATCTCCTTGAACGTAGTTCTTGGGATCTCCAGTCTGCTAGGTAGAGTTACCGTCATGCTAACTTGTCCTAGACCTTAAACTCATTTCCTTGGATGTTCTCTCAACTCTTTCTCTAGATAGGCCTTTTGTAAGTGGATCCAACATATTATCCTTTGACTTCACATAGTCAACAGTGATAATTCCATTAGAGAGAAGTTCTTTAATGGTATTATGTCTCCTTCTTATGTAGCCAGATTTACCGTTGTACATCATACTCCCTGCCCTACCTATTGCCACTTGGCTATCACAGTGTATACATACTGGCACCACTGGTTTGGGATAATAAAGAATATTTTCCAAGAAATTTTGGAGTCATTCTGCTTTTTCACCGGCGTTATCCAATGCGATAAATTCAGATTCCATTGTAGAGCGAGCAATATAAGTCTATTTGGATTATTTCCAAGAGACCGCTTCTCCACCAAAAGTAAATTCATATCCACTCATGGATTTTACTTCGTTCGATTCGGTGATCCAATTTGCATCACTATATCCTTCAAGTACCACGGGATATTTATTATAATGCAAAGCGTAGTCCTGAGTGTATTTAAGATACCCTGAAACTCTTTTCATCGTCATCCAATGAGTTTTATTAGGATTACTTGTGTACCGACTCAACTTACTTATAGCGCATTCTATGTCTAGTCGTGTATAGTTTATTATATACATTAAACATCCTAATACTCTTTTGTACTCCAATTGTGAGTCACTTTCATCTTCATTCTTTCGAACTGCAAAGCTCACATCCAATGGAGTCTTGGCAATACCAAATTCCATATACTTTAATTTGTCAAGTACCTTTTTTATGTAATGGGACTCTCACAATGCCAACCCTTGTGAAGATCTATGAATTCTTATCCCTAAGATCACATCCACAACTCCAAGGTCTTTTATATCGAACTTTCTCTCGAGCATTCATTTCATTGCATTTATTTCTGAAATGTCTCTACTGATGATCAACAACATATCATGCACATATAAACACATAATGATTTGGTGATTTGTAGTGTCTTTAATATAAACACATTTATCATATTCATTAATTTTGAATCTATTTGCCAACATAGTTTGGTCAAACTTTGCATGTCATTGCTTAGGTTCTTTTCTTAGTCCATAAAGTGACTTAACAAGTTTACACACCTTATTTTCTTTTCCTGGAACCACAAAACCCTCAGTTTATTCCATGTAAATTTCTTCCTCCAATTCTCTATTTAGGAATTCAGTTTGCACGTCCATTTGATAAATTTCAAGACCATATACCGCTGCCAAGGCAATTAATATTCGAATTAACGTTATCCTTGTTACCGGCGAGTATGTATCAAAGTAATCAAGGCCTTCTTTTTTTTAAGCTTTTTACTACAAGTCTTGCTTTGTATTTGTCAATAGTACCATCCACTTTCATTTTTCTTTTGAAGATCCATTTAGATCCTAAAGGTTTGTTTCCTGGAGGAAGATCAACCAAATCCTACGTATGGTTTCTTAAGATTGAATGATAACGCTCAATCTACAGCTCTCGTGGGAGTGTAAAGCGGTCGCTAGCAAATATAGAACCCAACTGGGTTGGGTATCGATCCCACAAGGAATAGCTTGGTCAACAAATAAGCAATGATTACTAGACTTTTAGTGCAAGTCTCGTAAGTAGGGGGGATTGTAATGTGTAACCTAAAATATTAAAGTAAAAACTGAAAATAGCAAAGTAAAAAGAAAGAATGTTTAGTATGTTGTAAAACAATGAGAATTGAAGTGTTGGGGTTATGTCCACCTTCTGAGTTATACGTCTCTATTGGCTATGAGTGTGTAGAATTCAGACATGTATGTGCTTATAGAGAATTGTATTCGATGGTAAATCCAGGCGTCTTTCGACCTATTCGAGGATTATTTCACTTTAACTCTTTCGAGCTTAAAGCGTGTCTAACGGTACGAATTCTCCAAGAGGTTAATCCAGTTACAGCACTAACTGTTTAATAGGGAATTTAGGATGGGACCCTACTACCTTGACACTATCTCTTTTCCAGACAATTAACCTTTCTTTCAAACAAGTTAAATGTTATACTGGCGTATTCTTGCGTTTGCAACCACAAAGAATTTAGATTAAGATGAAGAGAATAATGATATAAGCAGCATACGTGTCACGAACTCACAAACTCATAGTAATAGATAGTATCTCATTCGGCTTCCATAACCCCAACAGAGAAGTTTAGTTACCCATGAATGCAAAGGAGATCACGATTGACATTGTTATTATACCACAATAATGATTAATTTCGTGTAGCACAAGAGTGGTAGGCGTTTAGGCGTGAATTCCTAGGCAAAGTAACGATTCTCTTGTTGCGGAAATTAAGAATAGATGAATAGAAGAAGAAAATAGAATTAAAGGAAGAATTCAGAATTGAGAAGTAGAATGTATATTTTTATGATGAATTTAAGAATTTGAATGAATAAAAATCTCTAGCATGATAGGGTATTTGTAATACACATATCCTAATCCTACTAAGCTAATGAAATATCTAACTAAATACTACTAAGCTAATGAAATACTTAACCCAATTGTACTAGGTTAATGTACCATTATCCAAATCCAAATAAACTAATGAAATACGTAACCCAATTGTACTAGGTTAATGTATCATTATCCTAATCTAAATAAGTTACTGCAAGTCCTCAAAGTCTTCAGAAATGCTATTTTAGCCTGGGATAGATTTTCCATGCATCACTTTTGGTCCTTAGGCGTCCAAGCTTGGATTTTCTCCTTTCGTAAAGATTTATTTGGCGTCAAGTTATCCATGAAATGCTGAATTTTGCATCATTTATACCTGAAACTTTGCTAATCATGTTCGTTAGCTCACTTACAGGAAAAGGACTAAAAGTGCATGAAATATATAATTTGTTCTCAAAACTAGGCTAAAATATGGGCAAAATATATTGATATAGGCGCGTAATATCGCCTATCATCATTGAACCAATCACACTATTGAATTCCTCTTTCCAAAAGGATAAGTCCAAAGATGGCATCGCTTCCTTAAATGTTTGAGGCTCATTTTCCAAGAGAAATGTTACAAAATATGATCCAAACAAAGTTGACGTTCTTTTACGTGTACTAGGTCTTGGATTCTCATCATTATGTACATTCTCACTTGGTTCATCTTGAGGTCATTTAGACCCTCCACTAGACTGTTTATGTCTAGTTTTATACGGATAAATGTTTTCAAAGAATTCAGCGTTATCTGATTCAATTACCATGTTTTCATTAATATCTAGATGTTCGGATTTATGAACCAAAAACCAACATGGTTTACTACTTTTAGCATATCCTATGAACACGCAGTCTACCGTCTTAGGTCCTATCTTAACCCTTTTAGGCATAGGAACTTGGACCTTTACTAGATACCCCCGTACTTTGAAATATTTTAAGTTGGATTTCCTTTCTTTCCATTTTTCATAAGGAATTGATTGTGTCTTACTATAGGGAACTCTATTGAGTATTCGATTGGCTGTAAGGATAGCCTCCCCCCACAAGCTTTCCGGTAAACCTGAACTTATAAGTAAGGCATTCATCATTTCCTTCAAAGTTCAATTTTTTTCTGCAATTCCATTAGATTAAGGTGAATACAGGGTTGTATTTTGATTGACAATTCTATTCTCTACACATATTTCCATGAAGAGAGATTCATATTCTCCGTCCCTATCACTTCTTATAGTTTTGGTATTTTTCTCTAACTGATTTTCAACTTTAGTTTTGTATTGCCTAAATGCTTCTATTAATTCATCCTTACTATTTAGTAAGTAGACATAACAATATCCAGTGCAATCGTCAATAAAAGTTATGAAATACTTTTTCCCACCACGTGATGGTGTTGACTTTATATCACAAATATCATTGTGGATTAAGTCTAAGGGATTGAAATTCCTTTCAACGGACTTATACGGATGCTTAGCATACTTTGATTCCACACAAGATTGACACTTTGATTTATTGCACTTAAAATTTGACAAAACTTCTAAGTTAATCAGTTTTTGTAATGATTTGTAATTAACATGGCTTAGTTGAGATCAGTTGAGTCTATTTATAAATCATTCTAAAGACTGATCTCTAAATCTGATGATATCGTTACTGATTGACCATTGTTGAGATCAGTCCTATCTAGTGGGTAATCCCGAAGTCTATTTATAATGATAAGAAGTGACTGTATCTGACAGTCCTAAATCTATACTACTGAGCTAAATTGATTGTATCTGATAGTCCTGATTCTGTAACTGAAATTATGGGATGTATTCATCTAATCGACATACCCCATACTATGCTAACTGGGGTCCAACCTGTAACCCCAGCTGGAAGGGTATTAGTACCGCGCCACTGGTAAAGACAGCTATTGTAGAGCCAGTCCTAATCTAGCAGGTGACCCCTGGGATCAGTCCTATACATTTGAATGCGCTAACGTGTGATCCCTGAGTATGTCAGTCCTATTTAACAGGTGACATCTCGTACCTACACTGTCTACATAGTTTTGGAACTTAGGGATTATTTCTAGGGATCTCAGTCTTATCTAGCGGGTGAGTCCCCATCCTTAGGCTCTCTCGGTGCTAAATCCTACTCTCATCTGAAAGACACTAAAATGATTAATTAAACTAAGCTGATTAACTGAACTAAACTGATACTAGTGGTATTGTCTAGCTGAGCTAAACTGAATTTACTGAGTTTTGTTGACTAACAGAATGTACTGAGTTCTGAGGACTGACTGAGAATACTAAAGTTACTGAGATTGACTGGGAATACTGAGGTTACTGAATTATTGATATTTCTGAGATTTCTTGAGTCACATGACTGACTGAGTTCTATGGATCATAGATTGACTGAGAAGATCGTGAAAACATGGCATGGCTCTAGGCACACATCTAAATATTCGGGTATAAATACCCCTAGGACTCGATGAGAAGAAACTGACATAGCATGGCTTACTTAAATACATGACCAACAACACAATTCATAAGTCATATATTGAAGCACTTCATCAAGCATGTGATATACATAAACTTGTACAAACATGGAGATTTCATAATATCATGCTAGTTGGGCACTTTTCCTTCATATCGGCATTTAATAAAACACATGATAGGCATAATATTTGTAGACACCATTATACAACAATTACATATCATGATTCAACATCTAATTTCATCATCCTAGGGTTTAATCATAGGTTCACATGAATATACATCTATACAATCAATTCCACATAACATTAATCACCCAACATGGATTTGAATTCAATTGATCATTCTCAACATAAACAAAATAAACCCAACATGAAGTTCATAAAGAAAATCTAAAATCTTGACTTTAGAAAAGGGATTCTTAGGCTTCATGGATGAAAGAATTCCATGAATGAACACTATGCATACCTTAGTTCGTGATTTCATGAAAATTGACGATGAAACCTTCTTGAATTTGAATCCCCGATAGAAACCCTAGCTTGTTCTTGAGAGAAACTTGAGAGAAACTAGTATATTTTGGGTGAAGAATGGCTAAATCACGTGTTATTGGGTTTAAATAGGGTAGGAAATTGACCCTTTTAACCCTTGGACGCGTCTTTAATTTTTGAGAAAATTTCTCGATTTTCATCCTTGGCGCGACGCGCCTATCGCGCTAAGTCACTAGAAAGTGAAAAATGGGAAATTGCACGGTAGCGCGATGCGGAGCTATCGCGCTGCCACCTTGTCTGTGATCTAAAAGTTTGGCGCGATGTGCCATTATCGCGGAGCAATACTGGAAATTGACAATTGCCATTTGAGCTATCTCCGCGACGTGCTGAAGGCTTAGGTGATACACTGTCTCACTAAAAAGGCTCTAACTCTTCACCTGGGTGTTGAATTTGGGCGAATTTGGTATCGATGGAAATCTTATTCGATTCTCTACATGATAAAAAGTGAAAATATTGAAAATACCATATGTACAAAAGTGGATTAATCTTTCAAAAAAAGCTTCTAACATTCTTGGAAAACTTTTCAAGCTAGGAAAAGTATGGGGTATTACAATACAAGACATTGTTAAGTGTCAACACTTTTCCAGAAGTCATCTTTAAGCACATTTTTATTGTTCCTTCCACTTTTACAGTAGCGGAGTTTGCCATGTAGATCTTCTCTTCTACTTGAGACGGAGCAAACGTCGAAAACAACTTCTTGTTAGAACAAACATGGTGGGTGGCACCAGAGTCCATCCACCATTCTCAAGGATTTCCCACCAAATTGCATTCGAAAAGCATAGCACATAAATCATCCATTTCTTTCTTAGACTCAGCCAGATTTGCTTGGTCCTTCTTTTTCCCTTTCTTTGGGGCACGACAATCCGTAGACTTATGGAAAATCTTGCTACAGTTAAAGGACTTTCCCTTGAACTTCTTCTTGGGTTGATTGCTTTTATTTCAAGCTTTCTTTTGTTTTATAGAGTTGTTTTGGTTATCTTCTACAATGTTTGCTCCACTCATTGCAGAATTGTCTCTTGACCTTTTTCCGCAGCCTTATTATTTTTTTCAATGCGTAGTCATACAATCAGATCTTTGACTGATATCTTCTTACATTTGTGTTTTCAAATAGTTTTTAAAGTTTTCCACATAGGTGGTAGCTTATTTATTATTGTTGCTACTTGAAATGCTTCATTCACAATCAAACCTACAATAAAGTTCATGTGAATACCAAGAACATTTTTAAATTGTTCAATAATGGTATTTTTCAAAATCATACCTTTCGCTAGTAAATCATAGATGATCACTTGCAGTTCCTGCACTTGAGAAACAACAGACTTGTTGTCTATAATTTTGTACTCCAGGAATCGTGTAACAAAGAATTTTTTAGTTCTGGCATCCTCCGTCTTATACTTCCATTCTAGTGATCCCCGTAACTCTTTTGCAGTCTTGGTTCCACTATACACATTGTAAAGGTCATCTTAGAGACTACTCAAGATGTAATTCCTGCAGAGGATATCTGAGTGCAAGCCTCCACAATCACGAAGTATTCTTTTTCAGGGGTTCTCTCGTGCACCTCCGGAGCTTTCTCAACTGTGAACCTTTGAAGACAGAGAGTCGTGAGGTTCGAGAACATTTTTTTCTACCATCTCTTAAAGTCAATACCCAAAAACTTTTCGGGTTTCTCCACTGGTGCCATAGCTTGCGGAGCATTAGTACGACTCATTATGGAAATACTAGTTGCCGCCATAGTCATTCCAACATCATGCATTTGACTATCAGTAGTCATTTTCTGTCACCACAAGATAGTACCATTAGTATATCAAAATACTTATTAAAAAATTGCAGCAACTTTAAACACTTCTTGTTTATAGTTTAACGCTGAAGTTTTTATGACTTTCAATCGTTAACCGAGTGATCTTTAACTTTTGATAAAGATTTTATGTCTTCAAATCACTAGTTAAGTTCAAACGGAGTAGAAAGCTTAAAGCTTTAATCTCAAAAAACAAGCTATACAGATTCTGAAAGTGTATTATTCCTTCAGATTGTTATTTGTCGACGTTTTTGGGTACAAGAATCTGTATATATACATGCAACAATAACTTTACCACAATTTTAAGTCTAAGACTAGAACACTTATAAAGTTGCTTAAGACCTTTAACACAAGATTATAAATAATCTATCCAAGAAGTATGTTAATTTTTAGAAATGAGATGAAATCCTTAAGGAACAATAAACCCCTCATTGTACCCGAGGTTATGGAATTTTTCTCGAGGGATAAAATGGCCAAACAAACCAACTGTAGCGGTATCTCAAACAATTGGAATCTCTTCGAACTCACTCAACGATTTGATTGATCACACGGAATGTGTTTAAAGACAAGAAGAGTTTGTATATTCAGAAAAAAAAAATTATTCTTAAACCTATGGATGAAAACAGGTTTATATAGCCATCAGGTGCCTCTTCTGAAAGGTGGCAATGGTTCGCTTAAAATGTGTGACCTTTCTGGAAAATCATGTCTATTCGTCCAAAGAATGCTTTTTTTTCGGACAGGCATACCATTTCATGAATCAGTGTGTCATTTCGTTGAAGGGTTGCATCCCCTCCGAAGCATCAATTCACTTCTGCATTGCATTTCGAAACAGTGTTTCCGCTACTGCATGCATGCATATAAATAGAGGATCAAAACACAGAAACAATTTGTTGCATTTTTTTCTATTGGTATTTTCGAATTAAATTTTTGTCAAATAAACTTTATCCAAAAAGATAGATCTCATCGATCGATCATTTGACAAAATCCAAAGCTGAAGCTGAGCGAGCAACGACGGCATGAGGCACCATCTTGTTCTTGCCTCACTATCCATGTGGAGTAAGTTCTTATTATAAATACTTGAAAGTTTCCTTGTCCCACCAATGTGAGAGAATTAGTGAACTTTCCCTTAAAAGAGTACACTTTTCATTTTAGTGTCTCTTTTTCTCTCCATTATTTTTGCTCCATTTTCCATTCACATTTTTCATACATATTGAAACCAACAGATTCCCACTTTCAATTCTTATAGGTTTTAAAGTACTTAAATTTTTCCCAAAACTCTACTTCTATAAAATGCTTTCGATTTTAATTTACTCCATTTTTTCTCTCAGCTTTATTTTTTGGTTGCCTTCCTCTTTTGCAGTTGTATTAATTGTTACTGTTCTTGTTTCTTTTTGTTTCTAGAAATTTTGGTTTTAAGACTTTTTGGTACTTATCTTTCAGGTTGACTACTAACAATAACCTTCTCTGGCACATTATATTGGTGTTTGTTTGTAGTAGAAACGAATCTCTAGCTATTCTTGTGATATTGAAGATTTGAATTTTCAAAGAGGTAATTAATTGTTATTATGAAGAATATAACGAATCTCTACTATTTTCTTATTTTGATTCTGATTAAATTCATCCTTTTGCAATATTCATTATCATTGTTCTTTATGTTTTTCTTGGCTTTGCTTTGAAAGTTGACCTACAATCCAACATTAAAAAGGTATGCATCTCACATCTTTTTTCTTTTTAGCATATGGTCTTGATCCAGTAAATACTTATTGTTCATATTTATTTGTAATCAATTTGTTGTTTTGAATTATTGTGCTTTTGTTTTTCAATCGATTTTGTTTGTTTGAATGTATGTCTTGGATTTGATTGTTTGGTTCCCTTTATTTTTCATATTTTTAGTAATTGAAGTCCCTAAATAGATGATAATGTTTTCAAGGATAGGCCAAAGCTGTGACAATAAACGAAATTTGTTGCGAAGAAGTATTTTATTAATGAGGCGAAGCCTGGCTCAAAGTATCCATTTAAGGGGTCGTTTGTTGCGGGTTAGAAGTCACTGATTCACGTATTAAAATCAGTATACTAATACATTTAAATAGCGGAGAACTCTTGCTTTATCTTTGAATGACTCAAAGACTGTTGTGAACAAACTACATCACATACATGTTGAGCGTCTTAGTAGAGGTTGTCATACCGATAGTCTAGCTTCTTATTCTCAAAGTTTCCACCACACCTTTCCTTGTGTTTTATGTAGACTTCCATACGCACCATTGTTCCTTAGATATGACGACCTATATGGATACAAAATGTTCATATAGCTTGCTCCTTCTAATTTGACATTCGAGGTTAGTGGATTGATTATTTGTGTACTGACGGATCTGACAACTTTTTACTGTTAGTTAGATACCAATAAATGTAGCATGAGATTTGTGATTTATAAGATATAAAATTGATACATATACTTTTTCTTTGAATCGAAAAGATATAAACTGGTTAGAGATGAAATGATAAATCTGCGTAAATGAAAATATATTTGAAGAAAAAAAAAAGTACACATATATAATATTGGTTCAAAGAAGTAGGCATAATAGAATGAAATTCTTGTTGTTTGCAGTAAATGAAAATGCACTAGCTTCTATTAGTATTTTAAGTTTGATACGACATAGACATGTGATCTGCAATAACTCCTTCTTCTCATTAAGTGTAATTTCACACGTAAGATTTGGAGATGATAGTGTGTATGTAGACCTTATCGACCTTGTCCCTCACAAGTGAGATCTGAAGATGATAGAGTGTATGCAAACCTTATCCTTACCTCACAAGTGAGGTCGGAAGATGGTAGAGTGTATGTAGACCTTATCCCTACTTTGGAAAGGTAGAGAGACTTTTTTCACGATCCTTAATTAGCTCAAGAAAAGCTTCTTAGAAACGGGGACTCTTGAAAGTCGTTATTAAGGGACTCTTCAAAGTTGTTATTGAGGCTATTTCTTCGAAGCACGACTCCTGAAAAATTTAACATCCTTCCGTGAGTATAGAATGTTGAGAAGGAAAATGTAGGAGAGAATCTGGAGGTGAATAATTGGGATAAGAAAATTGTTGTGAGAGATCAACGAGCAACAATATCCTTCAAAAGAAACAAAGGAAAATTTAAAAAAAAAAAAAAAAAAAACAATCTCTGGAGAGTAAATTGATTTGCAGCACCGGTCAATGCTAACAGCGTTGTAGATGGACAAAATCTCACATACAATGAAAGGTGGCTATTCGGACCTCAACACTCTGCCTGATAGCGGAGACTAACGACGTTTAAGCATAGGTTGTTGAAATGGATGCTTAATTTGTGCATTTTCATCGGTTGACATGTACTGTACAGAATAATTAAAGAGTTTCGTAGCAAACTGTCTCTCAATTTTGAAATTGGTAACATATATTTCTCCTATGATCAATATTGCTCTTTGTGATTTACTTTAATAAATTTAATTTATTTATTGCAGTAAGATGCTTGTAGCGTATAATCTTTTCATACCATTTGACTTCTTTGCAATATGTCTCATTGTATATATATACTCCATCTCTTTGGATTGAGGGAGCTATCTTCAGAAATTTATACGAATCGTTATATGTAATTCTTTATTTTTCTTTTAAATAATTTTGATTGTTATTTATTATGACTTGTAAAAAACAAAATTTATGTAATTTTCATATATATAAATTCTATTTTAAAAACCTACAAATTTTATATTCGAATTTTTAAGATTCAGCAATCTGCTGGACATGAATTTTTTCAAGGAAATAGATCATCGATAATGGATGTGCACTGATTGAGTGAGGGAAAGAAGCTCAAAGTATTTGAAATACAATATTTATTTATATAATTTAAATACACATGAAATGCACGTACATATACACTAGTATATATTAAAAGTGTGAAGGATCTTAGAAATATTGTTTGAATATTTTATCCTTCATTAAAAGTCATTGTTTTAAACAAAATCGTCTTTTCACTATTTTTTTCTAATATTTAAGAGTTAAAAAGTAATTAAATATATTTTTGGTAAAATCTTTTCTTATTAGAAGTCATCAGAATTAATGATTTTTCCTAATATTTAAGTGTTGAAAATTAATTAAATATATTTATGGTAAAACTTTTCCTTATTAGAAGTCATCAGAATTAATGATAATTAAAACTTTTTCCATTAGTTTAATAATTCTAAATTAACTAAATTTGATTTTAAGAAGATTTGAAAAATCTAAAATAAATAGAAAGCGTTAGAATTAATAACAAAAATTTATGAAGTACCAAATTTTAAAAGTTTTAAGTACGTTATAAGAATGTAGTTAATGATTTTGTAAAGATTAGGAAAAAAAGTAACCATACCACAAATACGGTTTTTTTTTTAAATATTTAAGTGTTGAAAATTAATTAAATATATTTATGGTAAAACAGAAGCCATCAGAATTAATGACAACTAAAATTTTTCCATTAGTTTAAAAATTCTAAATCAACTAAATTTGATTTTAAGAAGATTTGAAAAATCTAAAAATAACTATAAAAGCGTTAGAATAAGAAAATTTTAAGTAGTACCAAATTTTAAAGTTTTAATTACATAATAAGAATGTAATGAATGATTTTGTAAAGATTTGACTATAAAAATAAGAAAAGATTTTAAATATAGAAAAACAAAGAAAAATAATCATACAACAAATATAGTTCAAATTGATGTGTCTCTCTTAACCTCCGGCAGCAAGGGAAAGAGGTGCTGCATGAAAAATGCAAAAGTGATGATCGATCAACCACTTGAAACTTCTGGTGTTAATATATATATATATATATATATATATATATATATATATATATATGCGCTTACACTAAAATATATTTTTATGTTTACATTATTATATTAAAATGCAAACGATATTTGAAAAGTGAGTTGAACTTTTTACACTTCACTAAAAATCTCCGCAATAGACAAAATCATTCAATTTTAAATAATCAAACGTTACAGGTGCGAGGCACGTGTGGTTAAACTACTATATATATATATATATATATATATATATATATATATATATATATATATATATATATATATATATTAAAAGTGTGAAGACCCTTATAAAAGGGATTTGAACTTTTTGTCATTCATTAAAAGACTTTTCTTTAGACAAAACTGTCTTTTCACTATTTCTTAAAAATTATTATTTAATTATTTTTTATTATATTAACTAGATTTCCTAAAATATATGGAGCTCCTAAAATATATAGTAGGGGAATTAACTAATATTTTTCTTTTTCTAAAATATATGGGACTCTTAAAATATATGGTAGGAGAATTAATTAATATTTTTCTTTCTACTGTTCAATTAAAAAAATACTCCTAAAATAAGAATCTATTAAGAAAATACTTCTATAAATATTGAGATGTATGTTAAACTAGAGAACAAACCGATTTGCCTATTGGGAGAATATGATTGATGTTCATCTAACTTGATTCGATTGCATGTCTAAATTGGTGGATGCTTAATCTTCTAACCCTTAACTTATTCACTGTTTTTGTCAGCACAATCGAATTTAACATGTGTGTGTATATATCTTCTTTGTTTTCATTCAAATCATTCTTTAGGGTCAAAATTTTTGCTCAGACAAGAATTAGTTAGATCAAAACTGAAGATTCGTAATCACTATTATATTATTTTTTTTATTGTTTATAGGTCGTAGATGAATGTCGGTTGACTTTGAAGAATTTATTGTGTAAAAGTTAGGTTTAATTATATTATTTTGATATCTTTATTATCTTATTGTTTTATTTTTATTACAGATGCTAGATAAATGTGGGTTGACTTTGAAAAAAAAAATTAGGTAAATGTTAGGTTTAATTGTATTATCGTAATATCTCTATTAGTTTGTTATTTTGTGGTAGTTTACAATTCGTAGATGAATATCGATCGGCTTTAAAAAAAAAATTGTGTGTAAAAATTTAAGTTTAATTCTATTATTTCGATATCACTTTTATCGTATTATTTTGTTGCAATTTACCGGTGATAGGTAAATGTTAGTCGACTTTGAGGAATTTTCTTATGTAAAGGTTAGGTTTAGTTGTATTATTTGATATCTCTATTATTATATTATTTTCTTATTTTATACAGGTGGTAAATAAGTATTGGACGACTTTGAGAAAATTTTGGTGAGTAAAGATTAGATTTAATTGTATTATTTTGATACCTCTATCATTGTATTGTTTTGTTGCAATTTACAGATACTAGATCAATGTCGATAGACTTTTAAAAATATTTTTGGGAAAGGTTAGGTTTAATACATAAAATCTCCATCTTTACATACTCAAAAGATATTAAATTTAATTATTATATTCATCTTTATTATTTAAAAAAATATCCTATTTAGTGTAATGTTTGAACTCATTAAAGTGAGGTATACACTACTAAAAAAAGGCCAAAAAGCCATGCAAACAAAGTGACGAACTGTGTCGCTTTAAAGAGCAACGAGAAAAGCGACAAAGTCTGTAGCTTTTATAGTTTCATTTTAATTTTTATTTATTTTTTATTAAAATCGACAGCCAACGTCTTAATATTCTTCTCTTTTTTTGCAGATTATTGTGCCAACTAATTAAAAAATAATTTATAATTTTTTTAATAAATATGACGGATAGCATCGTAATTTATTTAAAAATAATAATAATTATTTCTTTAAAAAAGCGAAGTAGTCCGTCGATTTTTAAATTTGATTTTTACTTTTGTTTATTTTTATTAAAAGTGACGGAAAATGTAGCTATAATTTTTATTTTTTAAAATATTAATTCTAGAAAAGAGACGTTATCCATCGCAATTTGTAATTATTCTTTATTTTATACAAAAAGAGACGGACATCGTCTCTTTTGTTAAAACTGAATAAAAATTAATTTTTTGAAAAGCGACGTTGTCCATCTGTTTTTAAATTTAATTTTTATTTTTGTTTATTTTTATTAAAAGCGACGGACAACGTCGCTATAGTTTTTATTTTTTAAAATATTAATTCTAGAAAAGAGACACTGTCCATCGCAATTTATAATTATTTTTTATTTTTTTTAATTTTTATAAAATGCGACGGACAGTGTCACTTTTGTTAAAACTAAATAAAAATTAATTTTTTTGAAAATCGAAGTTGTCCGTCACTTTTTAAATTAAAATTCTATTTTAATTTATTTTTATTAAAATCGACGGACAACGTTGCTATAATTATTTATTTTTAAAATATTAATTATAGAAATCAACGTTATTCGTCGTAATTTTTAATTATTTTTTTATTTTTTATATTTTTAAAAATAAATAAAAAATTAACTTTATGAAAATGACACTTTCCGTCGATATTTGATATTTTAATTTTACTACTAAATAAATAATTTTTATATATTAAAAAATTTAGTGTATTCAATTATATATTGAATACATTGATATCATACGATCGACTGATCAAGAAAATAATATACTGTTGAAGTTATAATATAATAATATAAGCTAAATTAAACGATAATTTATCATTATATATATGAAATACGTTGTATTACGAGGTAATATACATGTGTGTGATGTATCTAGTACATATTATGAAATTTATAGTCAATCAACTATATATATTGAATACATTGATATCATACGATCGATTGATAAAGGTAATAATATATTGTTGAGGTTATAATATAATAATGTAAGCTAAATTAAGCGATAATTCATCAGAGTAAAATAAAATACGTTGTATTGTGAGGTAATATACTCGTATATGTGATGTATATAGTATAAATATGTATCTCTCGTATGGTGATGTATATAGTAGTTAAAAGCTAGCTAATTGAATCTATATACGTTAACATCATATGATCGAGGTAATAATACACTATTGAAGTTATAATAATGACGCTAATTAACCGACAACTCATCATAGTAATACGTTGTATTAACGTAATCAAAATCTCTAATTCAATCTTGTTTTAACCCAATTTCCAATCCCAATTTGACTCATCTCCTCAATTTTAATCTCAACCGTTCATCATATTTGATCAACGGTAAATATTAAAATCAATTTTCACTATTAGTCAGTGGCATGGCGTGCCACAAGAGGAAATGACATTTGGTAATTTCAAGTAGGTTTCCGCGATTATGGCGCGTCGCACCAGCACTCAAATTCAGAATTTCCCTTTTTCCAGTGTCTCAGCGCAATTTCCCCCGCGTCGCGCCAAAGTTTTAGGTCACGAAGAAAGGGTCAATGTGATGGCTCCGCATCGTGCCATCCCTCAATTTCCCAATTGTCAATTTTCAGTGACACGGCGTGATAACACCGCGTCGCGCTAGAGGCCCAATTCGGAAAAATTTTACTGAAATTAAATAACGCATCCAGGGTTAAGAAGGTCAATTTCCTACCCCTATTTAAACCCAAAAACATGTGATTTAGCTATTCCTCACCCAAAACATACTATTTTCTCTCAAGTTTCTCTCAAGAACAAGATAGGGTTTCTATTGCAGATTCAAATTCAAGAAGGTTTCACCATCAATCATTATGAAATCAGGAACTAAGGTATGCATAGTATTCATTCATGGACTCCTTTCGTCCATGAAGCCCAAGAATCCCTTTTCTAAATTCAAGTTATGAATTTTCTTATGAAGTTCATGATTGGGCTGCTTTTGTTCATGTTGATAATGAGTAATTGAATTATTTTCCATGAATGAGTGTTAAATTCCATATGGGTTGATTTGTAATGGTATAGATTCATGAAACCCTAGGACTAAACCCTTGAATGATTATATTGGAATTGAATCACGACAGTTAATTGTTATGATGTTGTTTATACATTCTATGCCTACTATGCATTTGGTTGAGTGCCTAGATGAAGGGAAAGTGTCTAATTATCATGATATCAGGAAATCCCCATGTACGTACAAGCTTATGCCTATCACATGTTTGATAAAATGCTTTATTAAATGTATTATGATGATGATTATGTATTCAAGTAAGTAATGCTTTGTTAGTTTCCTTTCATCGAGTCCTGGGGGTACTTGTACCCGAAACATTAGTTGTGTACCTATATCTATGTCAAGTTTTCACGACACTCTCAGTCAAGCTATGAATCCTTAGACTTCAAATAGTCATATAACTCGGGAAAAATCTCCATGATCTCATGACTCAATCAGTTGTCAGATATCAGTAATATTCTGTCAGTCAACGGAACTTAGTAACTCAGCTCATGTTTAGTTCAGTAAATCATGTTCAGTGTCTATTCAGATGGGAGTAGGAATTAGCACCGAGTGAACCTAAGGATGGGGACACACACTATCAAATGAAGGTGTGATCCTTAGAAGTCATCCTTGTGTTCCAAAACTATATAGCCAACATAGGTTGAGACATCAACATTGTCCGATGAGGGTTGATGAGGTGGATAAGCACTATCAGATCAGGGCCCCACCATTCTCTTTTGGGGACACTATCAGATAAGGGTCACCCACAGCTTGTCCTTACTAGTGGTGCGGTATTGACACCCTTCCAATTGGTGTTACAGATTGTACCCCAAATCAGCCATAATGGTATATCAGGGGTATGTCGGTTAACTACCTTCCATAGTTTTAGTACTAGTCTCAGTAAAAGAACTTAGATAGTTCTTCAGATTCAAGACTGTCAGATACAGTAAGGAACTCAGATAGTTCCATTCGATTCAGGACTGTTAGATATAGTCACCCATGTTATCAGTTATATTCAGATACAGTTATTTATGTTATCAGTTATATCAGTTATTAGTATGTTATGTCATCAGTATTCAGATAAAGACCCTCGGGAATTCATTGATCAAGTTTAGAAAGTGACAGGCATCATGGGGTGACTACTGTTGAGAATGCTGAGTTAGACGCATACCAGTTACAGGATGTGTCTTATACTTGGTTCAAATAGTGGAAGTCAAATAGGTCAGATGATGCAGGTCCCATAGAGTCAGAGGAGTTTGTCACTGCATTATTAGACAGATTCTTTCCCCAAGAGCTTAGAAAGGCTAAGGTACTAGAATTCATCAACCTCAGGCAGGGCAATATGATGGTGAAAGAGTATTCTCTAAAGTTTACTCAATTAGCCATATATGCCTCTCATGTAGTTGCAGACAACAGAGCCAAGATGAGTAAGTTTGCTTCAGGGGTAAATGATAGCGTGGTTAATGAGCGCAGATCCACCATGCTAAATAGTGACAAGACTTTAACCAGACTTATGACCCATTCTCAGTAGATAGAGAAGCAGAAGATTAAGCAGAGGGAAAAGCAGAATAAGAAAGCTCGGACAGGTAGCTTCAATTTTAGTCAGTCTAAATCAGAAGGAGGAAATCGTTCTCAGTTTCATCCTAAGTCATTAGTTCCAGCTCCTTCTTCAGCCAGTGCTCCAGCTCCTAAGTTCAGAGATAGAGTGCTAGGCTCTAAGTTTCAGGGCAGTGTCAGCAATGACCAAATTAATCCCCTTTGTTAGACTTGTGGTAAGAACCACCAGGGTACTTGCAGAGCTGGCAGCGATGGCTGTTTCGATTGTGGGAAGCCAGGCCACAGAGTCAGAGACTGCCCTCAGTCAGGTTATCAGAGTCATCTCTGCTCCTCATCTCAATCCAATTGCTTGAATCAGCAGGGTGCCACCACCAGTGCTACTAGAGGGCAATGCCCAAATAGACTATATGCTCTTCAGACCCAAAAAGATCAGAAAAATTATCCTGATGTAGTTACTGGTACGTTACATATATTTTATATGCATGTTTATGCTTTACTAGATCCAGGAGATTCTTTGTATTTTGTTACTCCCTATAAATCAGTTAATTTCAGAATCAGTCCCAAAATTCTAGCCAAGCCCTTCTCAGTCTCTACCCTAGTGGGCAAAACCATCATAGCCTGGTGGGCATACAAGAACTTCCCGGTTATGATATTTTAGAAAGTCACTTCAGCAGACTTAGTCGGATTAGAGATGACTAATTTTGATGTAATTCTTATCATATATTGGCTTCATTCCTGCTATGCCACAGTCGACTGTACAAACAGAATAGTCCAATTTAAGTTTCCAAATAAACCCATCCTTGAGTGGAAGGGTAGTGTATCCTCTTTCAGGGGCCAGCTTATTTCCTACCTTCGGACAAGGAAAATGATATCTAAAGTATGTGCGTATCATTTTGTTTGAGTTAAGGACACTAGTTCTAAAACTCCCAGCCTTTAATCAGTCCCAGTAGTGAATGAATATTCAGATATCTTTCCCGAATATCTTCTAAAAATTCCTCCCAAAAAGGAAATAGATTTTGGTATTGATCTTCTTCCATATACTTAACCTATCTCTATTCTGCTATGCAGAATGGCACCATCAGAACTCATAGAATTGAAAGAATAGTTGAAGGATCTCTTAGATAAGGGATTCATCATACCCAGCGCTTCCCTGTGGGGTGCACCAATCTTATTCGTATGCAAGAAAGACAGTTCTCTCAGAATGTGCATTGATTTAACTCAATAATGTCACGGTCAAGAACAAGTATACTCTTCCTAGAATCGATGACTTGTTTGACCAACTTCAGGGTGCCAGCTATTTCTCTAAGATAGACCTCAGATCCGACTTTCATCATCTCAGAGTTAAGAGAAAGAGACATTCTAAAAATAGCTTTTCATACTCGGTATGATCACTTTGAATTCTTAGTCATATCATTTGTACTTACCAATGCCCCAGCAACTTTCATGGACTTGATGAACTGCGTGTTTAAGCAGTACTTGGACATGTTCGTCATAGTCTTCATAGATGATATTCTGGTCTATTCTCGCACTAAGCGTGATCATGCAGACCATCTCAGAATAGTACTTCAGAATCTCAGAGATCATCATCTATTCGCCAAATTTAGTAAGTACAAAATTTGGCTAAATTCAGTAGCATTCCTTGGTCATATTATTTCTAGTGATGGCATTAAAGTTGATCCTTAAAAGACCGAAGCAGTAAAAAACTAGCCAAGACCTGTCTCTCCATCAAATATCAGGAGTTTCTTGGGTTTGGCTAGCTATTATAGATCGTTTATTAAAGGATTTTCATCTATTGCATCCTCTATGCCCAGATTGACTCAGAAGAAAGTCAAGTTTTAATGGTCAGACCCTTGCAAGAAGAGTTTACAGGAGTTGAAGACTCGATTTACCTCAGCCCCAGTATTAGATCTTCTAGTTTGTTCAGATGGTTTTGTGGTGAATTGTGATACATATGGAGTAGGTTTGGGTTGTTTCCTCATCTAGCATGGTAATTTTATAGCCTACGCCTTCTGAAAGCTTAAACCCCATGAGAAAAATTATCCTACTCATGATCTTCAGTTAGCAGCCGTAGTCTTTGCCTTGAAGATTTGGAGGCATTATCTCTATGGAGTTCATGTAGATGTCTTCACAGATCACAAGAGTCTCCAGTATGTATTTTCTCAAAAAGATCTCAATTTTTGTTGGAGAAGGTGGTTAGAGCTCTTGAAAGATTACGACATGAGTTTTCTCTATCATCCGAGCAAGGCCAACGTAGTGTCCGACTCTCTCATTATGCTATCCATGGGTAGTTTTTTTCATGTGGAGTATAGTAAGAAGAAGTTAGCTCAAGAAGTCCATCATCTTGCCAGACTAGGCATTCGCTTAGTCGATTCTTCAGAGGGTGGTGTATTGTTCAGAGTAGTTCAGAATTATCTCAAGTTTCTGAGGTAAAAGAAAAGCAAGAAAGAGATCCCAACCTTATCAAGTTGAAAGAGTCAGTTCAGGATCAGAAATTAGTGGTTTTCTCCCAAAGGAGAGATGGTGTTTTGCGTTGTCAGGGTCTTTTCTGTGTTCCAGGTGTAGACGACTTAAGGCAGTCAATTTCTGTAAAAGTGCATGGTGCATGCTACTCTATTCATCCAGGGACCACAAAGATGTACCAAGACTTGCAGGAAATCTATTGGTGGAGTGGGATGAAAAGAGACATTGCAGAGTTTGTGGCTAAGTGCTCTACATGTCAGTAAGCTAACATAGAGCATCATAAGCCTAGTGGGTCCATGCAGGAGTTTAGTATTCCTAATTGGAAGTGGGAAGTTGTGAACATGAACTTCGTGATGGGTTTGCCTCAAACTTGTCATCAGCATGATTCAGTCTGGTTCATTATATATAGAATGACCGAATCAGCTCATTTCCTTCTAGTTCATACCTCTTATTCAGTCGAGGATTATGCTAAAATCTATATCAAGGATTTGGTCAGATTGCATGGTGTTACTTCATCCATTATCTCAGACAGAGGTACCCAGTTCACCTCTCATTTCTGGAAAGCATTCCAAAAGGGTCTCGATATCCAAGTTTATCTCAGTACAGCCTTCCATCCTAAGACAGATGGTCAAGCAGAAAGGACCACTTGCCTTTGATTGAGTTTGCATATAACAACAACTATCATTCCAGTATTCAAATGGCTCCATTCGAAAATCTCTATGGTAGGAGATATAGATCTCTAATTGGTTGGTTCGAAGTTAGTGAGGTCTGAGTCATAGGTCCTGACTTAGTATTCGACGCCTTAGAAAAATTCTAGTTAATTAGATAAAGACTACGGACTACTTAGAGCTGATAGAAGTCTTATATAGTTGTTTGTATAAAAGATCTATAGTTTGAGGTTGGTGATCATGTCTATCTAAAGATCTCTCAAATGAAGGGAGCAAAGAGATTTGGCAAGAAGGGAAAGCTCAGTCCCCGATATGTCGGTCCCTTCAAGATTTTCAGTTGTTTCGGAAAGGTAGCTTATGAGCTCGAATTGCCTTCAGATCTAGCCTCGGTTCATCCAGTCTTCCATGTCTCTTTACTCAATAAGTGTATAGGTGACCTACCAGTCGTAGTCCCTATTCAGAGCATTGATGTTCAGAACAGTCTCTCTTATGAAGAGATTCCAATCAAAATCTTAGACTATCAGACTTGTAGATTGAGGAACAAATCCCTCTAGTAAAGTTCTTTGGAAAATCAGTCCGTCGAGGGAGCTACTTGGGAAGCAGAAGCAGACATGCATACCAAGTATCCTCACCTCTTCTCTTCTAACTCAGATCAAGCTCAAGGTAATAGTTCTCCTTAAGCTTACTCAATTTCATGATCAGTGTTCATCACAAACTTGGTATTCAGTTTCATGTTCATGTTCCCAGTATAAACTTGGTATCAAGTACCATTGCATATTCAGTAATGCATTCATGTATCAGCTCAGTTATATAATTATGCATCAAAAATGCATTCTCATTGTAAGAAACTTAGTTCCTCGAAACATTCAGTCATGCATTCATGAATCAGTTACACATGCATCAGATATGCATGTTCAGTATGTTATGTTCATCTTGTCAGTAATGAGATCATGTTCCAGTTATTTATGTTCACTTTATGTTCAACTTATTGTTTTCCCTCTCAGTCAGTCTCATTCGAGGATGAATGTTCTCAAGGGGGAGATATTGTAATACCCCAAAGATTTCTAGAAAATTTTATCCCAAGAATGCCTAGTATTATCTTCTAAAGTGAAGGATAATTATTCTATGAGGAATTTTCAAAATTTTCACTTTTTGTCATGTAGAAAATTCAATAAGCTTTCCATTGATATATGAATCGCTTGAATCCGATAACCGGGTAAGAAGTTATGACTATTTTAAGCTCCCATTGTAAAACAACGCCACATTAGTCAATGGAGCATCGCGCCACAAGAGGAAATGGAATTTGGCAATTTCTAGTAGGTGTATGCGATTATGAAGCATCGCTCCAACACTCAAATTCAGAATTGTCCTTTTTCCAGTGTCTCAACGCGGTTTCCCCTGCGTCGCGCCAAAGTTTCAGGTCACGAAGGAAGGGGAAACGCGATGGCTCCGCATCGCATCATCCCTCAATTTCTCAATTGTCAATTTCTAGTGACACGGCGCGATAACGCCGCATCGTACTAGGGGCCCATTTTGGGAAAATTTTACTGAAATTAAATAATGCATCCAGGGTTAAAAAGGTCAATTTTCTACCCCTATTTAAACCCAATAACACGTGATTTAGCTATTCTTCACCCAAAATATACTATTTTATCTCAATTTTCTCTCAAGAACAAGCTAGGGTTTCTATTGGAGATTCAAATTCAAGAAGGTTTCACCATCAATCTTTATGAAATCACATACTAAGGTATGCATAGTGTTCATTCATGGACTTCTTTCATCCATAAAGCCCACGAATCCCTTCTCTAAATTCAAGTTATGGATTTTCTTATGAAATTCATGATTGGGTTGCTTTTGTTCATGTTGATAATGAGTAATTGAATTGTACTCCATGAATGAGTGTTAAATTTCATATGGGTTGATTTGTAATGGTATAGATTCATGAAACCCCAAGTCTAAACCCTTGAATGATTATATTGGAATTGAATCTCGATAGTTAATTTTTGTATGATGTCGTTTACACATTCTATGCCTACTATGTGTTTGGTTGAATGCCTAGATGAAGGTAAAGTGTCTAATTAGCATGATATCATGAAATCCCCATGTACGTACAAGTTTATGCCTATCACATTGTCACGCCCCAAAATCCCATCGGGCCGGACTGGCATCCGAAGCTAAGAAGGCCCGGGAGAACCCGTTCAAATACCTATACTTTCACTTACATGTCACCAAAAATTTGGACAGCACTTCATTGCATATAGAAGGATCTAACTACCTATATCAGCACAAATATATATATATAATACTTGGCCGTCGGGGCCACCACATATACAGATATTATATAAACTTCCATGACTTTACCCTTCCTTATGTCTACAAAGCCTCTAGGATATACATGATATAACTAGGGTCGGGACAAACCCACGCCCACACACGACTCCTGTACAATAACAAAACATAAGGAACCGACTCGGAAAAGCTCCGAAGCAAACTGGAGCTCACCAACAAGAGTTGTATGACCTGGCTCCTACTTGTGCGGTGTATGAGCTGAGGTACCTATGCCTGCAGCATGAAATGCAGGTCCCCGTGGGGGACGTCAGTGCGAAATATGTACTGAGTATGTAAAGCTGTAGATAATCACATATGATATAGGAGCTCAATATAAATCAGAAACAAGTGAATAAATCGTAATAGGAGTGGACCACACTTACTAGAACTTGTGACAACCTGTACATTGCATTTATTCAATCACTTTACCTTCGTTCTTATCATATTTGTAATCATTACTGTACTGTAATATGACCATTAGTCTGCCTCCAGTACATATCAACTGGGATCGACCCATGCTAGGCTTATGCCCCTGGGATACCACCCATAAACACATAAATAGGGATCGACCCATGCTGGCTTATGCCCTTGGGATACCACCCGATAAAAGAGAACTTCCATCACTTAGTTCAATTAATCTTTGAGATTGTTATTTCGGTCTCCACCTCATTTTTGATACTTTAAAACAATGATACATCAATAGGAACCAAGTAATAGACCTTCTATACAATAACGATGTAATAAAGACTCATTGGTACATCAACAATGTGTTTCAGAATCATCAATATCACAACAATGAAGTAGGAGACTTTTGGTATATCAATGAAATATTTTGACACTTTATAAAATGGAAACAACTTCGTTGGTAATGTAGAACAATACATGTTTCTGGACAACCTCGGAATCTTACTTGATGGAACATTGGTGTTTTCATGCCAAAGAACATCGTTAGAGTATGCTTTACATACCTCGTTGTAGATTCGGATACCAATTCAACACAACTTCCCGCCTTTATAAATCACTTATCTACAATGAAATGTTTGGCATCTAGTATTAGAAACCCAACACCACAATTCTCTTCCATAATTCCATATAATCAATATTTGCAAAACATTCCAAAAACCAACTTGAACAATAGGTTTATGTGTGTATATATATATAATAATCATTTCAATACCACATCATCACACCAAATCCCTTCACAATTCAACATAATCCAACCATGCACAAGAATAATCCAACATCATTTCCAATCATCTTTCAACAACAATCAAATAATATACTTTTTATGCTCACATGCATATATATACATATCCATGTAAATAACACCAACATAATTTACATCCTTACCATAAAATGGCCCTTTTGATTTTGAAGTCCTGATGGCACAAATAAGGGGTGATTCTCAAAGCCCTCGAGACGGTGAACACAACTACGAAATCAATTTGGACTTTCTACGGTTGAATCACAAGATAATTGGAGTTGAACTTAGACTAGGGTTTCTTATTCTTCAATACTTAGATGATAACATGATGGATATGAGGCTAAGTATATGTATATAATGACCAATTTTCGTCCATGAGGTGATGGAAAATGACCATATTGCCCTTAAAAATTTAAGTAAATCCGAATCTGTCCATGGTGGACTGTTTTGGTAGGCTAAAGTAAATCAACCATAACTCTTTTCTCCGATATCGGATTTAGGTGAAATCAGTATCTTTGGATAGATAATTCAAAGGTATTTCATTTCATAAAAAGTAGGCCACCCAGTTCGTACTGTACAAGGAGTTATGATCGTTTGAAGTTGACCCTAAAAATCTGTTTTGAGAGGCTGAAGTAAAACGAGTATAACTCCTTACTCAGATGTTAGATTTGGATGAAACCAATTGAATTAGAAAGAAGACTCTCGTGGCTTCCCATATATATATAGAAACTCACACAATTCATTTTGTAAAACGAGTTATGATCATTTAAAGTCGACCCAAAAAACTGGCAGGCCTCAGTAGTTTGTGTGCAGGAAATTTTCCTGCACATTTACTATTCACAATATCCCGGCCACCGTTTTATAGTTTTGAACGTGCTCGATTAATCCAAAAATTATCTGTTTTTGGAAATCTTTATATCGTTGGAAAGCTTATTTAATAACCTTCGTATGGAACCATCGACGGGCAAATTTCGGTATAAATAAAGTCGATTCCTATACACATATAATCAAACTATACACTTGAAACCATCTCAAAATAATCAATACTCATACTTAAACTCATATATACCTAACTTATGATCAATACATATACTCCAACACATATAACCATGGCTAATGCACGTAATTAAGTACGGGGTGTTACACACATATTTGATGAAATGCTTTATTAAATGTATTATGATGATGATTATGTATTCAAGTAAGTCATGCTTTGTCAGTTTCCTTTCATCGAGTCTTGGGGGTACTTGTACCCGAAACATTAGTTGTGTACCTATACCATGTCAAGTTTTCATGATACTCTTAGTCAAGCTATGAATCCTTAGACTTCAAATAGTCATATAACTCGGGAAAAATCTCCATCATCTCATGACTCAATCAGTTGTCAGATATCAGTAGTATTCTGTCAGTCAACGAAACTTAGTAACTCATCTCATGTTCAGTCCAGTATATCATGTTCAGTGTCTATTCAGATAGGAGTAGGAATTAGCACCGAGTGAACCCAAGGATGGGGACACACACTATCAGATGAGGGTGAGATCCTTAGAAGTCATTCTTGTGTTCCAAAACTATGTAGCTATCATAGGTTGAGACATCAACATTATCCGATGAGGGTTGATGAGGTGGATAAGCACTGTCAGATAAGGGCCCCACCATATTTTTGGGGACACTATCAGATAAGAGTTGCCCACAGCTTGTCTTTACCAGTGGTACGGTATTGACACCCTTCCAATTGAGGTTACAGATTAGACCCCAACTCAGCCATAATGTCTTATCAGGGGCATGTCGGTTAAATACTACCTCTCATAGTTTTATTATCAGTCTCATTAAAAGAACTCAGATAGTTTTTCAGATTTAAGATTGTCAAATACAGTAAGGAACTTAGATAGTTCCATCATATTCAGGACTGTCAGATACAGTCACCCATGTTATCAGTTACATTCAGATACAGCTATTTGTGCTATCAGTTATATCAGTTATTATTATGGCATGTCATCAGTATTTAGATTTAGTAATCACGATACCACAGTGTCAGTCACAGTTACGTATTTATGTATGCATTCTCATATTTATGTTAGATAGTCAGCTAGCATTATTCATGCATGTTAACCCTTGCATTAGCTACGTCACATTTTTACTCAGTACATTCTATTGTACTGACTTATTTGCGCTATGGTACTTTTTTTTATGTTACACCATAGGTTCAGAGACACGAGTCCCAGATCAGCAGTAGATTCCAGTCTCAGTAGTTAGAATAGAAATGAGTCCTCATCCTTCGAGGAAATATTTATTTCTCCACTATTTCATTGATTATTTATTAGTTGGAGTTAGTTGGGGACATGTCCCATCAACTCCTTATTCAGATTATTTAGACAGTAGAGGCTTTCAGACTAGATGCAGACTGTTATGTTTCAGATTCAGTGTTTATAGTTTTATTTTAGGTATTGTATTACCCCACAGATGTTATCTCACCCATGTTATGTTCAGTATTGAACCTTATGGCCTTTCAGTGCATGTTTTTGCATTATTTAGTATTTTATGCAGTATACAAGCACAGATATCAGTCATGGGTTAGTTTGTGGTCCTTCGGCTACATATGCACACTCACAATTTTTAAATGCATTATCTAACACTATTATTGTTAAAATAATAGTCAATTCCATTCGATTTTCCTTTGATGTTTAATTTTTATGCAATTTTATACTCAATTGGTGTCAATTACAGTTAAAATTGACCTCAATTTGGCCATAAATTAAATTTCAATTTTAACCTTTTTTAAATCATGTTTTATCTTAGCCATTGATCAAAATGATTCGAGGACTGAGATCCAAAGCACCCACTTTTTCCTTTTAAACAACACAAAATCCTAATCCCTCATTCTAAAAAAACAAGCCGCCTCGCCACTCTCTCTCGACAAACCCTCGTTTTTCTACCTTCTTTATAACAAAAACCATTACTGACCTCCATCACCACTCTGCCTCACTGGCCTCCATCGCTGCTCCGCCTCCCTCTCTTCACCCCCCAACGGCAGCTGTCCCGCACTGCCACTGGCAAAATAGTGTTGTCACCATCTTTCCTTCTCAAACAACAACCACCACCACTCTCTCCATCATTGGTGAGTATGTACAACTTTTGGAGTCGATTCAGTCAAGTAAATGGTTAATTGTCTTATTAAAAGTACTTGGCAAAAATTATATTTAAAGTATAATCCGAATGTGTTTGACAAAACCTTGTAAAATTGATCAAATAATAGTACAATGGCACTCATCAATTTGATATATTGCAATTTAGAAAGAAAAAGGGAGCAAGTATGCTATGTGAATAGTCAATTTTGTTATCTATAATTATCTATTACTAGTTCAACATTTTTGGTTCACGTGGAATATTAGTTCTTGACCAAAAGAAAATTTGGTACTCATTCTCTCAATGTGGGAAAGCTTATTGTTGTTGAAATTTGACTCACTATAAGTCTCTTTTAATGTACTAGAAATCGACTGCATAGGATTTTTTGAAAAAAAAGAGCTTTCTCTGAAATTTGGTGAGGTTGATCAAGAGACAACTGGACGACTTGTACTCAGCAACTGTAAGGCCATGGCTGATATCTGCTATCTACTTGAGTTTTGCTTTTCCCATGCTTCAACTGAATTTATGCGATTAAGATAATACTAGTATGTCACTAGACGGGATATTTTTGCCAATATTTGCTTTGATTTAATTTTAGATCATACACTGGTGTTGACAATATTATTCTACTGTAACTTTGTTTGTCTTCATTTTTGTTTGTCTTTTGGTCTTTGAGTGTCGTTTCAAGATACAATTTTGTTTCTTTTTCCTATCTAAAGGAGCATTACATAGAGCAAATTAAACTTAAAGTTGACAAATTAGAGTGGTAATGTGGTACTAATAATTTTATGACTTGAAATATGAATTCTTGACTTGAAAATGATTGAGTTTAGTCACTTGAAATGTGAATTAGAGAGTTGAAAATAGTTACGTGTAGTTTTTTAAAATGTGTACTAGTCACTTGAGAAGTGGATTAGCGACTTGAAAATGGTTTAGTGTATTTCTTGAAAGATGAACTTGTGTTTTGAAATTAGTAAAGTGTAATCACTTGAAAATGTTAATTCATGACTTGAAATTGGTTTAGTGTTGATACTTGAAATGTGAATTCATGACTTAAAAATGATTAAGTTTAGTCACTTAAAATATGAATTAGAGAGTTGAAAATAGTCACTTAAAATGTGAATTAGAGAGTTGAAAATGGTTAAGTGTAGTGTTTTGAAATGTGTACTAGTCACTTGAGAATTGGATTAGCCACTTGAAAATAATTTAGTGTAGTTACATGAAAGGTGAAGTTGCGTTTTGAAATTAGTTAAGTGTAATCACTTTAAAATGTGAATTCATGATTTGAAATTGGTTTAGTGTTGACACTTGAAATGTGAATTCATGACTTGAAAATGATTAAGTTTAGTCACTTGAAATGTGAATTAGAGAGTTGAAAATGGTTAAGTGTAGTATTTTAAAATGTGTACTAGTCACTTGAGAAGTGGATTAGCGACTTGAAAATGGTTTAGTGTAGTTCTTGAAAGGTGAACTTGTGTTTTGAAATTAGTAAAGTGTAATCACTTGAAAATGTGAATTCATAACTTGAAATTGGTTTAGTGTTGACACTTGAAGTGTGAATTCATGACTTGAAAATGGTTAGACCTAGTCACTTGAAATGAGAATTAGAGAGTTGAAAATGGTCAAGTGTAGTGTTTTGAAATGTGTACTAGTGACTTCAAAGTGATCAAGTGTAGTCACTTGAGAAGTGGATTAGCGACTAGAAAATGATTTAGTATAGTTACTTGAAAGGTAAACTTGTATTTTAAAATTAGTAAAGTGTAATCACTTGAAAGTGTGAATTCAAAATTGGAAATTGATTTAGTGTTGTCACTTGAAATGTGAATTCATGACTTGAAAATGGTTAAATTTAGTCACTTGAGAAGTGAATTAGAGAGTTGAAAATGGTTAAGTGTAGTGTTTTGAAATGTGTACTAGTGACTTTAAATTGATCAAGTGTGTAGTCACTTGAAATGTGAATTAGAGAGTTGAAAATTATTAAGTGTAGTGTTTTGAAATGTGTACTAGTGACTTCTAAGTGATCAAGTGTAGTCACTTGAGAAGTGGATTAGCGACTAAAAAATGGTGTAATGTAATGACTTGAAAGGTGAACTTGTATTTTGAAATTAGTAAAGTGTAATCACTTGAAAATGTGAATTCATGACTTGAAATTGATTTAGTGTTGTCACTTGAAATGTGAATTCATACCTTGAAAATGGTTAAGTTTAGTCACTTGAGAAGTAAATTAGAGAGTTGAAAATGGTTAAGTGTAGTGTTTTGAAATGTGTATTAGTGACTTCAAATTGATCAAGTGTGTAGTCACTTGAAATATGAATTAGACAGTTGAAAATTGTTAAGTATAATGTTTTGAAATGTATACTAGTGACTTCAAGTTGATCAAGTGTAGTTACTTGAGAAGTGAATTAGTGACTTGAAAATGTTTTAGTATAGTTACTTGTAAGGTAAACTTGTGTTTTGAAATTAGTGAAGTGTAATCACTTGAAAGTGTGAATTCATGACTTGAAATTGATTTAGTGTTGTCACTTGAAATGTGAATTCATACCTTGAAAATGGTTAAGTTTAGTCAATTGAGAAATGAATTAGAGAATTGAAAATGGTTAAGTGTAGTGTTTTGAAATGTGTACTAGTGACTTCAAATTAATCAAGTGTAGTCCCTTGAAAAGTAAATTAGTGACTTGAAAATGGTTTAGTGTAGTTACTTGAAAGGTGAACTTGTATTTTGAAATTAGTAAAATGTAATCATTTGAAAATGTGAATTCATGACTTGAAATTGGTTTAGTGTTGCCACTTGAAATTTCAATTCATGACTTGAAAATGGTTTGCGTTGTCACTTGAAATGTGAATTCATGACTTGAAAATGGTTAAGTGTAGTGTTTTGAAATGTGTGCTAGTGACTTCAAAAGGATCAAGTCACCATCACTTCCATCTCCACCTCCACCTCCACCTCCACCTCCACCTTCTCCTCCACCTCCATCTGTATAAGAAGATATTGATGTAGATTTGATTGGTCTAGTTCCTGGAGATAGGGACATGCTTGGTAGAGTGTTCATCGATCCTGATGGATTTTCGTAAGTTTATTTTTCAATTGATAGGTTTATTTTTTTAATTAATAAAATATTCAATCTTACATACTTATTATGTTATTTAAAGGTGGTATCCCGTGTCAAAAGAAGTTAATGAGGCTGTAAGGGAAAGCATTATGAGACTTTTTATATATCCTTCGCACGAGTGGTGGGATACTTTAATAGTCACTAAACAAGCCATGTTTCAAGAGTTTAAGGTATATTAGATTTAATTATTATTTAGTTAACTTATATATATATATATATATATATATATATATATATATATATATCATACAACACTGATCAATTGATTTCCAGACAATGTGTTGTTGGTTGGCAAAGTACAATCAGGCCTTTTCTACAATTTTTTAGAGACATGCTGCTACGCCACATCAGATTACACATCTTAGACGTGCCTTGACACAGGCCGTTTCTCCTGATTCAAGTAGCGAAGAGGAAATAGAGAGTGATGAGGAGTTTGTTGGGGCTACTCCTTAGTGTTGTTGGACTTGACTTTTAGATAATTTTTTGATATTTTTGAACTTAGCTTTTGATTAGTAAAAATCTTTAGAAGTGTTTAAGTATTTTGAATGTTGTTGGATTCATTGTTTAAGTGTTGTTGAATTGAATTGCTTAAATGATTTGTTGATGTAGTGTGTTGTATGATTATTGTAATAATGTGTGTTCCATAAGCATGTATATATGCAGAAAATGCAGATTTCTGCATCTAAAAAAATATAGAAAAGCGACGATGGCAGTCACTTTTTGTAAAAAAGCAACGACCAACGTCGCTTTTTATTCATTATGAAGAACAAAAAGCGATGACCAACGTCGCTTTTTATATCACTTTTTATTAATTATGAAGAACAAAAAGCAACGACCAACATCGCTTTTTATTCATTATGAAGAACAAAAAGTGACGACCAACGTCGCTTTTTCAATCCTTATGAAGAATAGAAAGCTTCGACCAACGTCATTTTAAAAAAAAATATTTTATTTTTCTCAAATTACGACGGACAGTGTCAATTTTTCTAGAAAAAATATTTTTTCAATAAAGTGATGACGTCTGTCGTTTTTTATTCAGCATGTGTTCTTCATCTGAAAAACAAAAAACGACGCACAACATCGCTTTATTGTAAAAAAATCCTAAAAGTGACGCTATCTGTTGTAAAAAAAGCAACACAGGCCGTCGTTTTCAAAAAACAACGCCCCTTTTTGAGACCCAAAAAAAACAAAAAACAAATTCCCATCGCTTTTGTCCAATGGCCATCGCTTTTTTGGCATTTTTTTAGTAGTGACATGCGCAAGGCGTTTACACCTACACTAGTATAATAAAAGTGTAAAGACTTTTGTCAAAGTGATTTGAACTTTTTGCCCTCAATAAAAGTATCCACCTTAACTAAAATTATCTTTTTACATTTTTTCCCTAATTATTAATTATTTTTATAAATTTATAATTACCAAATGATATTTAATTATTACCTACAATATAGGAATTTTCCCCATACTTTTAGATGTAAAAGACCTTTTCTTCCATGGATAATATCAAAGTTCTCCTATTTCTAGTGAAAAAAAAAAATTGATGTTGAAGTTCTACTATTCTATGTATATGGTCTTTTCTCTTTGGCGAGAAGTTCATTAGAGTCTTTGAAATCAGGTATTTCTTGAGTTAATATCTAGTATTTATAACTTTATTGTTGAAATTTTTCCAGGCATGGGCAAGGCTAACTATTACATTAACATGGCACAAACAAAATATAAAGGCTAGCAAATTAGTAAAACTCTCAATCGTCAAAGAAACATTTGTTGGTTCAAATTATATGAAAAAGTGTGAAGAGAGACACCAATTTAGAAAGTGTACTCCCAAATTGAAAAGTTCACTCTTGCTCCCATATTGGTGGAAGAAGAGAACTTATGAGTGTTTAAAATAAGGAACACATACTCCACCTAGTAAGTGAGGCAATAAATAAGAGATGCCTCGGGCAGTCGTCATCGTCGCTCGCTCAGATTCGGATTCAGATTTGGACTTGGATTTTTCAAATGATCGATCAATGAGATCATCTTTTTAGACAAAGTTTATTTGACAGAAATTCAGTTCAAAAATACCAAAGGGAAAAAACACAAGTTTTTTTTGTGTTTTGATACTCCATTTATATGCATGCATGCAGATTCTAAAATAGTGTTTCGAAATAGTGCAGTGCTGAAACGAAGGGATGTAACCCTTCAACCAAATGACACACTGATTCATGAAATGGTATGCCTATTCGGAAAAGACATATTCTTTGGACGAACAAACATGGATTTTCCAGAAAGGTCACACCTTTTAAGTGAACCATTGCTACTTTTCAGAAGAGGCACATGTTGGCTATATAAACTTGCTTTCATCCACAGATTTAGGTACGAATTTTCTGGAAAAAAAACTATCTTCTTATCTTGAAAAACTTTCTGTGTGATCTATCAAACCGTTCAGTGAGTTTGCTGAATCCAACAGTTTAAGCTACCGCTATTGTTCGGATTGAAGGCCATTTTATCCTGGGAGGGAGATTCCAAAACCTTGGGTACAGTAAGGGAAATTATTCTTCAAGGACACTCCGTGAATTTGGAGGACTTGGTCTTAAATTCTGCTTCATATCTTTTCTGAATCTTAACACACTTCTTAGATAGATTATTCGTAATCTAGTGTTGAAGATGTTACAGAACTTTATAAGTGTTCTTGTCTTGGACTTGAACTAGTGTTGAAGTTTGTGTTTCTTATATACAGATTCTTGTACCCGAATACATTAAAGATAACAATCTTAAGGAATAATTTTTTGCAGAATCTATATTGCTTGTTTTTTGGAGATTAAAGCTTTAAACTTTCTACTCCGTTTGAACTTAACTAGTGATTCAAAGACATAAAATCTTCATCACAAGTTAAAGATCATTCGGTTGACGATTGGAAGTCATAAAAACTTCATAGTTGACTAAAAATAAGAATTAGAATTTAAAGTTGCTTAACTTTATAAATAGTATTCTAAAAATACTAAATTTTATTGTCTTGTGATGACAAGAAAAATGAATAATGAAAGTCAAATGTAAGATGCGGCTACGACTGTGGGGACAACTAGCATTGCTTCAATAAGTCAAGCAAATGCTCTGCAACCAATGGCACCTGCGGAGAAGCCCAAAAAATTTGTGGTCATTGACTTTAAGTGATGGCAACAAAAGAAGTTCGTTTACCTCACCACTCTATGCCTTCAAGGATTCACTAGTAAGAATGCTTCTGAGGTGCCTAAGGGAACCTTGGAAAAGAGCATTTCATGATTGAAGAAGCTTGGAAACACTCAGACTTTCTTTGCAGGAATTATATATTAAGTGGTCTCCAAGAGGACCTCTACAATATTTATAGTGGAACTAAGACATCGAAGAAATTGTGGAGGGCACTAGAATGAAAATACAAGACAGAGGATGCGGGGATTAAGAAATTCTTTGTTGCAAGGTTCTTGGACTTTAAAATGATAGATAGCAAATCGGTTGTCTCTCAAGTGCAGGAATTGCAAGTAATCATTCATGATCTCCTAGCAGAAGATATCTTTTTGAAAAATACCTTAGTTGAACAAATTAAAAATGTTCTTAGTACTCACATAAACTGTTTTGTAGGTTTGATTGTGAATGATGCAATTCAAGTGGCAGCGATTATTGAGAAGCTACCACCTATGTGGAAAGACTTCAAAAACTACTTAAAGCACAAACGTAAGGCGATGACTGTTGAAGATATTATTGTCCGACTACGTATTAAAGAGGATAATAAGGTTATTGAAAGATGGTCAAAAGGGAATTCTACAATTAATGGAGCACATATTGTAGAAGATGACCAAAATAATTTTAAGAAAAGGAAAAAAGTTGAACAAAGAAGCCATCAACCCAAGAATAAATTCAAGGGAAAGTGAATCAACTATGGAAAGATCGTCCATAAGTCTACAGATTGTCGTGCCCCTAAGAAAGGCAAGAAAAAGGACCAAGAAAATATGATTGAGTCCAACAAAGAATGTGATGATCGGTGTGCTATATTTTTAGAATGCAACTTGGTGGGGAATCCTCGTGAGTAGTGGATGGATTCTGGTGCCACCCGCCATGTTTATGCCAACAAAGAGTTGTTTTTGTCATTCGCTTCATCTCAAGTGGAAGAAATGATCTACATGGCTAACTCCGCTATGGCTAAGGTAGAAGGAACAGGAAAAGTGGGCTTAAAAATAACTTCAGGAAAGGTCTTGACACTTAACAATGTCTTGTACGTTCCAGAATTACGTAGGAACTTGATTTTTGTTTCACTTCTAGACAAGGACGGATTCAAATAAATAACCGTTTTTGGAAAAATTATAATTTGGAACGGAGAAGTGTATGTAGGGAAAGGCTATCTCACCGAGGGCCTTTATAAGATGAATGTAATGAATGTTGATATAAATAAAAGTTCAAATTCTTCTTACTTGCTTGAGTCTTATAATTTATGGCATGAATTTTTAGGTCATGTTAATTACAAAACGTTATGAAAATTGATTAACTTAGAAGTTTTGCCAAACTTTGAGTGCAATAAATCAAAGTGTCAAACGTGTGTGGAATCAAAGTATGCAAAGCATCCTTATAAGTCCGTTGAAAGGAATTCCAATCCCTTAGACTTAATACACACTGACATTTGTGATATGAAGTCAACACCATCACGTGGTGAAAAAAAGTATGTCATAACTTTTATTGACGATTGCACTAGATATTGTTATGTCTACTTGCTAAATAGAAAGGATGAAGCAATAGATACGTTTAGGCAATACAAAACTGAAGTAAAAAATCAATTAGAGAAAAAAATAAAAATGATAAGAAGTGATAGGGGCGGAGATTATGAATCTCCCTTCACCGAAATATGTGTAGAGAATAGAATTGTTTATCAAAATACGGCCTCGTAATTCACCTCAATCTAACAAAATTGCGGAAAGAAAAAATTGAACTTTGAAGGAAATGATGAATGTCTTGCTTATAAATTTTGATTTACTGCAAAACTTATGGGGGAAGGCTATCCTTACAGCCAATCGTATACTCAATAGAGTTCTCCATAGTAAAACACAATCAATTCCTTATGAAAAATGAAACGAAAGGAAACCCAACTTGAAGTATTTCAAAGTGTGGGGGTGTCTAGCAAAGTTCCAAGTTCCTATGCCTAAAAGGGTTAAGATAGGACCTAAGACTGTGGACTGCGTATTCATAGGATATGCTAAAAGTAGTAAAGTATGACGTTTTTTGGTTCATAAATTTGAACATTCGGATATAAATAAAAATACGATAATTGAATCAGATAATGTTGAACATTGATACAAATGTTAATTGCCTTGGTGGTGGTATATGGTCTTGAAATCCATCAAATGATATGAAAACTGCAATCCTAAATGGAGAATTGGAGGAAGAAATTTATATGGAACAACCTGAAGGTTTTATGGTTCCAGGAAAGAAGAATAAGGTGTGTAAAATTATTAAGTCATTGTATGAGCTAAAGCAAGCACCTAAACAATGGCATGCGAAGTTTGAACAAACCATGTTGGCAAATAGGTTCAAGATAAATGAATGTGATAAATGTGTTTATATTAAAGATATTCCAAATCACCAAGTCATTGTTTGTTTATATGTGGATGATATGTTGATCATCAGTAGAGACATTTCTGACATAAATGCAATGAAGCGAATGCTCGAGAGCAAGTTTGATATGAAAGACCTTAGAGTTGCGGATGTCATCTAAGGTATACGAATCCATAGAAATCCACAAGGTTTGGCATTGTCAAGTCTCACTATATCAAAAAGGTACTTGAAAAATTCAAGTATATGGAATTCGGTATTGCCAAGACTCATTTGGATATGAGCTTTGCACTTCGAAAGAATAAAGGTGAAAGTGACTCACAATTGGAGTATGCAAGAGTATTGGGGTGTTTAATGTATATAATGAATTGTACACAACCAGACATAGCATGCACTATTAGTAAATTGAGTCGGTACATGAGTAATCCCAACAAAACTCATTGGATGGGGATGAAAAGAGTTTTGGGGTATCTTAAATACACTCAAGACTATGCCTTGCATTATAATAAATATTCTGCGGTACTTGAAGGATATAGTAATGCAAATTGGATCACCTAATCGAACGAAGTAAAATCCACAAGTGGATATGTATTTACTATCAGTGGAGGAGCAGTCTCTTAGAAATCATCCAAACAGACTTGTATTTCTCGCTCTACAATGAAATCTAAATTTATCGCATTGGATAAAGCCTGTGAAGAGGAAGAATGGCTCCAAAATTTCTTGGAAAATATTCCTTATTAGCCCAAACCAGTGGCACCAGTATGTACACACTGTGATAGCTAAGCGCCAATAGGTAGGGCAGGGAGCATGATGTACAATGGTAAATCTCGTCACATACGATAGAGACATAATACTATTAGAGAACTTCTCTCTAGTGGAATTATCACTATTGACTATGTGAAGTCAAAGGATAATATGTCGAAACCACTTACGAAAGGCCTATCTAGAGAAAGAATGGAAAAGACATCCAAGGGAATGGGTTTAAGGCCTAGGACAAGTCAGCATGGCGGTAACTCTACCTAGAAGAGTGGAGATCCCAAGTGCTAGGTTCAAGGAGATCAAACAAAGTTGTGTTTGACAGGTTCAACATTATCAATTACCCAACCCATTCTCATGATGTAGACAATGTTTAGTAAACAAGGATAAGAAAGGTGAAAAGTCTTTTAATAATTATCTAAATTTGGCATATTTTACCAAATAGTTTAATCTATAGGATTGAACATTTAGAAATTACCTATGTGAGGGCGAAGTGGAAGCCGTTTCAAGGAGAACGTTAGTAAAGGCCTATTCTCTAAGCTCTAATGAAATCGGAACATGTTCATGACTGAAAATAACAAAACCGTGAGAACCATAAATGGTAAAAGGCTAGTTGTGTGACATGTGTTGTCTAGGTGTACACTAAAGCTCAACAGTTCAAAGATATCAAATCTACCAATTGATCGAGTGCATCCAATGCATGTTCACTATGGAAAGTTCAAAGGGAAACCCACTTATCCAGATGCAATCAGTCTTTGCTTGATGATCACATACTTTTCCGTAAAATTTTTACGAAAAATAGTCATTTCCCATTCATGTGGGGAATTGTTGGATTCAAAGTATATGAAAAAGTGTGAATGAAAAAATGAAGGAAAATGGTGGAGAAGGAGACACCAATTTAGAAAGTTTACTCCCAAATTGGAAAGTTCACTCTTGCTCTCACATTAGTGGAAGAAGAGAACTTGTGAGTGTTTAAAATAAGGAACACTTTATCCAAATATTAAGTGAGGCAATAAATAAGAGATGTATCGAGCCATCATCGTCGTCGCTCGCTCGGCTTCGAATTCAGATTTGGATTTAGATTTGTCAAATGATCGATCGATAAGATCTATGTTTTTGGACAAATTTTATTTGACAGAAATTCAGTTCAAAATACCAAAGGAAAAAAACATAACTTTTTCTGTGTTTTGATACTCCATTTTTATGTATGCATGCAGATTTCGAAATAGTGCAGTGCTGAAACGAAGGGATGCAACCCTTCAACCAAATAACACACTGATTCATAAAATGGTATGCCTGTTCGGAAAAGACACATTCTTTGGATGAACAGACATGGTTTTTCCAGAAAGGTCACACCTTTTAAGTGACCCATTGCCGCTTTTCAGAAGAGACGCATATTGGCTATATAAACCTGTTTTCATCCATAGGTTTAGGTACAAATTTTCTGAAATACAAACTCTCTTTTTGTGTTGAAAATCTTTCTGTGTGATCTATCAAACCGTTAAGTGAGTTTGCTAAATCCAACAATTGGAGGTACCGCTATTGTTCAGATTGAAGGCCATTTTATACTGGGAGGAAGATTCCAAAACCTCGGGTACAGTAAGGGAAATTATTCCTTAAGGATACTCCGTGAATTCAGAGGACTTGGTCTTAAATTCTGTTTCATCTCTTTTCTAAATCTTAACACACTTCTTAGATAGATTATTCGTAATCTAGTGTTGAAGGCGTTACAAAACTTCATAAGTGTTCTTGTCTTGGACTTAAACTAGTGTTGAAGTTTGTGTTTCCTAAATACAGATTCTTGTACCTGAATACATAAAAGATAACAACATTCACCTACAGAGACAAATAAAAGACAATCATAGATCTTCTAATGCCTCAATAACCCCCTGTTGAGTTAAGAATTGCATATTGAGAGGTTCATAGCCCAGACATAACTTGAATTATTCAGAAACTATAGGACAATCAGCAAGATTTAGTCTGATCATATAGTTTTAAAAACTCTGCAGACTTCGGTCCAACTGCAACAAATACAGCAACAGGTTTAGGAGGAAAAAATACCATACTGTTCTGGAGTAAGAGTAAATTTTTCTGAACACTTAGTTTGGTTTCTTTTACAATCAAGATAATTAAGTGGACCAATATTCGGAATTTTTGTTTCGTATATTTATATCTTCTTTTGAATTGACTAAGGCAGCACCCCAAGGAGTGTGATATAAACAACCTACCCTAATACAAATATTAGTGGTTGCTTCTATGGCTCGACCTCATGATCTATTGGTCACACAAAGACAAATTTACCGTTACTCCGAGGCTCCCCTTCACTGACTTCATATGTTTCAGAAGATCTTTTTCTTTGTACTTGACTTACTGACAAGGACATTAGTGTGGATTACTTACCAAGCACCTTGTGTTTTCTGGATTCAACTTTTAAGAAGTATAATGCTATAGGTACGTCTCTCTTCATTAATACTTAATTCAATGTTGTTATATTCATTATTACCATCATTTTTCAGTTCAATGGTAGGAGAAACTTCGTATAATTTCTATTAGAATCACAAACTAATTGAGAGTTCATCTCGAAGCAAGTAATAATAGTCCCATAGAAACTCTTCAAAAACCTATTGAGGGAAGTACATGTCCTATTTTCTACTAATATTTATGTTTACGGCAAATTGTTTGAGCCAACACATTCCAGCGTAGATTGTTATTCGATTTGTTCATATTGTGGTTAGCTTTTACACTATTTGTCTTATGTCCATTGGTTTGTGTTTTAGGTTGGTCTTGTTTTTAGTAAAGAGATATTATTGATAAAGAGGGCGAAACCATAAAAAGTATGCAAGCAAGAACAGGAGCACGTATTCAGGTAAAGAGTTACTTTTGTTTTATGAAGAGTTCCAATCCTTTGAATAGTGAAAATGATTTGTTAAAAGTTTTTGCTTTAGACAGAATCGTCTTTTCACCTTATTTCTATTATTTTAATGATATTAAATATTGATTATATTTTTTAAAAAATAAAATAATAAATTTTTCTTTATAAAAATAGGCTCCTTTTTCCACCATCTAAAAAAACCATTCCTAATTAGAAGAGGAAAACCCCAAAATCCCCCAAAATTGTAAAATAGGTTTTAACATAATATTGACCATATTAAAAAAATAATTTCTTACAAAAATAGGATTTCTTTTTCACTATCTAAAAAAATTAATCATACCTAACTAGAATAGGATAATCCAAAAATCGACAAACAACAATTCTTATCCCATGTTAAATAGACTTTAACGTATCTTTTACCAACTTCTATTCTATAAAAGCCATGCTAATTTCATTTTTTACATTCTCACTATACCATCTTTCATCGACAATTTCTATGCATATAGAGAAAATCACAAAAGTTCGAGCAACAATATGACTTAAGAGAGAATCCTTCTAAGGATATGATCTTTATTTTAATAAGCGTTGCTGCAACATAGAAGTCATATGTATTGGGAAAGTAGTTCACCATTATAATCTTCTATTTGTACAATTTCAAATTAAAACTATTGTGAAGTCCAATTCATAGTCTATGTGAGAAAGAGATGACTATATTTGGAGTGGTGGAAAAGATATATCGACTATTTGATCAAGAAGAGGGATTAAGTGGCATGAAATATACAGGATAAATTTTACGCTTTTGTAATAGAACCAAGTCAAGTTGTGCAACTTTATGGATTAACAAGCACTAATTATCAACTTACTGAACACAATAAGACAATTTAAAGGGTTGTTAATTTATTCCAGCTACCTTATTTGTATCTTAAATATTTACAAATACTATATAACTAATTAAATAAGTTTTCCATCTTTACATGTTCAAAAATGTTGAATTTAATTATTGTCTTCATGTTTATTATTCAAACAAATAAAATATTTTCTTTAAAATGTTTATGGCCTTAAAAATGTTGTTTGAACTTTTTGCCCTTCATTAAAAGTCTTTGCTTTAGAAAAAAATCGTCTTTTCACTATTTTTTCCAATATGTAAGAGTTGAAATTAATTAAATATATTTATGCTAAAAAATTTCCTTATTAGAAGTCATCAAAATTAATAACAACTTTAAGAATTCTAAATCAACTAAATTTGATTTTAAGAAGATTTAAAAAATCTAGAAATAAATATAAAACCGTCAGAATAAGAAAAATTTAAGAAGTGTCAGTTTTTTATAAGTTTCAAATACGTAATAAGAATGTTGTTTGTGATTTTGTAAGGATTTGATTTTAAAATCAAGGAAAGGTTTTAAATATAAAAGAAAAAAGTAATTATAACGCAAATGTGGTTCAAACGAAGAAAAACCGTAACACAAACGTGGTTCAAATTAATGCGTCTAAGAAGCGTCTCTCTTAGTTTGTGGTAGCAAGAAAAAGAGGGACTATATGGCAAATGCAAAAGTAACGATTCATCAACCATTTGAAATTTTTGGTGGTAAAATATGTATATATTTTTATATTTACATTATTATATTAATGTGTGAAGGATTTTTGAAAAATAATTTGAACTTTTACACTTCATTAAATATCTCCGCAATAGATAAAATCATTTAATTTTAAATAATCAATGTTACACGTGTGATGCACGTGCGGTTAAACTAGTTTTAAAAAAAGAAGCATTTAACGTTGATATGGACTTTTCTATTAAAGGAAGAGTATAGGTGAAAAGTTTTTTAACGGTGAGGGTAAACTTGACCCTCAAAGTATGACAGTAATCGTAATTGGATCCCCAAAGTATGACAAACGATATATTTAATCAATTTTCTAAAATAGATGAAAAAATTTGGCCCTTTTCCCTAAAGTTAATATGTGCAGAATATGGGTTACAATTAGACTTGAGTCCCACATTGGTTAAATAGAAAATTGATGTAGGACTGACATAGCCTTCGGCTATTTCAACTAAATGGCTAGCTCTTGGAGTTTGATTCTCTTGGGATCATTTGATATACTTGATGGGATAAATAGAGACATTTCGTAAATTGGGATATTTCATGAGACTATTTTGTCTCCCCTCCCCCATAGACATTTCGTAAATTGAAATATTTCATGAGACTATTTTATTCCCTCCCCTCATAGGAATAGTAATCAAATCATTTTAATACAAATGATGGAATAAAATAGTCTCAAGATTAGTTAGTAACTAATACTAACAATCCCCAATCTAGTATCAAATGATCCCGTGAGGTTGTATCAGATCCCAATCCAGTATACCAAATGACCCCGTGAGGTTGTATCAGAGTTATGAATTTATAACATACATATTCCCTTCTTTTTAATTGCCATCATTCTTAATCACAATAACTACTATGCCAAATTCTATTATCATTGCTATATCGTATAAAAAAAGTATTATTCTTTAAGGAGTTGTTTGGTTTTAAAAAAAGTTATATCGGGATTAGTTATACTGGGATAAGTTGTGATGGGACAAGTGATTAGTTATGCTGGGATTATTTTTTATTGAGTATTTGGTTTGTTGTATTTGAAGTAATATTCATGGTATAATTTCTAGGAATAAATTAATTGATTACCAAATGCCCTTCATCTTATATATATATATATATATATATATATATTTCTTTTCAAGTTTTAAATATTTATTCTTAAAAATAAAACTTTCATCTTATTTAGCTTAATTTTTTTGTGTGTGTGCATTTCCATAATTATATCGTGTGTAATTTAAAATAAAACTTTCATCTTATTTAGCTTTAATTTTTTTACGAGTGCCTTCCCATGATTATGCCGTGTGTGTTTAAAAAAAAAATCTTACTACATCTTATTTAGTTTGAAATACAAAATTTCAACTCAAGTTTATTAAAGTGAAAGATGACTTGTTGTTTATGCCACTTCATTTAAATACATATCACTCATATAATATAGAATATTAAAATTCATTTTAATTGATATATAAAATATCAATTTTTAAGTGATTAAAAAAAATAATTTAAAATATGTAATTCAACAATGTAGTGACATTTTTATTATTTTTTATTAAAATATATAAATAAATATAATAATTATTCAAATATATTTAACGTATAATATATTCATAAATAAAATACTTCTTAAATGTGTATGAATCTCTAATATTTCTTGTTAAATTACTTATTTTGTTCTAAATTCCATAAAATATTGATAATCTCATTTTTTGTTAAAAAAATTCATCATCAAAAAATGTGAAAAAGAATTACTCTCATTTTTTATTATTCAGTATCATTAATATTTGGAGAGTCAAATTATATTTTTTAAAAAATTAAATTTTTAAATATTTTTAGCTAAATATAAAAATATTTTTTTATTTAATAATTAAGCATGTATTAAGTTAGAAAGCGAATGTCAACATACTTTAGTAACTTGTCCATAATTTTATATATATATATATATATATATATATATATATATATATATATATATATATATATATATATCTAAAAAGAATTTGGAGGGCAATTGTGTCTTATTCTAATTTTATCCCAAGGATAACTTAACATAGGATAATAGTCCCACCATATCAATGAATAACTTATCCCGGAACTAATTATTAGTTCCAGGATAAGTTATCCCAGATATTGACAACCAAACAAGTGAAACAAATTTTTATCCCAAAATTATTATTTTATCCCAAGGTTATATACATCCAAACCGCAAACCAAAACGGCACCTAACAGTTCAAGAGATGTAATGATGCCGGATCATTTAATTCGTTGCTGCGATAATTAAATTATTGGTCTTTCCCTTTGATTTTGACACCGCAGAATAATTATTTCAAGATGACTTAACATTCACTTCAAGATGACTTGATTCTATACAGTAGTGGGGGTAGTAACTCATCACGGGAGTAAACTTGGTGGCAAATGGGCAAGGTTAGTTGGGTTTGGGTTTGGGTTTGGGTTTGAGAAGAACACAAAACAAATAAAAATGGATCACAACTTAACCCGTCCACATTTCCTGCGATCAAATACAGGCTGGATAAACAATGGGTTGGGTTAAAAATGAATATGACCCATATTTATGTATGTGCAAGAAAACCATAATACGGGCGAGCAAATTAAATCTGGGTTAAAATTGCCACCCTAAAACTTGCATGCGTAAGACATACTGTGAAGAAACCAAACACAAGGTAAAAGCGAAAACTGCCAACTATATCATATTGAACACAGAAGTTAACAACGATATGTACTGAAAAGATATGAGAGCAGAAGCATGTTCTGGGCTGCCTGAGTCTGAACCTGGTGAAGAATTTTCCGGTTGATGAGGAGTATCTAATCCCAGAACTATAAAGCTTTGTAACTTTAAGGATGTGTAAGTGGTGGGGTTTGCTTATGCTTCTTCACTGCCACTTTGATTGCCATATTTGAGTATATTGAACTTGCAAAGAGGACAGGTTGCATTTATATACAACCACTTGTCAATGCATGCTGCGTGAAAATGATGACGACAAGGGAGCTCACGCATCTCAATTCCATCTTCATAGGAACAAAGGCAAATGCAGCATTCCTGCAAATGTAAAGAACGAGTTCAACTTCTAGGACTGGGAAAGTTCGAGATACTTTATGAAAAGTTATTGGCTGAGAAAAGACTAATGTTTCATAAAACATACAGCATCTTCTGGTGGAAGAACATGCTCAGTAGGTGTATCGGTGTCGCATTCAACCATTACGCCTCCAAATGATTCTTGAATCTCACCATTCTCTTTCTCAAAGTTGCCTAGTCTCTTAAACTTGTATTTAGGCAGTCTTTCAACATCTTCCTTAGTTGCACCTTGCTGTTTCAAGGAATAAGCAAATTATGAGAAAAATATTGAGAACCTCCAGGTGAAAGAGAAGATCAACACGAGAAAAGAAGCGTCTCCATCCCATTTTAGGTGATCTGATTTGATTAGTTTTTCAAGTGGATGAGATCGTTCGAGTGGTCTCTGTAGGAGATGAAATTGCATGTGTGTGGATTGAACGAGATTTAAGTTGGGGAATCAATGAGAGGACATCAATTCAGATCCTTAGGACTTCAGGCAAGAGCTGAAATTCCAGTTGTATTTAATTGTGTAAGGGTGCATAGATAGGGAATACAACTTTTTGACCACTTAAGACTCTTATTACACTCTAAATTGTTTTCGTTCTGAGCCGGGGGTCTATTGGAAATAGCCTCTCTACTTCATTTGAGGTAGTGATATGGACTTTGCACACTTTAACCTCCCCAGACCCCACACCCCACTTTGTGAGAATTCACTGGGTATGTTGTTGTTGTTGTCATTGTTGTTGTGACTCTTATTAGAATAACACACATATATGCATATTAAACAAACCCTACCCGTTTTATGTTTCTAAAATAAACTCGGAAGTATGAAAAAACCCGAACCAATGGATATTCTAACATAATTTGCAACAATTCTTTGAACCATATTGAGAAAAACCAATATGTTGTGTACATTGAAACCCTTTTTTTTCTTGGTTTATGTATAACAAGGAGCTTTCACGCAAACACCATATCAAAAAGAACAGCTGCCCCCAAAACATAAACAATATGTTGCTGAACTTGTATGACTTTTCACAATATATTAATATGTATATTGCCGAATCTGTTTTTCTTTTTAACGAACTTGTATGACTTTTAACAATATATTAATATGTATATTGCTGAATCTTTTTTTCTTTTTTACGAACAGTAGACGGTATTCATTTTGATACGTTTCCAAATATTCTCAAGCTAACATTATCTAGAAACACAGGAATTTTCTAAACGCTAAAATAGAAATTGCTTTTTCTTCCATAACCACAAATATTTATAAGGTATAACTTTGCAAAATAGAGTAACTTGTTTTTAAGATAAAAAAAATCAATTTAAATGTTGAAGTTACCCAACTAGAGCATACAAGACGTTAAAAGAAATAAATAACAAGACTATTTATGTACTATTTACACTCTAAATTTATTTGGGACTGAGGCGAAATTGTTGTACACTTACAAAATTTGGAGTATATAGGAGGAAATCAGTATTTAAATAGCTTAATTTGAACAATAAATCAAGTTAGGAGATAGCTAAATTTTTAAAGCATAATAATGAAGAGTTCAGTTAGTGTCCATCAGATGATCAATGTGGCCATTTTCATAAATAGGTCCCAAAATGGATTACGGGGTTATGAACCAACGTTAAAAAGAATTTTCTTCCACACATTTTCCCATCTACTCACAAGCACCTTTGAACCATTATTAACTGAACTTAATGGCAGAAGGGTTTCTATAACAATATACTCAGTGGCAAACACATAATGAGTACTGTGAGAATTAATGGAGAAAAATATTATTGAATTGTGTGTCTACATCATTACATTGAGACTCTATTTATAGACACTATACTCCAATCCTTTTTCAAATAGGTCACTACATTAAAATCATTTTCCAAGTAGGATTCTATATGCTATTCTTATTCCTACTCATATTCTAACACGCCCCCTCTAACTAGTGCATACAAGGCATATGTACCAAGCTTGTCATGGATGTAATTAATACAAGGATCGGTGAGGAACTTGGTGAAGATATCTTCAAGAAAACTCATAAGGACTGCTTTAGACGTCTAAGAGACCTCGGTTGAAAAGGAACAAGCTAAAAAAGTGATTCGAAAAGTAGTAAACATCACCGAAAAGTCGATTTGTCGCTAGAAAATTGCCGGAAACTGGTACAAAATATGGTTGAGTAGATTTTGAACAAGATTGTCACCGAAGAACTGGTCGGAACATGCATATGTGGATTATTAGATTTGATGGCAGAAAAAGTGGTCAACATCTGAGAAAAAATTATACGGGTAGAGTCGGAATGATGATGCGACCCTACTGAGAAAGAGAACTATGGCACGACCCGACCGAAAAAGAGAAATTATATAACTAGGATCGGAATAATGGCACGACACCGCCGGAAAAGAGAAATTATATAGGAGGGGTCGGAATGATGGCACGACTCTACTGAGAAATAGAAATTATATGGATAGGGTTGAATGATCGCACGACCCTACGCAAATGGGATTTAAGGAGCCACCGGAAAGACGCACAGAACTATGCAAATCAGATCTGAGGAGTCACCGAAAAGACAGAAGGTGTTATGCAACTCAGATATGAGAAAGTAGTTTGAAAAAATGTACAGTACTACACAAATAAATATGAGAAAGTAGTCACCGAAAAAATGCACGATGCTACGAAAATAGATCTGAAAAAGTAGTCACCGAAAAAATGCACGGTGCTACGCAAATTAGATATGAGAAAGTAGTCACTGAAAGAAGCATAGTGACCAACTTTTGCTAACATAATCATAGGCCAGAAGGGCAGCATATACGAGTTATAGCCGCCCACCGACAGCGGAAGCTCTTTGATTCTCTACCAAGATCGTAGAGGATTTGATACCATATGAGAATTAATGGAGATAAGTATTATTGAATTGTGTGTCTACATTATTACATTGAGACTCTATTTATATACACTGTATTTCAATCCTTTTTCAAATAGGTCACTACATTAAAATCCTTTTCTAAGTAGGATTCTATATATTATTCTTATTCCTACTCATATTCTAACTTTCATGGTATCAGAGCCACGCCAATCCCAAATATTTGTTTACCGATGTTGGGCCCCCATATTATATTACTCACGCTCCAGTTAACGAGGGATGGGTAATTGATCTCCTTATATATGGACTTTGACAATCCTCCCCTCATGAGCTAGTTTTTGAGGTTGGGTTAGGCCCAAGATCCATTCTTAACAAGTACTTTGGAGGGAACAAATTAAAAAAAGAAAATTCTCTAAGGGGGCAAAATACAAATTTGGGGGGCTTATTTTAAATATTACTGAGATTCTAAAGTATACGATACTAGAACTCTCAGAATCTCTTCACATGTCATGGGCCGAGAAAAATGCAGCAGATTCCAATAAAGAACATCTACGTTTACCATGAGTGAAGAGAGAGGTCCAACTTGAAGTTGTTGGAATACACTGGGTATATTGTTGTTGTTGTTGTTGTTGGGCCGAGAAAAATGCATGGCGCATTGCAATAAAGAACATCTATGTTTACCATGAGTGAAGAAAGAGGTCCAACTTGAAGCTAAATAAGTATGAAGGTAAGACTAAATATGCATGATATACTATTGATACATCAGCAATCAAATCTTTCCATAATCTAGGCCTTTCCCCACTGAGATAGCTTTGGAACTGATAGTTGAGAAGTACATGCCAAAAGGAATGTCGTTTGATATGAATCATGACAATTGATAGAAGTGACAAAAGGATTTACAGATATACCTGATCTGCCACTGCATATAAGATTGCAATGATACATGGGAGACAGCAGCAAACAGCAATTCCAATGATGCAAGCCACAGCAACACATATAACAACAAAAAACACATCAAACGCCAGAAATGTGATACACAGCCTGCAAAAGACACCACGTAAATTAACATAAAATAGAAGTAAAAGAAAATGCGGCAGAATTAGGGCCCAGTTTTGAGATAAACCAGTAAAGTTGAGGTGCATCACGGGTCATAGTCTGGCCACCAGCAGATACCCAATAGAACCCAATTATCCACCAAATGAAAGAAAACATGGTGTTTGCAGACTCCAGATGCTTGGCAACACTGAAACAGTAAATCAGGAATCAGGGGTACATTACTAGACACAAATATAGTTTTATTCTTCTCGGTAAAGGAAAAAAACTACGTTTCCACAATTCAGTCATGCATCTGGAACAACCTTCATTTTTCACAGCTGGTATCAGTTTGAATAACTTTGAGATTCATGTTCAACTATCCTGTTCAGCAGCCTACTGGACATTATTTCTCAAATAGGCCAGTAAGCCTATTGCTTCAAATGGAAACTAGAGCATCAGTGACATGGGTGCCCATTTCAGCCACTTATATACACGAGAAGTTTTGAATTAAGGTTACCTTTGAGTTGAACTATAGTGATAAGGATTGTTGCATAGCACCAAATGAGTTAACGCATGTTGGAGACACAATTAAATAAATAAAAATGTGCTTTTTATAACAGGTTAAGCATTTAGATGAGCACACACTTTAACATGGTATCAGGGCAGAGCAAGCACAAATCCTCGGTTCGAGTCTACCGCTACTCATTATCAAAAAGAATTTCCAGATGCTTGACCCATGAAAAACAATTGTGTGTTGAATACATAATTACAACAACAACATACCCAGTGTATTCCCACAAAGTGTTGGGGAGGGTCGAGTGCACACAAACCATACCACTACCTCAGATAAAGTAGAGACGTTGTTTTTGATAGACCCCCGACTCAGGACAAAGTTGAATACATAATTAAAAAAAAAAATGTTCTCCCTTTAACATCTTAAGCCTTTGGATGAAACGATCACCCACTTCAACAATGCAAATTAAGAAAAGAAACTAGCACTAAATTCATTTGAGCACACCAGAATATATAGCCTTAACTGATTTAATACCACACTATAGTTAATTCGCCAAATCAACTCACAATTTTTGCATAAATCTACAGTCTGAGACATTGATCAGAACCTACAATTTTCTGCTCAGGTAACCTATGTCTGTCATTAGCAAAGTCTCTAGAAGTAAAGACTCCCCTGCCCTTACTATTCCGATAAGAGAGGTTCCATTCAGTTTCTTTTGTCAAAATTAAGCCTCAAGTGCCTCTCAAATCAAATAGGACAACATTGACGCAGCAGATTAATGCAGTGATTACCAATGATAAAGCAACATTCATACAAGAAATAACAAGCTATCTAAGAAAAACCATCGGCAGCCATCGGAAAACCACAATCCAGATGTCATTTTTCTGCACTACTGGGTATCCCAATTACTAATAAAATGATTACCCCGACCTCTTATCTTGCCAAAAGTAGGTGCAGAGAAAAACAATGAATACCTTTATCTGGATACATAAAAGATTCCACAAGCCCTTCCAAAACCAGATTTGACACACCTTATCCACATCCGACTTCCGATACTTCAGTAATAACTATTTCCTAGGGCTACCACTCTTTCAACCATTCTACAGAAACTAGCTTCAGAATTCAAGGAATAGCATTAAGCCATCATACAAAATTCTAGAAACAACATTTCACAATTTATTATGCGATCAGTTTCACCAACAAGCATCCACAAAAGCGAGAATTACCCAAAATGATAATATTCTCAGTCCATTTTATGTGAGAGTGTTTAAAAAGGTAAGCACTTAAAAATGATAACTTGATTTATAATGAAACATTAATTATTGAGATAATGAACAAAAGCCACACCTAATATATAACCTTTTTGTGAGTTTCATACCTGAACTATCAAGTTGGTGCATTTCACATTTCATACCCAAACTATCACTAATTATTTATCAAAACACACCTCAAAGCTAACTAGACCAAAAGTCTGAATATAATTGCCAAAAGACACGTGACAACTAAATTTACCATAAAATTTCGTCCATATGATCTCTAACTCATTAATTTCGAGGTGTGTTTTGTTAAAGTGTTGATACTAGTTCTGATTTAAAAAAAAAAAAAACACGAAATACATGATAGTTCAAGTAGAAAACTCACAAAAAGGTGATATTTCAGCAGCGATTTCGACCATTATCTCTAAGTTATTTGAACAATTTAATTGGATCCAAATTCTAGAATTTCCTACAAAATCATAATTCTTAAGTATAATACCTAGTTTCATCCTCGTTTTGAGGCGTCTCCAGTAGATAATTAGGCGAATCTCCTCCATCACTTTCCGAACTTAAGTTCACAACTCCGCTATTCCAACTAGCACTACCACTTCCCTCCCCCGAATAACTCTCATTTACATTAGAATCCCGTAACCGTCTTCGTCTATACTCAACAAAAACACAAACTATATGAAGCACACTCTGTAAACCATATCCAACAATCCAAAGCCTTAACGGCATCGAAGGATTTTCATTTCTACTCAACACCAACACCGAAATCGACACAATAACAAAAGCTAAGTTCCATAAAATATCCAAAATCACTATCGGTTTTGAGTAAGCCCAGTCACTTTGCCGTTCCTCGATTTGTTCAGCTGCAGCTTCACGCACCCGCATCGACGGCTCACGCATTAATCGGCGGCTACTTGCACGCCGGAGAAATCCGGCAGCTCCTCGGAGGCTTGGAGGGCGACGGAATGAACTGCGGGTGCGGGAATTTTGGCTTGTGAGTAACGGCGTCGTATCGAATCCGTTACCGTTACTGGGGCTAACGTTGGGGGTGGACATCGTCGGAAAATTGTGTAATTGAATGTTTGTTTGGTTGGTTTAGCGTTGATTTTTTCGGACAAAATGATGATTTCGAATTCGGATTAGGAAAGTGAGGTGTCGCATTTGTACTTTATGAAATGATTCAAGTCACTTTTTCAATTAAACCCGCCAAATAACACGCTTAGGTTTCTTTCTTTCTTTCTTTCATTTCTTTTTCTTTTTAAGAAAAACGAACTCATTTAGTCATTCATATTTGTTATAAACTATAAATAGCGCTATTCTACTTACTTAATTTAACCACTTTAATTTTAATTTACTTTTAATAAAACACTCCTCTCTTTACCCACAACCTCACCTCCCTTGTGCTAATTTCTCTCTCGCCTCATTTGCTTTCACTTTCAAATTTAAAATCTAAGTAGGCGTGGCCATCAAAATTAAAAAATTTGAAGTTTCTGTTAGAATTGTGTTTGGTCATGTCTGTTTAAAAAGATTTTTTAAACTTCGAATTTTTTTCTAACTAGGATTTTATGCCCCAACTTTTTAAAACTATCAAAATCACCCAACTACTAATTTACCTACTAACATACAACCAACTGTGTCGCAAGATCTACTCTTTTATTCAATTTCTATCCGTAAAATGAAACATCCAGCAACAAAGTAGTCTGGACATTATATACCACAGGCAATAGAGTTGAAACAAAATTGAAGAAATATAATACAAAAATGTCTTAGATGCAATCTCAGCCGAAAGATGGTAATATTTTGTATTAATCACTGTTCAATGAGCAATTATGAGAAAAAATTATCATTGATTGCATCAGTGACTAAACACTTAAAACTTTTAAACATTATGAGGGTTTTGTGTAAAAATTTTAAAAAGTTAGTATTATGTAATAATAATAAAAGTTGAAAGTGGAGTTGAAAAATAGTGAAAACAACAAAAATCTGTTTTCACTTTTCAAAAAATAATTTTGGAATTCTTATGGTCAAACCAACTTTAATAAAGTGAAAAAGATTTCTAGAAAAAAGAGAATTTTTTTATGGCCAAACGACCTCTAAGTCGAAAAATTTCAATGGGTAAAGTTTTTCATTGTGATTATTGAAATTGAAATACAATGGTTGGTTGGTCAATGCCTACATAGTGGTTCACGTATAACAATTGAATTATTATTGTATAAACATATAAACTCCAACACTTTACTATTTAATTACCCTCTTTCCCTACTTTTATATTAATTACTTAATATCTCGTATATGATACATTAGTCACTGACATGATACATTAGTTTATGATACATTATAATTCATTAATTTCAGATAAATAAGGAAAAAAAATGGTAAATTAGCCCACAGTTGAGTAATTAACGCACTTAATTTAAGGAATTGTCTTTTTAATTACCTAAAATCGTAACAACTTAATAATTTTAATTTTGAATAATCAAATAAAAATCGTTTCATCATATTCTTGCAAAACTAATCTCTTTTTCGATCGTTCATACTGTGTTCATCATGAATATATCGATTTTGTTGAGACATTTTGAAATTTGGCAAAGTAAAATTATTTATGAAAATTATAGAAATGATGAAATTGTAGTTAGCGAAAGTATTTCATATATGTGGTTGATTTCCGCCATAGAAGCAAAGCTTGACATTGATGAATCAAAGAAAAAATTGATGTTCGATATGTTGTTCAAGGCAATACGTCGTCAATGGTGATTAGAAATGATACTAATATCTAGATTGTAATGTATCCATTACACATAACAACAACATATAAATCGGCTGAAGAAATATAAGTTGATGTTGAAATTGGTGTTGTGGTTTGCATAGAAGGAATGAAATCAGATGCACTAGCATTTGTTGTTGTTGAGTCGGACAATGAGTACTATTTATACGTACTGAAAATTGCAACTAGAAAATTTTTTACTGATTGTCAAATAAAGAAGTGAAGGTCAAACAGTTGTAGAAGGATAAGAAAAACTCCTGTAGCTATAAAGATGAAGTATGCGTTAGATCACAGTTTTAATTTCAGAGCTAAAAGATCAGACAAAATATGGTATTTTAATCTATATTTTTGGGTAGCTTTTATTTTGGTAATGTTTATTGTCTTAATATGATACATTAGTACCTATGTATCTGTAGGTATGATTTGTCCATTGTCATTAATTGAATAGCACCTTCTTAATATGATACATTAGTACCTATGTATCTATAGTATACCTGTTAAACAATTTTATTAGAGACCATGAATTGTTTGGTGTTGTAAGTTAGTAAAATACATCACTAATTATGTTATATAGCAATGTAAGTGATTTTAGATACATAGATGTTGATTTCTTTTTCACTACTTCATACATCAATATTTTTTTCTGATACATACATCTCTTCGGTTAATCTGATGACTATATATGTATTTATGCAACTATGCGCTTGAATGTTATAATGAAAATTATAGTTGGATCATGAAGACTTCTTACTTGAAGGATTCAAATCTTTTTAAAATTTGTATATCAAAGATAAACATACATGTTCAATGAATGATAAGGTGTTAAAGCAGTTGCAAGCTATAATTTTCTTTGCTAATAACTTTACATGACCAAAATTAATAAATCATAAGAGAATACACACTCCAACATACATACAATGTTGATGTTAATTATATGAAAGCATGACGTGCTAAGAATTGTGCTATAAAAATGCTTAGAGGCAGACCTGCTGATGGATATAGACAAATACTGAGATACATTCACATGTTAAATATTGTGTATCCGAAATCAAATATTAGGATGCATAAATTAGCGGAGAATGAGTTCAAGTAGCTATTTATAGCGTTACAACTAATGATGCATGATTTTCAGTATTGCAGACCATTAGTTGTGGTTGACGGCGTTTACTAGATCGTACAAAGAAACTTTTCTTTCTATTAGCACTCTTGATGGTGCAGGAAAGTCATGTCATATGAATTCAATGGAGTGAATTATTAATGTATCAGAACATTATGCTTCATATTTAGTTATCTGATGCACATAATAACAAATGTTGTATGATAATTCTTTTATGTTTTAGGTTGCATATTGTTAATAACTTATGGGGTTGTTGATTCTGAGAATGATTGTGCAAGGACATGATTTTTTTTAACAGTTCAAGAGTGCGTATGAGAAGCGTGAGAACATGTGTGTTGTATCAAATCACAATGAAACCATAATCAAAAGTGTCAACATTGTGCATCCTAATGTTCCTTATTTTGTATGCATTTGGCATCTTTGGAGAAAAGTTTGCACAAACTTTAGAAGGAGTAAGGACAGACTTAGTGACTTGTACTATTCTATGGTCAAGATTTATAGAAAAGAGAATTTTGAGTACCTTATGTTCAAAGTCGATAAAGTGGATTACCGAGTTAAGGATTACCTATATGATGTTGGTTATGAGAAGTGGTCAAGGATTTATGCACCAATAAATAGAGATCGAATGATGGCATTTAATATTGTCGAGTGTAGAAATGGTTGTTCGGTGGAGGCGCCTGAATTATCGATCTTAGGATTTTTGGAAGAAACTAGAATATTATTTAAATTGTGGAACTACAAAAATAGAGAAATTGCAACATATACAAAAACAACATTAGGAATATGGTTCGAGGAAATTCTAACACTTAATAGAGCGAAAGCTTCACGAATGACGGTATGTTTTATTAAATAATTTAGTTTGTTAAACCAAATAATTAAGTTTAATTATTTATTTTTCATTTATATTATTGGTTATTTGCTTGTTATGTCAAGCCTTCATTAGAGTACGTTTATTCTATTTATGAATCATGTAGAAGATACATTATGGATCTGAATAGTAAAAAATGCAACTGCGGTAGATTTTAACTTGACGAGATTCCATGTCTGAACGCAATTGTGGTGTTGAAAAGCAAAAATATTACTAAATATAGTCTGTGGTACTCTGATTACCATAATTCCTCTCTAATTTCCTCATCCTAGGGTTTATTCATAGGTTCACATGAATATATATCTATAAAAATCAATTCCACATAAAATTGATCACCCAACATGGATTTGAATTCAGTTGATCATTCTCAACATAAACAAAACAAACCCAACATGAAATTCATAAAGAAATCCATAAACTTAAACTTAGAAAAGAGATTCTTGGGCTTCATGGACGAAAGGAGTCCTTGAACGAACACTGCGCATACCTTAGTTCACAATTTCATGAAGATTAACGGTGAAAGCTTCTTGAATTTGAATCCCCAATAGAAACCCTAGCTTGTTCTTGAGAGAAACTTAAGAGAAACTAGTATATTTTGGGTGAAGAATGACTAAATCACGTGTTATTGGGTATATATAGGGGTGGGAAATTGACCCTTTTAACCCTGGATACGTCTTTAATTTCTAAGGAAATTTTTGGATTTTCATCCTTGGCGCGACGCGCCACTATCGTGCCAAGTCACTGGAAAGTGACAAATGGGAAATTGCACGGTGGTGCGACGCGGAGCTATCGCGTTGCCACCTTGTCTGCTACCTGGAAGTTTGGCATGACGTGCCACTATCATAGAGCAACACTAGAAATTGACAATTGCCATTTGAGCTATCTCCGTGACGCATTGAAGGCTCAGGTGATACACTATCTCACTAAAAAGGCTCTAACTCTTCACCCGGGTGTCGGATTTGGGCAAATTTGATATCGATGAAAAGCTTATTCGATTCACCACATAATAAAAAGAAAATCTTGAAAATACTATGTGTACAAAAGTAGATTCATCTTTCAAAGAAAGCTTCTAACATTCTTGGAAAACTTTTCAAGCAAGGAAAAGTACGGGGTATTATAATATCTCCCCCTTGAGAACATTCGTCCTCGAATGAGGCCGAGTGAGAGGGAAAAAAATACAAAATGAGTACATAATGAACATGACTAGCTGGAACATAATTTCATGACTGATATGACTGATGGCTGAATATAACATACTGAACATGCATATCTGATGCATGACTAATAAGCTAAATTCATGCATATCTGATGCATGACTGATAATTGACTTATGAGTACATGACTGAATATTCTGATGAACTGAATTTCTCACTGTGAGAAAACATGTCTAACGCATAATTATATGCCTGAACTGATATATGAATGCATGGCTGAATATGCAAGGGTACTTAGTACCAAGTTTGTGATGAACACTGAACATGAGTCTAAGTAAGACTAAGGAGAACTATTATCTTAACCGGAAATGCTACTAAATTCAAGATCGTCTTACTAAATATGTATGAGTAGAAATACAAGAACCTAATTGAGTCTGGTCTGATACGTGACATACGAACTGAATATCATGAACGGAACTAAGCGTCTGAATACTTAGCCCAAAGCTGAGGTTGGGACTTTAAGGGTCAACTTATGAATACCCTCTACTCTAAACTGGATTCTTCATGCAAAGAGAAACTTTATTTAAGACATGAAAATATTAAGGAATAATGGGGTATCTCCCCCTTGGGACACTATATCCCTCTAAGAATGCTCACCTTACTAAGATACTGGGGTGATGCACAGGGCATTCACGGACTGATTCATGACTAAATAACTCATGCTAAAAATCTTAAGCTAAAATGAGAGTAAGAGGTCTAGAAATGCATATCATGAGTATGAAGGACCTATAACGTACCCGAATCCATACTGGGGGAATTTTCTTGATCATGGCGAGTCTGAAGAGCTTAAAACCTGTTCTGCCGCTGACCACTAGTGGTAATAGAAGTGGCGCCCTGCTAGCGTAAATATTTTCCCTTCTGAGCCCTTACTCTACATTCCCATAGCCTGTGGCCTGGATTACGACATCCATAACATATCTCACTTCCTGCTCTACATACACCTAGGTGATTCTTACCACACTTTTAGCAAAGCGGATAGGTAAGACTCCTGTTCTCACTATCCTGGGCCTTGGATCCTGGCGACCCATCACGACTGTTATTTGCGAGCTTGGGTACTGGTGCACTAGCTGAAGATAGAGCTGGGACTGAAAATTTATGACTATACTGAGAACGGCTACCATCCCCCTGACTTAGGCTGAGCAAAACTAAAACTACCTGTCCTTTCCCTCTTATTCTGCTTTTCCTTCATCTTGATATTTTGCTCTTCTATCTGCTGAGCATGGGTCATAAGTCTGGCTAAAGTCATGGCACTATTCAGCATGGCGGATCTGCATTCATTAACCACTCTATCATTCACCTCTGACACAAACTTACTCATCTTGGCCCTACTGTCTGCAACCACATGAGGGGCATATTTGGCTAATTGAGTAAACTTAAGAGAATACTCTTTCACTGTCATATTGCCCAACTTGAGGTTAATGAACTCTAGCACCTTGGATTCTCTAAGCTCTAGGGGAAAGAATCTATCAAGGAATATGGAAGAAAACTCTTCCCACTCAACTGACCTTGCATCGTCTGCCCTCTCTGATTTTCACTTCTTGAACCAAGTGTGAGCAACATCTTATAACTGGCATGCAGCTAGCTCAGCACTCTCAACAGTAGTCACCCCCATGATGGAGTTCTGAACTTGATCTAGGAATTCCTGAGGGTCCTCATCTGACTTAGAACCAGGAAAAAATGGAGGGTTTATTTGGATGAAGTCCCGAATCCTGGCTACAACTAAATTGGCCACTAAGTTGGCCAGAATGAAAGCTGGTGGTTCATTATGAGGAGCAACTAACTGAGCAAGATTAGTGAATGTAGCCCTGAACTCTGCATGAGAGGCATGTTCTCCCAAAGGTTCTTCGAGCTGAGGGGATGACTGATTACCATTTCTTCTTTTAAGAGACATGTTCTGTAGAGGAAAGGAAGAAATGGATTAGACTGAAGTTTAAGTTTGAGTCTATGCTCACTGGCACGACATGAATACTGAAAGAAGGTAAACTGTTCCTAAAACACCTTATATCCACCTGAACATAAGTGTGGGGCACAACACACGTATGTACAAGACTCTACTAGATACGGCTTTTCAGACTTTCTTGGACACTGTTGAACCTTAGGCTCTGATACCAAGTTTGTACTGCCCCGAATCTGGTACCCGAAATGCTACACGGTGCCCATGACCCCCAAGAACCACAAGCTAACCCATGACTGATATCTGTAAACTGAGCACTGAATAATAGTAACAATATGGTAAATGCAGAAACATGAACTGAAAGGCCATAAGGTTCACTACTAGTACATAACTAAAAATTATGGTATAACAATACCAAAACAACTGAGATAATTGTCTGAACATACTGTAGTCTGAAAGCCTCTAAACTGTCTGAATAAGAAGTTGATGGGACATGTCCCCAACTAACTCCAACTACTGAAATAAACTAAAAACTAAAATAGTAATGTGATCATCATGTCCTCAAAGGATGAGGACTCACTGCTAACTCTGATCACTGAACTGGGAAACTTTTTAAGTTAGGAAAAGTACAGGGTATTACTCTAATAAATCATTGTTTTAGTAGTTGTTGGGCTGGGACATAATGTAAAACCCATTTTTTATCAGGATGTGCAACAACAAAATCCAAAGCATTGAACCTAAGTTCAGATGACTTAGATTTGTAGTGTTATTTTTCAATTTTCTGTAAGAGTAGTTATGATAAGTTTTTATAAATCATAATTGTTAAGCCCAAGTGCACATGCAAGTATACATGGTTCACTCAAGTAATATAGAGGGCTTAAGAAAGCCAAGCATCGATTCCACAGGGATTGCTGTTAAGTAACTATCTAATTTTAGTTCAACTATTAATATTCAATCAGTGCAAACGTAACCACAAGAGTTTGAAAGTTATAAGTAACAGTAAACTAAATAATGCAGGAAAATAAAGATTTGAATAATCAATGGGGAAACTCAGGGTTAAGGAACTGCGAATAATCATACTAAGATATATAAATGCATTGGTTAGGTTAATTATCTTGGATTTTGGGTCATAGGGTTGATATTATGACTATGGTCTTCCAAACCTCTAATCACCTATCTAACTTAGCCCCACAACTACATCGTTGAGCGAGAGGGTGAGAACTAAGTTAAATGCATCCATATTTCATCCCGTCATTGAATCAAATAAAGAACTTAGGTATATTCCTATCCTAAACTCAAATCATGACTTTAAGCCATTGAAAAATTACGATCCTATTCCATCTATCCCATGTGTTATCCTCTTGTTCATCCTCCCAGGTTTATAAGATGATTATGCATGTATTATAAGGATAGAGAATCCTTAAAATAGTCATAACAAGGATAAATAAACAACCAATAATGATAAACAATCACAACTAAATTAATTCATATCAATAGTAATCATGTTCTTGGTCTTAACCCCAGAAAGAGTATTTTGCCGATCATAGACATAACCGTAATCACAATGAATGAATACATGTTAAAATCAATTAAAAAAAAGTAATGGGAGAAAAACCTTCATTTAAGTTTTATCCAGCCTCCCTTCAAGTCCCAAGGTCGTCCAAGTTGTGAAACATAACAACTAAGTGTCCTATTTATACTTGGATACAAGTTGTCGATTTTGACTTAGGATCGTGCCATACTCTTATCGTGGTGCCTAGGGAATGTGGAATGTCCTAATCATCATGATATAATTTAATTGGTCATTTATTATTCTCCGAAGGATGCGTCACGTCCCTAACGTGGTGCCTAAGGTCTGTGATATGCCAATGACTCCAAAACGTCCATTTTTGGTCAAGTCTTGTCCCATGTGTTTGTTCAACCTTTCCAAGACTTGTGGTGATGTTTACACTTGATTTACAGACTTTTTGTCATCCATATATCATCATTATCAAATCATAAAGCATTATAAATCATTAAACACCACGAATTAGAGCTCAAAACAACAAATAATCCTAGACGATGAACTAGTAACTTAAGCTAAGGGTACTAGTTTGTCCTTTTGATCTTTAATTTACTGTTTTGTCTCTTGGATTGTTTCAATTGGAAATTAAAAACTATAAGCAAGCTATTACAAACATAATTACACACTTATAATCTTATTAACTCATTACGTACACTAGAATCCATCGAGAACAACTAGAATAATACATAGCTCAAGCTAGTAACACTAGTTTTCTCGTCTAAACTCTAAGTGGCCAAATTAATTCCAAACTAGTTTGAAACACACCATAAACATTATAATCAAGTATTTTGACACTTATATGCTAAATTATCTCATTAATAACTCCTTAATCAAACAAGAAGTCCTCAAAACAAGGATAATTAAGGCAGGATAACCATACTTAGGTGCATAAATCCACCTAAGATCATCACACCACACTTAAAGTCGTGTTTGTCCTCGAATAAATATTTAATATAAGCATCATAATTAGAGAAAAATCCACACTTCTACAACAAGCAAGACACCCATGATAGTACTACAATGACTACACAGAATGCAAGTTACACTAAGCACATTATACACACAATTGAAAGCTCAAGAATACTACTCCAAAACACCCTAGCCTCAAGAATTGTCTCACCAAGTCGGCAAACTCATGCATATTACTCAATAATACAGATCATATAATTCACCCAGCTATCATAAAACATTTTCCATAACACGAAGAGAGTTACCTATATCTGCTCACATAGATGCAAATATTACAAATTGTGTACAAGAATCAAGTTATGCTCACTCTCACAAAGAATTTACAAGTTACACTAGATGAACCAGAGGCTTACCCTTAGTGTAGTACTACACTAATATCAAAATGTAAGGACTTAGGATCAAATAGGTCTTTAAGAGTTGTAATGTAGGCTAAGGGATGGGTAGGAACTATTTGGCTAAAAGTAGTGACTAACTTCCCTAAGCGCTTTAATACATCACATGAACATAAATATCAATCTAGTAGCAAAAAATTTTCCCCACTTCTATCATACCCATTCTCTTTTGTTTTGCCCTATCTCATTAAACTAGTCAGATATAATGAAGCGGAAGTATTTTCTATTCATATCTTATTCAATTTTGAACACTTTTCTTTCTTTTCATCACACAACTTCCAATCACAACAAATTAATTTACCATACCAATAGCTACTGGGGTCTTACTTTCACCTCTTTTATTTTTGTTTTTTCCACTCTTTAATATCATTAATCTTCCAATTAAAGAACTTAGTAGATTTGGATCAAATTAAAGTCCAACAAAAGAAGAGAATCAAGCTACATATGAGGTTACCAGAGAATAAGCTAAAGGCTCAATAGGGCACACTAGGATTGTGCATAAGGGTAGATTACAAAGGGTATGAAACATGGCTATCTATGAAATTCCTATATCCTCTCATAAACTCATACCTTTTATTTCGCTTTTTGCACGCACCAGGCAAGTCCTAGACATCCAGTGCAAAAAGAAATACACAAAACTTCAGTTCACACATGGCATATGTTCAACTCAAGTAGGATAATCATATACTCTTACCCACGTCGTCACAGGAATTCAACATTAAGCCAGTAACACACATGAATCATAAACTAAATACTAGGATTCTCAAAAGTAGTCATTCACACAATCAACACGCTTGTACACACAAAAACCACTTGCACCATGTAATCATACATAGCACCAACAAGGACTTCTCACTTATCCTAATCACAAAAAAATAAAGTTTAATCCTAAAAAGGAAAAGGTTACTGGGTTCAAAAGGTGCCCCCGTGGAAAAGAACCGAAAAGAACAACCACAAGGTAGGTGAAGTGTGCACCTACTCAACTGACACCCGCAAACTATAAACTAAAAGGAAAAATCTTTTTGTAAATTTTCAATTTTTTTTAATTTAACCCAAAAACTAAGAAAGCAACTAAGACTCGAGACCTAACAACATCACTTTACCCGAAACCATGGGAACTTGCCCACCCCGTACTTAAAACTTAGTTTGTCCCCAAAGTAAACTTAAAAGTAGAGATTGAAATAATCGTTGAGGACTCTAGGCATAGATAGTTGTATCTTTAAATGTCAAGAGAGTCTGGGGACCCCACACTTAGTCTCTGTTATGCTGCTTAACTCAAGTCTCTGATACTCAGACTTTCCATCAACCTGTGATTCAACAAAAATAAAAAAACTACATAAAGTAAAAACTAAAATACAAAAAATAAACTACTGACTTAACTTGGGTTACCTCCCAAGCAGTGCCTAATTTAGTGTTAAGGCCCAACCTAATATCACTACTCAGCTGAATTCCTTCATCTTCTTATTTATTTCTAACTTCGTGAGTGTGTACTCTCAAGCTCAAGAACTTTCTCAACAATAGCCTTTTTAGTCTTATTAATCAACATCACTTCGGGCTTAGGTGGTGGATCGAGCAACTCAATGAGACTGTCTGAAGAGGTCTTTAGTGGTGTACTTTATGCAACCCCACACTTATCCACTTCTATCACTATAATCATACATAAATATTTATAGTGGGAAGGTGGATTAAGTGGATTATAAACTCTGAAAACCACCTCTTTATCATCCAATCTTATTGTGAGAGTGTCCCCTCTCATGTCTATCAGCGTTATTCTCATGGATAAGAATGGACATCTTAGAATGATCAGTACCTTATAATCTGCATCATAATCCAAAATAATAAAATCAATAGGAATTATAAACTTACCAACCTTTATGAGGACGTCCTCAATTATCCCATCGAGCTTCACTATAGTCTTATTCACCAATTACAACATCAAAGGGCATGGTCTCGACTCACCCAACCCAAGAGTTTTGAATGTAGATAGAGGTATCAAATTTATACTTGGACCTAAATCACTTAAGTCATGGAATACTTCACCATCACCAATTTGTATGGTGAGGGTGAAACTCCCAAGGTCTGTAAGTTTTTCGGGCATTATTTTCACTACCATAGAACTGCACTCCTTTCTCAATGCCACCCTTTCAATGTCCTACAACTTCAGTTTATTAGTCACCACATCTTCTAAGTAATTGTCGTACTTGGGCTATCTCTGTAAAACATCTAAAAGAGGTAAATTAATATGAAGTTCGCTGAATATATCAAAGAACTTCTTGAAACAAACATCCTTAATAGCTTTTTTAAATCACTGCGGGAATAGTGGCGGTGGTCTTTTCTTCTAAACAGCTTTAGTCTTAGGGAATTCAAACTTCCCTAAATTATTTGCAACTTTTTCTACAACCACATAAAGAACCAACTCTACATCTACCTCATTATTTGTCTTTAGAGATCTACTGTAATACCTCGAGAATCCAGACCATTATTAGGACCATGATTCAAGATAATGAGAAATAAATTATAGTGATTTGGTAGTTTTATGAGTAAGTTTGACATATATTAAGTCCTCAAATAACTCCTAACTATTAGACAAATAAAATATCCCTTACCAATTGAGTTCTAGAGAAGAATGTTATTATGGTCAACTTCAAATGAGCATATCTTTCGTATTACTAAGATTTTTTGAGATCATAAACCACCAAAAGATATATAATTAAGTTATCTTTCCAACTATACCAATTTCGCCTTAATACGATATCGGGGTAAAATGTTATGCCCATTTTACCAGAGAGTTATTCGACTGTCGAGGTGCGACGGCTAGGTCGATGGATCGTCAAACCAGGCCATCAACCTCAAGCAGTGAGATTATTTTCTATCCATAAACTGACGAATTGAGTGACAGTCAATCACCAGAGTGACTGTCCATCAACCAAGCCTATTCAAGGATGTAATGACATTTTAAATAAGATTTTTGGGTCGTTTTCTACCCTTTTTAACCCCAAATTCCATCAACTCAAACCACATAACTCCTCATTCATCCTTAAAATCAAAATTAGGGTTTCTATTAAGATCATTCCCCAAGAACAAGATTCAAGCCCTTTCTTCAAGAAAACTCAAGAATCCAAGCATCACCATTCAAGAACCTTCAAGAAAAGTTATCTCCTTCAATATTTAAACTTTTGAGGTATGTTAGATATTCATCCATGGGCCCTTTTTCACCCATGGAGTCCAAAAATCCATTTTATATATTTTAAATTATGAAATTACAAGTTTATAATGATTTATCTCCATGAAGCTTTTATGAATTTTGATTATATATGATGTTTATAATGTTTTTCGTTGAAAGCATCCCTTATACGTTTGATGCATAAAATCTCATTGTTAAATCCCTAAGTATGGTTTTAGTATTGAAATTTTGTTATTCGCACATGTTTCACTCATTCCCATGCTTAAGTCCATGAATTTCTTTCCATTTAAAATTTAAGTTAAGATTATAATTCAAGTGGAATGCATTATTGTATGTTTTAAATATCATGGTTCCCATATCATGTTTATGAGAATTTGGAACAAATCCTCAGTTTATAATTTTTTCATGTGATCGTCCTATCTCATCATGTTTAAAAGTATCCCCATGTTAAAGTCTTGATCCCCATGTGTTTAATGAAATGCCAAAGTGATGGATTCTTAGTAGTGATTCCCTATTATGGTTTTCAAAGCTTTCATGTGTTTCTATTGTTGTACTATCGAGTCCTGGCGGTTATAAATACTCAAAATTTAGCTGTTTACATAGTTTTAGTATCTTCACAATAATTTCAGATAAACTATAGGTATTATTATTAAATCAAGATAATCATGATCAGTTATTTGTTCAGGTAGGCATGGCTCAGTTTTGTAATCAGTGTCAGTTCACTTAGGAGTAGGATGTAGCACCGAGCAAACTTAGGGGTAGTGGCTCACTTGCTAGTAGAGGGTGTGACCTTTAGTAACAGTCTCTTAGTTCTAGAACTACGTAGCCAGTGTAGGTTAGAGATATCAACCTACTAGTTGAGGGTTGATAAAGTGTTTACCTGTTAATTGAAGGTAACATATATCTCATTAGAGTGCCTACCAATTGAGGGTGACTCTTTAGTGGATCCATGCAGCCATGTGTTAGTACCCATGGCATGATACTGACACCCTTTCAATTGGGGTCATAGGTTGGACCCTAATTATCTCATTGGGGGATGTTGGTTAGATAATATCTTCCACAGTCCCAGTCTAGTATTTAGCTCAGTAATCAGGTTCAATTTTGCTAACCATAGCATACAGATGTTAGTTATCTATTTATCAGTATTCAGTATTTTAATTTATAAATGATATTTAGATCATGTTTTATGCTTGGTCATCCATTCTCAGTCTTTACTGATCTTATGCATTCTCAGTCTTTACTGATCTTATGCATTCTCAGTCTTTGCATATCTTATATATTCTACTCAGTACTCTATGTTATTTATTCAGACAGTTATTACTCATGCACATAAAACTATGCATATTAGTCTAACCTCATTTAGCATACCAGTACATTCAAAGTACTAATCGCATGCTCATTTCTTGTGCTATGATGTCTTATATCATAGGTCCGGGCGTTCAAGTTCCTGACCATACTTACTAGATCAGCCTATCAACAGCAGTCAATAGTGGTGAGTCCTCATCCCTTAAGGATGATTTATCTTACATTTAGTATGTCAGTAGTTCAGTTATTTAGTCAGTCGGAGTTAGTTGGGGGCTTCTCTCATTAACTCCACAGTTAGTCAGTTTAGAGGCTTTCAAACTAGTATAGACAGTTAGTCAGTTTTCAGTTGTTATTATCAGTTATTTTATTAGTATTCTCAGTGTTGTTTTACAGATATTATAACAACTATGGTTTAAAACCTTATGGCTTTTTTTAGTTAAATTCCATAAATACTCTTTTATTATTAATTTTATTTAGTGCTCACAGCAGGTACCAGTATCATGTATTAGCTTGTGGTCACTTGTGACCGTAAGCACCGTGCAGTGTCCAGGGTATACTATATGGGCATTACAAACCTAGTATCAGAGCCAAGTTTTAAAGTGTCCTAGGGAGTCTGAAAGTCGCATTGAGTAGAGTCATGTGCATGGGTGTGAAGCGCGCCACACTTATGGACAAGAGGCTACAAGACGTTTTAGGAAAAGTCTCCCTTCTTTTATATCTCAGATCATGCTATGGAAAGGTCCTCTAAGAAAGTTATATAAATTCTCATCTTGCTCTATTCATGCTAACCCTACCTCATTTTTAAGGTAACAGAAATAATCAAGCTTAAATTCTTACAGAGAGATTTTCTCAGACAGTTATGAGATTATATGCAGGTTTGAAAGTATCCCATCAGTACCTTTATGTTCCAAAGTATGAAAGATTTCATTCACGATTTATGAAAATCATTCATTTAGCCAAAGTCAGATATAGTTTAGATACCTCCTCAGAATCCTATGATAGCATATTAACGAGAGTTAAAAGTATGAACCCAGAAGTTTAGCAGCCGTAAAAATGGGGATAGTGTTATCTGAATTTAGTAGATTTTTCATTAATGGGGCTAGTTATATGGAAGGATAATTGGTAGGCTTAGAATAATGTATGCAAGAAAAGAATTTAAGTTTGTTGATTTGAAAGTATATGTTGTTGGTGTAACATCAATTCCTATGGTGAAGAGAAAATATAATTTTAGAGAAGTGATAATTGTAGGCTATGATCAAAGTAGTATGGTTCATTAAAGGTTTGGGGATATCCCTGTTATGTGTTAGAATCTAAGTTTGAATCTTTAAAGGTTGAGATAATAGAAAGAAGAGTTGAAAATTCTAAGCTAGTCAATTTTAAGTTGTTACATGATAATTGTTGGGGCTATAGAGGGCTAAGAGTTGTATCTCGGAAGAAAGTACTAGCAATGTGTTTGATATTATCAGGTATAGTCTTTCAGGGTAAGTATAGTGCTTATGTGCATTATTCTACCCTAGACTCTAGAGTAAAGTGGTGATAGTTCAGTTTAGAGTTATTGATTAAGTGGTTTACAGACTTAGACTGATGAATTTAAGCTAAGGGGGAGATGGTAGAACAAGTGTAACACTCCATACTTTTACCTAGCTTAAATTCATCCCAAGAATGTCAAAAATTTTCTTTAAAGATGAATACACTTTTATACATATGGAATTTTCAATATTTTGACTTCTCATTGTGTGGGAAATTGAATAAGCTTTCCATCGATACCAAATTCACCCAAATCCGACACCCGGACGAAGAGTTAGAGTCATTTTAGTAAGACAGTGTACCTCGTGGTACTCTAGCGCGTTGCGGAGGCAGTCCAAATGGAATTTATCATTTTTCAGTGAGACAACGCGATACCACCGCGTTGCGCCAATTGCCTTTTTCTTAATTATCACTTTCCAGTAAGACTCCGCAATTATGGCGCGTCGCGCCAAAGGTAAAATTCACAACCAGTGAGGCACCGTGATAGCACCGCATTGCACCATCAACCCAGTTCCCAGTTTTCCACTTTCCAGTGACACAATGCGATAGTGGCACATCACGCCAGGTGCCCAGTTCAGAAAATTTTCACAAAAAATTAAAAGGATGCCCAGGGTTAAAACAATCCTTTACCATAATTTTATTATGCCCAGATATGGGATTCAATCCATAAAAACGTCCTTAGCTACTCATTATTCAATTCATCCCCAAATTAAAAAGCATTCTCTCTCAAAGAGGCAAAAATCCTAGTTCAAGAAATCAAGAACAAGTCTAAGGATTTCTTCCAAGAACCTCCAAGAAAGAATCTTCCAAGGTATGTTAGATGTTCATCCATGAATCCTTACCTTTCATGTCACGACCCGAGCCTAGGCCCTAGCCGTGACGAGCATCCCGAACCATGAAGGTCCGAAACACCCATTCTCTATCTGGTTATCATGCACAACATTCGTAATCATAATAAAATGCGGAATTAAAACTGAGTACGGAATACATGGTCAAGTTCTGCAACATTTCTGAATAATACTATCTGACATCAGTCTGCGAAATCTCTACTAAGAACACAAACATCTGTCTGAAAAGAAACTGGGACAAGGCCCCCAGTAAACCGAAAACATAATAAATAAGATAATGTCTGACATAATTAGGCCTTCCGAATAATAGAAGGCTCACCACTGCGAGCTCAAGTCTGCAAATCCGAGAATGTCTACTGAGTAGCTGGACCCCTAGACTGTACCTCAGGACCTGGAAGAGGGGGGGTCATCACAAAAGTACTGGCACGCGAAGCAATCCAAAAATAGTATAATGGAAAATACATATATATATATATATATTAAGTGAAAGAAATTTTTCATCAAGACATCATGTATAAAACTGTTTCCAAAAAATACATGGGCACTTTCTGAAAACATGTAACCTGCCTGTTCATTTCAAATCAAGATCTGTGTTTTACTTTTGAGTTAGGTGGTATTCCCCTACAAGTCTGATATTCCACAGGCTGTATGGAATCCGCCATTGACTCGGCGGGGAAGCCCCCAACCCAAGTGTGCCGGAAGGGTTGGAGTGTCTGAGTCTGATACGCCACAGGACATTTAAGTCAGCGCATAATAGTATACCCGGGTCGGCAAACCACGGTTTTAGGCAATGAGTCGCTTGAGCTCAAGCCCTCTTCGGGGAACCACCTAACATCTCTGTATGCCCATTTTTAACCTTTTCTATACATGCAACATTCTGAATGTCTAAAATCATGAAAGTCTAAAATGTCTGTTAGTCTGAGTCTGATATGGCATTAGTCTGAATTGGTATCGTCATACCAAGATATTGCAAGTCATGATTTTTCTGAGCCATAATGTATTAAGCAAGAGCTTTCATTCAAAACATAGTTTAGACCACCAAAACATGTAACTGATGTAAAGGATTTCATATTCCGAAACTTAAAGTTCAATTCATGCAGAAATTTCATCAAACACCTGGTGGTAAAATGTCTTTAGCAAGTTCATGTATTCAAAATTGAAACACATTCATTCATATATGTATATAAACTATCAAATCGCTTTGGAGATGGTCAAAAGACCAAAACAATGATGTTAAAACATCTTATACATAAATATATATGCATAATTTAAAACCCCATTCTAAAACATGATTTTTTTATGCCCATGGGAATTTAGGAAAAACCCCGCATACCTCTATTTCCAAGGATAATAGATGTTTCTTGAAGCTTGCGGATTGGTGATTCCGAATATGTAATTATCTTCGAAAACCTACGGTCGAATCTTGAACTATTTGGGTTTTTATTTTGAAACCCTAAGGGGAATTCTTGAGCAATTTTGGAAAAGTATGTGTATTATGGTGTTTGAGGGATTAAATCCCGTGTTGGTGGTATATATAGGGGTGGAGGATGACCAAAATACCCCTAAGGAACAATTAAGGTCAAATCTGTCTCTCAGTTGACAGTTTGATAGGCTGGAGTAAATCGATTATAACATTTTACTCATATATTCAAATTGGATGAAACCAACTTCATTTTAAAGAGGACTCAAATAGCTTTCGTTTTATGTATTATATCTCACACAGTTCATTATATACAGGGAGTTATGATCGTTTGAAATTGACCCAGAAATACTGAAAACTGGGCAATAGGCTATGCGTTTTGCTACTGTTTTGAAATCCAAACGCAGCCTTATGCATTCCGAAAAATTTCAAAACTTATCCGAGATGTACTATGAGCTTGCCCAATCATAACGCAACTTGAAAATCTAAAAACGAATATCGAAAAGGTTGAAAAGTTGTATCCCAAAGATTGCCAGCTAAAATGACACTAAGTCCTCATTACACTCACAAAAAATTTCAAGTTTTTAAGTCTAAGGGCACTCTATTAAAGGCTAATCCATGCACGACTTTTTACGGGGTGTTACATTATCTCCCCCTTGGAATCATTCGTCCTCGAATGATGGATAGGAACTTGTTGAAGCCTTAAAGATATAGAATAACGCGGACACGACATATCCTTTAATAAAGAATACATTGATTTGAAACATGACCATATGGCTGGAACTACTGATATTTTGAATTCTTATATCGGATACTCATATCTGATGCATGGAATACACGACTGAAGCTATTCATAAGCTGAATTCTCATAATAAACATGCATATCTGATGCATGGATCTGTCCTTGAGTTGTTCTCATGAATGCAGGACTAAATACACTGATAAGCTGAACTTTTTCTATTGAACATGCATTTTTAATGCACGCATATCTGACTGGACTAATGTATGAATGTATGACTAATTACGCAATGATAACTGGTGCAAGGCTTGTAATAAGAATCTATACATGCAACTGAATGAGGTATCTCCCCCTTGGGACACTATGTCCCTCTATGAATGCTCAATTCATTAAGATACTCGGAAAAAAAAAATTGAGGCGATGCACTAGGCACCTACAAATTGAATCATAACTAAACATCTGGAATCTGAATCTAATGCATGACACATGAACTGAGCTATACTCGCAACTACTGGTATACTCTATCTTGGAATAGTAGCATGTCTGAGATTTCGGGTAGCATGAATAAATGAAAAGACGAGAAAACAAGTCATGCGAATCTGCCTGTTAAACTGACATACTGACTATACAGATTGAATTATTCTGGACTTTCATACTTAACAGGAGTATCTCTTCAACACTCTCTCTAAAGAAGTTCTAACAGTAATAGGGAGCCACAAATCTTGGGTATGGATTACACAAGACATCCAACTGAGGAAATCACAACATTAACTCTACTCTGTAGTCTGAAATATAGACATATAACTCCTAAATTAGGATAGAATTTTTCAGACCTTTGGCAATACGACTTCTTACTTTCAGGCTTAGCGCACTTCCCGAATATCCCTTAACTATACTATTCCCTATAAATATGATATTCATTCAATTCAGCTTAAATTTCTCATATGAGCATTGACAAATTTTTCTACTAATGTCTAAAATAGCTTAATCCTTACCCCGCGATTAAGCCTAACTCTAAGTCACAAAAATACAACATGCTACACCACGCTATTATTCTAAACCATATGATGCCACCTTCTATACCTCTTTTAAAGATCACATTCTAAGCATAACATGCCTTACCACTTTAATGACTACTCTGAACTCTTAATATGAAGTCGCTAATGCATATTGCAACCTTCCACTACAATCCCAAAACGTCATTCAAGCCTAATTTATAACCACTTATTAACTTCAAGGAAAACACCCATAAATACATACTTCACATAGTTCCTAAACTATTATCAATATAACTCCCACGCACTATCCTAAAAACATACACACACAAACTTTTCCACTAAACATCACATGTATCAAAGATTGGCCCCAAATCTCACCTCATACTTATGGCCTTATCTAAACAAACGTACTATGATCTTCCATCAACAAGAACATTTACTTCATCACCACTATCATTGCATAGGGAGGACACTAAAAGGTTAAAACATAAGACCCTGAAGCATGAGAAGATTTTTATATGGGACTGAACACATTATAAAGAGTGATTACATGCGTCATGAGTTGCATGACCTCAACTAGAGTTCCTAACATAAGGAATGTAATTCCGACTACTTGAATGAACTAGAACTCATTATCTTGGAACTGGAAGAGTACGTGACTCTCTATCATATACAAGAATCACGAACTATGATCACGGAACTGAAACGTAAAGATTGAGTAGGCATTGGGATCATTGAAAAATACTAAGATAAGAATGGGTTGAGTCTCACCCTCACTTTCTAACGTTCTAAATCATACTGCATCACTACTAGAATCTGAGAGCCTTACTTGGTCATTCGTTCTGTCATCTCCCCCTTAGCTTCAAGTCATCATCTAGAGTTTGGGAGATCCTTTACCATATTCTAACTGAACTACACTTACTACACTCTAGGGTCTGAAAAAAATAACAATACATGCATATCATAGAACTTAGCCCGAATGACTACCTTCCGGTATACACTCTATCTTTCTCTAGCCACCAATAGTCATAGTATAATGCTTGCACACTTATTCTATCGGTTTAACCTTCAAAAGTCAAGCTTAGATGCTAACACTTAACATGGATATCACCAAGCCTTTGATGAACCATATCTCTTTCGATAGAGCATACCACTATTGCGACTCCAAATTTATATCCCTCTACTATGAGAATCAAGATCACCGCAAAAGGCCCAACACTATCAATCAAAACACCTTAACATGGCTATTTAGATCACCATGTACCATCTAACTAGTCTTTCTCCACTTAACAATTCAATGGTACCACTAGTCACGCACAACAAGTAATAGCCTTAAAAAAATGCCACAACCTCATGTCACCTTAGGCATACTTCTACATCATACATGCAATATCATACACCACTACGAATCAAATAAACTTACTCTATTGCATGCACCGTTTAAGTCTATTAGATCACTTCTATACAACTAGTATTCATTAACCAAAAAATCTTCACATCCACCTTCATGGACATCAACTGTTCAAACTTAATATCTAGTGCTATGCATGATTTACAACCCAACCTTACACGAAATTTTCACTTGGAAACTATGAAATAAACATCACGAAACACTAGTGCACTAGAACTTCATAACTATAATAATCGATCATGACCTAACGGTTTTCCTTATCATAATCCATTAGCATGTACTATTTCAGCACATCAAGCCTACTAATTTAATCCCACAAAACATGAATCATCAAACTCGTGCCACTATTTACCACCACACCATTTAAATTCAAGCCTATAGTTTAGTATCAATCATTTACCACCAATGAAGAATGCAACATAATATAAATATACTAATCCATCAAATTGGGATATTCTACCCAAATATCTCAAAAATCTACTACATACCTTCTCACAAGTATCACTAGTTTACAACTACCAATGGAAAGAGGGCCAAGGGGGTTAAAGCCTCATAATAGACATGGTCAACTTTATCCTTATATTATAACCCCGTACAATCGTATCTACTTATAAGTCTTTCTCACATCACAATTACTTACCCAAGTGTACATTTACACTACCTTCAAAATCCACAACAACCATGAGTCTATACTTATAACCTACTGGCTAATCTAGCCATTTTCATACTTCAAGCATGGATAATTCACCTTGCCTAATAACTCCTTCTCTGTCTTCTACTAATAAACTAACACACAAGGACGAATTGCTTCATTACCAACTCTATCTCATGCAAAAAGATTCAGCTATACATATATTCAACCAACACAAGAACCACATGTTGAATGACAAATTGTTAGTGAATCAAAATAGGCCTCACACGGCTTCACTAGATTTTGATTTTTTTATAGTTTGAACAAGAAAATAAGAAGAATGATAAGGCAGCTCTGGTAGTGAATCGAAAGAGCCCCACACGGCTTCACTAGACTTTTTAGTTTCGCCAACACGATGATAAAATATTTTCAAGAGATAGAAACTTGTCACACAACATTCCATAATCTGAGAATACACATCATACTTTGTATAGATAAAAAAAAATCTAAGTCAAATATTTCCCCCACAGATTATCATACAATCCACACACGCTACTTGCTACCAATAGGTCATGACACCGACACTTTAACTTATACTACTATTTGGGTGGAAATACAATTCCAACACTTCTACTACACATCTTTTCCTTTAAGCATGACATCTGCAACATAAATTTCTGAAAAGGGCCGAATATACTCAATACAGAAGGCTGAAAAGCACAATTTCGTCAAGATCAAGGTTCACACTAGAACCCATACACTCTGAAGCAATAACGGACTCTTCTCAAGTCCTTGCACAATTTTAAGATCTTATATGACGCGATCCAAAGGGACAATACCATTTAGACTCTAAACTTCTGCACTTGATTCACCCTAGAAATGTGATGGGTCTGAGAACATCAGAGTAAGGAAAGAATTTGGGATGATATTACTTTTGTATGGACGTCACCATAGCACGAATTAGAGTATGAAGGAGGAACATTCCGACTCTGTTTCACGAACTAGAACATGAAGAAAGAGAGGCATTCCTAAACGTCTTGTAGACTCCTGCTTATAAGTGTGGTGCACTACACACCCATAAATAAGACTCTACCCGATGCGATTTTGCAGACACCTTGGGACCATGAATTGTGCTCTGATACCAAGTTTGTCACGACCCGAGCCTAGGCCCTAGCCGTGACGAGCATCCCGAACCATGAAGGTCCGAAACACCCATTCTCTATCTGGTTATCATGCACAACATTCGTAATCATAATAAAATGCGGAATTAAAACTGAGTACGGAATACATGGTCAAGTTCTGCAACATTTTTGAATAATACTATCTGACATCAGTCTGCGAAATCTCTACTAAGAACACAAACATCTGTCTGAAAAGAAACTGGGACAAGGCCCCCAGTAAACCGAAAACATAATAAATAAGATAATGTCTGACATAATTAGGCCTTCCGAATAATAGAAGGCTCACCACTGCGAGCTCAAGTCTGCAAATCCGAGAATGTCTACTGAGTAGCTGGACCCCTAGACTGTACCTCAGGACCTGGAAGAGGGGGGGTCATCACAAAAGTACTGGCACGCGAATCAATCCAAAAATAGTATAATGGAAAATACATATATATATATATATATTAAGTGAAAGAAATTTTTCATCAAGACATCATGTATAAAACTGTTTCCAAAAAATACATGGGCACTTTCTGAAAACATGTAACCTGCCTGTTCATTTCAAATCAAGATCTGTGTTTTACTTTTGAGTTAGGTGGTATTCCCCTACAAGTCTGATATTCCACAGGCTGTATGGAATCCGCCATTGACTCGGCGGGGAAGCCCCCAACCCAAGTGTGCCGGAAGGGTTGGAGTGTCTGAGTCTGATATGCCACAGGACATTTAAGTCAGCGCATAATAGTATACGCGGGTCGGCAAACCACGGTTTTAGGCAATGAGTCGCTTGAGCTCAAGCCCTCTTCGGGGAACCACCTAACATCTCTGTATGCCCATTTTTAACCTTTTCTGTACATGCAACATTCTGAATGTCTAAAATCATGAACGTCTAAAATGTCTGTTAGTCTGAGTCTGATATGGCATTAGTCTGAATTGGTATCGTCATACCAAGACATTGCAAGTCATGATTTTTCTGAGCCATAATATATTAAGCAAGAGCTTTCATTCAAAACATAGGTTAGACCACCAAAACATGTAACTGATGTAAAGGATTTCATATTCCGAAACTTAAAGTTCAATTCATGCAGAAATTTCATCAAACACCTGGTGGTAAAATGTCTTTAGCAAGTTCATGTATTCAAAATTGAAACACATTCATTCATATATGTATATAAACTATCAAATCGCTTTGGAGATGGTCAAAAGACCAAAACAATGATGTTAAAACATCTTATACATAAATATATATGCATAATTTAAAACCCCATTCTAAAACATGATTTTTTATGCCCATGGGAATTTAGGAAAAACCCCGCATACCTCTATTTCCAAGGATAATAGATGTTTCTTGAAGCTTGCGGATTGGTGATTCCGAATATGTAATTATCTTCGAAAACCTACGGTCGAATCTTGAACTATTTGGGTTTTTATTTTGAAACCCTAAGGGGAATTCTTGAGCAATTTTGGAAAAGTATGTGTATTATGGTGTTTGAGGGATTAAATCCCGTGTTGGTGGTATATATAGGGGTGGAGGATGACCAAAATACCCCTAAGGAACAATTAAGGTCAAATCTGTCCCTCAGTTACAGTTTGATAGGCTGGAGTAAATCGATTATAACATTTTACTCATATATTCAAATTAGATGAAACCAACTTCATTTTAAAGAGGACTCAAATAGCTTTCGTTTTATGTATTATATCTCACACAGTTCATTATATACAGGGAGTTATGATCGTTTGAAATTGACCCAGAAATACTGAAAACTGGGCAATAGGCTATGCGTTTTGCTACTGTTTTGAAATCCAAACGCAGCCTTATGCATTCCGAAAAATTTCAAAACTTATCCGAGATGTACTATGAGCTTGCCCAATCATAACGCAACTTGAAAATCTAAAAACGAATATCGAAAAGGTTGAAAAGTTGTATCCCAAAGATTGCCAGCTAAAATGACACTAAGTCCTCATTACACTCACAAAAAATTTCAAGTTTTTAAGTCTAAGGGCACTCTATTAAAGGCTAATCCATGCACGACTTTTTACGAGGTGTTAAATTTCATGGAGCCCAAGAATAATTTTTCAAAATACAATCTTTATGATTTATGATTTCCATGTTTGAATTAGATTAAATTCATGTTCATGATGTTGTTTGAGTTTTAATCCATGATTTAGACTACAAGTTCTAAGAATTGATTCTAGTATTTGTTGAATTACATGATATTCATGATAAACCCTTCAATTTGCAAGTTGATTGTTGTAACCATGTTAACCCTAAGTGTTTATGATTTAATGAACCAAGTATGCTTCTTATATGTTTGATAAATTGTCTATGAGAATGAAATAATGCCATTATAACCTGCTAACATGTATTCCCCATCCCTGTACAAATTAATGCATTACAAGTGTTTGATAAAATGTGTCTATGAATGAATTATGACCAAGTGAACATTATTATGTTATTCAAGATAATGTTTTGCTTTACTTTTCATGCTATCGAGTCCTGTGGGGTATTTAATAACTGAAAATTTAGTTGTTTACCTAGAGCTTGTGTCAGTGATAGGATAATATCAGTTATGTCATGATTAGTAGTACTCTCAGTCAGTTACAGAACTCAATAAAACTCAGTTAGTTACAAAACTTAGGAAAACTCAGTAAACTCTATATCAGTCCAGTCCAATCCAATATGATCAGATCAATGTCTTTCAGTTGGGAGTAGTATTCAGCACCAAGCGATACTAGGGATGAGTTCCCACCCGTTAGCTAGGACTAGGTCCCTAGAAGCAATCCGTAAGTTCCATAACTACGTAGCCAACGTAGGTTAAGAGATGTCACCCGTTAGATAGGACTGACATACTTAGGGATCACCCACTAGTTTAGGACTGATCTTAAGGGTCACCCATTTGTTAGGACTGACTCCATGGTAGTTGTTAGTACTCGCGGCATAGTGCTAAAACCCTTCCAATTAGGGTTATAGGTTGGACCCTGATTCAATCAGATTGGGGCATGTCAGTTAGATGATACCTCTCACAGTTTTAGTTTCAGTCTTCTGTTTAAAACTCAGTTTAGTTTTACAGAATTAGAACTATCAGACACAGTTAATCAGTATCAATAAATCAGTTATCAGTAACTTTACATATTAGTTACTCAGTTATTAGAACTTAGTACTTAGCTTCAGAAAAACTCATTATAGTATACATATATGCTTAGTATTACATACTCAGTATTTACAGTAGTTTTGGTTATCCATGTACTCTCATATTCAGTTACTCTACATCATTTAGTCAGTTACTATCATTCATATAAACCCTTGCATTCAACCTTACCTCATCTAGTATACCAGTATATTCCCATATACTGATGCATACTTTCCTGCAATATGATGTTTCATATCATAGGATTGGATGCTTAGGTTCCCAACCATGCATAGTAGATTCAGATTCGTCTAGCAGCAGTAGATTTAGCAGTGAGTCCTCATTATTTGAGGATATTCTATTTTTTCAGTAGATATAGTAGTTTAGTAGATAGAGTTAGTTAGGGGATTGTCCCATCAACTCCACTTTTAGATAGATTCAGTTAGAGACTATTCAGACTAGATTTTTAGATAGTATTCAGTTTTACAGATGTTATATTTTATTAGTATTTCAGATGTTTTGAACCTTATGGCATTTAACCTATTTTTCTGCATCAATTATAGTATTATTATTCAGTGCTCACAACAGATATTACTCATGGGTTAGCTTATGGTCCTTCGGGATTGTAAGCACCATATTACGACTAGGGGGGTAGTCACGGGTTATTACAATAAGTAACTAAATTAGGCTCTCAGATTATAGTAGTGATGCTTGTATGTGTAGAAAAGCAGTAGGAGAGGATGATGCCTAACTCATCCTTATCTCAGTGCAAGGTTTTTCAGTTATCACGATATCTACTCATGCCTTACCTATCAGTTCCATGATCATAGCTAATATTCATGAACAACATAGAGAATTATGTACGCTTCCAGTTCCTAGTATGAGGAGTTACAGTTCACTCAGCTGTCTGAATCATATTCCATGAATTTATGAACTCCAAACTTAGGTCATGCAGCTCATGACTCATGTATTCATGTTTTATAGTATGCTCAGTTCCCATGACTTATGCTACACTCCTAATGATCAATAAAATTTAGATTATGTCATGTATATCCTTAGTTTAGGTCTCTTGATGAATCCATGATGTTGATATTCTATTCCTCGGGCCTTTTTTAAGTGTCAAGTTCTGTATATTGTTCATGCATAATTTAGGTCCTCATATTTTAATGAATCCATGATGTTGATATTCTATTCCTCGGGCCTTTATTAAGTGTCAAGTTTTGTATAGTGTTCATTTATAATTTAGGTCCTCATATTTTAACCTTTCAATGACCTTTCCTAATGAAATAATGTAGTGATGAGAAATTGCTTAGGTGATAGAGTGTAAATATTTTATGTTAAGAAAAAATGATTGCATACTTGTTTTACAAGAGGTTGTAGTTATAAATATAGGCTTAAATGTCATGTTGGTGTGTAAGTGGATAAATGCATTACGCATTAGTGAATGGCTAACAAGAGGTTGTATTTAGTTGTTGAAGGGGAAATCAGAATTATTCAGGAGATGGGAAGTTATAAAATGCATAGTATATTGAATTCATGACTCAGACTAGTATTACAGTGTTATGTGTGCATTTTGTAGATCTGAGTAGACTTGAACATAGTAGGAGAATTTGGTCTAACTCAGACTTCAGTAGGTAGAGTTATCAGTGCCCATGTAAATATTTTCAGTAGCCTCAAGTGAAGTGCGGTGTTGAGGTAGAAAGTATAGTTGTGGGAGTATTCCTGGATATGTCTAAGCTTGAAAGTAGCAGTTGCATTGTCCAATTCATATCAATTCTATCCGATCTTAGGTTTTGTAGGCCTATGTTCTATGTTACAGAATTATAGCCATGATGGGATTCCTTATACCTATGTATTATTCAGATCATGCCCAATATTCTCTACTCTCTAATATTATTAGAAATTCTTAGAAAGATCATTGAAGAAATTCTTTAGTTGAGTATAAGTTTTCAGTATGAGTTAGTCTATAAAGCCAGCAATTCATCTTAGTCATCAGACAAACAAGATCCTAGGGTTTTCCATCTTTCCACCTAGTCATACTATCTGAAGTCTCATAAACATGGCTATTCCATGAGGTAAGATATTCACACCTCTACAAATTACAAATTCAGCTTAGTTCAGTTCATGCATCAGTTTTAGATTCTAGATATTCAGTCATGATTCAGTTCATAAGTGCCCGTGCATCATCTCAGTCTTTTCTCAGTATTTCCGCCAATTTAGTATCTTTTGAGGGACATAATATCCTAAGAAGGAGATGTATTATAATCCCCCAATCTTCTATGTCCTAAACCTTCCATCTTCTCTCCACATGACAAGATCCAGCTTCAAGTAATGGGTACTCATAAGTTGACTCTCTCGTTTCTATCTCATCCTTGTAACCATTCTCATGTCATTGCACGTATTTAGGAGATCAATTACATTTATGATATTAAATTTATGTATCATGTTTCAGACTCAGTTAGGCAATCATGTTCCCAGCCATAAATGTTTAGTATGTGATCTCACTTGCCTTAGTTCAGTACTCTCCGTCAAACCAACCTTATTCGAGGATGAATATTCCCAAGGGGGAGATATTGTAATACCCCGAGAATCCAAACCAATATTAGGACAATGCTTCAATCTCATGAGAAGTAAATAATAGTACTTTGGCAGTTTTATGAGTGATTTTGACATATATTAAGGCCTCAAATAACTCCTAGCTATTAGACGAATCAAAATATCCCCTTACCGATTGAGTTCTTGAGAAGGATGTTGCTATAGTCAACTTCAAATGAGCATATAGTTCGTATCACTAAGAGTTTTTGATCTTATGACCCACCAATAGATATATAATTTAGTTACATTTCTAACGATACCAATTTTGCTAATCCATTATTGGGGTAAAAGTTATGCATGTTTTACCAGAGAGTTGTCTGACTTCCGAGGTGCGACGGCTAGGTCGGTGGACCGTCAAGCCAGTGACATACCTTTAATCCAGGCCATCAACCTCAGGCAGTGAACTCATTTTTTGGCTATAAACTGATGGATTGAGTCACGGTCTGTCAACCAAGCCCGTTCAGCAATGTAATGACGTTTTAAATAAGATAATTAGGGTTTTTTCCACCCATTTAACCCCAAATTTCATCAACTGAAACCACATAACTCCTCAATCATCCTCAAAATAATAATTAGGGTTTTTATCATGATCATTCCCCAAAAACAAGATTCAAACCCTTTCTTCAATAAAACTCAAGAATTCAAGCATCACCATTCAAGAACCTTCAAGAAAAGTTATTCTCCTTTAAGATTTAAGCTTTTGAGGTATGTTAAATGTTCATACAGGGGCCCTTTTTCACCCATGGAGTCTAAGAATCCATCTTATATGTTTTAAATTATGAAATTACATTTTTATAATGATTTATATCCATGAAGCTTCGATGAATTTTGATTATACAAGATGTTTATAATCTATTTTTATTGAAAGAAGCCCTTACACGTTTGAAGCATGAAATCTCATTGTTAAAGCCCTAAGTATGATTTTAGTATTGCAATTATTCTATTCCCACATGTTTCACCTATTCTCGTGCTTAAGTCCATGATTTCTTTACATTTAAATTTCAACTTAAGATTATAATTTGTTTCAAGTGGAATGCATTATAGTATGTTTTAAATATTGTGGTTTCCATATCATGTTCATAAGAATTAAGAATAAATCCTCATTTTATTATTTTTTTCATGTGATCGTTATTTCATCATGTTTAAAAGTATCCCCGAGTTAAAGTCTTAATCCCCATGTGTTTGATAAAATACCAAAGTGATGGATTTTAAGTAATAATTCCGTATTATGGTTTTCAAAGCTTTCATGTGTTCCTATTGTTGTGCTATTGAGTCATGGGGGTTATGAATACCCAAAATTTAGTTGTTTACATAGTTTCAGTAGCTTCAAAATAATTTTAGATAAACTATGGGCATTATCTTTCAGTCAAGCTAATCATGATCAGTTGTTTGTTTCGTTAACCATAGCTCAGTTTTGTAATCAGTGCCAGTTCAGTTGGGAGTAATACTTAGCTTCGTGCGAACATAGGGATGGCTCTCATCTACCAGTAGAGGTTGTGACCTTTAGTAGTAGTCCCTTAGTTCCAGAACTACGCAGCTAGTGTAGGTTAGAGATATCAACCTTCCAGTTGAGGGTTGATAAAGTGTTCACCTGCCAAATAAGGGTAACATATCTCTCATTAGAGCACCTGCTAGTTGAGGGTGACTCTTTAGTGGATCCACGCAGCCATGTGTTAGTACCCATGGCATGGTATTGACACCCTTCCAACTGGGATCACAAGTTGGACCCTAACTAGTTTATTGGGGCATATCGGTTAGTTGATAGCTCCCACAGTATTAGTCCAGTATTCAGCTCAATAATCAGTTTCAGTTTTGCTGACCATAGCATATAGATGTTAGTTATCTATTTATCAGTATTCGGTATTTCTATTTACAGATTATATTCAGATCATATGTTATGCTTGGTTATGCATTCTCAGTCTTTACGGATCTCTTGCATTCTACTCAGTAATCCATCCTATTCATTCAGACAGTTATTACTCATGCACATGAAACCATACATATTTGCCTAAACTCATTTAGAATTTCAGTACATTCAAAGTACTGATCGAATACTTATTTCTTACACTATGATGTCATATATCATAGGTTCAGATGTTCAGGTTCCTGACTGTACTTAGACAGATCACCCTACCAGCAGTAGTCAACATTACTGTGTCATCATCCTTTGAGGATGAGTTATCTTGCATTCAGTATGTCAGTAGTTCAGTTATTTAGTTAGTCAAAGTTAGTTGGGGGTTTATCCCATCAACTCCACAGTCAATTAGTTTAGAGGCTTTCAAACTAGAACAGACAGTTAGTCACTTTTCACTTATCATTATTAGCCATTTTATCAGTATTATCAGTGTTGTTTTACAGACATTATTAGATCTATGATTTAAAATCTTATTGAATTTTTTAGTTAAATTTCGCAAATACTCTTTTGGTTATTATTTTTATTTAGTGCTCACAATAGGTACCAGTATCATGGGTTAGCTTTTGGCCACTTGTGACTGTAAGCACCGTGTAGTGCCCAAGGTGTACTATTGGGGCGTAAAATCTACAATACAGCTCTTTACCACTCCTCAATGTTATTGCATTACTTTTTTTGGAGGTTTATTATCACATTGCAAACCACCTTGAGGCATGGCATTATGTGCATGTTGCAATTTTCCCAACTCATGCTCCAACTATTTCTGTGCAATTTGCTGATTTTTTATATCAGCAACTATCTTATCTTGATTAGCCAAGATATTTATAGTGTTTCCTTAATGTTACTGGCCTATTTTTTATATTTTGACAGCTAAACTTACTGCTACTAGTTATTTCCCCAAGAATGAATTTGCCGAGTTTGCCACTTTTGGCTACAGGCGGTTGCCTAATTCATCTTTTAAGCAATGCCCAAAATATTGACGGATTTAGGATTTGCAACACACAAGCCTATAGAGTGGACACTATTGCCACAAATCTCACACCAACCAAAGCCTGTTGCACCATATTAGCCTGAGCCTAAGGCTGCTGCACACCCAATTTGCTAAATTAATTCATCATTTGATTATGCATAGATGAAAGTTAGGCAGCTAAGATTGTTATGTTATCAACTTTGATCATACCCGTAGCCTTTTTCACTGAGCTCCTTGAGGTATCACCATGCCAATTTGAATTTCCTTGTGTAATCCAATTCAATAAGTTATATAGGTCATCATAAGTCTTTTCTAAAGCCTAACCACCTACAGTTGAATTTAGCAAAATTTTCGTGTTATGGTCACGTTCCTTAATAAAGGTGTGAGCTAGTACCTCATTGGTGTAATACCCTAAAAATCCAAACCAATGTTATCTTCATGCTTTAATCTCATGCATAGTTCATTATCATTCTTTGATAGTTTTATGAGTTAGCTTGAGGTATATTAAGGTTTAACACCCCATACTTCTACCTAGCTTGAAATCGTCCCAAGAATGTTAGAAACTTACCTTGAAATATAAATCCATTTGTGTACACATGGAATTTTTAAGATTTTCACTATTTATTATGTGGGATAGGGTGGCTAGGTGCATCAGGGAAAATACTAGTGAGGTATTGGGTGTTTCTAGGGGTCGGGCCGGGCATCATTGGGGGGATTAGTGGTAGAATGAAGAGGTTAAGAAGAAAGTGGAGACCAAGAAAGGGGCGTATGCTAAGTTGGTTAAGAGTAAGGACGAAGAAGAGAAATGGGTAAACAGGAAAGAGTACAAGTTAGATAGGAAGGAGGCTAAGTCAGCAGTTACGATGGCAAAGACGACAGCTTTTGAGAGCTTGTATGTGGGGTTACAGGAGAAAGGAGGAGAAAAAAGTTGTTTAGACTCGCTAAGGCTAGGGAGACGAAGAGTCATGACTTCAACCAGGTAAAGTTCATTAAGGGGGAGGACGGTACAGTGTTGGTGGAGGACGGCCACATTAAGAATAGATGGCAATCGTATTTTCATAGGCTCTTGAATGACGAAGGGGATAGACCTATTGTGTTAGGGGAGATGGAACACTCAGAGGAGTGTCGGGATTTTATTTATTTTAGACATTTTAAGGTAGAGGAGGTTAGAAAGGCTGTTCACAGGATGCGAAGAGGTAGGACAATAGGGCCTGATGTCACGCCTCAAATCCTATTGGGGCGTACTGGCACCCATAACCGAGGAGGCTCGGGAGAACCAGCTAATAACCTTATACTTCCCATGTATACCTCTATAACAACCCAAAATTCGGATAGCATCATGTCGCATATAAAAGGAAATAATCACCTGTATAAGCTCGAGCACACATATATATGTATATACAATACTTGGCCATTGGAGCCATCACGTCTATTAACAAAACACCACCTTGACTGTACCTTAGGTCTACAAAGCCTCTAGACAATACACAGAGTTTAACTAAGGTCGGGACACACTCCGCCATATAAATAACTTCTATACAATACCAAAAGTCACTGGATATGACACGAAAAGCTCCAAAGCAAATTGAAGCTCACCAAAAGCAGCTGGATATCCTAGCTCCTACTTGTGTGGTGTATGAGCTGAGGTACCTGTGCTTGCGGCATAAAATGCAGGTCCCCCGTGGGGGACGTCAGTACGAAATATGTACTGAGTATGTAAAGCTGTAGATAATCACATATGATATAGGAGCTCAATAGAAATCAGAAACAAGTGAATAAATCGTAATAGAAGTGGATCACACTTACTAGAACTTGTGACAACCTGTACATTGTATTTATTCAATCACTTTACCTTCGTTCTTATCATCTTTGTAATCATTACTGTACTGTACTGTGACCATTAGGATTCCTCCAGTACATATCAACTGGGATCGACCCATGATAGTCTTATTCCCCTGGGATACTACCCATAAACACATAAATAGGGATCGACCCATGATAGGCTTATGCCCCTAGCATACCACCCAATAACTGAGAACTTCCATCACTTAGTTCAATTAATCTTTGAGATTGTTATTTAGGTCACCACCGCATTTTTGATACTTTGAAACAATGATACATCAATAAGAGACATATAAATAGACCATCAAAGCAATAATAATGAAGTAAGAACTCATTGGCACATCAATGAAGTGTTTTGGAGTCATCAATGCCATAACAATAAATAGGAACTTATTGGTATATCAATGAAACGTTTTGGAGTCATTAATAACACATGGATCTTGTTTGAGTAACTGGATACCTTCTGACATTCATTAGTGCAATAAACATATAAGATTTGGAAAACAAGTATTGGAATGTCTTGACATCTTGTAGGGTGTAAACAAGTTCATTGGTAACGTAGGACATCATACAAAACCATTATGGATCACATGTTATTGAATAACTTTGGAAACTTTCTTAATAGAAAAATTGTTCACTTTCATGCCAAAGATATGGTATAGAGTATGCTTTACATACCTGACTGTCAACCTTCAATACTAGTCCCAAATGGACTTTCCGTCTTTTCGGATTACTTATCTACAATGAACATATATAGCAATCTAGTATTAGAAACCAAACGTCATAATTCTATTATTTGAATTCACCAAACTAGTGGTTAAGTAGTAATCCTTAATTACACCATAAAGTATGTCACTTTAACCCTCTTATAATCCAATTACATTCACATGCCATGCATATTCATATAACATTCTCCAATATCAAGTTTGGATTCATTTATCCTTCCAACCAATCCATTAAACCAAATTGAGCCATTGACATAAATAATCATCAATTTAATAGTATATCACCATATCCACCTTCCATAACTCAATTACCATATCCACCTTCCATAACTCAATTACCATATCCACCTTCCACAATTCAATACAACCAAACCATGAAAAATAGTCCATAACCCTATTTCTATCACCTTTCAATAACAACCAATACGTATAATCCTCTATCACACATATACATATGGAAAAGAACAAAGGCAAACAATATTCATACCTTCGAATTCACCTATTGATTATTCAATCCTCTTTGCACAAATAATAGGTTCCGTTCGAAGCTCTTGAGATGGCAAACGCAGTTATCAAATTACTTTGAAATTTTTACAGTTGAATCAAAAGTAATTTTAAGGTCAAATTTGGCTAGGGTTTGTTCTTCCTCAATGATTGATGATGAAAATTATTTTTTGAACTCATATACATGTATATATACGCATATTTCCATCCACAATATAATAGGAAATGACCAAAATGCCTTTAAAATTTAAATAATGTACAATCTGTCCTTTGGTGGACTGTTTTGATAATCTAAAGTAGATTGACCATAAGTCTTTGCTCCGATATCTTATTTGGGTAAAATTGGTATCGTTGGAAGGATAATTCAAAGGGCTTTCATTTCATATAAAGTAGGTCACCCAGTTCGTCCTGTGCAAGGAGTTATGGTCATTTAAAGTTGACCCTAAAAATCTGTTTTGATAGGCTGAAGTAAAACGAGTATAACTCCTTACTCAGACGTTGGATTTGGATGAAACCAATTGCATTGGAAATAAGAATCAAAGATATTTATTTTCATAGGTTGAAGGTCTCCCAGTTCATTATATTAAGGGAGTTATGATCGTTCGAAGTTGACCCAAAAATTCGGTTGGCCTCAGTAGTTTGTGTGCAGGAAATTTTCCTGCACATTTACTATTTCCAAATATCCCAGCCACCGTTTTATAGTTTTGAACGTCCTTGATTATATCCAAAACCTTTCCATTTTTGGAAATCTTTATATTTTTGGAAAGCTTATTCAATAACCTTCGCATGGAACCATCAATGGGAAAATTTTGGTATAAATAAAAATAAAAAAATTAATTCCATATAAATAAGACCAATACACGTACTTGAATACGAGGTGTTACATCCTTACCCCCTTTAGGACATTCGTCCTCAAATGTTAGCATAGTTATTCAACCGAAACAAGTTCAAGTCCATCATTAATATTCACATCATCACATAAATACTATGCATATATAAAAAATACTTACTTGTTAATGTTCTAACTCTGTTTCTTGAACATCCTCTTCATCTTTGAACAAATGAGGGTACTTAAATTTCATTGCTTCCTCAGCTTCCCATGTAATCTCTTCCCTTTGATGATTTCTCCACCATACTTTCACAGATGCTATCTCTTTATTTCTCAATTTCTTAACTTGGTAATCTAGAATAGCAATAGGCATTTCCTCATAGGTAAGATCTTCCGCAGCTTGCACATCCTCAGTAGAAGTGATATGTGATGGATCTCCGATGCACTTTCGAAGATTGACACATGAAATACCAGATGTACTGATGAGAGCTCTTGGGGTAGCTCTAATTCATATGCAACTTGTCCAAACCTTCGAGTGATCTTATACGGTCCTATATAACGTGGACTCAACTTCCCTTTCTTGCCAAATCTCATTACCCCTTTCATTGGTGATACCTTCAAAAATACCCAATCACCTATAGAAAACTCTAGCCCTCTCCTTCTACTATCCGCATATGACTTGTGTCGACTTTGGGTTGTTTTCAGTCGTTGCTGAATTACTTTAACCTTCTTTATGGATTGATAAACAATATCCGGTCCGAACAAAAGAGTTTCACCCACTTCGAACCATCCTATTGGTGATCTACACTTCCTTCCATATAAAGCTTCATATGGTGCCATTTTGATACTTAATTGATAGTTATTATTGTAGGCAAACTCCATAAGAGGTAAATGATCATCCAGTTGGCCTTAAAATCTATTATACAAGGTCGTAGCATATTTTCAAGTGTTTGGATGGTACATTCTGCTTGTCCATCTGTTTGAGGGTGAAAAGTTATACTCAACTTCACTTGTGTTCCCAAACACCTCTGAAAAGACTTCCAAAAGTTTGCGGTAAATTGGATTCCCCGATCTGATATAATAGAAATTGGCACTCCATGTAATTAGACTATCCCTTTAATGTACAACTTCGCATACTCTTCAACTGTGTAAGTGGTCCTAACTGGTAGGAAATATGCAAATTTGGAAAGCCTATCAATAATCACCCATATAGAATCGAACTTTCGGGATGTACGAGGCAAACCAATAATGAAATCTATGTTTATCATGTCCCACTTCCAGCTTGGAAGATCAATGCATTTCATATAACCTCCAGGTTTTTGGTGTTAACTTTTTGACAATTTAGACATTCAGCTACAAATTTTGCAATGCTCTTCTTCATGTCATTCCACCAATACATATCTTTCAAATCATGATAAATTTTGGTTGATCCTGGATGAATGGAATACCTTGAACAATGTGACTTTGTCATAATCTTTTTTCTTAGCTCGTCTACATCCAGCACACACAATCGGTTTTGGCACTGAAGTACTCCTTCTCACGTAAGCTCAAATGCCTTGGTCGCACCACTCTGAATGTTCTCCTTAACCTGTAGTAAAATAAGATCTGCATATTGCTCCTCTTTCACTTTATCTATTAATGAATATTCCGCAGCATGATGTACGATAAGCTCTTTATCCTGAGTTTCAAGAAGGAAAACTCCCAAACTAGCTAACTGGTGAAGATATTTAATCATCACTTGCCTTTTTATAGGTGCCATCCTAGACTTACGACTTAACGTATCCTCTACCACATTTGCTTTCCCTGGATGGTATAAGATATCAACATCGTAGTCCTTTAATAGTTCAAGCCATCTCTGCTGCCTTAAATTTAGATCCTTCTAATTAAAAATATATTGTAAGATCTTATGGTCAGTATATATATCAACATGAACCCCATATAAGTTGTGGCACCATATCTTTAAAGTAAAAATAACTGCTGCCAGCTCAAGATCGTGTGTAGGATAATTTTTCTCATGTGGCCGCAATTGTCTAGAAGCATATGCTATTACCTTACCATGCTGCATCAATACACATCTTAAACCAATTCTGGAAGCATCATAATACATTGTATACCCTTCGGTGCCTTCTGGAAGTACCAACATGGGTGTAGAAATTAACTTGTTCTTTAAATCTTGAAAACTCTTCTCACAGGAATCATTCCATTAGAATTTGGATGCTTTATGGGATAGCTTGGTTAAGGCTGCTGAAATGGAAGAAAACCCTTAACAAACCTTCTATAATAACCGGCCAACTCGAGAAAACTATGAATCTCCGTAGGCGTTGTGGGCCTTGGCCAGTTCTTCTTAGCTTCTATCTTTTAAGCATCAACCTTTATCCCTTCACTAGATCCAATATGACCCAAAAATGCCACCGAATTTAACCATAATTCACATTTAGAGAACTTTGCATAAAGCTTACAATCACGAAGAGTCTACAATGCTGTCGTAAGTGATTGGCATGGTCCTCTTCTGATCTAGAATAAACTAGAATATCATCTATAAAAACTACCAAAAATACATCCAGGAATGGGTTAAACACCTTATTCATCAAATCCATAAAAGTTGTGGGTGCATTTGTTAGCCCAAATGACATAACTAGAAACTCATAATGACCATACCGTGTTCGGAAAGCTGTCTTGGGTATATCCTTCTCTTTGACCCTCACTTGGTGGTAATCTGACCTCAAATCAATCTTAGAAAAGTACTTGGCGCCCTGTAACTAATCAAATAAATCATCAATTCTTGGGAGAGGATATTTATTCTTAATAGTCACCTTATTCAATTGTCGATAATCAATACACATCCTCAGCGAGCCATCTTTTTTGGGTACAAATAACACTGGTGCTCCCCAGGGGAACATACTAGGCCTTATGAATCCCTTCTCTAGCAAATCTTTCAATTGCTCTTTCAATTCTCGTAATTCTACTGGGGCCATTCTATACGAAGGAATGGAGATTGGTTGGGTTCCTGGTATTACATCAATACCAAACTCTACTTCTCGTTCAGGAGGCAAACCTGGAAGATCTTTAGGAAATACATCAGAAAATTCATTTACCACCAGAACAGCGTGAAGAGTTGATGGCTCCACTTTTGTATACCTTACTCTAACTAAATGATATATGTATCCCTTGAAAATCATTCTTCTTGCCTTAAAATAAGAAATTAATCTACCTCTTGGTATGCCAATTTCACCTTTCCATTCAAGGACTGATTCATTTGGAAAATGGAAATATACCTTTTTCGTGCAGCAATCAATTGTGGCATAACAACATGCCAATCAGTCCATACCTATTATAACATCAAAATATACCATTTCTAACTCTACGAGATCAGCCATCGTATCACGACCACAAATAGTTACTATGCAGTTTTGGTAAACCCTTCTAGCTATAATAGATTCCCCAATCGGTGTGGACACTTCAAATGGCTTAAGTAACAGTTCGGGTATTCTTTCAAACTTTCCAGCAACCAATGGAGTAACATAAGATAATGTAGAACCAGGATCAATTAAGGCATATACATCAAATAAAAAGATAGACAACGTACCCGTAACCACATCTGGGGAAGCCTCTAAATTCTATCGATCCACTAGAGTATACATACGATTTTGATCCTCGCTAGAACTCGCGGCTCTTCTATCACCTCTAACACGACCCATTGGTTGTGCACCCCTTCCTGAATAAGGCATCGATGATGATGATGCAACAAATAACCCCGTAGGTCGTGCCATACCCCCTATTCCCCTCCGTGGGCATTCTCTCATTATATGCCCCGACATACTACACCAAAAGCAAACATTGGTCCCCAGTCGACATGTGCTCAAATGATACCTTCCACATTTATTGCATGGCTCTCGAGGAGGTCTCTATTGTCTCATATTTCCTTTCCCTTGGTACCCCACTGTTCGCAAACTCTAACTCTCACTTCTGTGCCCAAATTGATTTCCTCTGGACCCTTGGAACTGTGATGGGGCACTAGTTTAAGAATAAGAAGATAATGGCCTAGGTGGTCTAGCAGAAGACTATGGTCTGAACCCTCTTTGGGACGCCATAAACTGCCCTGTAGATCTGGCCCTCTTGGAATATCCTCTTTGTAATTCCTGTGTTCTTCTCCTCTGCCTCTGATCTTCCATTTTTTGTGCAGAATCTTGGATCCTTGCTATGTCCATATCTTTGTTCAAAGCGGCAATAGCATAATCTCTAACCAGATATGGATCTATACTATGCAAATATTGATGAACTATGTCATCCATAGTAGCTACAACATTAGGAGCATATCTCAAAAAGGAATTAAATCGGAGACTGTACTCCTTCACGCTCATATTCCCCTGACGAAGAATTAAAAACTGATCTGCACGGGCCTGATGAATCTTGAATGGAAGATAATGATCAAAAATGCTTCTTTGAACTCTTTCCAAGTAGCTGGGGGTGGATCAATACCCCTAGATCGTTTCAGTCCTCGTACCAATATATAGCCTCCCCTTTGAATCTATACGCCGCTAGCTCCACTGTCTTTCTACCCGTTACATGTGTAACATCTAAGGCTCTTTGAATTTAATCAATAAAGTCCTGTGGGTTATCATTAAGATTTGATCCAGTAAAAGTGGGAGGATACATCTTAAGAAAATCCTGTGTTCGAAGGTTAGCCGCCCTATCTGTACCACTAGGACCCGTGGTAGGAAAGGCTTTCCCTTGAGCTTACCCAGTAACTATATGTGTCAAAAATTGCACTGCATTTCTAAGATCTTGATCAGCAGCATTAATAGGTGGCTCTGGGGATATAGTTCTCCTCCCCTTTATTTTGTACGGAGTGGAAGAAGTTTCTGATGCATGCTCAGGTGGAGCCTCACTTTGATTAGCTGGTATAGTGAGTGACTTACTAGCCCCCTCTCCGGCAGCCACATCTGCTTGTTTACCGGTATTCTTCTTCTGGTAATCGGCATCATTACTATAATAAGAGAAACAAACGGATTCAGTGGTCAACTATGACTTCATATACAATATAGGCTCTATCGCACGATCTAAGACATGAAGAAAAAGAAACAATTCCTAAATGTCCATAGCCTTCTATTTATAGATGCGGTGCACGACTCACCAATAAATAAGACTCTACGTAGACACAGCTTTGTAGACTCACTAGGATGAACTTCTCTGATACCACTATTGTCATGCCTCAAATCCTATTGGGGCAGACTGGCACCCGTAACCGAGGAGGCCGGGGAGAACCAGCTCATAACCTTATACTTCCCATGCATACCTCTATGACAACCCTAAATTTGGACAGCATCATGTCGCATATAAAGGGAAATAATCACCTGTATAAGCTCGAGCACACATATATATGTATATACAATACTTAGCCGTTGGAGCCAATACGTCTATTAACAAAACACCACCTTGACTGTACAATAGGTATACAAAGCCTCTAGACAATACACAGAGTTTAACTAAGGTCGGGACATACCCCGCCATATAACTAACTTCTATACAATACCAAAAGTCACTGGATATGACACGGAAAGCCCCGAAGCAAACTGGAGCTCACCAAAAGTAGCTAGATATCCTAGCTCCTACTTGTTCGGCGTATGGGGTGAGGTACCTGTGCTTGCAGTATAAAATGCAGGTCCCCCGTGGGGGACGTCAGTACGAAATATGTACTGAGTATGTAAAGCTGTAGATAATCACATATGATATAGGAGCTCAATAGAAATCAGAAACAAGTGAATAAATTGTAATAAGAGTGGATCACACTTACTAGAACTTGTGACAACCTGTACATTGTACTTATTCAATCACTTTACCTTCGTTCTTATCATTTTTGTAATCATTACTGTACTGTACTGTGACTATTAGGCTGCCTCCAGTACATATCAACTGGGATCGACCCATGATAGGCTTATGCCCCTGGGATACTACCCATAAACACATAAATAGGGATCGACCCATGATAGGCTTATGCCCCTAGCATACCACCCGATAAGAGATAACTTCCATCACTTAGTTCAATTAATCTTTGAGATTGTTATTTCGGTCGCCACCGCATTTTTGATACTTTGAAACATTGATACATCAATAAGAGACATATATATAGACCATCAATGCAATAACAATGAAGTAAGAACTCATTGACACATCAATGAAGTATTTTGGAGTCATCAATGCCATTACAATGAAGTAGGAACTTATTGGTATATCAATGAAACGTTTTGGAGTCATTAATAGCACATGGATCTTGTTTGAGTAACTGGATACCTTCTGATATTCATTAGTGCAATAAACATATAAGATTTGGAAAACAAGTAAGTATTGGAATGTCTTGACATCTTGTAGGGTGTAAACAAGTTCATTGGTAACGTAGGACATCATACAAAACCATTATGGATCGCATGTTATTGAATAACTTTAGAAACTTTCTTAACAGAAAAATTGTTCACTTTCATGCCAAAGATATGGTATAGAGTATGCTTTACATACCTGACTGTCAACCTTCAATACTAGTCCCAAATGGACTTCCCGTCTTTTCGGATTACTTATCTACAATGAACATATATAGTAATCTAGTATTAGCAACCAAATGTCACAATTCAATTATTTGAATTCACCAAACTAGTGGTTAAGTAGTAAGCCTTAATTACACCATAAAGGATGTCACTTTAACCCTCTTATACTCCAATTACATTCACATGTCATGCATATTCATACAACATCCTCCAATATCAAGTTTGGATTCATTTATCCTTCCAACCAATCCATTAAACCAAATTGAGCTATAGACATAAATAATCATCAATTTAATAGTATATCACCGTATCCACCTTCTATAACTCAATAACCATATCCACCTTCCATAACTCAATTACCATATCCACCTTCCATAATTCAATACAACCAAACCATGAAAAATAGTCTATAACCCTATTTCCATCACCTTTCAATAACAACCAATACATATAATCCTCTATCACACATATACATATGGAAAAGAACAAAGGCAAACAATATTCATACCTTAGAATTCACCTCTTGATTATGCAATCCTTTTTGCATAAATAATAGGTGTCGTTCGAAGCTCTCGAGATGAGAAACACAGTTATCGGATTACTTTAGAATTTCTACGGTTGAATCAAAAGTAATTTAAAGGTCAAATTTGGCTAGGGTTTGTTCTTCCTCGGTGATTGATGATGAAAATGAGTTTTTGAACTCATATACATGTATATATACACATATTCCCGTCCATAATATAATAGGAAATTACCAAAATGCCCTTAAAATTTAAATAATGTCAAATTTGTCCTTTGGTGGACTGTTTTGATAAGCTAAAGTAGATCGACCATAACTCTTTGCTCTGACATTGGATTTGGGTAAAATTGGTATGGTTGGAAGGATAATTCAAATTCCTTTCATTTCATATAAAGTAGGCAACCCAGTTCATCCTGTACAAGGAGTTATGGTCATTTGAAGTTGACTGTTAAAATCTATTTAATATACTTAAGTAAAACGAGTATAACTCCTTACTCAGACATTGGATTTGTATGAAACCAATTGAATTGGAAATAAGAATCAAAGATCTTTCTTTTCATAGGTCGCAGGTCTCCCATTTCATTATATTAAGGGAGTTATGATCGTTCAAATTTGACCCAAAAATTCGGCTGGCCTTAGTAGTTTTTGTGCAGGAAGTTTTCCTGCACATTTACTATTCCCAAATATCCCGGTTACCATTTTATAGTTTTGAACGTGGTCAATTATATTCAAAATGTATCTATTTTTGGAAATTTTTATATCTTTGGAAAGCTTATTTAATAACTTTCGCATAGAACCATTGACGGGCAAATTTCGGTATAAAAAAAATAAAAAAAATTAATTCCATATAAATTAGACCAATAGATGTACTTGAATACACCAATACATGTACTTGAATATGGGGTGTTACACCTGATGAGATAACAGTGGATTTTTGAAAGTTTTCTAGCGAGGCTGGTTTAAGGTGGTTGACTAGATTGTTTAACGAAACTTTTAAGAAGGCAAAAATGCCTGAGTCTTGGAGGTGGAGTACTATGATCCCTTTTTATAAGAACAAGGGTGATATTCAGAGTTGCAATAACTATAGGGGTATTAAGTTATTGAGTCACTCTATAAACATTTGGGAGAGAGTGGTCGCGGTGAGGCTGAGAGGGATAGTGTCTATTTTGGAGAACTAGTTTGGATTTATGCCTGGCCGCTCGATGACGAAGGCAATTCACCTGGTATGGAGTTTGGTGGAACAGTATATGGAAAGGAAGAAGAACATGCACATGGTGTTTATCGGCTTGGAGAAGGCATACGACAAAGTCCCTAGGAAGGTGGTTTAGAGATGGTTTGAGGTGAGTGGAGTCCCGGTGGTATATATCAAAGTAATTAAGGATATGTATGATGGAGCTAAAACTCAGGTGAGAATGGCGGCAGGAGACTTAGACCATTTCACTGTCATGACAGGATTGCATCAGGGATCTACTCTTAGTCCCTTTTTGTTTGCTTTGGTGATGGATGTGTTGACACGGTGTATTCAAGGAGAGGTGCCTTGGTGTATTCTTTTTGCAGATGATTTAGTTTTGATTGATGAGATACGGGGTGGGTATGGGTGTGAATGATAAATTAGAAGTGTGGAGACAAACTCTTGAGTCTAAAGGGTTCAGGTTGAGTAAGAGCAAGACAGAGTATTTGGCATACAAGTTTAATGATGTGAGGCTGGAGAATGAGGTGGTAGTGAAGTTGGAATCATAGGTGGTATGTAAGAGGGATAGTTTCAAGTATCTCGGGTCCGTGATTAAGGGTAACGGTGATATTGACGAGGATGTCTCGCACTGTATTGGGGAAGGATGGATGAAGTGGAAGCTCACTTCGGGGGTGTTGTGTGATAAGAAGGTGCAGCCCAAGCTTAAAGGCAAATTCTACAGGGCGGCAGTCTATCCGACCATGTTGTATGGAGTGGAGTGTTGGCCATTTAAGAACTACCACATTCAAAAAATAAAGGTAGTGGAAATACGGATGTTGTGTTGGATGTGTGGGCTGACTAGGGGGATAAAGTTTAGAATGAGACTATTAGGGAGAAGGTTGGTATGACTCTAGTGGAGAATAACATGCGGGAAGTCCGATTGAGATGGTTCGAACACGTGATGAGGAGGGGCATGGATTCCCTGGTTCATAGATATGAGAGGCTAGCTTTAGATGGTTTTAAGCGGGGTAAGGGTAGGCCAAAGAAGTACTGGGGAGAGGTGATTAGGCGGGACATGGAGCAGTTACAGCTCACTAAGGACATGACCCTAGATAGGAAGATCTGGAGGACGCGAATTAGGGCAGAAGGCTAGGGTCAGTTTGTGTCGCTAGTGTAGGGAATTACTTGGTGGGGGTATTATTCTTGTTATGATACCTTGTTTCATGCTTTATTATGAATCTGTTTACTTTTCTCTATTTTCTATTACTTGTGGGTGTCGTATTTATGTTATGCCATCTTGTTCCATGCTTTACTATGTATTTGTGTAGTATTCTGTGTCTCGAGCTGGGGGTCTATCAGAAATAGCCTTTCTACTTCTTTAGAGGTAGAGGTATGGACTGCGTATATCTTACCCTCCCCAGACCTCACTATGTGGGAATAAACTGGGTTTCTTTTATTGTTGTTGTTATTGTTGTCACTATTTATCATGTGGGAAATTGAATTAGCTTTCCAACAATACCAATATCTTCCAAATCCGGTATTGGAGTAAAACGTTATGGACGTTTTACTCAGAGCTATCAGAATCGCCTAGGTGCGATGGCCAGGTTGACGGACCGTAGATCTAGTGACAGACCGTTGCCTAGACCGTCGCAGCCAAGGTAGTCAGTCAACATTCTAGATAAGGTGCGACGTACAAGTTAACAGACTATCGAACTTGTGATGGACCATCACCCAAGCCGTCACTATAAGGCAGTGAGTCTTTTTTTGGTCCACGTACGACGGTTGAAATGACGGACTGTCGAGCCAGTGATGGACCATCGCATGAGCCATCGAAGGTCCCGTTCAGTGAATTTTAAGTCATTTTAAAAGGGTATTTGTGTCTTTTTCCACCCAATTTAACCCCTAATTACATCTGACCATAGCTCATAATTTCATTATTCTTCTACAACAACATATTAGGGTTTCTCTCAAGGATCAATCCCCAAGAACAAAAAACCCTAGGTGCATGATTCCAAGCTAAGAATTCAAGTTTTCCTCCATATATCTTCAAGAAATCACTCACCCATATATGCATAGTATTCACTCATGGACTCCTTTCGTCCATGAAGCCCAAGAATCTTCTTTTAAAGTTCAAGTATATGGATTTTATGACTTTCGTATTGGGTTTGTTTTGTTCATGTTGATAATGACCAATTGAATTCTAATCCATGTTTAGTGATAATTCTTAAGTGGAATTAACTATTATACGTGTAGCTTCATACGAATCCATGATTAAACCCTTGAATGGTGAAATTATGATGTTTACTTGTTGTGTAATGTTGTCTACATATACTATGCTCACCATGTGTTTTATTAAATACCTATGTTAAGAAAAAGTGCCCTACTAGTACCATAATACGAAATCCCCATTCATGTACAAGTTCATGCATGTCAAGTGTTTGATGAAATGTCTTAGTCAATGAATTATGAGTATAGGTGTGGCCTTTCTGGTGCTTTAGAACTTGTACTTTATGAATTCTCCAACTTATTATATTATGGATTGTTGATGTGATCATGTATTCAAGAAAGTCATGCTTTGTTAGTTTTCTTCCATTAAGTCCTGGGGGAACTGTACCCAAAAAATATAGTTGTGTGCCTAGAAGCAGTGTCATGTTTTCATGATATCCTCAGCCAAGCCATGATCCATAGTATACAGTCAGTATCATGAATCAAAAAAACTCAGCAATCCCAGTAATCTTAGTCTATTATCAGATCTCAATAATATTCCGTCAGTCAAAAAAACTTAGTTAATTCAGTTAATTCAGTCTAGTAATCCATGTTCAGTGTCTATTCAGATGGTAGTAGGAATTAGTACCGAGTGAACCCAAGGATGGGAACTCACCTGTTATATGAGGGTGTGATTATTGAAAGCAGTCCTTACGTTCCAGAACTACATAGCCAGCATAGGTTGAGACATTATAGCCTGTTATACGAGGGTAGATGAGGTGGCTTAACTTGTTATATGAGGGGTCCCACCATTCTCACTAGAGTTATCTGTTATAATAGGGTTACTCATAGATTGTCCTTACCAGTGGCGTGGTATTGATACCCTTCCAATTGGGGTTATAGATTGGACCCCAACTCAGCTATAACGGCGTATTAGAGGCATGTCGGTTAGATGACTACTTCCCACAGTTTCAGTATAGAATCTAGACTATTAGATATAGTCATTCAGTCTCAGTAATTGAACTCAGATTGTTCTACAGTATTCAGGACTGCCATATATAGTCAATTCAAAATAGTACGAAACTCAGCTAGTTCCATCAGAATCTAGACTGTCAAATACAGACGCTCAGTATCAATTATTTCAGTTATACAGATATCATTACTCATGTTATCAGTACTCAGACTCAGTAATTATGTTATCACGAACTCGGTTATGGTTATTATGTATTCATGCATGCATTCTCACGTTCATGTTATTCGGTCAGTTAGTATAGTTCATGCATATGAACCCTTTGTATTCATCCTACCTCACATGCATAACTGTACATTCCAATGTATTGACGCATTTGCGCTATGGTGTATTATGCCATAGGTTTAGAAGTACAAGCTCCAGAGCATCAGTAGCATTCCAATCTCTGCAGTCAAAGTTAGAAGTGAGTCCTCATCCTTCGAGGACATGACCATTACTTTATAATCTCATTAATTAATTTATTAGTTGGAGTTAGTTAGGGACATGTCCCATCAACTCCTTATTCAGAAAGTTCATCCAATTAGAGGCTTTTCAGACTGTCATGTTCACATAGTTATTTTAGTTGTTTTGGGTATTTCATACCACATCCAGATGTTATATTTTTATGAGTTATGCTACAATTTTGAACCTTATGGCCTTTCAGCCTTTATTTCTGCAATCATTTTGTCTATTATGCAGTGTTCAGGTACAGATGTCAGTCATGTGCTAGCTTGTGGTCCTTTGGGGTCTTGAGCACCGTGTAGCATTTCGGGTACCAAATTTGGGGCGTTACATAAGGCCCTAAATAACTCCCAGCTATTAGACGAATTAAAATAATCCTTACCGATTGAAATTTTGATAAGATTGTTGCTTTAGTCAACTTCAAATGATCATATCTTTTGCTATATTGAGAATTTTCCAGCTCAAGACCCACCAAGTCGTAGAAAATTGAATTATCTTTTCAACGATTCCAACTTCACCCAAATCCGATAGTCGGTAGAGAATTCATGGCGATTTTAGTGAGAGAAGTAGAACACCACAATAAGTACCACGTCACAGTGAAGGACAAATTAGTAATTGTTTGATTTCTAGTGTAGCACCCCGATTAGCCCGCGTCGCGGTAGAGTTCCAGTTCACGTTCATCCTTTTCCAGTAAAGAACCGCGATGGCGCCGCGTCGTGCCAAGGTGTAATTTTGCACTCATCCTTAGACTACACTTACAGTGAAATTCCAGTGACTCACCGCATTAGCACCACATCTCGGTGATAGTCAAAATCAGGCTTTTCAGTGATGAAAATTAAATTTCTTCCAGAGACAGTTTGGTCTTTTTACATGACCCTAATCCATGAAAAACATGAGATCAAAGCCCCAATGGCCTATTAGGTCACTATTTTATTCAATTTCTCCCAAATCAAAAGCAGTCTCTTTCAAGAACAAACCGTAGCACTCAAGATTCAAGATCAAATCTCAAGAATTCACCATCAATCCTCGCAAATTTACAAAACAAAGGTATGTTATGTGTTCATCCATGGGTCCCTTTCACCCATGGAGTCCAAGTATCCACTTCTAAATTCAAAATTATGATCTTTACAAGTTACCATGATTTTAAAGTGTGATTTTACCATGAACCTCCATGAATTTTGATTCTTTATCATGTTTATATAAAATTGATGTTGGTATTAAACCCTATCCATTTGAATAATGTTGTTCACTGATTTAAATCATGAATAAGTGATATTAATGTTAAAATCATGTTATTACTCAAAGTTTTATACTATTCCCATGATTAGCTTGCACTTTGCATATCAAGTGTTTGATGAAATGCCTACATGAATGAATTTTGAATGAATGCTTTCATATTATGTCCCCAAAGTCTTAGTACTATTTTACTATTATTTCTATCGAGTTCTGGGGGTTATGGAAATCCAAAAACAGTTGTTTACTTAACATCAGTATCTTCAGATTAGTTTTAAAATATGTTATGAGCAATATTAGTTTAATCAGTTATCATGATAAGTTAAACTTAGAATAGTTCAGTATTTTGAGTCAGTTCAATTGGGAGTAGGATTTAGCACCAAGCGAGTGCTGGGATGAAAAATTTCCCATCAGTTAGGTAGAGTCATTAGTAGTAGTCCCTGTACTCCAAAAATACGTAGCCAACGTAGGATTTGAGGAGTCACCCGTCAGTTCAGGCTTGACTACCTCCTAGGGTTCACCCGTCAGTTTAGGCTTGACACCCTTAGTCCTTTGGGCTAAATATCAGTGGATCCACACAGCCAGTATTGGTACCCGTGACACAGTATTGACACCCTTCTAACTGGGGTTACAGTTTGGACCCCAAATTTGCTTATTGGGGCATGTCGGTTAGATGATAGCTCTCACAGTCCCAGTCTAGTCATCAGTTTAGTGATTTAGTTTCAGATTGGATTAACCATAGTATACAGATATTAGTTATTCAGTAATCAATATTCAGTATTTCAGATTTCAAATTATATTTAGAATATGTTTTTTGCTTGGTCATGCATCTTCAGAACTTACAGTTTCTATGTATTCTATTCAGTATGTTATGCTATATATATATATATTTAGTCAGTTATTATTCTTGAACATGAAACCATGCATATCGGCCTACCTTATTTAGCATACCAGTACATTTAAAGTACTGATCGCATACTCTTTTCTTGCGCTATGATGTATCATATCATAGGTTCGGACCTTCTAGATTATCATCTGCAACAGTGGTGGGTCCTCATATTTTGAGGATAGACTATATTTATTTTCATGATTTCAGTTCAGTAGTTAGTTGGAGTTATTTGGGGCCTATCCCATCAACTCTCATTCAGTCAGTTTAAAGGCTTTCAAATATTTCAGACAGTTTGTCAGTTCTCGAATTTCAGTTGTCATTGTCAGATATTTTACCCATAATATCAGTTTTGTTTATAGATTTTATCAGATTTATTACTTAAAACCTTATGACATTCCTCAGTTAAATTCTGCATATGACCTTTTTTTTATCAGTTTTACCCAGTGTTCACAGCAGGTACCAGCTCATGGGTTAATTTGTGGTCCCTCGAGATTGTAAGCACCGTGTGGCACCTAGGGTGTACTCTCAGTGCATTAAAAACTTGGTATCAGAGCCTAAGGTTTTAAATTATCATAGAAAGTCTGAAAGCCACATCAAGTAGAGTTTTGTGCATAGGTATGAAGCGCGCCACACTTTTGGACAAGAGGCTATTAGGCATTTTAGGTAAAGTTCCCTTCTTTAAGTGTTTATGTCGTTCGACTAAGCATGAGCTCATGTTAAACACTCTGTCTAATCTATTCTTACTTTCATTTACAAAACATGCCTCCCAAAAAGACAAACAAAAGAAGAAACATAAACCAGCCAGCACCTCCGCTCGTTCAGGAAGATCCCCTGAATGAGCATGTTTCTCATGCAGAGTTTAGAGATGCATTCACTACTCTAGCTCACTCTATAGAGGCTTAGAATTCTTAGCTATCCACTGTTCCATCCAACCCAGTATCCAATACTACCATAGCTAGGATTCTGGACTTTACCCAAATGGACCCTTCTCTATTTTTAGAATCCAAATCTGAAGAGGATCTATAGAAATTCTTAGACATGGTCCAAAAGGTAACATATATTATAGGGGTAACTTCTAGTGAGAGTGCTGAGTTAGCTGAATATAATCTATAAGATATGGCTCATACATGGTTTAAGCAGTAGAGGGTAGATAGTGGCGCAGATGCAGGGCCTATAGAATGGGAAGAGTTTGCTACTGCCTTCTTAGATAAGTTCTTTCCATTGGAGTTAAGAGAGGCTAAGGTGTTAGATTTTATTAATTTGAGGTAGGGAAACATGAGTATGAAAGATTATTCCCTTAAGTTTACTCAGTTAGCTAGGTATTCTCCTCATGTGGTAGCTGATAGCAGGCCTAAGATAAGTAAGATTGCGTCTGGTGTATCTGACAGTGTAGTTAGGGAGTGTAGGACTGTAATTCTAATTAAGGATATGGACTTATCTAGTCTTATGGTTCATTATCAATAGATTTATGAGTAGAAGAATAAGGAGAAGGAAAGAGAGAATAAAAGGGATAAAACAGATAGCTTTAATTTTAATTAGCCAAGGTTAGAAGGTGGTCGCCATCCTCAGTTTCATTAGAAATTTGTAGTCCTAGCTCCATCTTTAGCTAGTGCCCCAGTACCTAAATTCAAAAATGATAATTGGGATAGGGCGCCAGGCTCTAAGTCCCAGGGCAGTGTTAACAGTGGTCGTACAAATCCTCATTGCCAAAAATAAGGTAGAAACCATCAGGGTGAGTGTAGAGCGGGAAGTAATGTATGCTTTGGGTGTGGCAATCCATTCCATCAGATTTGAGCATGTCAGGTAGTTTCTCAAAAAGGTAGGTATTTACTCCAACAGGGCCAGTCCCATTAGTCATCAGTTCCAGTCGGTTGCCCGACTCAGTATTGTGCCACTTCCAATGTTACCAGTAGTCAGCATCCAAACAAATTATATGCCCTTCAGTCCTGACAGGATCAGGAAAATTCTCCTGATGTGGTCACCGGTACATTACAAGTCTTTTATTTACATATTTATACTTTATTAGACCCCGGATCTTCTCTTTCTTTTGTAACCCCTTATATAGCCAACAACTTTGAGTCAGTCCCAAAATCTTAAGAGAGCCTTTTTTAGTGTCTACCATTGTGGGTGTCTTTATTGTAACCCGACGGGTATATAGGAATGACCCGATTACAGTGTCTTAGAAAGTTACTTTAGTGGATCTTGTGGAGTTAGAGATGATGGATTTTGATGTAATTCTTGGCATGGATTGGCTCCACTTATGATATGCTTTAGTTGATTATAGAAATAGAGTAGTTCATTTTTAGTTCCCAAATAAACCAGTCCTTGAATGAAGGGATAATACAACAGCTCATAGGGGTCAGCTTGTTTTGTACCTTAGGGTGAGGAAAATGATAACCAAGGAGTGTATTTATCATCTTGTCTGAGTCAAAGACTCAAATTCTGAGACTCCTAACCTTGAGTCAGTTTCAGTAGTGAGGGAATTCCCAGATGTGTTCCCCGAATATCTTCTTGGAGTTTCTCTCAAAAGGGAAATTGACTTTGGAATAGATCTTCTTCTAGATACCCAACCTATTTCTATTCCGACATATAGAATGGCTACAGCTGAACTTAAAGAGTTAAAAGAATAATGTAAAGATCTCCTAGATAAGGGATTCATCAGGCCCAGCATCTCCCTGTGGGGAAAACCATTCCTATTCGTGCGTAAGAAAGACGATTCTATTAGAATGTGTATCAACTATCATTAGTTGAACAAAGTCATAATCAAAAAACAGTATACACTTCCCAGAATTAATGACTTATTCGACCAACTTCAGGATGCCAGTTATTTTTCTAAGATAGACCTCAAATTCAACTATCATCTACTCAGAGTCATAGAATGTGACATTTCAAAAATAGCTTTCAGAACTCAGTATGGTCACTTCGAGTTTCTAGTCATGTCCTTTGGTCTGATGAATTCCTCAGCAGCCTTTATGGACTTGATGAACTGAGTGTTCAAGCATTACTTGGACATGTTCATCATAGCCTTCATTGATGATATCCTATAATGAAAATAATCATGTAGATCACCTCAAAATAGTGTTGCAGACTCTTAGAGCCTATCAGCTGTTTGCTAAATTCAATAAGTGCAAATTTTGGCAAAAATTAGCAGCTTTCCTTGGTAATGTTATTTCCAGTAATGGCATTAGAGTTGATTCTCAAAAGACCAAAGCGGTGAAAAATTGGCCTAGACCCATCTCTCCATCAGATATCAGGAATTTCTTGGGTTTGGCTGGTTATTACTAGTGGTTTGTTGAAGGGTTTTCATCTATCGCGTCCCCCGTGTCTATATTGAATCAAAATAAAATAAAGTTTCAGTGGTCAAATTCTTATGAGAAGAGTTTGAATGAGTTGAAGACTCGACTCACCACAGCCCCAGTTTTGATGTTACTAGATGGTTTAAATGGGTTTGTTGTGTACTGTGATACTTCTAGAGTTAGTTTGGAGTATATTTTAATATAGAAGGGTAAGGTTGTGTCCTATGCTGCCAGACAGCTTAAGCCCTATGAAAAGAACTACCCTACCCATGAAATTGAGTTATTTTTTCCTTGAAAATTTGGAGGCATTATATGTATGGGGTGTATGTAGATATGTTCATGGATCACAAAAGCTTACAGTATGTGTTTTCATAGAAGAATTTGAATCTGAGTCGGAGGAGATGGTTAGAGTTGCTGAAAGATTATGATATGAGTGTTTTGTACCACCCGGGCAAGGCCAGTGTAGTAAAAAATACCCTAAGTAGATTGTCTATGAGAAATGTTGCTCATGTTAAGGATAACAAAAATAAGTAAGTTAGAGAAGTTCATCAGCTTACCAGATTAGGTGTTCGTTTGGTTGATTCAACTGAGGGTAGTGTTTGGGTTCATAATAGTTTGGAATCTTCTTTGGTTGCCAAAGTGAAAGAAAAGCAAGATAAGGATCCTAGTCTAGTGAAGCTGAAGGAGTCAGTAAGAGATCAGAAAGTAGAGGTTTTCTCCTAAGGGGGAGATGGAGTGTTGCGTTACTAGGGTAGATTGTATGTGTCGTGTGTTGATGAGTTAAGACTACGAATTCTGGTAGAGTTACATAGTGTGCATTACTTTAATCATCCAGGGGCCACAAAGATGTACTGCGATCTGTAGGAAATCTATTGGTGGAGAGGGAGGAAAAGAGATGTCGCTGAATTTTTAATTAAGTGTTCCACTTGTCAGTTGGTGAAGATTGAACATCAGAAGCCAAGTGGGTCTATACAGGAGTTCAGTATTCCCAATTAGAAATAGGAAAAAATGAACATGGATTTTGTACCAGGTTTTCCTCGTACTCATCAGCAACATGATTTGATTTGGGTAATTGTGGACAGGATAACCAAATCAGTCCATTTCTTGCCAGTCCATACTTCCTATTTAGTCAAGGACTATGCCAAGCTCTATATTAGAGAGTTGGTTAGGTTGCATAGTATTCTATTATCCATTATTTAAGATAGAGTTGCGCAGTTCACCTCTCACTTTTGGAAAGCTTTTTAGAAGGGTCTTGGTACCTAAGTTTACCTTAGTACAACCTTTCACCCTCAAACAGGTGGTCAGACAGAGAGGACCATTCAAAACCTTGAGGATATATTGAGAGTATGTGTAGTCGACTTTCAGGACAGTTGCGATGATAAATTTCCTTTGATTGAATTCGCGTATAATAACAGCTATCATTCCAGTACTAGATGGATCTATTTGACGCTCTATATGAAAGAAGGTGTAGATCTCCGATTGGTTGGTTTGAGGTAGGAGAAACCGCTTTGATAGGGCCTGACTTGGTTTTTTATGCTTTAGAGAAATTACAGTTGATCAGGGAGAGGCTTAAGGCATCCCAGAGCTGATAGAAATCATATGTAGATATGTGAAGAAAAGATCTTGAGTTTGAGATTGGTGATTTTGTACACTTGAAAATCTCTCCCATGAAGTCTGTGAAAAGGTTTTGTAAGAAGGGGAACTTAGTCCCCGATATATTGGTCCTTACAGAGTTATGAGCCATTTTGGAAAGGTGGTATATGAGCTTGAGTTGCCTGTAGACTTAGCATCAGTACACCAAGTATTCTATATCTCCTTTTTGAAGAAGTGTATTGGAGACCCAGTAGTTATCGTTCTGTCAGAAAGCATAGATATTTAGAATAGCCTTTCTTACGAAGAAATTCCAGTTGAATCCTTGATCGACATATTCATATACTAAGGAACAAAGAAGTTTCCTTAGTCAAAGTTCTTTGGTGAAATCAGTCCGTTGAGGGAGACGTGTTATAATGTGGAATCAGTGTGGGATTGGCGATTACCCAACTCCCTTTTTGATAACAAGGCAGAAATCCCCGACCCGACACTTGTTAGTTTCGAATGAAGAATGAGCCACTTGGGAAGCAAAAGCAGATATACATACCAAGTACCCTCATCTTTTCTCTGCAAACTCAGACTCAATTTAAGGTAACAACCTTCATAGAATTTCTCTTTTCTATGCTCAGTTTCAGTTGTAGATCATTCTTATGTCTATCATTAATTCACAGAACCAGTTCAGTCATGTGTCATGTTCATACTCATTCGCGTAATCACGTTTTCACATTTTTATCACATATATTCAGCATGTAAACTCAGCTCCTCAGTGTTTTCAGCTTAACCAGTCGTATTCGAGAAAGAAAGTTCCTAAGGGGAAGATATTGCAATACCCCAAAAATCCAAACCAATGTTAGCATCATTCTTCAAGATCATGCATAGTGCATTATCATTCTTTGATAGTCTTATGAGTTAGTTTGAGGTGTATTAAGGCCCCAATAACTCCTAGCTATTAGACGAATCAAAATAATCCTTACCGATTGAAATTTTAATAAGAATGTTGCTTTAGTCAACTTCAAACGAGCATATCATTTGCTTTATTGATAATCTTCAAGCTCAAGACCCACCAAGTAGTAGGAAATTGAATTAGCTTTCCAACAATACAAATTTCACCCAAATTCGATAGTCGTTTGAGAAGTTATGGCAATTTTAGTAAAAGAAGGAGAACACCGCAATAAGTACCGCATCGCGGTGATGGTCAAAATTGAGATTTTCAGAGATGAAAATTAAATTTCTACAAGGAGCAATTTAGTCTTTTTCCCATGACCCCCAATCCATGAAAAACACGGGATCAAAGTCCCAATAGCCTATTAGGTCATTATTTTATTCAATCTTTCCCAAATCAAATGTAGTCTCTTCCAAGAACAAACCCCAGCCCTCAAGATTCAAGGTCAAATTTGAATAATTCACCATCAATCCTCACAAATTTATAAACCAAGGTATGTTAAGTGTTCATCCATGGATTCCTTTCACCCACGGAGTCCAAGTATCCACTTCCAAATTCAAAATTACGATCTTTACAAGTTACCATGATTTTTAAGTGTGACTTTAACCATGAAACTCTATGAATTTTGATTACTTATCATGTTTATACGAAATTGATGTTGGTATTAAACCCTATACATTTGAATAATATTTTTCACTGATTTAAATCATGAATAAGTGATATTAATGTTAAAATCATGCTATTACTCCAAGTTTTATACTATCCCCATGCTTAGCGTACACTATGTATATCAAGTGTTTGGTGAAATGCCTACATGAATGAATTTTGAATGAATGATTTCATATTATGTCCCCAAAGTTTTAGTACTATTTTACTATTATTGTTATCGAGTCTTGGGGGTTATGAAAACCAAAAAACTTAGCTGTTTACTTAACATTAGTATCTTCAGATTAGTTTCAGAATATGTTATGAGCAATATCAGTTCAGCCGGTTATCATGGTCAGTTAATCTTAGAATAGTTCAGTATTTTGAATCAGTTCAGTTGGGAGTAGGATTTTGCACCGAGCGAGTACCAGGATGAAGACTTCCTCGTTAGTTAGGCAGAGTGGTTAATAGCAGTCCCTGTACTCCAAAACTACATAGCCAGCGTTGGATTTGAGGATTCGCCCGTCAGTTCAAGCTTGACTACCTCCAAGGGGTCACCCATCAGTTTAAGATTGACACCCTTTGTCTTTTGGTTCAACATATCAGTGGATCCATATAGCCATTGTTAGTATCCGTGGCATGGTACTGACACCCTTTAAACTAGGTTATAGGTTGGACCCCAAATTTGCTCATTAGGGTTTATTGGTTAGTTGATAGCTCCCACAGTCTCAGTCTAGTCATCATTTCAGTGATTCAGTTTTAGATTGTCTTGACCATAGCATACATATATCAGTTATTTAGTATTTCAGATTTCAAATTATATTCTGAACATGTTTTATGCTTTGTCATGCAACTTTAGCACTTGCAGTTTCTATGTATTCTAATTCGTATGTCATGCTATATGTATTTTCAGCCAGTTATTATTCATGCACATGAAACCATGCATATCAGTCTACCTCATTTAGCATACCAATACATTCAAAGTACTGACTACTTACTATTTATTTGCGCTATCATGTACCATATCATAGGTTCAGATGCTCAATTCCCAAATTTCCCATTCCAGATTATCATCTACAGTAGTAGTGGGTCCTCATACTTCGAGGACAGACTATATTTATTTTCATGCTTTCAATTTAGTAGTTAGTTGGAGTTAGTTGGGGCCTATCCCATCAACTCTTATTAATTTAGTTTAGAGGCTTTCAGATATTTTAGACTATTCGTCAATTATCGAATTTTTGTTGTCATTGTTTGATGTTTTATCCATATTATCAACTTTGTTTATTGATTTTATCAGATTTATTACTTACAACCTTATGGAATTCCTCAGTTAAATTCCTTATATGACCTTTTGTTATCAGTTTTACTCAGTGATCATAGCAGGTACCATCTCATGGGTTAACTTGTGGGCCCTCGAGACTGTTAGCACCATTTAGCGCCCAGGGTGTACTCTCGAGGGATTATAATTAGACTGCTTATGATGTGGAGAGTCACGAGCATGATATAGGTTCTCACCTGGCCTCTGTTTAAAGCTCAAAATCTCACTGCAAAGTCTCGTAGTCTTTCTAGGTAGAATGAATCAAATGAGGAACTTTCGGGCTAAGTCATACCAAGTTGTAATTGAACCTGCCGTCTTAGCGTTCAACCACTTTTTGGCTTCCCCTAAAAGTGAAAAAAGGGAAGCGTGCTAGCCTCACATAATCAATTAACACACCCGTCAAGATGATTGTGTCACTGATTTCTAAGAAATTCTTTAAGTGAACCAATGGATCTTTATGTGAGAGCTTGGGGAATTGACCAATGTTGTGAAAAAGATAAACCATGTTCTGCTTCAACTCAAATCTTCCTCCAACAGGCAATCTGTAAATAGTAGAGGTTACTTTAGTTACGAGTGGGATTACCACTTTGCGTACTATCCTACGGTTTGGTGGATCCCTCGACATAGGAGCAGGAATATCTTGTTCCCTGTGAATCTATGAAATACGACAGATAAGGATGACTTCTATCCTTTGTTGGTGAAAGCATTGCTCGATCTTAGGGTTTTGTTCAACCAAATCCCTATCCCTTGCCAGCTTACTAGTCTACTACCTGTATCTACAAATTCAGAATCCAAGATCAATTGAAAAGCACTAAAGAAATCTAAAATTAAAGCTAAAACTATGATGGTTTCAAAATTACAAGTCCCTGGAAACAATGCCACAAATCATGTTGCACCCAAGAGCACACGCAGGTGTACGTGGTCTACCCAAGTAACATAGTGGACTTACGAAAGCTAAGTATGGTTCCCATAGGGACTAGTGTTAAGCAACTATCTAATTTTAGTTCAACTATTAAGATTCAATTAGTGAAATGTAACCACTAGATTTTGAAAGTTATAAGTAACTGTAAACTAAATAATGCGGTAAAATAAAGGTTTGAACAATCAATAGGGAGAAAACCAGGGTTAAGGCATTGCGAACATTCATACTATGCTATATAACTTCATTGGTTAGGTTAATTATCTTGGTTGTTGATTCACGTGGTTAATACTATGACTATGGTCTTTCGGACCTCTAATCACCTATCTAACTTAGCCGCGCAACTACATCTTTAAGAAGGAATGTGAAAAATAAGTTAAATGCATTCATATTTCATTGTTTAATTGAATCAAATAGGGCACTTAGGTATATTCCTATCCTAAATTCAAATCATAACTTCAAGCCATTGAAAGGTTACGATCCTATTCTATCTATCCCATGTTTTATCCTCTTGTTCCCCCTCCTGGGTTCATAAGATGATTATGCATGTATCATAAGGGTTGTTAATCTTTAAAATAGTAATAAATATGATAAATAAATAACCAAAAATGATATACAATCACAACCAAATTAATTCATAACAATAGTAATCATGTTCTTGGCCTTAACCCCAGAAAAGGTGTTTAGCTGATCATAGACAGAACTGTAATCAAATCGAATAAATACATGTTAAAATCCATTAAAAACCCAAATTAATGGAATAAAAACCCCAATATAAGTGTTCTCTATCCTCCCTTCAAGTCCCAAGGTTGTCCAAGGTATAAAACATAACAACTAAGTGTCCTATTTATACTTGGCACAAGCTGCCGATTTTGACTTAGGGTCGTACTACACTCTTATCGTGGTTTATAGGGTCCTTGGAATGCACTAATCATGGTTATTTAATTTAATTGGTCACTTAGGATGCTCCCAAGTCTGTTTCGCAACCCTAAAATGGTGCCTAAGGGCCATGGCACACCAATGACTCCAAAACATTTATTTTTGGTCAAGTCTTGTCCCATGTGTTTGTCCATCTTTTCTAATACTTTTGGTGATGTTTATACTTTCTTTATAGCTTTTTTATCATAAATATATCATAATTATAATCTCATAAAGCATCCTATATCATCAAACACTATGAACTAGAGCTCAAAACAACATACAATCCAAGACGATGAACTAGTAACTCAAGCTAAGGGTACTAGTTTTGTCCTTTTGATCTTTAATTTAGTGTTATGTCTCTTGGATTGTTTCAATTGAAACTTAAACACTATAATCAAGTTATTTAACAAATAATTACACACTAATACCCTTAGTAACTCATTACTCACACTAGAATACATCGAGAACAACTAGAACAACACATTGCTCAAGCTAGTAACACTAGTTTTCTCGTCTAAACTCTAAGTGGTAAAATTGATTTCAAACTGATAACGCTCAATCTACAGCTCTCGCAGGAGTGTAAAGCGGTCGTTAGCAAATATAGAACCCAACCTGGGTTGGGTGTCGATCCCACAGGGAATAGCTTGTCCAACAAGTAAGTAAAATTACTAAACTTTTGGTGCAAGTCTCGTAAGAAGGGGGGATTGTAATGTGTAACGAAAACAATAAAGTAAAAGCTGAAAATAGCAAATTAAAGAGAGAAAGATTGTTACGTAAGTTGTAAACAATGAGAATTGAAGCGTTGGGGTTATGTCCACCTTCTGAGGTATACGTCTCTATTGCCTATGAGTGTGTAGAATTGTGACATGCATGTGCTTATAGAGAATTGTATTCTATGGTAAATCCAAGCGTCTCTCAACCTCAACAAGGACTATTTCACTTTAGCTCTCTCGAGCTTAAAGCGTGTCTAACGGTACGAATTCTCCAAGAGGTTAGTCCAGTTACGGCACTAGCTTTTTAATAAGAAAGGGTGTCCTACTACCTTGACATTATCTCTTTTCCAGACAAATAACCTTTCTCTCGAACAAGTTAAATGTTAGACTGGCGTATTCTTGCGTTTGCAACCGCAAAGAATGTGGATTAAGATGAAGAGAATAATGATATAAGCAATATACGTGTCTCGAACTCACAAACTCACAGCAATAGATAGTAACTCATTCGGCTTCCATAACCCCAACAGAGAGGTTTAGTTACCCATGAATGCGAAGGAGATCACGATTGACATTGTTATTATATCACAATATTGAGTAATGGCGTGTAGATCAAGTGATAGGCGTTAGGCGTGAATTCCTTAGCAAAGTAACGTTTCTCTTGTTGCGGAAATTAAGAATTGAATAGATGAATAGAAGAAGAAGAAAAATAGAATTAATGGGAAGATTAGAAGAGTTGTAGAATTATTGTGGTGGAAGAAGAGAGGGATGGAAGAATGTATTGTGGTGAGGGATGAATTGTGAATGTCTTCTCTCCACTAAGGGAGGAGTTAATTAAAAATCTCTAGCATGATAGGGTATTTATAATACCCATATCCTAATCCTACTAGGTAAATAAATATCTAACCAAATCCTACTAAGCTAATGAAATACTTAACCCAAGTGTACTAGGTTAATGTAACATTATCATAATCCAAATAAACTAATGAAATACATAACCCAATTGTACTAGGTTAATGTATCATTGTCCAAATCCAGCTTTGTGTCTGTAAGTCCCCAAAGTCTTCAGAAATGTTGTTTTAGCCCAGGACAGATTTTCCATGCAGCAGTTTTGGTCCTTAGGCGTGTAGACTTTCTTCCCTTCCTTTGTGAGCTTTCTTTTGCGTCAAGTAAGCCATAAAATGCTGTATTTTGCATCATTTATACCTGAAACTTTCCTAATCATGTTCGTTAGCTCATTTACAGGAAAAAGGACTAAAAGTGCATGAAATATATACTTTGTTCTCAAAACTAGGCTAAAATATGGGGAAAATATATTGATATAGGCGCGTAATTTCGCCTATCATCACAAACTTGTTTGAAACACACATTAAACATTATAATCAAGTATTCTTACAATTATATGCTAAATTATATCATTAATAACTCCTTAATCAGACAAGAGGTCCTCAATACAAAGATAATTAAGGTCGTATAACCATTCTTGGGTGCATAAATCCACCTAAGAGCAATAATTTTACTGTTAGAGATTAAGAAGAAAAAAATTAGATATCTTAATTTTTATTTTCATGATACTTTAACAATCTTTCGACAATCCATTCAGAGTACAACTCGATTAATAAAGTCGGCCCATCTCCAGATATAAGGAAACCATCAAACGGATTCTTCTAAGAAAAATCTATAGTAACAGTCTCCTTGCATTTACAACTCCAACCAAATTCAGTTAAATATGGTGACATGAATATCTTAGTTCACTTCCTGAGCCTTGAAGCCGATGTTTTTATATCATCCTGTTTAACCAAGTGGGCGTCTGGAAAATTCGATGGAAACTGACTATCATGGATGTACCACTTACTATCCATGGTTTTTTTGGAACTAGTAGATTTGAGCAGAATTGCAATCACTAATGTGAAAATTCCATCTATGATTGTATCTATGGATTCTTGAATCGAGTTAGTTAATACCTCATTGCAAGCCTCCTAAAACAGAAAAAATTATGTGATATACCTTACAAAATGACATAATTACTTATAAATAAGATACACTACATACGCATCTTATATATGGAAATATAATCAGTGCAATATTTTCACCTTTTCTACATTTTGAACTCCAATGGTCTTCATCAGTACAGTTGGATTAGGTTAATTAAATTTTTGAGAATGCACAACATGAAATATGTCATCCAATGGACGATCTCCATTAAAGTCAACATTTCTATCATTACTCTAGTACACAAAAATAGTATTACATGACAATTATACTATACAATACACATTTGCAATATTTCAACTGATTTACCTTGTCAAGTATATCCTTTGATTGTTCTTTCAGACTATCCAATTCATCACCATTTTTATGATTCTTTGTGTCATCTTTGTTTGGACTGTCAGTGCCATTAACAATACGAATAATATATATTTCTTTGATCAATAATTGTCTAGTAAATGAAACCTGATTAAATAAAATGTTACCTATTGAGAAGCACATGCTTCTCTTTCAAAGTTGTCATCATCTCTTGATGTTGTTTTTTATTAATTCTTCAGTGTGATCAAATCTTTTTTCAACCTTCAAAAGTAAACATAAAATATTAGATATGCCAGCTCATCCAATTTAAAATATAAAACCACATATAGCATGTACATATGTCTCGATAAAGGATTTTATTGCATCCTTATCAACTTTAAGAAAAATTTGCTCTTGATGCATTCCTACAGCCACATTGTCTTTCTTTGTAGGCTCTCGAATATATGACATAACTGGTGGTATTTGTTCACCGTGATCCATGAGAGATGGTTCTTCTTTAGCTTGTTCATTGTTAGGGTCAACATATGATTTTGATATACCCAGGGGGTACATTTACTTTTTAGTCAGATGATGGAGCTTTAATATTTTCTTACACAATCGGAGATTTCTTTGACTCAGAGTTTTTTTTCTTCTTTTTAAAGGTTGTGCCATAGATGTATCAGATATAGTCTTTGACTTGATTAGTATATCGGCCGGTGGTAGGGTAGTAAAATCATCAAAATCATTTGAATGTGATGCAGAAGTTGTCATTGTAGCTTCATGATCAATTTTTTTTCTAATTCCCATGCAATGTAGACGATAACATAAACTTGATAGGATCATTCAAATTCATACCTACATGATTTGGCAATTGGAGATAATTTAGCTCATTCATCGCAGGACTTAGGTTGGTGTACAAATATTATAATTAAGATGAAAAAAATAACAAGCTCAATGACTGCAATATGAAAACAACAACAACAATGTTACCTTTAATTAACAGTAAGTAATGTAACATAAATTTAATTGTTATGTATCATGTACCAGACTACTATTAGAATGTATCGTAAAACGATAATATACTATTTTGATGAAGACATTGCTATGTAAGATGTATGTTTACATAAAAGCATTTGTATTACTGTATCAATGACATACATGCTTTAACATTCATTTGCCAATAATAGACAATAAAAACATAACTTCTATATATACAACAAAAAATACCAAAACTATTGAACATAAGTAAAAATTGCCTTGCTAAATATTCCATCCATAAAATTCTCGTGTTTAGGCTTCATTTCAACCACAGATCACTTAAATATCCCTGCTATATGATTATCTATACAAATTTCAATCCCTTTATCGACCTCAGAAAAATATCCGTACATCCAAACGTTGAGAATGTGTGACATGCCTCCTAAACGATAAAACTTTTTTTCAATAAAGAAGCCTTGTCTAAACAAATTCATCAACTTTAAAAAGGCAATTTTTTCGCATGAATAATGTACCTACTGGCCATCCTCGACCATCTTGAATTTAGAGAAACTAATAGATGCATCACCAGATTCTAAGAACAAATAGGTATGAATGAAAAATAATATAGCCATCTGCAGCGAATCCTAAATATTCTCATTTGAAAACATTCGACAATTTTTTTTGGAAATTCCATTTTCACCTATAGAAAATACTTTGTCAATAACAAAGAGAGCTCTGAAGTGGGATATTGAAAGTCTTCAGTGTTGGCGGTGCAATTCAAACTACTAACGAGAGCAAATTCAAATAGCGTAAATCTAAGCATTGTCTCTTCACGTATACATGTAGTTCATCTGAATTATCTTGTACCAACTCAAGCATCAACAAGCATTTGGCTATTTATCCTTAAAAATTTGAGTTGGGCATATTAAGAAATGCACTAAAGCATGTTTATTGAACAAGTCGAGCACTTTTTTACCCACAAAATTCTTAATATCCATAGCAAATTATGGATACACGAACTACCAAACTTCAGAGGATGAGGTGGAACGGATTTGATAACATATTTCATCACCTACATTCAAAAAATATTGAATATAATATAACGTAATAAAGAATAATAAAGATATATTTATTTTTATGATGCATTTCAAAAATAAAAACATGATTATATTTAATTTATTAGATGTAACAGAACCTACAGTGTTACTATGTATCATAAATAGTGCACTATCTCTGAAACATTAGAACTATGTATCAGACTTAGTGTAATGAATGTATCAGATGTAATATAACCCATATCACGTACAAATGTTACTATGTATCATAAAGCATGCAATACCTTTGTTACATTAGATCTATGTATCAGACTCACTATTAACATTCCCGTTTATTATATTTAATGTTATCATACATAAATATAATGTATATGGGAAAAGTTTATATATCAGATACATAAAAATCATACCTTTGGTCATGGGTCTCTTTTCATAACGTTCTTTTTCTCTTTGAAACAACAATAACAGGATTTTCTCCTTTACTACTAGCAATCTCTCATAACTTCTTCATCATTATTGAGTCGTTTCAATTCTTAAATCTATTTTCATGAAACTGTCTTTGTAATCAAAATGACCAGACACAAACTCAACACCAACTTCAATTGTAGTTGTTGTATGCAATTGCGTAAGACCGATACTAAAAGATGGTCCTGATTCCATTAATAATGTTAAAATGGTGAAAGAACATGGAATTAAAAAATAATTTGCTTGAATTTCTAAACTACTACACTTAAAAATCAAATGGAAAACAAACTAACCTCTAGTTTTTATTTGAATAATTAAGTTAATAGAGGTTGTGTGTGAAAGTTGTAACTTCAATATTGATAGAGTGGAGAAGAACACGATTAAGCATCAAACTCAATAAATTGGCTTTATCTGTGCAATTAGAACCTTGATTTTGGGTGTTAATTTAGGATTTGTGGGTTTTGTAATGGAGTATGTAGTAATGTATCTGAAAAATAACTTGCTTATTGATTTAGAAGAAATTTTTGTAATTAGTTTAGTGGGATGGAATTTTAAGTTGTTTTAGGTAATTTTTTATTATTTAATGAATATTGTGTTGAAATTTAATGGTGATTGAGAATAATGGGTGTGTGTGTGTATATATACATCTACTTTAGGTCATATGTTGAAGAATATGTGTAGAAACACTCCATGATGGTGTGAAGGTGTATAAACTCCTTCAGTTTGAAACATTTATAAAAATTGATGTTGTTATACATTGTATAATGTGTATAAACACATTATAATGATATAAATGGTGTATTGAAACACCGTAGGTTTTGGTCCTTAGAAAATATTTGATCTTTTAGCCCTCAGCCAAGATACGGAATCCACACAATTAGTTTTTATTATAGTTTCAAATAGATAGATGCATAATTGGTTTTCATTTTAAACACTTATGGTAGTTTTAAAGTGGATTTCCTACAAAGGAGCATACAGGTTAAAGGGAGTAGTATTTAGCACCAAGAGAGAAGTGTGAGTTTAGTAGTATTTATCACCAAGCGAGAAGTGTGGGTTTAGCGCATCCTACTTCCCTAGAACTATGATCCAACATAGGTATAGATTTAGATTATTCCCATTTATATGGATGACAGATACAGACTGTGATCACTCAGCTCAGGTTATACTCCTTGGCAAGAGTATGACACCTCTCCCAAATATGAGGTTTTCTCCCTAAGGGAACTAGATGTTGGACACTATGACAGCTCACATAGTGTATGTTGGCTAGAAGAATAGCCCTAAAGCCTAAAACATAATCCATTACAGAGAAGCTTTTAAAAGAATTTCCTAAGTCCTAACATAAAAGAATAACAGAAAAGCTTTTAGAAACTAAGTGTAAAGGCTCACAGTTTTCATTCAGATATTACTTTACATCAAATATTAGTCATGAGATTTCAATTTTCAATTTACATATATAAAAGTGAGTCCTTTCTACACTTAGCTTACATGATTTAAAGATAGAATGCAAGTACAACTTTTAGAACTAAATGTGATGACTCAAAATATTTACATAGTATGCTTCATTTTTCATGATTTGTGATTTTAGCTTTTAGTTATTCAAGAAAATATGAGTCATTACACTTAACATGCATTATTTTCATAAATTTTTATGAACATTAAAATATTGTTTCATCTATGCATTTACTCCCACATGCTCAGTACATTCCAATGGCACTGATCCACATATATGTCTATGTGCTACATTATTTTATAATGTAGGATCAAGTGCACAGTTTCAATAGCGTGAGTGATTTCGAGCATCTCCATCTACATCTCGACAGTTGGTGAGTCCTCATAGTTTTGAGACCCAGTTATTCAAATTTCCTGTTTATTGAAGCAGATTGTTCAATTATTTTTAGTCAGTTTGAGTCAGCTAGGGGTCTGTCCCAGCGACTCTCTAGTTGTTAGTAGTAGAGGCTTGTCAGACTGCTAGTTGTAATTCAGATTTCAAGAATTGATCATCCAGACTTTTAAGTCAACTATTCTCAGACATTATATTTATTCAAATTCTGTTTAGTTCTGATAGAATTCAGTATTTTAGTATTAATGGAATGCTTAAATTTCTCTAATGTGAGTTTCAAATTTAGTAGAAGGCTTAAAGGGTTATCTTGAGACTACTCATAGTCTTGAGCACTATATGACATCTCGGGACCTATTTTTGGAGCATTACACTCATATTTACCGACATCAGGATTGGTCATGGTGACCATATACTTATGGGGTACACGAGAACCCCCTAATTTATACTTGTGTATATGTATCATGGAGGATGAAAGGTACACGGGAATCCCCTGCCCCTATGATATCTACGGTACGTGCGGCTATACGTACTAGAACCCATTCAGTGGGTAACACTAGACCCATATATCCCGTGGGTGGTTCTAGGATGGTGAAGCTACACAAACCCAGGTTAATGGTTTTTAATGCATGCTAAACTTGGTTCCTTTCCCGACATTAATTATATATATATATATGGATGTGAATGCACAATGTTATTTACTTTGTTTTAAATATTGGCATTACTTTTTTCTTACCCTCAGTACATGCTAGCGTTCTCTCGTTAACCCATCTTCGGGCGCTGTATCCCCATGCAATGCAGGAATCAGTCATGCGACTCTTCCTACTCAGTGATCTGATTTGATAACAGCTTAGAGTTGGATAGAAGTGGTGAGCTTCCATACTCCGGAAGGCTCTATTTCATGTTATGGTCTTATCATCATACTTAAGTTATTTCTTAGACTTTGGTTTTGGCTATGGTCGGGGGCATGTCCTGATCGAATACTGTTTTACTTTCGGATAAAGGCTTTGTGAGACTATTATAAGTTGGTATAGGCAGTGTAAGCATTGGTGTCAGCCTTGTTAGTGGTATTGGTATTATGGCTGATACCTGTTGACTGTATTTGATTTATAGTTGTTCCATTTTGTTATGTTATATATATATATATATATATATATATATATATGTTTGAATTCATCCGACTTAAGGTATGGGGCAGTTATGGTTGGGTATTGGGGGTTGGTCTCCAACCTCGGTTGGGCTTGTGGCACACGACACGACTAGGCCTTGGTTTGGGTCTTTTCATGTATAGTCTTTTCATGCACCATTTATATTATGTTTGTACTGTGTATAAATGTTAATTATACATTATATAGCTATATATTGTACAACCTATAATGGTATAAATGTATAATTTTTGTTTGATTTAAGGTTGATTTTTTTGGACCAAAATTTGAGTTAGGAAAGTGAGGTAGTACATATCTAAAATCATTAAGACACCTCTTGGATTAACCCCATCAAATAACATGCTTCTGTTTTTTTCCTTTTCTTTTGTGAAAAGACTTAAAAAAAACCCTAAATTTGTCTAACGAACTTACTTTAGACTTTTAACTTCATGAGTGTTTATTTACCCCCTAACAACTCTCAAGTTAATTAATATCGCCCCTAATGCTGATGTGACTTTAAAAAAAAAAAGAAAATAAATCAAAGCGCGTATATTTTTTGAAAAAAGACGATGGACCCACTAACTTATCTATTATATAATATCAATCATTTTTATTTCGTTTCTACATTCTTCTTTCTTCCTCTTTAGTGATAATTTGGCTCAATACATATTTTTGAATCGAAAATATATATAATATAATTTGGTAGAAAAGAATAAAGATACAAAGATAATTGAAATTTTAGTTTATAATTTTTACTTTATTTTAACTAAAATGTTACATATAATTCAAGGGAAATTTGATAATTGTTGTTCTTATGAAGATGGATTGGCGAAGCGAGTGGGGGTGAATGGGTTGAATAAGGAAAAATAAAGTGTGGAGGGGGGAATGGGTGGGGGGAGTTTGTAGTAGGAAAAGCAAATGGGGGTTGTGCTGAAGAAGAAAGGTGAATGGGGAGGGAATCTTTTTTTATATATATTATCTTTAGAAAAAGAATTAATGTGGCTTGACGTGAAAATGATGTAGCGCGTATCTAATGCACTCTTCATTGTTAGAGTGATATTAATGCACTCTTCATCGGAGGAGTGGTACTAAAATTATAGAGTGGTATTTAATTTAGATGAAGGTTGTTTAGGGGATTGATGTCTTTTATATTTTCCTCTTTTATTTACTTAATTCCATTTTAATTGATTAATTTTTATTCACACGATACTAAAAAATCTTAAATAAGATGATTACTTTTACTAATTTATTCTTCGTTCATATTGATGAATATGAAGATCATTTATCAAAATTTCGCTAATTAATTTGTTTAGACATTCACAGAATACTAATTGCATGGGTAAAATGAGAAAATTTTAATTAATTTTATCTTTATTTAGTAAGTTGTCAAGTACTCCCTCGATTCACATTTACTTGTCACTTATTTCTTAAATGAATTTTTATTTTTACATATCATTTTCGACATATTAAAAAAAGACAAACGAACTTTTTTTGTGTTACCCTTAACATTAATTGCTTATTCTACAAGTCATTTTCAAGACATTAGATTCTAAACATCAATTAATAGGATAGTATAGTAAAATAATCATACTAATAATTATTTTCCTAATGAGTGTGTCAAATCTAAATGTATCAAGTAAAAGTGAACAGAGGGGGTAATTTGGAACATATATTTATAGTAAAGTTGCCAACTAAAATGGAAATAAGCGGGTATTTTTTTATCTTGAATATTTTTTTCATTCGATATCTAATACACGCAATAAAGTCTATCTATTGAAATTCTGTTCTATGTAATTTCTTGTACTTCAATTTGTTGTTTGCAATTTTTTTTCCTTTTTGAATTTTCTCATACCTCGTCCTATTTAATAATTTTGAAATTTTGTCTTGCCCTGTCCCGCTAAGGCTTTGTCTTATCCTGCCTTATTGCCATTTCATTAAGTTGAAGGCTTTCTTTTTTGCCAAAATTTTCTCTCATTCCTATAAACTTGTAACGTACCAGTGACCACATTAGGAGAACTTTCTTGATCCTATCAGGACTGAAGTGCATAGAGTCTATTTGGGTGTTGCCCACTGGTGGTACTGGAAGTGGCACTCTGCTTGTTTGGACGATCGGACTGAGCTAGGGGATGATTATGCTGACTCTGAGAAACCACCTGAACACTCTTTGATCCTATGTCCTGGTTTGCCATATCCAAAACATACATCGCTGCCAGCTCTGCAAACACCTTGATGGTTTCTGTCATATCTCAAGCAAAGAGAATTTGTTCAGACAGTGATAACACTACCCTAGGTTTTAGGGCCTGAAGCTCTATCTCTATTGTTGTCTTTGAATTTTGGAACTAAAGCACTGGTTGAGAACAGAGCTGGAACTGAAGATTTCGAGTGAAACTGAGAATAATTACCACCCTCTGACTTAGGCTGAGTGAAGTTGAAGCTACCTGTTCTCGCTCTCTTGTTCTCCCACTTCTTTTCTTTATTCCTAGCCTCTTCTATTTGCTGAGCATGGAACATGAGCCTGGATATGTCCATCTCCTTAATCAACATTATGGTCCTACACTCATTGACCACACTATTAGACACACCCAACACAAACTTACTCATCTTCGATCAGCTATCTACTACCATGTGAGGGGCATATCTGGCTAACTGAGTAAACTTCAAAGAATAATCTTGCACTATCATGTTGCCCTGCTTTAGATTAATAAACTCCAAAACCTTAGTTTCCCTCAAATCCAGTAGGAAAAAACTATCAAGGAAAGCAGCGGCAAACTCCTCCCATTCTATGGGCCCTGCATCTACGGCTCTTTCTGCCTTTCACTTCTTGAACTATGAGTGAGCCACATCCTATAACGGATATGCAACCAACTTAGCACTCTCACTTGTAGTCACCCTCATAATATATGTAACCTTTTACACTTGAACAAGGCATTCCTGTGGGTCCACATCTAACTTAGACCCGGTAAAAGATGGAGGGTTCATTCGGATGAAGTCCCGAATTTTGGCTGCAGCAGTATTGGACACTGAGCTGGCTGGAATAGTAGTTGGTCATTCATTCTGGGTTGCTGCTAAATTGTCTAGAGTAGTAAATATAACCCTAAATTCTGGATGGGAGACATGCTCATCCAAAGGATCTGCCTGAAAGGGTTGAGGGGCTGGCTGATTTCTTGTTCTTCTTCTGTTCTTCTTGGGAGGCATATTCTGTAATCGAAAGTAAGAAAAGTATTAGACTTAGAGTGTGGCCTGATCTCATGCTCACTCACACGACATGAATACTGAAAAAAGAAAACTTTTGATAAGAATATCTCATAGTCTCTTGTTCATAAGTATGGCACGCTATATACCTATGTACAAGACTCTACTAGACGCAGCTTTCAGACTTCCTAGGACTCTGTTGAAGGTTGATGGTGAATTTCTTGAAGCTTGATTTGAAATTAGGTCTCCTAGGATTTTGTTCTTAAGTAATTTTAGAAAAATAATAAATATTTTCCCCTAGAAGTGATTAATTTAGTGTTTTTGGGGTTGAATAAAGGTGGGAAAATGACCTAAATACCCTCATGGATGCAGAGTTTAAATGACTGAAAATGGGTCCAGTGATGCGCATCTCGATGCACCACATTGATGGGGTTGATATGATGGCCAAAGTTCCACATCGAGTCTGTGTCGACTTACTGGAAATTGGTACTAGGAGCTTGAAAAAAAATTTATCAACGTGTTAGATGATACGGAGCATCGAGATCGCATTGATCCACTGGTTTGTACTTCCAAACGTGATTTAAACGATGTTTGAAAAATCAAAAACTTGTTCAAGAATACCTATTGACATACCTGATCATAAATCAACCTAAAAATTGACACTTTGAGGTCTTCAGGGTCGGGAAATAGGATCACCAACTTATGAGGCTAAAAATAATTTCAAGTGTAAACACTTAGCTGAAATTTCTAAGTATGAGACCCCTTATCAAGCTCTAAGAGCTGAGTTAAGCTTAGAATTTTATAGGGTCTTACACTTGCAGAAGCGCATGGTGCGCGTTACTCTATTCATCTAGGGGCCACTAAAATGTACCACGATTTACGGAAGATCTATTAGTAGAGTGGGATGAAGAGAGATATCGCAGAGTTTGTGGCTAAGTGCTCTACATTTCATCAGGTTAAGATTGAGCACCAGAAGCCTAGTGGGTCCATACAGGATTTCAAAATTCCCACATAGAAATGGGAAGAAGTGAATATGGACTTTGTGATGGGTTTACCTCGTACTCGTCGTCAGCAAGATTCAATTTGGGTTATTGTAGACAAGATGACCAAATCTGCTCATTTCTTACTAGTTCATACTTTCAAGGACTATGCCAAACTCCATATCAGAGATTTGTTCAAGTTGCATGGAGTCCTAGTATCCATTATCTCGGATAGAGGTACCCAGTTTACCTCTCACTTTTGGAAAGCATTCCAAAAGGGTTTTGGTACCCAAGTCCACCTCAGTTCAACTTTTCACCCTCAAACAGATGGTCAAGCAAAAAGGACCATTCAAACTCAAGAAGATATGTTAAGAGCATGCGTTGTTGATATTAAGGGTAGTTGGGATGACCACTTGACTTTGATCGAAATCGCATATAATAAAAGCTATCATTCCAGCAGTCAAATGGCTCCATTTGAGGCTCTTTATGGTAGGAGATATAGATCTCAAATTGGTTAGGTTGAGGCAGGTGAGGCCACAGTTGTAGGGCCTAACTTAGTGTCTGATGCCTTAGAGAAGGTTCAGTTGATTAGAGAAAGGCTTAGGGTCGCCCAGAGACGATAAAATTATATGCTGATGTGAGGAGAAAAGATCTCGAGTATGAGATCGGCGATTTTGTGTTCTTAAAAATCTCTTCCATGAAGGGGGTGAAGAGGTTCAGCAAGAACGGAAAACTTAGTCCCCGATAGGTCGATCTTTATAGAATTCTCAGTCATTTTAGAAAGGCAACTTATGAGCTTGAGTTGCCTTCAGATCTATCCTTAGTGCACTCAGTATTCCACATCTCTTTGCTAAAAAAATGCATTGGTGACCCAGCAGTTATACTTTCCATAGAAGATGTAAATATTTAGAATGATCTCTCTTTCAAAGAGGTCCCAGTTCAAATCCTCGATCGTAAGATTCGCAGACTGAGGAACAAAGAAATTTCCTTGGTCGAAGTTCTTTGGCGGAATCATTCCATTGAGGGAGCTACTTGGGAAGCAGAAACAGATATGCGAACCAAGTACCCTCACGTCTTCTCTGCAACCTCAGATTCAGCTTGAGGTAATAGTCTTTCTTACCTTTGCTCAGTTCCTTGTTCAGTTACAGTTACAGATTTGGTATCTATCACCAATGCATATTCAGTCATGCATTCATGAATCATTTCAGTCATGTACTCATGCATTAGATATGCATGTTTAGGACCAAAACTCAGCTTATCAGTGATTTCGATCAGGCAATCATGTTTCAGTTGTACATGTTTAGTGTGTAAGCTAAGTCTATAAGTGTTTCTCAGCTTAATTAGTTTCATTTGAAGACGAATGTTCCCAAGGGGGAGATATTGTAATACCCCATATTTCTCTAGCTTAATTTAACTATTAGTACACATGAGTATTTATATATAAATTTCTTAAAACACTCAGTATTTTTTAGTTTAGATCTTACCTTTACGTAGGAAATTTAGTCTGCTTTCCAACGATATAAATTCACCCAAATTCGATACCTGGGTAAAGAGTTATAGCCATTTTTTTAAAACAGTATATCACCTGGTACTTCACCGCGTAGCAGAGAGGGTGCAAATGGCAATTGTCAAAATTCAGTGTGCCATCGCGATTCCACCATGCCGAGCTAAGGTCCATTTTCCCAGTTGTCAAATTCTAGTAAGGCTCCACAATAGTGTAACATCGCGTCAAGAGCAAATTTCCCAATCGTCCATTTTTACATAGCGCCAACCACATTCCAGTGGTTCACCGCGTCGCGGTGGTGTCCAAAATTGGATTTTCAGTGATGAATTTTATATACTTCCCAGGGGTAATTTGGTATTTTTTTAATGACCCAAATCAACCCTTAAAACAAAATTAATCCCCTAATTTACCTAGTTATATCAGTATTTCCTTACTTTCTCTCAAGATTAAAATATTCTCTCTCAAAGGGCAAAACCCTAGTTTTCAACAAATCAAGAACAACTTAAGAATCCTTCCAAGAACCTTCAAGAATTAAAATACCCAGGTATGTTAGGTGTTCATCTATGGGTTCCTTTCACCTATAGAGTCCAAGAATCCATCTTTAAAAACTACAAGATTATTGATTCATGATTTACATGCTTGATATTGGATTGTATACATGTTCATGACATCAATTGAGTTCCAATTCATAATTAATTATAGATTCCATGAAATTGAAATAGCATGTATATTGAATTGTGTAATTTCCATGTTATAATCCTTGAATTAGCAAGTTTGGTATTGTAGATACAATGTTTACATGTTGTCCATGAATATATGCATTAAGTTGTGCTCCCCATGTGTTTGATGGATTGTCCATGTGAATTAAATGGTGAAATTATGACATGCTAGAATATGTACAAGCTTATTCCCTACAAATGTTTGATAAAATGTTTGTATGAATGAATTATGAACAAGTGGACATTGTTATGCTTTTTAAGATCATGTTATGCTTTACTTTTCATGCTATCGAGTCCTGGGGGTATCTAATACCCGATAATCTAGCTATTTACCTAGAGCTACAGTAGTTACAGAATAGTCTCAGTCATGTCACAAAACAGTAGTACTCAGTCAATTATAGAATTCAGTATACTCAGTCAATTATAGAACTCAGTAAACTCAGTCCAACTCAGTCAGTCAACACGACCAGTAACAGTTCAGTCAAACCCAGTACAGTCTATTAACCAGTCCATGGTCTATTCAGTTGGGAGTAGGATTCAGCACTGAGTGAACCCAAGGATGGGGGCTCACCTTCCAGTAAAGGGTGTGATCCTTAGAAGCAGTCCTTGTATTCCAGAACTATATAGCCAGCGTAGGTAGAGACATCAACCTGCCAGTTGAGGGTTGATGAGGTGTTTTAACCTACCAGTTAAGGGTACTACCATTCTTATTAGAGTACCTACCAGTGAGGGTAACTCTTCAGTTGTCTTTACCCGTGGCACAGTACTAACACCTTTCCAACTGGGTTACAAGTTTGACCTCAGCTATCTTATTTGGGGCATGTCGGTTAGATGATTACTTCCCACAGTCTCAGTATAGAACTCAGTTCAGTGCTACAGAATCAGGACTGTTAAAAATAGTCACCCAGTTATCAGTAATTTGGTTATCAAAATCTCAGATATCCGTTACTCAATATCAAAAATCATTACTCAGCTTCAGTAAAATCTCAGATACAGTATACACGTATATGCACAGTATTGCATACTTACTATTTACAGTAGTTTCAGTTATCCATCTACTATCATATTTAGTTACTCTATATCATTCAGTTAGTTATTATTAATGCATGTGAACCCTTGCATTCAGCCTTACCTCATCTAGCATACTAGTATATTCCACGTACTGACGCTTACTCTTTCTTTATGCTATGATGTCTCATATCATAGCTTCAGACACTCAGGTTCCTGATCGCACATAGACAAATTTAGATAGCAGCAGTAGATTCAGTAGTGAATTCTCATCAATCGAGGATATGCTTTTATTTTAATATTTCATTTTATCAGTATTTCAGTAGTCGCAGTTAGTTGGGGACTTATCCCATTAACTCCACTTTCAGACAGTTCAGTTAGAGGCTTTTCAGACTATACTAGTTCAGATACTATTTCAATTTTTAGATGATTTACATTTGTTATTCTTTATCATTATTCAAATGGCATTTTAACTAATTTTCAGCATTATTTCAGTATTTTTATTCATTGCTCACAGTAGGTACCAGTCATGGGTTAGCTTGTGGTCCTTCGGGGTCATAAGCACCGTGTGGTGTCTGGGGTGCAGACTCAGGGTATTACAATAGTATATGTTTGGCCATGTATTCTTAGATTTTACAGCATTCATGTATGTATATCCAGTTATCTCATGCTATTTATTCAGTCAGTTGTTATTCATACACATGAGCCCATGTATATTAGCCTAACCTCATCTAGAATACCAGTATATTCAAATTACTGACTGCATACTATTTTATTATGCTATGATGTATCATATAATAGGTTTGGATGCTCAGGTTCCTAACTGGACTTAGATATTCCAGTGCGTCAATAGTAGCAGTAGTGGTGAGTCCTCATATTTTGAGGACCAATTTTTTTTATTTTAGTACTTCATTCCAGTAGTCAGTCGGAGTTAGTTGGGGATATGTCCTACCAATTCCACAGTCATTCAGTTAGAGGCTTTCAGACACTTTTAGACAGTTATCCAGTTTTCAGCTAATTATCAGTCTTTACATTATTACTATCAGATAGTTGTTTCAGATTTAAGTGTTCAGCAATTTCTTAGTATTATAAAAACTTATGGTATATTCAGTTATTCTGTATATATGTATCTATTATTAGCAGTTTCATTCAGTTCTTACAACAGGTACCAGCTCATGGGTAAGCTTGTGGTTACTTATGACCGTAAGCACCGTGTGGCGCCCAGGGTGTACTCCTAAGGTGTTATAAACTTGGTATTAGATCCTAATGTATTAAAGTGTCCTAGGGAGCCTGAAAACCGTGTTGAGTAGTCTTGTGTATGGGTGTGAAGCGCGCCACACTTATGGACAAGAGGCTACAAAATATTTTAGGAAAAGTTTCCCTTCTTTCAGCATTTATGTCATGCGAATGAGCACGATGTCAATTTAAAATATATTTCTAATTCAATATTCTTCCCATTTATAGAACATTCCTCCCAGAAAGACTAATGGAAGGAAAAATGATAATCAGCCCGCACTCTACCTGTTCAGGAAGATCCCCTGAACGAGCTTATTTCTCATGTTGAATATAGTGTTGCTTTCACCACCTTAGCTACTTCAGTAGTTTCTCAGAACAATCAGCTGGCTGTTTTCCTCTCTAGGATTATGGTTCATGCTTCTCAGAGTAAGGAAAAAAGTGTAAGAAAAAAGAAAGAATAAGAGGGCCAGAACTATTAGTTTTAAGTCAAGGTCAAAGAGTGGTCATACTAACCCTCTCTGTGGGAAGTGTGGTAGGAATTATCAGGGTGTATGTAGGACTAGTAGTGGGTTATGTTTTGTATATGGTGAGCCAGGCCACATAGTTAGGGAATGCTTCCAAGTGGTCCAGCAAAGTCAGCACAGTTATTCCCAAGTTCCAGTCAATTGACCGACTCAGTAGGGCGCCACTTCCAGTGCCACCAGTGGTCAACGTCAGAACAGACTTTATGCACTCGAGTCCAGATATGATAAGGAAAGTTCTCCTGATATAGTTACGGGTACGTCACAGGACTTTCATTTTCTTTTATATGTTTTAATGGACCTCGAAACTTCACTTCTTCTTTGTAACCCATATTTAGTTGTTGAGTTTAGTGTCAGTCTTGAAACCTTAGTAGAGCCCTTTTCAGTGCCTACCTCAATGGGTAAAATCTATACTAGCTAGACGAGTATTCAAAAACTGCCTGATTTTAATATATCAGAGAATCACTTTAGTTGATTTTAGAAATAGAGTCATTCAGTTTCAGTTTCTGAATGAACCAATCCTTGAACGAAGGGGGTAGTACCTTAGTTCTTAAGAGCTAAACATGTTTCTAGATTCTTTTTCGAGTCCTATACCAGCATGTAACCCAGAGTTAGAAGTATGAACCCAGGAGTTTAGCAGTAGTAGTAGAGTTGGGATAGTGTTATCCAGATTAAGCAGAGTATGTATTTCATGGGGCTAGCTGTATGAAAGGTGAATCAGTAACCTTGAAATAGTGTATACAAGAATTTAAGTTTGGTAATTTGAAATTATGTGTTGTTGATGTTAGTGCAGTGGTAATTCTCATGGTGTGGAGAAAATATAAGTTTAGAGATGTGATATCTCTAAGTTATGATGAAAGTAGTACGGTTCATTAAAGATTTGGGGATATCCATGTTATGTGTTAGAATCTAAGTTTGAATCTTTGAAGAGTTGAGAATTCTAAGTTAGTCAGTGGTTAAGTTATTATATGATGATTGTTTGGGCTATAGAAAGCTAAGAGTTGTATCTCAGAAGGAAGTACTAGTAGTGGGTATTACATTATCGGGCATGGTTATTTAGGGTTAGTTTACCAGTTATGTGTAGTATTATACCTCAGATTCTAAAGTAAAGTGGTGGCATTTCAGTTTAGTGATGTTTATTGACTAGTTCCCAGGCCTAGAATGATGACTTCAAGCTAAGGAGGGGATGATAGAATAAGTAACCAAGTCAGTCTCTCAGATTCTAGTAGGGATGTCAGTATGTTGTAGAATAGTAGTAAGGGAGGATGATGCCCAACCTATTCTTATTTTAGTATTTGTACTTCAGTTATCATAATATCTACTCATGTCTTACATGTCAGTTCCATGATCATAGCTCATCTTTACGCACTTTCCATAGATCAGGTATGTTTTCAGTTCCTAGTTTAAGGAGTTCCAGTTCACCCAACAGTCCGAATCATATTACATGAATGTATGAACTCCCAATTCAGGTCATACAACTCATGACTCATGTATTCATGTTCTAGAGTATGCTTAGTTCCCATGACTCATATTACACTCCTAATGATCAATAAAATTCATATTATGTCATGTATATCCTCGGTTTAGATCTCTTGATAAATCCCTAATGTTGATATTCTATTCCTCAGGCCTCATTTAAGTGTCAAGCGATGTATAGTGTTCACTCATGCTTTAGGTCCTCATGTTTTAAATTTTCAGTGACCTCTCCTTATGAAATGATAGTAGTAATGAGCAATTGCTTAGCTAAGAGAGAGTAAACATTTTTTATTGATGAAAGATTATGGTATGCTAGTTTTAGATAAGGTTGTAAGTATAAAGTAAGATTGAGGCTAAGTTTTAATATATGTCATGGCTAGTTGAAATTTTGTGTGTGTTTTCTTAGGGACATCGCCTGAAAGTTGTTATTGATAGAGGTATTAGAGAATATGAGGAGGATGCTTTTATGGGTGTTGTTTAGAAGTTCATATGTAGTTACGAAGATAGGCTTGAATGTCATGTTGGTGAGTAAGTGGGTAAAAGTATTGTGCGTTAGTGAATGGCTAGTAAGAAATTGGATGTAGTTGCTAAAGAAGTGATAAGAATTATTCATGAAATAAGGAGTTGGGAAAAAACAAGGTGTGTCAAGCTCGTGACTCAGACAAGTATTATAGTGTTATGTGTGTACTTTGTAGATTCGAGTAGGCTTGATCATAGTGAGGGACTTCAGTTCAGCTCAAACTTCAGTAGGTAGAGTTATCAGTGCCCATGTAAATATTTTTAGTAGCCTCAAGTGAAGTGCGGTGTTGAGGTAGAAAGTATAGTTGAGGGAGTATTGGAGAAGTGTGGCTAACCTTGAAAGTTAGTAGTTGCAGTGCATAAGGCTTAGTAGCTCTATCCTAGTTTATGTTTCGTAGGCCTGTGTTCCATATTACAGAACTTTATCCTTGTTGTGATTTCTTATTTAGAAGTATTATTTAGACCATGCCCAAGATTCTTTGCTCCCTAAAGTCATTAGAACTTCATAGAAAGAGTGACGAAGAAATACTCCTGTTAAGTATAAACTTTCAGTATTAGTTAGTCTTTATAGTTAGTAATTCAGCTTAGCAGTCAGACAGACAAGACCTTATGGTTTTCCATCTTTCCATCTAGTCATACTATCTGAAGTCTCATGAATATGGATATTCCACAAGGAAAAATATTCATACCCCTACAAATTTCGAATTTAGCTCAGTTTAGTTCATGTATCAGTTTCGGATTCCAGATATTTAGTCATGCTTCAATTTGTAAGATTCCTATGCATCATCTAAGTCTTTTCTTAGTATTTTAGTCAAGTTAGTATCATTCGGGGGACGAACTATCCCAAGGGGGAGATGTTGTAACACCCTCGATTTTTCATGTACTAAATCTCTATTTTCTTCATGAAACTAGATCCAGCCTGAGGCAGTGGTTACTCATAAGTTGACTCCCTCGTTCCTATCTCAGCCTTATAACCATTCTCATGGCATTACATTTATTCATGAAGTCAGTTCAGTTTATGTATTATGCTCAAATTCAGTTATGCAGTCACGTTCCAAGTCATGCATGTTCAAAATACATTCTCAGATGCCTTAGTAATCTCATTCTAACCAATCTCATTCAAGGATGAATGTTCCAAAGGGAGAGATAATGTAACACCCCATATTTTCAGGCTAGACTTTGAAGCATCATTCTTGCATGTGTTGACTCTAACCCCATGAATTTCTTTTGAATACATAAGTTTTGATCTTTATCCTAGTGTGTGAAGTGATCTCGAGGTGAAAAATGCTCATAAGAATCACTTAGAAAAAAGTTGAGCTAAGATCCTTTGATTCGTCCAAAGATTGGTATTTGATTCTACAAGGGTCTATTTTTAACGTTTATAATATTTTATAGACATAGAATTTTGCAGATCAAGACCCATCAAATTGTAGATAATTGAGTCAGTTTACCAACGATACCAATTTCTCCTTAATCCGACACCCGAGCGAAAAGTTATAGCATTTTTCGTATGAAATGGTAGGTCACCATGATTACACCACTCGGCGGTGCCTATAGAGGTGGAACCAATACTGCTCAATGGTAAACCTCAAAATCGAGATTATCCAAAATAGTACATCACCGATATTACCCCTCTCGGCGGTGTCTATAGCAGTGGAACCAATACCACTCAGTGGTAAACCTCAAAATTGAGATTCTGCTGAAACTTTTAATTTCCTAGGGACAGTTTGGACTTTTCCCATAGCCCCAATTCATGTCCTTAAGGTTTTGTACAGTCTTGTTTTTATTACTATCGAGTCCTGGGCATTTTGAATACCCAAAATCTATTCTTATCTAGTCATCAGTAACTACAGAATGGTTCAGGATAGTTATGAGCATTTTCAGTTCAGTCAGTCACCATAAAAAGCTAAACTCAGTTCAGTCCAGTACTCAGTGTCTTTCAGTTGGGAGTAGGATTTAGCACTGAGTGAATTCAAGGATGACGGATTCCCAATCAGTTTAGCAGAGTCATTAGTAGCAGTCCTTGTATTCCAGAACTATGTAGCCAACGTAGGATGAGGGGCCACCTGTCATTTTAGGCTTGACTTCCTCCGAGGGGTCACCCATTAGATTAGGCTTGTCTCTGCCCAGGGATCACCCATCAGTTTAGGATTCATACCCTGGTTCTTCAGTAGCTTAGTGGATCAACATAGCCATTGTTAGTATTCGTGGAATGGTACCAACACCATTTAAACTAGGGTTATAGGTTGAACCTCAATCATTTCAGAGCGGGGCATGTCGGTTAGATGATACCTCACACAGTCTCAATTTAGTGTTTAGTAAAATTCAGTTTAGGTTTGCATTGACCATAGCGTACAGTTATCAGCTATGTAGTTATTAGATTTTAGTATTTCAGTTTACAAACTACTTCAGAATCATGTTATATACTTGGTCAAGCATTCTTAGATTTTACAACATTCACGCGGGCATATTTAGTTATCTCATGCTATTCATCCAGTCAGTTGTTATCTATACACATAAGCCTATGTATATCATCCTAACCTCATCTAGTATACCAGTACATTCAAAATACTGACTCCATACTCGTTTATTGTGCTATGATGTATCATATCATAGGTTCGAACGCTCAGGTTCTAGACCGCACTTAGATATTACAGCATATCAGCAGCAGCAGCAGTGGTGAGTCCTCATATTTCAAGGACTGACTTTGTTTATTTTAGTACTTTATTCCATTAGTCCATCAAAGTTAGTTGGGGACATATCCCATCAATTCCACAATCATTTAGGTAGAGGCTTTCAGATAGTTATCCAGTTTTCAATTGATTGTTAGTCTTTACGTTATCAATTTGAGATAGTTATTTCAGATTTAAGTGTTCAGAATGTCTTAGTATTATAAAATATTATGGCATAGTCAGTTATTCTGCATATGTGTATCTTTTATTAGCAGTTTAGTTCAGTGCTCACAGCAGGTACCAGCTCATGGGTTAGCTTGTGATCACTTGTGACCGTAAGCAACTTGTGGCATTCAGAGTGTACTCCTGGGGTGTTACACTCTTACAGGAATATGCCCAACCCATATAATGATAATGATAGAGGCATATATTTTGGGGCCTATATTTTAATATTGATGAGATATTGACAGAAGACATGCAAAGGTTAGTAAGAAGTTTTAGTCTAATTATGCAACGGTTTAATTCTTTTGTTCAACTTAATTGATCTATGAAACGTTGGTGTTTGATTTAATGCTCTGTTATATATTTTAGATTCCATTCTTAGTTTCTTATTTTTAAGTATACTCAAAAGACTATATAACATATCAAGTATTTAGTTATTTCAGTGTATTAAAAGTTGTTTTGATCTTTTATATTGAATTTTTGGAATGATGCTTCTGAAAGTTTTAGTATTATATTTGTCATATGCTTTGGTTTTGTTTTGTGTGTTCAATTTAGAAAATAAAGGAAATAACTGAGCTATCTGCAATTTGAGTGCAGAAAGTTTTTGTCAAAAGATTAGTGATCAAGTTTACAATCTATGATCCTGGTTCTCATGTTAGTTGGTTCTTTCGCTGTTGAGTTATTTGTGCTTGTGAAAAAAAATTATGTCATTTTAGAACAAAAATTTCCTCTAATTTCTATCATACCTGAGACTATACCTAATCATCGTCGTAAAGCGGAAGGAATTTTCCCTTCTGCTACTTGAGAGACTAAGGAGAAGATGACCATCCAAAAAATAGCAGGGGGTAAATTTAGCTCTTTAGAAGAGGACACAGCATTAGTGCTTCGAATTGATGTGGAATATATCTTAGATTAATCAATTATAATCACTATTAGGTCGATTTTAACCTGATGTATTTTATTGATTTTCTAAAGAATGACTGATCTCCTAAGAGTAAAAATATCCATTACTTCACAACTTATGCAAAAGAAGTATAGTTTATTAGTCTCTTCAATTTTAGGACATGTGAATGTGGTGAAAATTTACACTAAATGGTAGATGAAAAATATCGTGGTATTTTTCAGATTTACATGTTACAAAGCTTACTTGTGCCAATATTATCATCTAAAATAGTGTCAAGCCTCAAATCCTATTGGGGCGGACTGGCACCCGTAACCGAGGAGGCCCGGGAGACCCAACTCATAACCTTATACTTCCCATGCATACCTCTATGACAACCCAAAATTCGGATAGCATCATGTCACATATAAAAGGAAATAATCACCTGTATAAGCTTGAGCACACATATATATGTATATACAATACTTGGAAATTGGAGCCATCACGTCTATTAACAAACACCACCTTGACTGTACATTAGGTCTACAAAGCCTCTAGACAATACACAGATTTTAACTAAGGTCGGGACACACCCCGCCATATAACTAACTTTTATACAATGCCAAAAGTGACTGGATATGGCACGGAAATCCCCAAAGAAGGCTGGATCTCACCAAAAGCAGTTGGATATCCTAGCTCCTACTTATGCGGTGTATGAGCTGAGGTACCTGTGCCTGCAGCATGAAATGCATGTCCCCCTTGGGGGACGTCAGTACAAAATATGTACTGGGTATTTAAAGTTGTAGATAATCACATATGATTATAGAAGCTCAATAGAAATCAGAAACAAGTGAATAAATCGTAATAGGATTGGACCACACTTATTAGAACATGTGACAACTTGTACATTGTATTTATTCAATCACTTTACCTTCGTTCTTATCATTTTTGTAATCATTATTGTGTTGTACTATGACCATTACGCTACCTCCAGTACATATAAACTGGTATCGACCCATGATAGACTTATGCCCCTGGGATACCACCTATAAACATACAAATAGGGATTGATCCATGATAGGCTTATGCCCCCACCCAATATGAGAGAATTTCCATCACTTAGTTCAATTAATCTTTGAGATTGTTATTTCGGTCGCCAGCACAATTTTGATACTTTGAAACAATTATATAGCAATAAGAGACATATAAATAGACCATCAATACAATAACAATGAAGTAAAACATATTGGCACATCAATGAAGTGTTTTGGAGTCATCAATGCCATAACAATGAAGTAGGAACTTATTGGTATATCAATGAAACGTTTTGGAGTCATTGATAGCACATGGATCTTGTTTGAGTAACCGGATACCTTCTGACATTCATTAGTGCAATAAACATGTAAGATTTGGAAGACAACTAAGTATTGGAATGTCTTGACATCTTGTAGGGTGGAAACAAGTTCATTGGTAACGTACGACATCATACTAAACCATTATGGATCACATGTTATTGAATAACTTTGGAAACTTTCTTAATAGAACAATTGTTCACGTTCATGCCAAAGAAATATTATAGAGTATGCTTTACATACCTGACTGTCAACCTTCAATACTAGTCCCAAATGGACTTCCCGTCTTTTCGGATTACTTATCTACAATGAACATATATAGCAATCTAGTTTAGCAACCAAACGTCACAATTCAATTATTTGAATTCACCAAACTAGTGGTTAAGTAATAAGCCTTAACTACACCATAAAGGGTATCACGTTAACCCTCTTATACTCCAATTACATTCACATGTCATGCATATTCATACAACATCCTCTAATATCAAGTTTGGATTCATTTGTCCTTCCAACCAATCCATTAAACCAAATTGAGCCATAGACATAAATAATCATCAATTCAATAGTAAATCACCATATCCACCTTCCATAACTCAATTAACATATCCACCTTCCATAACTCAATTACCATATCCACCTTTCATAATTCAATACAACCAAACTATGCAAAATAGTCCATAACCCTATTTCCATCACCTTTCAATAACAACCAATACATATAATCCTCAATCACACATATACACATGGAAAAGAACAAAGGCAAACAATATTAATACCTTAGAATTCACCTCTTGATTATGCATCCCTGTTTGGACAAATAATAGGTGTCGTTTGAAGCTCTCGAGATGACAAACGCAGTTATCAAATTACTTTAGAATTTCTACTGTTGAATCAAAAGTAATTTAAAGGTCAAATTTGGCTAGGTTTTGTTCTTTCTCAATGATTGATGATAAAAATGATTTTTTGAACTCATATACATGTATATATCCACATATTCCCGTCCATAATATAATAGGAAATGACCAAAATGCCTTTAAAATTTAAATAATGTCAAATCTGTCCTTTGGTGGACTGTTTTGATAAGCTAAAGTAAATCAACCATAACTCTTTGCTCCTATATTGGATTTGGGTGAAATTGGTATCGTTGGAAGGATAATTTAAAGGGATTTCATTCATATAAAGTAGGCCACCCAGTTCGTCCTGTACAAGGAGTTATGGTCGTTTGAAGTTGACCCTAAAAATCTGTTTTGATAGGCTGAAGTAAAATAACTCCTTACTCAAACGTTGTATTTGGATGAAACGAATTGCATTAGAAAGAAGACTCAAATATCTTTCTTTTTGTAGGTTGAAGCTCTCCCAGTTCATGATATTAAGGTAGTTATGATCGTTAGAAGTAGATCCAAAAATTCGGCTGGCCTCAGTAGTTTGTATGCAGGAAATTTTCCTGCACATTTACTATTCCCAAATATCCCAGTCACCATTTTATAGTTTCGAATGTACTTGATTATATCCGAAACCTATCCATTTTTGGAAATCTTTATATTTTTCGAAAGCTTATTCAATAACCTTCGCATGGAACCATCGATGGGCAAATTCCGGTATAAATAAAATAAAAAAATTAATTCCATATAAATAAGACCAATACACGTACTTGAATACGCCAATACACGTACTTGAATACTGGGTGTTACATCCTTCCCCCCTTTAGGACATTCGTCCTTGAATGTTAGCGTAGTTATTCAACCAAAACAAGTTCAAGTCCATCATTAATATTCACATCATCACATAAATACTATGCATATATAAAAAAAAACTTGTTAATGCTCTAACTCTGTTTCTTGAACTTCCTCTTCGTCTTTGAACAAATGAGGGTACTTAGATTTCATTGCTTCCTCAGCTTCCCATGTAGTCTCTTCCCTTTGATGATTTCTTCAACGTACTTTCATAGATGCTATCTCTTTATTTTTCATCTTCTTAACTTGGTGATCTAGAATAGAAATAGGCACTTCCTCATAGGTAAGATCTTCCGTAACTTGCAGATCCTTAGTAGAAGTGATATGTGATGGATCTTCGATGCACTTTCGAAGCATTGACACATGAAATACCGGAGTTACTGATGAGAGCTCTTAGGGTAGCTCTAATTCATATGCAACTTGTCCAAACCTTCAAGTGATCTTATACAGGCCTATATAACGTGGAATCAACTTCCCTTTCTTGCCAAATCTTATTACCCCTTTCATTGGTAATACCTTCAAAACTACCCAATCACCTATAGAAAACTCTAGCCCTCTCCTTCTACTATCCGCATATGACTTGTGTCGACTTTGGGCTATTTTCAGTCATTGCTGAATTACTTTAACCTTCTCTATGGCTTGATAAACAAGATCCGATTCGAACAAAAGAGTTTCACCCACTTCGAACCATCCTATTGGTGATCTACACTTCCTTCCATATAAAGCTTCATACGGTGCCATTTTGATACTTCAATGATAGCCATTATTGTAGGCAAACTCAATAAGAGGTAAATGATCATCCCAGTTGCCCTTAAAATCTATTACATAAGCTCGTAGCATATCTTCAAGTGTTTGGATGGTACGCTCTGCTTGTCCATCTATTTGAGGGTGAAAATTTGTACTCAACTTTACTTGTGTTCCCAAAAACCTCTGAAAAGACTTTCAAAAGTTTGTGGTAAATTGGGTTCCCCGATCTAATATAATAGAAATTGGCACTCCATGTAATCGGACTATCTGTTTAATGTACAGCTTCGCATACTCTTCAATTGTGTAAGTGGTCCTAACTGGTAGGAAATGTGCGGATTTGGTAAGCCTATCAACAATCACCCATATAGAATCAAACATCCGGGATGTACGAGGCAAACCAATAACGAAATCCATGTTGATTATGTCCCACTTCCATCTTGGAAGATCAATGCATTGCATATAACCTCCGAGGTTTTTGGTGCTCAACTTTAACTCTTTGACAATTTGGACATTCAGCTACAAATTCTACAATCCTCTTCTTCATGTCATTCCACCAATACATATCTTTCAAATCTTGATACATTTTTGTTGATCCTGGATGAATGGAATACCTCGAACAATGTGCCTCTGTCATAATCTTCTTTCTTAGCCCGTCTACATCTGGCACACACAATCATTTTTGGCACTGAAGTACTCCTTCTTGCGTAAGCTCAAATTCCTTGGTCGCACCACTCTGAACGTTCTTCTTAAGCTATAATAAAATAGGATCTTCATATTGCTTCTCTTTCACTTCAGCTACTAATAAAGATTCTGCATCATTATGTACGATAAGCTCTTTATCTGGAGTTTCAAGAAGGCAAACTCCTAAACTAGCTAACTGGTGAAGATCTTTAATCATACCTTGCCTTTCTATAGGCGCCATCATAGCCTTATGACTTAACGCATCAGCTACCACATTTGCTTTCCGTGGATGGTATAAGATATCAACATCGTAGTCCTTTAATAGTTCAAGTCATCTCTGCTGCCTTAAATTTAGATCCTTTTGATTAAAAATATATTGCAAGCTCTTATGGTCAATATATATATATCAACATGAACCCCATATAAGTAGTGGCGCCATATCTTTAAAGCAAAAATAAATGTTGCCAGCTCAAGATCATGTGTAGGATAATTTTTCTAGAAACATATGCTATTACCTTACCATGCTGCATCAATACACATCCAAAACCAATTCTGGAAGCATCACAATACACTGTATACCCTTCGGTGTCTTCTGAAAGTACCTACACAGGTATAGAAATCAACTTGTTCTTCAAATCTTGAAAACTCTTCTCACAGGCATCATTCCATTGGAATTTGGATGCTTTATGGGTTAGCTTGGTTAAGGGTGCTGAAATGGAAGAAAAGCCTTCAACAAACCTTCTATAATAACCGGCCAAGCCGAGAAAACTACAAATCTCCGTAGAAATTGTGGGCCTTGTCCAGTTCTTCACAGCTTCTATCTTTTGAGCATCAACCTTTATCCCTTCACTAGATACAATATGACCCAAAAATGCCACCGACTTTAACTAAAACTCACATTTAGAGAACTTTGTATAAAGCTTACAATCACGAAGAGTCTGCAATGCCTGTCGTAAGTGATTGGCATGGTCCTCTTTTGATCTAGAATAAACTAGAATACCATCTGTAAAAACTATCACAACTACATCCAGGAATGGATTAAACACCCTATTCATCAAATCCATAAAAGCTGCGGGTGAATTTGTTAGCCCAAATGACATAATTAGAAACTCATAATGACCATACCGTGTTCGAAAAGTTATCTTGGGTATATCCTTCTCTTTGACCCTCACTTGGTGGTAACCTGACCTCAAATCAATCTTAGAAAAGCACTTGGCGCCCTGTAACTAATCAAATAAATCATCAATTCTTGGGAGAGGATATTTATTCTTAATAGTCACCTTATTCAATTGCCGATAATCAATACACATCCTCAGCGAGCCATCCTTTTGGCGCACAAATAACACCGGTGCTCCCCAGGGGGACATACTAGGCCTTATGAATCCCTTCTCTAGCAAATCTTTCAATTTCTCTTTCAACTCTCGTAATTCTGCTGGGGCAATTCTATACGGAGAAATGGAGATTGGTTTGGTGCCTGGTATTACATCAATACCAAACTCTACTTCTCGTTTAGGAGGCAATCCTGGAAGATCTTCAGGAAATACATCAGAAAACTCATTTACCATCGGAATAGCGTGAAGAGTTGGTGGATCCGCTTCTGTATACCTTACTCTAACTAAATGATATATGTATCCCTTAGAAATCATTCTTCTTACCTTAAAATAAGAAATAAATCTACCTCTTGGCGCGCCAATTTTACCTTTCCATTCAAGGATTGATTCATTTGGAAAATGGAAATATACCTTTTTCGTGCAGCAATCAATTGTGGCATAACAAGATGCTAATCAGTCCATACCCATTATAACATCAAAATCTACCATTTCTAACTCCACGAGATCAGCCATCGTATCACGACCATAAATAGTTAGTATGCAGTTTCGGTAAATCCTTCTAGCTATAATAGATTCCCCAACCGGTGTGGACACTTCAAATGGCATAACTAACAGTTCGGGTATTCTTTCAAACTTTCCAGCAACCAATAGAGTAACATAAGATAATTTAGAACCAGGATCAATTAAGGCATATACATAGAATAAAAAGATAGACAACGTACCCGTAACCACATCTGGGGAAGCCTATAAATTTTGTCGATCCGCTAGAGCATACGTACAATTTTGAGCCCGGCTAGAACTCGTGGCTCCTCTATCACCTCTAACATGACCCATTGGTTGTGCACCCCTTCCTGAATAAGGCATCAATGATGATGATGCAACAAATAACCCCGTAGGTCATGCCATAACCCCTATTCCCCTTCATTGGAATTCTCTCATCATATGCCCCGACATACCGCACCAAAAGCAAACATTGGTCCCCAGCCGACATGTACCCAAATGATACCTTCCACATTTATTGCATGGCTCTCGAGGAGGTCTCGATTGGATCATATTCCCTTGCTCTTGGTACCCCATTGTCCGTAAACTCTGACTCTCACTTCTGTGCCCAAATTTATTTCCTCTAGACCCTTGGAACTGTGGTGGGGCACTAGCTGCAGAATAAGAGGATAATGGCCTAGGTGGTCTAGCAGAAAACTGTGGTTTGAACCCTCCTTGGGATTCCATGAACTACCCTATAGATCTGGCCCTCTTGGAATATCCTCTTTCTTATTCTTGTGTTCTTCTCCTCTGCCTCTGATCTTTTATTTTTTATGCAAAAGCTTGGATCCTCACTATGTCCATATCTTTGTTCAAAGTAGCAATAGTACAATCTCTAACCAAATATGGATCCAGCCTATCCACATATTTATGAACTCTTTCATCCATAGTAGCTACAATATTAGGAGCATATCTCGACAAGGAATTAAATCAGAGACTGTACTCCCTCACGCTCATATTCCCCTGAATAAGATTTAAAAACTGATCTACACGGTCCTGACGAATCACGAATGGAAGATAATGATCAAGAAATGCCTCTTTGAACTTTTTCCAAGTAGGTGGGGGTGCATCAATACCCCTAGATCGTTTCTAGTCCTCGTACCAATATATAGCCTTCCCTTTAAATCTATACACCGCTAACTCCACTATCTCTCTACCCATTATATGCATAACATCTAAGTCCCTTTGAATTTGATCAATAAAGTCCTGTGGGTCCTCGTTAAGATCTTATCTAGTAAAAGTGGGAGGATCAATCTTAAGAAAATCCTATGTTTGAAGGCTAGCCTCCCTATCTGTACCACTAGGACCCGTGGTAGGAATGGCTTTCCCTTGAGCTTGCCCAGCAACTATATAAGTCAAAAGTTACACTACATTTCTAAGATCTTGATCAGTAGCACTAATGGATGGCTCTGGGGATATAGTTCTCCTCCCCCTTATTTCTTTCGGAGTGGAAAAAATTTCTGATGCATGCTCAGCTGGAGCCTCACTTTGATTAGCTGGTATAGTGGGTAACTTATTAGTCCCCTCTCCGGCAGCCACATCTACTTGCTTACTGGTATTCTTGCTTCTAGTAACTGGCATCATTACTATAATAAGAGAAACAAATGGATTCAGTGGTCAACTACGACTTCATATACAATATAGGCTCTATCGCACGATCTAAGACATGAAGAAAAGAAATAACTCCTAAATGTCCATAGCCTCCTATTTATAGATGTGGTGCACGACATATCGATAAACAAAAATCTACGTAGACACAGCTTTGTAGACTCACTAGGACGAACTTCTCTGATACCACAACTGTCACGCCTCAAATCCTATTAGGGCGAACTAGCACCCGTAACCGAGGAGGCCCGGGAGAACCAGCTCATAACCTTATACTTCCCATGCATACCTCTATGACAACCCAAAATTCGAACAGCATCATGTCGTATATAAAAGAAATAATCACCTGTATAAGCTCGATCACAATATATATGTATATACAATACTTGGCCGTTAGAGCCATCACGTCTAGTAACAAAACACCACCTTGACTGTACATTAGGTCTACAAAGCCTCTAGATAATACACAGAGTTTAACTAAGTTTGGAACATACCCCGCCATATAACTAACTTCTATACAGTACCAGAAGTGACTGGATATGACACAGAAAGCCCCGAAGCAAACTGGAGCTCACCAAAAGCAGTTGGATATCTTGGCTCCTACTTGTGCGGTGTATAAGCTAAGGTACCTATGCTTGCAGTATGAAATGCAGGTCCCCCATGGGGGACATGAGTACGAAATATGTACTGAGTATGTAAAGTTATAGATAATCACATATGATATAGGAGCTCAATAGAAATCAGAAACAAGTGAATAAATCGTAATAGAAGTGGACCACACTTATTAGAACTTGTGACAACCTGTACATTGTATTTATTCAATCACTTTACCTTCGTTCTTATCATCTTTGTGATTATTACTGTACTGTACTGTGACCATTAGGCTGCCTCCAGTACATATCAACTGGGATCGACCCATGATAGGCTTATGCCCCTGGGATACTACCCATAAACACATAAATAGGGATCGACCCATGATAGGCTTATGCCCCTGGGATACCACCCAATAAGAGAGAACTTCCATCACTTAGTTCAATTAATCTTTGAGATTGTTATTTCGGTTGCCACCGCATTTTTGATACTTTGAAACAATGATACATCCATAAGAGACATATAAATAGACCATCAATGCAATAACAATGAAGTAAGAACTCATTGGCACATCAATGAAGTGTTTTATAGTCATCAATGCCATAATAATGAAGTAGGAACTTATTGGTATATCAATGAAACGTTTTAGAGTCATTGATAGCACATGGATCTTGTTTGAGTAACCGAATACCTTCTGACATTCATTAGTGAGATATACATGTAAGATTTAGAAGACAAGTAAGTATTGGAATGTCTTGACATCTTGTAGGGTGGAAACAAGTTCATTGGTAATGCACGACATCATACTAAACCATTATGGATCACATGTTATTGAATAACTTTGGAAACTTTCTTAATAGAACAATTGTTCACTTTCATGCCAAAGATATAGTAAAGAGTATGCTTTACATACCTAACTGTCAACCTTCAATACTAGTCCCAAATGGATTTTCCGTCTTTTCGGATTACTTATCTACAATGAACATATATAGCAATCTAGTTTAGCAACCAAACGTCACAATTCAATTATTTGAATTCACCAAACTAGTGGTTAAGTAGTAAGCCTTAATTACACCATAAAGGGTATCACTTTAACCCTCTTATACTCCAATTGCATTCACATGCCATGCATATTCATACAAAATCCTCCAATATCAAGTTTGGATTCATTTATCCTTCCAACCAATCCATTAAACCAAATTGAGCCATAGACATAAATAGTCATCAATTCAATAGTATATCACCATATCCACCTTTCATAACTCAATTACCATATCCACCTTTCATAACTCGATTACCATATTCACCTTCCATAATTCAATACAACCAAACCATGCAAAATAGTCCATAACCCTATTTCCATCACCTTTCAATAACAACCAAGACATATAATCCTCTATCACATATATACATATGGAAAAGAACAAATTCAAACAATATCCATACCTTAGAATTCACCTCTTGATTATGCAATCCTGTTTGCACAAATAATAGGTGTCGTTCAAAGCTCTCGAGATGACAAACGCAGTTATCGGATTACTTTAGAATTTCTACTGTTGAATCAAAAGTAATTTAAAGGTCAAATTTGGCTAAGGTTTGTTCTTTCTCAATGATTGATGATGAAAATGAGTTTTTGAACTCATATACATGTATATATCCACATATTCCCATCCATAATATAATAGGAAATGACCAAAATGCCTTTAAAATTTAAATAATGTCAAATCTGTCCTTTGGTGGACTGTTTTGATAAGCTAAAGTAAATCAACCATAACTCTTTGCTCCTATATTGGATTTGGGTGAAATTGGTATCGTTGGAAGGATAATTTAAAGGGATTTCATTTCATATAAAGTAGGCCACCCAGTTCGTCCTGTACAAGGAGTTATGGTCGTTTGAAGTTGACCCTAAAAATCTGTTTTGATAGGCTGAAGTAAAATAACTCCTTACTCAGACGTTGTATTTGGATGAAACGAATTGCATTAGAAATAAGACTCAAATATCTTTCTTTTTGTAGGTTGAAGCTCTCCCAGTTCATCATATTAAGGTAGTTATGATCGTTAGAAGTTGACCCAAAAATTCGGCTGGCCTCAGTAGTTTGTATGCAGGAAATTTTCCTGCACATTTACTATTCCCAAATATCCCAGTCACCATTTTATAGTTTTGAATGTACTTGATTATATCCGAAACCTATCCATTTTTGGAAATCTTTATATCGTTGGAAAGATTATTCAATAACCTTCGCATGGAACCATCGACGGGCGAATTCCGGTATAAATAAAATAAAAAAAATTAATTCCATATAAATAAGACCAATACACGTACTTAAATACGCCAATACACGTACTTGAATACGAAGTGTTACAAATAGAAACTATAGAATTGTCAATGAAAATCACTTTGATTTGGATGGAGAAATTTTGTTTGTACTTTAAGACTGTCAACAAAAGAGACAGAGAACTTCTCTTTTTCTTTGCTTTGACATTCCCCTTCTTGAATTTGAAATATCTGCAACCTTTTCTCGGGCCTTTATTTTTGCATCTGTCATAACTCCAAGTTGTTCAGCTAGTGGGAGCATTTGGAGCTTCTTGGCCAGTAAGCTAATAACAAAGGAACCATGAGGTTCTTCATTAGGTATGCACTCAATTTCACGTTAGGAAATGACCGGCGTCAATTTTCCATCAATGTTTAACTTTGGATTTTGTGGAGTATAATGTTTTCTGTTTCTGCACCGGTTGGTTGTATTTACTATTTTTTGTAGTTTACTAATCGGGAAAGACTTCTTCAAAGGAAATGAGGTTGCAGTGGTCTATATGAAGTACTAGATGTTATGGTTACATTTTTGGCATAAATATTATTGAGCCCTTTTGGATGTACACCTTCTTTGGTCTCTCATAAAACATTTGGTCCTCTTCTCTTATATCCTCCTTTCATAAAAAAAGATCTTTTTTTGTAGAGATTATAAATCTTATGTTTGGTGTATATTGTGATATGGATTGATGGAGATGTTTATGCAACAAAATTATTGTAGTATTCTTTTTTCCTATAAAAGATGATAGATAGCTGTTGGGATATTATCCTTTTCACTTTTAACTTTTAAAACTATATCAACCTCATGCTAAATACATATGTATTGAAAAGTATTGGGATCATGCACGCACGGGCAATTATACTCTAGTTCTATAGGCTAAAGTCATCGATAGCCCCTTAAATTTATCTCAAAATTTTACTTAAACCCCTCAACTCAGACCTGTACCTATCAGACCTCTAGCCCACTCAAAATTTGATCCACTTTGACCTTTTTTGGCCATATGGCAAGTCGAGTGGGATTCACTCACCGTAAGAGCATGAATGAATTCCAAATAAATTTTATTTTTATTTTTTTGAAAAAATTACTAAATAAATATTAATTTATTTATAAGAACAACCAACCCCAACCCCACCCCTTGTTGTCCTCTTCTTCACTCTATTTCTTGATGGATTTGGAGTTTGCAATCATTTCTTCTTCATCCATTTCACTTCTAATACTTATACCTTCAGGTATTTCTCCACAATTATTCTTGAAATTAGTAGAATTGTTATTATTATTATTTAATTTTTCTTTAACATTAATTTAGAAATTATTTTTTTGATGAGAAGTTCAACTTGTATCACACATTTTGAATCAGAAGAAGGACCAGCACGTTTTTGCCAAACTTCTTTGTTGTTTAGGGTTTGGAACTATTGACTGCATTTTATGGCTGGTTATTTTTTACAATCTTCCACACATTGCTGAAAGTCTGTTACTTCTGCATAAGTCACTTCATCCCCTCCCACTCTGTCATCTCTATGTAGGACTGCATTAAAATCCCCAAGGATCATCCATAGAAGTGTGCAGCCTATCTTAGTCCTCCTCAGGTAGTCCCAGAGTTCCAGTCTTTCCTCCCTCGAGTTGAAAGCATACACAAATGTAACTTCAAATTTCAGTTGAAGGGGATTGTATTTGATGTGGCAGGTGACAGCTTGTGCACTTTTAGACTTCACCTCCAACTCATACCAGTCTTTTCTCCAGATTATGACTATCCTTCCATTGTAGTGGTACCCATGGTTACAATAATATGACCATTCTCCAAACATGTTATCAGCTATAGTATCTACCTCATTTGCTTTTATTCTAGTTTATAGGAAACAAATTAAACCAGTCTATAAACTGTTGCAGAGGAGTTTGACCTCCTTCTACTTATTGAGGCCATTAAGGCCCTTAGTATTCAAACATAACAGCTTAACCATGGCCACTTAGAGGAATACTTCCCTCCCCCCAGTTTTAGCGGTTTGTGTACCTAATTGTGATGTTTCTCCTAACTTCTGGAAGTTGTTCGTAAGAGGGATTAGTAACCTCTCAGCATTTTAAACCCTCCCGATAGGCTGAATTTTGTCATTCTTCTTGGTGGTTGCTACCTCCATAACTTGTTGTTGCACAGTCATCTTTCTCACTCCCTTTGCCCCTACTGTATCAGCTTCAGTGTTCGTAGTAATTACCTTGTCCCCTACATCATCAGATATAGTATTCTCAATGTTCTTTGTGACTTTTTTTGGTTTATTCTTCCTGTACTCTTCAATGCTATGCCCATACTTTTGGAATTTATCACAAATAGTAGGCTTTTAGTCATACATGATGTTTTGTTCCATAACTTATCCCCTTTCATTCCTAAACTAAATTGTATCAAGTAGAGGTTTCCCGATCTGTACCTCCACCAATATTTTAGCAAAGCTTAATACTATCTTCTGCTCTATGTTCCTGTCCGCCATAAGAGGCTTGCCAATTAAACTACCGATCTTACTCAGGCTTTTTTCACTCAAGTATTTGAATTCTAAACTCGGCATCTTGATCCAAATAGGCACCAACCGTAGTTCATCCCTGAAAAATCCATCTCTAGAGTCCAAGCTTTCACTATTAGTGGTTTTCTGTTGAAATGATATGTACCTCCATCCAGCACTTCCTCCTTCCCTTCTACTATGTTAAACCTGATTAATAGGATGTCGTTCTTCATCATAGCTACTTTACTTAAACCTAGTTTCCCCTATTTCCTTTGAACATAACCATTCAACGCGTAAAAAGAGGGATGTGCACCTAGAACATAACACACGATAGCATTCTTCTAGTATTCCACTTCTAAGCTTATATCTTCATCATCGACTTCAACCATTAATTCCTCACCTATTTTGATTGGGGGGACAGAATCAAGCTTGAATCCAGCATCCTTCAGCTTGCTAACATCAAATTTGTCCCAAGTTGATGCCCTAGCTCCATCCATTTTCTTCCCCGATCCACCATTGCTTACCATAGATATTTTCTCCCCTTCATCAGCCCATGATCAAGGGGATGAAGTGAGTTTCTACCATTCCTGGACATTTTCCTTTGCACTTTGAGCTTTCAATTGCTTCTTCACAATATCCTGCTTTGAGCTTACTCTTACTTCTTCACTGCCTCTATTTTCATAAGTCACTCCTTCCTTATCTATGCAATTTGTTGAGCTACCACGATCAATAGTATTCCCCGATACACTACTTTTTTTGGTCTCGATTTCGAGCATCCAACTACACTTTCCACATTTGCTAAATGCATGTTACTGGAGAAAATTGAAGAATAGGTGTCTTTTAAGTCTTGAATGAAGGATTGGTGACATTGACCAACAAATAGGATCAAACATTATTACGAAAATTGATCAATTTAATTATGGACTTAATTAATATTTTTAAAACTTTCTAATCTTTTCAAAAATACAAATCAACCCAACCCACACCCTCTTCAATCCAAATCAACCACTCTTTCCTCTCTCGACAGCTTCTCTCAACTCTCTCCCAACCAATAGTTCTGCAAAATTTCTCCCTTAAACCCCCGATGACAAATAGTTGGGCTTCGAGTTCCCCTTTTCAATTCAATCGACCTATCTCGCATCCCTCTTTCAACAACTTCTCTCAACTCTCTCCTAACCAACTATTCTGCAAATTTCTTATTTCAATCCTCGGCGACTTCAACATCCGACTACAAATGGTTGGTATTTTAGTTCCTTTTTGACTTCAATCGACGTGGCAGCCTTGCTCTCCGACCACAACAGCTTTGAATTCTTCATCGGTCCTTTTCTTCTTTCATAGGTAAAAATTTATGACCTTTTTAGTTTTGAAGAAAACGAGGAACTTAAGCCAACTTCACTTATAGTATTGGTTAATAATTTTAATATTTGTTGCACTAATTTGAAATACAGTCTGAATAAAACCCTAATTTCTATATTTCTTCTCTTCTCTTCTCTTCTCTTTTCGAAGTGAATTATGATATTTTGTTGTTTGTTGAATTTTTTTGAAGTTTGATTTTTATTATTTGTGTTTATAAAAACAAAAGGAAAATTTGGTTTGATTTGTTCTGTTCTTATTCTTGGTAAAATTGGTGAAACTGCTATTTTTCGTTTAACAAAATCGTGCTACTATTTCCACCTTAGATTACCCATCTGGTGCAACATATTAACCATCTAATGCAACAGATTCATCATATGATGCAATAGATCAACCATCTGATGAACCAAAGGAACCATCAGATTACAATTCTGATGCAACAGATTAATAATTTGCATAGCTTTACCATATGTTGCAACAGATTAAGCTTCGAATAAAAAATATAATGCAACTAATTAACCATCTGGTGCAATGGAAGAACCATCAAATTAATGATCTAATGCAACAGATGAACCTCTTGTTGGATAAAATCCTACCAACTCTCCTACAGGAAAAGTCTAAGTCTTGATTTTTCCAACTAATCATTCATCTGCCACAATAGACGACCCTATGTTGGAAGAAATCTAAACAATATTAACCATTGATAATTGTTCTAACAGATCACTCATGTGTTGCAACAGATGTGTGACCTGTTTCATAGACCCTTCATCTTTCTCAACAGATAAGTGATATATTTTGAATTATCACAACATATTACTCAGCCATTGCTACGGATTATTTAACTATTCTAATAGATCACTCATATGTTGCAACAGATAATGTCACAACAGTTGTGTGATCTGTTGAACAGACCATTCATCTGTCTTAAAAGATGAGTGGTATGTTTTGTATTGTTGCAAAATATTACTCATCCGCTGCAAAAATTTGGTTATATGCTGCAATAGATATACTACCTGGTGTAACAGATCGGTGATCTGTTGCAACTTTTATTTTACTATTTTGCTTGTTTGATTTACTATTATCCTTTTTTAACGATGCATTAATCAAAAATAATATATTATTTTATGTTCCTGTTAATTTTAGATAATATGATTCCCAAAAGAACAGAAACCGAATCAAGTCCAAGTAAAGGAACAAATGAAGCAGCTAGGCTACATCCACCACTCTATGAGCTTGCTTTACAAGCGTTATCTTAATCAGGAGCAAAATATGATGAACACGGGAAGGAGGAATATTTCAAAAGAGATGATGTAGATGCTAATAGCCCTTCCACCGAAGAGCAAGTTAAAGCCTTCAGTATTGATCGTTATCCTGTGAGAATACAGTACGATGGTGCTGCAGATTTAACGGGTAATTTTATGGTTAAGTCATCCATGGGAAAATCTTTCGACGCCTTCAGAAAAATACTTTAAGAACAAAAATTAGATGCTTATTTCAGGGACAAGTGCTTTGGGAAATATCTTGATTTGCCGGAGGACAACAATGCTCGTTTCCAAATGAAAATGGTATATGAACTTCTTAAGCGTAGGTTTATGTATGAAAACAAAGATAAGATGGATGGGGTGTGGATAAATTACTGTGGAATGCCTGTTTGTTTTGGTTGGAAGGAGTTTGTCATAGTTACCGGACTAAAATGTTATCCCCCTTCTCAAGTTATACCTATTCTAACCTAAAAAAAGCACCTCATACACCTAAGAAAGGTAAAGGCAAGTCGTGTGATCGTGATGACCTAGTGTCCATTATTGGTCAAAGCTTCAAAAACAAAAATTTAATAGAAGCATTGAAAGGTAAAGGACTATCAAATAAGCACAAGTAGTCATTATGCTTGGTTTGGTTTGTACATAATATTCTTTGGGCGAGAGACGTTAACAACAACATAAGCCTCGATTTAATAAAACTCTCCGAGGATCTTGAGGCGTTTAACAGCTATCCATGGGGGTATGAAAGCTTCAAAATGACTATCAAATATTTGTTAACTCCGTTAGCACCAAAGACAGTCAACTTATATGGCTTCCCATGGGCTTTCATGGTAAATGTTTCTTTCTTGTATTATGATATCATTCATTTTTTTCGCTCAATAATGGTTTTGATTTATTGGTGTTATTTTATAGGCTTGGATGTTTGAAGCCATTCCTTATTAGAGACAACAAGTGAACTACCAGGAAGGAGTTTCCTGTCCAAGAATCTTGAGATGGTTGTCGGCTAAAACTCATAAAAATACAATATTTCTTGATCTCTTCAACCCCCCGAAGAATGCAGTAAGTATAATGATTTACTATTATCCTTTTTAAATGATGCATTAATCAAAACTAATATATTATTTTATGTTCCTGTTAAATTTAGATAATATGGTTTCCAAAAGAACAGAAACCGAATCAAGTCCAAGTAAAGGAATAAATGAAGCAGCTAGGTTATATCCATCACTCTATGAGCTTGCTTTACAAGCATTATCTCAATTGGGAGCAGAATATGATGAATACGGGAAGGAGGAATATTTCAAAAGAGATAATGCAGATGCTAATAGCCCTTCCACCGAAGAGCTAGTCAAAGGCTTCAGCATTGATCGTTATCCTGTGAGAATACAGTGCGATGGTGCTGCAGATTTAACGGGTGATTTTGTGGTTAAGTCATCCATGGGAAAATCTTTTGACGCCATCAGAAAAATACTTCGAGAACAAAAATTGGATGCTTATTTTAGGGACAAGTGCTTTAGGAAATATCTTGATTTTTCGGAGGACAAAAATGCTCGTTTCCAAATGAAAATGGTATATGAACTTCTTAAGCGTAGGTTTATGTATGAAAACAAAGATAAGATGGATGAGGTGTGGATAAATTACAGTGGCATGCCTGTTTGTTTTGGTTAGAAGGAGTTTGTCATAGTTACTGGACAAAAATGTTATCCTCCTTCTCAACTTATACCTATTCTAACCCAAAAAAAGCACCCCGTACACCTAAAAAGGGCAAAGGCAAGTCGTGTGATCGTGATGACCTGGCATCCATTATTGGTCCAAGCTTCAAAAACAAAAATTTAATAGAAGCATTGAAAGGTAAAGGACTTTCAAATAAGCACAAGCAGTGATTGTGCTTGGTTTGGTTTGTACATAATATTCTTTGGGCGAGAGACGTTAACAACAACATAAGCCTCGATTTAATAAAACTCTCCAAGGATCTTGAGGCGTTAAACAGCTATCCATAGGGGTATGAAAGCTTCAAAATAACTGTCAAATATTTGTTGACTCCGTTAGCGCCAAAGACAGTCAACTTATATGGCTTCCCATGGGCTTTCATGGTAAATGTTTCTTTCTTCTATTATGATATCATTCATTTTTTTTGCTCAATAATGGTTTTGATTTATTGGCATTATTTTATAGGCTTGGATGTTTGAAGCCATTCCTTATTAGAGACAACAAGTGAACTACCAGGAAGGAGGTTCCTGTCCAAGAATCTTGAGATGGTTGTCGGCTAAAACTCATAAAAATGCAAAATTTCTTGATCTCTTCAACCCCCCGAAGGATGCAGTAAGTATAATTATAATTAATGTTTTTTTGAATGATCTAAGCATCATTCTAATATATATAATGATTTATGTTAGAATGTGCATCCGTCGCTAGTTCCGACCAATCGAGAGTTGAAGATGTCATTTTTTCTTACTTTACGGTCTGTGCAAACTTTATCGGTTCCAAAGGTCATCGACAGAATAAAAATGGAATTGTTTGGAGCAACAACCACAAGAAAAACAATTTTAGAGGGTGGGCTTGTTGTTGTTGATGGAGCTGTTGGTGGTGGTAGTGGTGCTGCTGTTGGTGCTAATGATGCTCCTCTTATAGTATTTAAAGCAAACCATTATGAGTATGATCATACTGGTTATACAGATTTCGCATCTCCCAGCGAATTTTCTACATGTAAATGTCAAGACTGCAGGGCGAAACATGATGTAGTGATTAATACTATTAATGCATTAACTGCTTCTGTAAAGGAATTGACATCTAAGAGGGATCTCATTCCATCAAAGAGGATTTTATTTCCATCCGCTCCATTGGAGATTAGGGCTAAGAGGAGAAGGAGAGTGATTTCTAGGGCATTATCAGGCATCCAAAAAAGATAAATTGCAACTCCTCTGTCTATGTGTTGTACTGAGCAACGTACAATGTCCAAAGAAGAGTAGCACGAGCTGAAGAAGGTAAATATATTATGTCTTCCAACTGATAAAACAAACAGATGCATATCTATTTCAACATATGACACATCTGCTGAAAATTATCAAATAGATATATACATCTATTGCAACAGTTGACTAACCTATTGCACTAGATACTTTATCTGGTACAACATACGTCTCTTCTATTTTAGCATATCAAACAGCTCTTCGTACCGCTTTTATTTGTACCAATAGATGACCTATCTGTTGCAACAGATGATTCATATATTGCAAGTTCATCCATTGGAAATTATCACAGAGGGTCTTCCTCATGTAGAAATTTGTCCCAACAGTTGATTCATTGTTGTAACAGAAATATAATATGTTTGGGACAATTTAAAATGGGAGGAAGACCTATTTGATTTGCTAGAAGAGATGAGCTATCCTTTTCCATTTTGTTGTATCTCCGTGATTAGCATTGACCAATTCTGGCTATCCAGGTGGATGTAGAAGAAGCTACTACTGAACAGTATTGACAATATGCTACTATTTTTATGGAAATATGGAGAACAGAAAGCGTAGAAACCGTACGCAAGCGACAATGAAGATCTACGACGAGGAAAGCCAAATTCCATAGCACCGGATGAAGAACAACTTGTTCATACTGAGTAGATCTTTATAGCTTGAGCCTGTCAAAGCAATCCTTGGTAGTATACTTAAATTGTTGTTGATGTATTTGTTTAAATCTGTACCCATAATAATTTTTTTACATTTTATTTATTTGTTGACTTATTTCAGCTAATTTATGAAGGCTTTGATTTATTTTATTATGTCTACAAATTTTATTTATTCCTTAGATTTGAACTTATTAATTGAAAAGGAATACTAGATTCAAATATTACAATAGATAATGTATCTGTTGCAACAGACAACACATCTATTGGAAAATTCGAACAGATTTAGACATATGTTGCAACAGTTAGGTGATCTGTTGGAATTTATCAAACAGGTCTTCCCACTGTTGCAACAGATGGATTTTAGATAGAAACATCAAGATAATACAACAGATGACACATCTATTGGGGAAAAAAAGAACAGATTTAGACATATGTTACAACAGATGGACTTTATTTGTTGCAACAGACGACACATCTATTGGAATAATCGAATAAATTTATACATATGTTGTAATAGGTAGGTTATCTGTTGGAATTTATCAAATTGGTCTTCTCACTGTTACAACAGATGGACTTTAGATAAAAACATCGAGATAATCCAACAGATGACCAACCTATTGCAACAGATAAACTATATGTTAGAACAGGTAGGATAACTATTACAACGGATGTAGAATCTATTGCATTATAAAAATTCAAATTTCGTTGGACATAAAAAATTTCTACTATGTGTAAAAGGGTTAAAGTGTATTGAAATGAAAAAGGCACAACTCATTGACGGTGTTCAGTTCAAACACCTAAAATAAAACAGGCATCAAGTAGACATGTTTATTTTAAACACGTAAAATAAAATAGGCATCAAATGTGTTAGTGTCAGTCCTGGCACATTTCGATGACTTGCCTCACTTGGCCCCCAACGATCATTTTTCCCCCCATTGTCTTATATATTCACATTCCTCCTAAAATTTAACCCTAAATTTTCAAATCTTCTTCTTCATTGTCATCTTCTTTTATCTATCCAAATTCTTCAAATTATTACTTTCATTTTTTCCAACTGACCTTGACAATGTTGAGCCGATCTTTCACTATTTTTTGTGATAGAGATTTTCAATATTGTAAGTGCAGTCATGAAGCTCTGTTAAAGACTTATGGGACTTAACAAAATCCGGGTCATAGGTTTTTTACTTGTAAGATTTCAAAGGTAATATTTTTTTTATTTAATTAATTGATTAATTATTGACTTGTAATTGTTTAGTAATTGTGTTCTCTATTTTATAGAAATTGGGTGGATGCGATTACATTGATTGGTATGAAGAACGACACCCTTCACAAGCAAATCGTGTAATCTGGGGTTTGTCGAACAAAGTCAAGGATTAAGAAGAGAAACAAAATCGAGCAAAAAGATACTACATTATTGTCATTATTGCTACTGGTTTGGTGTTGTTGAGCACATGGATATTGAAGCCTAATTGCTAAAATTTTCATGGTGGTATATGTATTTACTACTGGTTTGTTGTCGACGAGCACAGGGATATTCAAGCACAACTGTTGGAAAATTTTAAAAAGATTTAGCCATATGTTGTAAAATTTAGGTCATCTGTAGAAATTATCAAACAGGTCTTCCCACTGTTGCACCAGATTAGACTTAGATTATTAGATTATTCATAGAAACAACATCGGCGTAATGAATCAGATGACCAACCTATTGCAATAGATAAACTATCTGCCAGAATGGATTAAAGATATTTTACAACAGATTGACAATCTCATATATTGCATTATAAAAAACTAAACTTTCATCAGAAAAAATTATTGCCACTACATGTACATGTAATAAAGTGAAGGGTGACTTGAAATTAAAAATTTCTATTTCACAGGCTTTTGTATATACACAGGCTTCAAGCGTCCAGTTAGTACCCCATAAGCCCAGACCTCTTGCAGGTTTACCACAGCGTTGTCGCACATAAAATTCATTGGCTCGGCCATTTTTGTGCCGGTCAGCAAACATTCGATGTGTGCAAGAGCACGAAAGCCACTCGCTTTAGCGGCATCATCTTTTGGAAGGATCATTCCCCTGTTTTAACCTTCAAAATCCCATGATTTCTTCATCAACACTTCCTTTGGCAAATGATTCATTAGTTTACTCTCTCTCAACAAGATGGGCAACAGCACCATCAGTGGCTTCACGAGGAGAAAAAGATCAAAATCGTCGATGAAAGGTACGTTGGAATCATAAACATTGATCTTTCCCTCCTCAGTAGTATCTCAACATACCGATAATGCATGCCGTTCACGCTAATGACTGCAAGAATTCTTTTTGCCTCGGTCCAACTCTTGCCGTCTGGATTTGCCCATCCCCTCTAACATATCTTAATGTTTCTTCTTCATCCAAGACCAATGTAGGAACTAGGAAATCAATTCCCATTCCAAGGTTTGATGCCTCTCCATTGATTTGATCATACCTATCCTTGAGCTTCTTGCAGAAGTCGAGGTCCATTATCTTATCGGCGGCATCATAAGCTTCCCGGTATGTTAATTGACTTTTTATCATGAGGTAGAGAATTATGTCAATATGCAATGAGATAAGGAGTCAATTTTTAAATATGTTAGTAATTGTAAAGATGAAATGAATAGTCCAACTGTTTCATAGGGTTCTTTGAATCAATAATCCAACGCAACTTATGCAACAGATGGATAATAAGTTAACCCAGAACCACAACCAGTTGCACCAGTATACCTAGCTATTGCAACAGATGTGAAATCCATTGCGTAGCTTCATCTTCATGGGGTAGATTAGAAGGGCTAGGTTAGTAAAATTAAACTTTTCTTGTCCTCGTACGGCATACGCATATCAGTCATAGTCTGGAAATCTTGGGGGGGAAAGGAAGGCCTGGGGTAATCTGGTGCGCCTGGCTTGGCACTCTTGGCCTATCACAGATCCCTCTTCTCTTTGGTGCCAAGTTCCATATATATTTCCACCTTTTTTACTGGAATCGGAACTTTAACAGCTTTTGGAGAGGGAGAAATTACAATTTCTTTTGATTTCCGAGCGGAGAGTATGTCTCTAATTGCTCTTTTCTTTCTCCTAACCAACGTTGTAGGAGTGTGTGGTTCCCTCACCTTCTTGGAGGGTATGACACACCTATTGGATTTAAATTACTCGATAGCTTTAGAGATAGCCTCTATTTTTTCAAGAGTTTATCCTATCTGTCCTTGCACTCATCGCATTCGCAACGAGAACACGAGGGTGAAGAAGGGTGAGAGGGACCTGTGTAAGGGCGAAAAGGGTGTTTTCAAACATATTTATTCTTTCTTGAGCATCAATATGCTCATCATCATAAGTGGTTGCAACATTAGCATGCCTACCACTAACACCAACAACTCCACCAGAAGAAGCAGTCGGATCTTCCTTAGTAAAAAGTTGGTCATAAAGAGCCTCAACATTAGGCTGACCTTGCCTAACTGCTCTTCTTATGGCTGTTGCTCCAGCCAATTCCTTCTTTATTAACTCCACCATTGGGTCTGCAATAGTATCAACATGACCTAGAGTAATATAAGAAGTCATCACCGACTCCTCCTCAGTAGGCACGATCCATGGATGCACAACCTATAAAAAGAAAAAAAAGACAGATGCATTTAAATCATATAATATAATAATTTTCACAGTTAGGCTACATTTTAAAAAACAGACCCATATGTTTCATAGTCTGCAGTATATGTTTAAAATCCGTTTAAGTCTGGTTTAGAGAAACAGAGCAACACATAGATAATCTGATGCAAAATATCAATCATCTGTTGCAACAGCTGCACAAGACGGGTAATCTGTTATGCAATACATGATCTATACATCGTAATAGATGAATGATATGTTATTAGATTAAACATCTATTGCATAATTTACAGTAGATGGTTAATCTTTTAGGTGTCGGGTTCAGAGAATCAAAGCCACAGATGGATAATATGATGCAAGATATACCCCATCACAATAGATGTCCCATCTGGTGTATCAGATATAACATCTCATGCACCAGATATAACATATGTTCAATATCTTTCTTATCTTTGAGTAGAATTATTTTACTTGAAAAAGACATACTGCATCATCCAGAGGATAAAAGAGATCAGCCTCCTTAATATTGGTGTTTCTCTTTGCAGCCAACCACCTAAACATCCCTGGATGAGAAACCTCATCTGGGTAATCCATTAACTACTTTCGGAGGGGAGAAATGGCTTCAAATTCCCAAGCCTAAAAAATTTAAGCAGGAAACAAGCAAAAAAAAATCATAATAACTATATTCAATATAAATTAATGGATGAGTAAAATTAGAGATTAATTTTACCATGAAATCCTAAGGAAAGCCATATAATGTAGTCGTCCCTGAGGATAGCTTTGTCAGTAAATATTGGGCAGTCAAGTAGAAGCTTCCATATCCCTAGGGATAATTGTTGAATTTATAAAAATCCTCAGCACGCGCTAACAAATCATCTTCTATGACCTTGTTGACGTCTCTTGCCAATATAACTGAATAGTAAACCAAACTAAGCACAATTGCTCCCTGTACTGCTCTGGTATGGTTTTATCCTCGAGATCTGTCAACAAATCCAATACTTTATATCCACATCGAGCAATGTCAAACAACCCATCTATTTTTCCCTTGCATTTCCTTGCCTTGGATCTTTTGCAGGGTGGTGGTCCTTCTGGACGATGGCATCTCAGGCATGTCACTATGGCAAACTTTTGCAAGCCAAAACAAACAGGCATGCCACAGTAGTTGATCCAGATTTCATCTATCTTCTTTTTACCCCCTTCTTCAAATCTTTATCATCCCCCGTGTACTTAATCCTGCGCTTAAAAAGACTATATACCATCGTCATAGGGAAACGGATACGGGCAGAGGGGTTCTCAGGCAGCTCAAGAAAGTGTCCAAAGTAGCTCTTCTTAAAAAGTATGCCTATGTTTTCTTTCTTCATAATTTTCATAATATGTTCAAAAATTTTCCTCATCTGACATTTAAGTACAATTTGACCAGTTAGTTGTTTTCCTTCTGGGTCATTTATTGGCATTGTAACTTCAAACCTATAAATACTAAAAGTTTTGATAGGATCATCCTGGGATGTCGATATTAACTCATGCCCCATCGATGATCCATTATCATCATGTTGATGATCATCCTCTTTCTCTTTCTAACTCTCTAATTCCTCCTCTTTCTCACTTTGATTTTCTTCATCACCATCTACGAATCCTTGTCCACCTCCCTCAACATTGTTTTCACATCTCTCCTTAGCTTTACTTTTACCTAACTGAGATTGTTTAGGAAGAACCTCTGATTCCTTCTGTACTGTAGCCTTTTTTTTAGTGGTCAGACATTGATCCACTTTCACTTTCTTTTCTTTTGGGAGACATGTTTTACCTACAGACAAAGAAAAACAAAAATTACATTATAGTTGATGCATGCATAGATTTAAAAAAATACATTACAAACACCGCAAATACCGACACACCAACAGCCACCACCACAAACACCACCAACCAATGCCAACAAACAAACAAACACCATAAATACCGATACAACCATAAACACCACCAACCAATGCCACCACGACGACCAGAAACACCACCACCAACACCATCCAACTATACCATGATAGTCAACGAAACACTGCGATAGAAATTAGGGATTTCTCAAGTTCTTCCTACAATTTTACCATCAAAACTCAAAATTGTAAACCCATTCTCGAAGATAATACAACTAAAAGTTTTATTTTTCATCATTAACTTAAAAGCCCATATTTTTTAGAAAAAAAAAACAAATATAGAGCTCTTATCAAACTCTGTTGCCTATGAAGACAAAGAAAACGACTGATACAAGCAAGAATGATGTCAAAAATAACACCTATGTGGTCAAAAATAAGAAGAAAAGTGATCTGTTGTGGAGGGTTGATCAAATTTGTTGAGTAGTTATTGTCTGTACTATATTGTTTAGTGATAATGAGAGAGAAAGAGCCAGACCTCGAGATTTGAAATGATGAAACATTTTGTATGGGTTGATTTGTATTTTGAAAAAGAATGACAAGTAGTTTTGAAAATGTTAATTTGGTACAAAATGATCTTAATTATTTTTAAAATCATAAAATATATGCGTAATTTTTAAAATCATATAAAAATAATTAAAGTTGTAGTTGACCGAGTACTCTAGGAGGTGACCCTATGAAAACTCACTCCTAGTCCTAGATTAATCAATTTAGGAGTCTAACATATGAACTCAATTAAAATTGTAAAAAATAAATGTTCAACATGTTGCGTCAGATTTCTCATTTATTGTAAATTATCAATCAGATTAGGTAACAACAGATTACAAAATGTAAATTATCAAACAGATTAAGTCATCTGTTGTGGCAGATTACCCATCTGTTGTAAATTATCAAATGGATTGTCATATGTCACAACAGATTACCCATATGTTGTAAATTATCAAATACGCGCTGCCATATATTGTGGTTGACCCTATGAGAACTCACCCCTAGTCCTAGATTAATCGATAGTTTACCCTATAAGAACTCACCGCTAGTCCAAGATTATTCAATAAGGTATTAGTACCCTAGTGCCTAGATTAATCAATTAAGGTATTAGTCTAACATATGAGGTAGTAATAATTGGTTCGACTCAGAGTGATCGATCGTCGACTATGGTCGGGAGGAACGCAGTACTGTTTCATCATGCAATTGACAAAAGACTCAATTGAAGTTGTAGTTGACCCTATGAGAACTCATATTCAATTAAGGTATTAGTCTAACATATGAACTCAATTGAATTATATATAAACAAATGTTCAACTTGTTGCAAAAGATGTCTTTTCTGTTAGATCAAACAGATTATATAATTTGTTGCAACATATTACACATCTGTTGTAAACTATCATATAGATTAAGCCATTTGTTGCGACAGATCATGAATCTGTTGTAAACTATCAAACAGATTAAGTCATCTGTTGCAATATATTACCCATCTATTGTAAATTATCAAATAGATTGAGTCATATGTTGTAATAGATTACCCATCTGTTTTAAATTATCAAATAGGCACTGTCATCTATTGTAGTTGACATTATGATAACTCACCCCTATTCCTAGATTAATCAATTAAGCTATTAGTCTAACATATGAGGTAGTAAGAATCGGTTCGGCTCAGAGTGATTTATCGCCGACTTTGGTCGGGAGGAACGCAGTACCGTCTCATCATGCAATCGATAAAAGACTATATTAAAGTTGTAGTTGACCCTATATTCAATTAGGATATTAGTACCCTAGTCCTAGATTAATCAATTAAGGTATTAGTCTAACATATAAGGTAGTAAGAATTGGTTCGACTCAGAGTTATCAATCGATGACTCTGGTCGGAAGGAACACAGTACCATCTCATCATGAAATTTCCAAAAAAACTTAATTAAAGTTGTATTTGACCCTATGAGAACTCATATTCAATTAAGGTTTTAGTCAAACATATGAACTCAATTGAAATTATATATAAACAAATGTTCAACATGTTGCAACATGTCTTTTCTGTTGGATCAAATCAAACAGATTAGGTAATATGTTGCAACATATTACGTATCTGTTATAAATTATCAAACAAATTATCATTTATTATGACAGATCACGAATCTGTTGTAAACTATCAAACAGATTAAGTCATCTATTGCACTTAAATATTTTTTGATCCCTTTTTTATAAAGCAATTTAGGTATTTCCTGTCTGAGATAAAATAGTTACAATACTAAGGCAGTAAAAAATATTACTCGGTACAACTTTGATAACTCAAAAATCTCCTGAGTTAGTAGTTTTATCTGGTCTTTTCAATGTCACCATCTCCTCGTACCCCTCAAAAGTTACTAATGCATATTAAAAAAACCCTATATCTAGAACTCTCTCTCCTTCAGCCATAAAGTAGTCTAGACTAGACTCAACTCATAACTCTTCTTTATTCTTTATTCTCAATTATCTTTGTTTTTTTCTTTTTTTCTCTCTTTTCTCTCTTCTTTTAGATGAGGATCCTTTGGGATCTCAACCAATCAATATCTTTTCTCGAATGAACTAGATGTTCTGATCTGTTTGCTTTTTTGACATTGTAGGTATGGTTCAAAGTTTCTCTTTTCATCTCGTCTTCTTCTTGTATGTCATTTAAATTAGTTATTTACAACTGTTTCTATCAATGATTTACCCATTACCGTTTGTTATTTATTAAGAAAATTGAAGGAAAGGTAACTTTTAAGTAAAATTGAAGGAAAGGTGACTTTTAAGTCTTGAATGAACGAACCGTTGTTTTTATTAAATATGCAAAAAAAGTCATCTGTTGGGAGAACTTAAAAAGCCTTGTTATCAGTATAGTTTTTTTTATATATATTTTGTTTGGTACTTTGGTGGTGATGTTGTTGGGGGTGGTGGTTGTGTTGGAACATGTGATATTTGTGTTGTGGATGGTGTTGGAACATATGGTGTTGTTTTATTTGTTTCTTTGTTGTTGATGTTGTTGGTGGTGGTGTTGAAATAGTTTCCTCAACTGTTGCAACTAATGAATCAGCTGTTGGAACAGACGGAGCAACTTTTTGAAGAAATCAAACTAGTAGCAAGGCTGGTTTGATTTATTCCAACAGAATGCCCATCTGTTGCAACATGTCATCCATCCTTTGCAAATGATGCCTCATCAGTTGAACAGATGGGTAATCTGTTGCATCATATTGGTCATCTGTTGATTCACTCAATTTTGTGTTACCCTTTTGTAATGTTCTTTTTATTCTTCTCTTGTTTGACATCAAATGTATTTCTCTTGTTTGCAGACAAAAGAAAGTGAAATTGGATCCACTTTTTCCCGGCTAGCATTAAAGGCTAGAGTAAAGATGGGTTCGAAGGAATAAGCTGCTTGCAGATGGAACCACTTCATATGTAGGAGGTATGTATTACTGATCAACCTTTCATGAAAACACAAATCCATTACAATGATTTTGTGAATGTTTGTTGTTTACCTATTAGGCATTAATACTCCAAACAAGATATGGAATTTTACAGTTAAGATTGTTAGGTTCGAACTGGCAAGGCTGAGGGACCAAGACAGTGGTGTCGCTATCCCGTTACAATTTAATGACGATTTATGCTCATGTTTTTATGTCAAGTTTGGGAAAGGGTTCAAGTTTTTAGCGGCAGTGTAAATATCCAATAGTGATTGGACCGGTTTTAATGGCATAATAGACTTCTTGAAAGGCCTCCGAAGCCTCGCAATGCAGCAAACAATGATAGAACCAATAGAAATTTCCCTGGTCCAAATTTGTATGAATGGGTTGTTGGAGGAGACTATTATACAGCAAAAAGTGTTTGGGAGAAAACCTGTGCAGAAATAGGGAGGTTGAGAAGGATATATCATCTTAGTACTTGTTTAAGAGGATACACAGGGTCGGAAGGAAAGTGTAGCAAAATTAGCTTATGAAATTGACATGAAAAATGAAAAAACTAGATGAGATGTGAATGTGAAAGTGTATTCAAAGATGAAAAGCCATCATTCATTGAAGAAAAAGAAGAATGGTCAAGAGGAATTGACCCTGTGTATCCTCTTATACAAGTACTAAGATGATATATGGCCTTCTCAGCCTCTCTCTTCCCGCACAGGTTTTATCCCAAACACTTTCTGTTGTATAATAGTTTCCTCCACCAATCCATCCATATAAATTTGGACCAGGGGAATTTCTATTGGTTTTATCATTGTTTGTTGCATTGCGAGGCTTCGGAGGACTTTCAAGAAGTCCATTGTGCCATTAAAACTGATCCAATCACTATTGGAAATTTACACTGCTGCCAAAAACTTGAACCCTTCCCCAAACATGACACAAAAACATGTGCATGAATCGTGTCATTAAATTGTAACGGGGTATCGACACCACCGTCTTGGAACCCTCTGGCCTTATCAGTTCTCACCCATCAAACTAAACTGTATAATTCAGGATCTTGTTTGAAGGATCAGTTTCTAATCATCGGTAAAAACTTGCATTCACAAAATCATTGCACTTTATGTGTCTTCACGGTAGCCTGATCAATAATATACATAACTCGCATGCATGAAAATGGGATCCATTGCACGCATCTTATTCTTCCTACCCCATCAAGACATGTCAATATTGTTTATTCATCTGCACGAATGTGATGACTATTAAAATGGAGGTGTGAAGAGTCATGACTTTTTATCTTAACACATTCAAAACAGCTGATGAATCGAAATCTCCATCTGTTGCAACTGACAAATCAGCTGTAGGAAGAAATCAAAACATCTCCTCCAAACATATGGTCCATCTGTCACACAGATAATCTATATATTGCAACAGATGGTAAATCTGTTGTGATAGACCTGACTTTTTTTTAATTAATCTGCACGCATGTGATTACTTCTTTCTAAATATATTTGTTTTGATTTAGTTTTCCTATTTATAAAATCAAGAGAATTTTGTTATATTCTTTCAAGATTACCCCTATTATTAAATGACTACATAAAGTATACTATTCATATTTATACTTTCTAATCATAATTAATAAGATCAATTTGGTAAAACAATCACCTAATTTATATTTTTATTAATTGGTGTGCCAAGCCCATGGGGCCCAACTAATATGTAACGGAGGAACTATTAAAAAGAAGTGAAGACTTTTTATCTCACACATTCAAAACAACTAATGAATTGAATACTCCATCTGTTGAAACTAAAACTAATGAATCAGCTGTCAGAAGATATCAAAACATCTCCTCCAACTTATACATACTGTCCATCTATTGCAACAGATAATACATAAGTTGCATCAGATGTCTTATTTGTTGCATACACAAACCATCTATTGCAACAGATCGTAAATCTATTTTGACAGTCGTCTGTTGCACATTCAATTCGTCCATCTATTGTAACAGATGCCAAAGCTATTAAAAATACTGGATGATCTATTGCAACAGCTCAATAATAACGGCTTTTATCGAGTCTCAAACCACTATGAAAAGGTAAGAAGTAATTAGTGTAAAAGAAAAAGTCGCGACTTTTCACAGAAAATAAAATGCCACCAGTTTGAATGTAATTAATACAATGGAGTTGAGCAGTCCTGCCTTTTGGCCTGACACGTCCAGATTATGTTATAGGTCCCTTAATCTTCTTTCAACTCTATTTATTTCTTGCATTTTTTCCTTTCGTGTGACATCTTCAACCACTTCTCTTCAAAGAACATATTCCTTTCTCGTTGAGGTAAGTTTTTTTCTGGCATAAATTTACCAGTTGGTCGTATACGTTGTATTACATTGTGAACATTTTTCCTTACATTTGTCAATTCATGCGTGTTCTAGATATGGCTGATCCTTTTCCGGACATTGCTATTCTACGCGATACAGTGCGGGAACTTCAAAGGCAGGTTAATGACCTGCAGAGCGAGTTGGTCGTTGTGAGAGCGACAATGTTCAAAGAGATCCAGAGGCTGATAAGAGCCCTACTGCTGCGAGTTGATTGGTCGGCTGTCATTAATGATGATGATGATAATAATAATTAGAATGTTTTTTTCTTTTAGCGTATGTATTTTAATTTTTCTATATTGGATCTATACCTAATGTATTTTATTTTTTATTTAATGAAAATTTTACTTTTAGTCAGACTTTGTCATTTTAATTCCTATTCAATTTTTATTTTGTTTTCTTCTAATCTAATACATGTTAACATTTCGACGGTTGGAGGCAATGTTGAATCCAGTAGCACTAGCAATTTTGGCTTCTGAGTTCTTTCAACAGTTGGAACCGATTGGTCATCTGTTGGGTTTCAATAGATTATCCATCTGTTTCGACAGATTTTCATCTGTTGGAGGAAAGAATTCCCGTTGTTTGTGCAAATTTTAAGAATAATTGTGGTCTGTTGTATTATTTAAGTTCATGTTTTGCCTTATTTTATTAATGCACAAGTTATTTAAAAAAAAGACATTTTATATATAATAAATGATAACATTAGGTTCACAACAATGAGTTAAATATATAAAAGTCCACAACAAACAAATAAATAAACAACAACACAAGTTTCTATAATTACAACGATCATGGTGGATTATGATTCGGGCATGTAGTTCTTTTATTGCCAGCGCACTTACATATGGAGCACTTGTTTATTCTTGATGAAAATGATTCTCCAACTCCACGCCTCCTTTTATATGGCTTTCTTCCCAGTTTGTTAGTGCTCGGGTCAATATATGGAGGAGGTATTAGTCTCACCATAATCTCTACTGAAACAACCCAAGATTCTTCAGGAGGCACCGAAGTAATATGCCCACTATATGCCATTTCATATTTTTCCACCGAATAATATTGAGAGGAGTGCTCGTAAACTTCAGGTCCATATTTATGGCTGTATTGAGTTCGAAGGGCTTCCATAGCATGTGTACAAGGTATTTTGTCCAAGTCAAAAACTCTATACGTACAAAATCTTGTTTGAAGATCGACTGTGGCAGTATCACCATGACCGGTGAAACGGAATTTGTAATCTGCCATTTTATAAGAGAATAACCTATTCCCCAAACTGATGTTCGTTGATATTTTCTTTTCAATTTTGAGAACAAATTGGGTTCTTTTTTCTGGGCACTTGAACTGCACACGCCTTTCGTTAAAAAAATCACTATATTTCTCGCTTATTTTTTCAAACATAGCCTTGATGGGAAATTCTCTTTCATCGCCAAACAATGAATTCACCGATTCATCTATGTTTGATGTCATAATATTGTACCTATATAAAAGAATCACTTAGTATGACATCAAACTAAAATTGTAAATCAAGCAAGACATTAAATTCATAAAATGTACCTATTTGCTGGACAAAATGCCCGGCTCCATCTCTCAAAACCGACACGTTCAAGAAATTCTTCTACCTTGGAATTCACATCCGCTATTTGATTGAAATGGTCTAAAAACTCCTCTCTTCTATATGCTTTAGCTGCTCTATAAAAAAGGGTGACGACCCTTTCATTGTGATAGTTGTTTTAAATGTTCTCTCCAAGATGCCTGATGCAACAACGAAAGTAATCTGAAGTGAAGAAAAGTGAACCCATCTTTGGAATACTTGGATGCCTATCCGATACAAAACACAAATCTTCGGTATCTTCGACGCAACGTCGCAGTTGTTCAAAAAAAATCCATAAGAGGCATCACATTCCTTATCCGCTACACAAAAAGCAATAGGAAAGATGTGATTCTCCGCATCCTGCGCCACCGCCGCTAGCAGAACTCCATTATACCTGCTCCTCAAGAAGGTACCGTCGACGGCTATGCCTTTTCTCAAATGTCGAAAACCTTGAATCCAAGCACCATAGGATAAAAAAAAGTACTTAAATCTTCCGTTTTCATCCAGATGCAATGCCGTCTTACTTTCGGGATTTGTGGACTCAATCATGTAACGGTAAGCATCCAAGACTTCATACCCATGCCCGAGTGTCCCCCGAACCAAGTCCCTGGCAATCCCCATGGCTGTATATACCTTTCAATAACTGACCAAGACACCCAAATCCGTAAGGAGTTGATTGGCCATAAGCCTTGTTGAAGGGCCTTTGCCATCGGGGAAACTACTCCAGAAAGATTCACCGAGGACCTTTGTCGTGGCGTGAGGATTTTGGCCTAAGATGTGCTCCGAACCACATGTGTGATGCTTTTCATGTTTATGAATGACGAATCTGTCAGAACTTGCGTACTTCACCACTCTCAACCACGACCTGCAGTTCGAATTAGCACATTTGAAGTAAAAGACACTGCTCGAATTAATGACCTTCTTTATTCTGAAATATTTTTTCACGCAAGAAATAATTAAAGTGTTAGATAGTTCATTCTTGTCCTTGAATGACATTCCTATAAAAAAGTCATTCCCATTGTCTTGAAGATTTCCAGATTGTGTCGATCGAGAAGAATTGCAAGTGTATTGGTCGCATCAACGGGCGTAGGTGTTTGATCATCATCTGGAATATTCATGTCTAGATCATCCAACCTATCATCAAAGAATTCTTTATTTTCTTCTTGTTCTTCTACGGTCTGGTTCTCATTCTCTCTCGTCTTTTCAACCATGTACACCCTTAACACCGGCCTAGTTGAATCACTTAGATAAGAACACAATCGAACCTGATCGGTTATCTTGAAAGGCAGTACCCTCTGATTTTCAAAGGATTTGTGCAAGTAGCTGATGGCGAATTCTTCCGGTTGACAATTTAGTCCACAAAAGCTGATGATTAAGTTCACAAAATCATCATACGAAACATTACTTTGGACTGTCATAGCAATTGTCTCTAGCATTTCACCCTTCTTCCAACGCCATATATATCGATTGCTCTTCTTGACCCAATAACCATGACAATCCACCCCTATTGTTATTACTCCCACCATTAGTGGTACCTAAATAAAGTCATTTGTTAAAACAAAGTTGATAGTGATTTCATAGTGTCGTGAATGAATACCAACAGATGTGTTATCTGTTGCAACAGGTAAGTGATGAGTCACAACAGATTCTTACCTGTTGGGATTCATGTTACGGGTCTGAATATCTGTTGCAACGGATGAATCACCTATTGGAATTGATGTTATAACTAAATTACCTTTGAAGTTGAGTCCAACAGATGAGTGACAGTTGTAACAGATAATCAACCTGTTACGACAGATGACATACCTGATGTAACAGGTTATTAATCTGTTGTAACCTATGTTGGAATCGTGTTCAGGTTCTGTTGCAATAGCTAACTAATCTGTTGCAACATATATGTCAAATATTGCAGCAAATGAGCCATCTGTTTAAACATGAATCCAACATATCAGTCTTCCTTTGAAATAGATGTCTCATCTGTCGCAACAGATGATTTATCTATTTAAACAGATGGATTTTATTTTGGATTCATGATTGGTTTCTATCCATTGTTGGAAAACAACAATACAATAGCAATTACCCTGATGACAAATTATCACGACCCGAACCAGGGCCCTGGCCGTGACGAGCATTCCAAACTATGAAGGCCTGAAACACCCCTATCTATCTAGTAATCATGCACATAATTCATATGATAATAGGATATGTAGAAGATTCACAATATTACAGAAACATGGTCATAAATCAAATGAAATCGACAAAGGGGAAATAATGACCCAGAACATCTATCGACATCTGAACACCCGTGTGCTAAATCTCTACTACATGACTGAAATAAACAACTATCTCAAAACTGGGACAAGGCCCCGGTAGACCCAAAACTACTAAATAATAATTAATCTGCCAGACATTAGGCCTTTCGAAAGATAGAAGGATCACCACCTGACTCTGCAAATCTGTCTGAAGAATTTACTAATTATCTGGACCTCTAGACTGTGCCTCCGAACCTGGGAGGGAAGAGGGTCAATACAAAAGTACTGGTATGCAGAGAAATCAAAACAAAATACCATATTTTTACAAAATATAGGTGAGATCCAGTATAAAGCAGTTTTGTATCAAATCATTTGAAAACACATGGGCATAATGTAATAGTTTTCAACAACAATGTAATGCAGCTAAGCTAGGTGGAATACCCTACAAATAACATTTACACCAACTGTCAAACCTCGGTTGCCGCCAAGATTAGAGTATAAGTGAGGGGAAGACACACAAGATCACACAGCAGGGTGTCTCGACCCACTAAAGTATAGTAGTGCACAAGATCACAAAGCAGGGCTCCTAACCATAGTCCTAAGGGAATGACATAAAATCAGGTACACAAGATCACTTAGCCTGGTACCAAATTCCCATGTCGGCATCACGATTTCCAGCTATGAGCCCTTACACTCAAACGCCTTCTTCGGGCATCCACCTATCTCGTATAAAATCAATGCACTCAACCCCATTTAATTCAACCACATATCTTATTCTGTAGAGTATCGTCATACTCGACTTGCAAGACATCAATATCATAGCATTACTTCATACAACCATTATATTCATCATATTTCAACATAATAACCCTCTCCTTGCAAGTCAAAAATCATATCCACTTTCAAAATAGTTCATGTCATGCTTGTCAAGATGATTTCTAACAATTCACATCATATGAAAATTCAAAACAATTTCATATCAAGAGAGGGGTTTCATATAATTCATTCTCTCAAGTTAACATCTTTTGAATCACAAGCATATGCATATAAAATATATCAAATCACTTCGGAAATAGGCCTAAAGACCAAATCAATATCATAAAGATGCTTAAAACATGTTTATATTCATAATTTCAAAACCCTCAATTTTAAAACATGAATTTTTTTAATCCCATGAGATTTTTTAGATAACCCCGCGTACCTCTATATGCGAAAATAATAGGTGTTTCTTGAAGCTTACGATCTGGGGATTCCAAATCTCCAGTTTGTTTCGAATTTCCATGGTTGAATCTTGAGTTACTAGAGATAATTGGATTGGAATTATAGGGAGAAAAACCTAATTCTTGCAATGGAAGAGAGAAAAAAATGAGATTTTTCCCTTTACTAGGACATATATAGAGGGTAGGAATAGGTAGAAAAGACCAAAATACCCTTGAGTGAAATTCTGAAACTGGAGCCCCATTTTTTCCCCCAGCGTTATGCGGAGCTTGGAAAAAATGCCAATTATTGAGATCTGAAAGTTTGGCACGAAGCGGGACTATCGTGGAGGCTTGCTGGAAATTGACGAGTGCCATTTTGGCCTCTGGCGCGACGCTCCATGCACTGAAATGGCATTCGCCTTACAGCTGAAACTTCAAATAGCCATAAATGCTTACCCGGTTATCGAATTTTAACAAATCTATTATCGTTGGAAATCTTATTCAATTATGTACAATTTGGTATATAGTAGACACCCATTTCATCATATACAATGAGTTGTGGTTGATTGAATTTGATCCAAGTTTCTATACTTACTCAAACTCGAATGATTGGAAATCTTTCAAATCGTCCTTGAGTTAGGGGACTTCTATGATCTTAATTTATGCTCAAATAGATTTCCGCACTACATAATTGATCAACACACTAAATTTGTATTGGATTTATAACTTTTGTAACCTTTATGAGAAGAAATGACGGTTTACGTTCTAGCCTAAAAATGTGGGGTGTTACATTATCTCCCTCTTAGGATCATTCGTCCCCGAATGATGGACAGGGACTCTGAAGCTTTAAAATATGGAATAACGCGGACATGATATGTTCTCTAAGAAAGAATACACTGATCTGAAATATGACTATAAGACTGGAACTACTAATGTTCTGAATTCTTATACTGGACGTGCATATCTGATGTTAGGCGTATTTACACGCCTAAAGCACCTTAATATACCCATATTTTAGCCAAGTTTTGAGGACAAAATATATAATTCCTGCACTTTTAGTCCTTTTTCCTGTAAGTGAGCTAACCAACGTGATTAGCAAGTTTTCAGGTATAAATGATGAAGATTTCAGCATTTTGTTGACTGTTGGACGCCGAAGGAAACTTCACGTAAGAAGGAAGGCAGCTTTTGGAAGCCTATGGACTGAAAGTGATGCATGGAGAACTTGTCCCGGGCAAAAACAGCATTTCCAAAGACTTGGGGATCAGCAGTAACTTAGTAGCATTAGGACAAGGAAGCAGTAACCTAGTAGGAATAGGATATGAGTGTTATAAAAACCCTAGGTTGCTGAAACTTTTCAGCAATTCACTCCGCCCCATTCTTTCTTATTCCTTACAATTCCTTCTAGTCCATTCATTATTACGTTGTTGACATTATTTTTCATCTATTCGACTTTTAATTTTCACGACAAGAGAAACGCTACTAGCAAGGAAATCACGCCACAAGTGACGCAAATACATACTTATCGTGATATTGTTATGATGATGATATCCTCGTTGTTTTCCTTCACAATTATGAGTAGCTAAACTTCTCTGTTAGGGTTATGGAAGCCTTATGAGATACTATCTATTGCTATGAGTTTGTGAATTCTTGGTACGTATGTTGCTTATATCATTACTCTCTTCGTCTTAATTGAATTCTTGTGGTTGCAAACATATAGAATACGCCAGTATAGCATTAACTTGTTCGAAAGAAAAGTTACATGTCTGGAAAAGAGAGAGTGACAAGGAAATAGGGCTACCAACCCCTGTTTAAAAGTTAGTGTCGTAACTGGATTAACCTCTTGGAGAATTCGTACCATTAGTTATACGCTTTAAGCTCGAAAGAGTTAAAGTGAGATAATCCTTGATGGTCGAAAGACACTAGGATTTACCATAGAATACGAAACTCTATAAGCGCATACATGTCTGAATTCCGCATAACTCATAGCCAATAGATACGTAGAATTCATAAGGTGGACATAACCCTAACTTATAATTCTCATTGCTTTAATCTTACTAAACAAAGCTTTCTGTTGTTACTTTGATACTCTTAATTCACGCCACAATTAAATCCCCCCTTTCCGCAGAACTTTCACCAAAAGTCTAATAATAGTTGCAATACTTAGTGACCGAGTATTCCCTGTAGGATTCGACACCCAACCCAGTTGGGTTCTATATTTGACAGCGACCGCTTACACTCTTACGAGAGTTGTAGTTTGGGCGTTATCAATATCTGATGTATGGAATACACAACTGAAGCTACTCATAAGCTAAATTCTCATAATGAACATGCATATCTGATACATGGATCTGTGACTGAGTTTTTCTCATGTACGCAGGACTAAATACACTGATAAGATGAACATCTTCTATTGAACATGCGTTTCTAATGCATGCGTATCTGACTGAACTGAGGTATGAACGTATAATTGAATATGCAATAATAACTGATGCGAAGCTTTAAATAAGAATCTATGCATGCAACTGAATGGGGGTATCTCCCCCTTGGGACACTATGTCCTTCTATGAATTCTCAAATCACTAAGATACTCGGAAAAATTGAGGCGATGCACTAGTCCTTATCTAAACAAGCATTCAATGATCTTTTGTCAATGGGAAGAATTTACTAAACGCCACTATCATTACATAAGGAGGGTATTATGCGAGACTTGGCACTTAACTGAGGCCTGAGGAATAGCAAAACAACATCAGGGATTCATCAAAGTGATCTGAGTTGAGAGTACACCCGTCTCAAAGTTGAATCTCGCCAATCATTTAGCGTATAGCATGAGTTATGGGAATTGAGCACACTATAAAGCGTGAGTACATGATTCATGAGTTGCATGACCTCAATTTGGAATTCATAACTTATGGAATGTGATCCCGACTATTGAATGAATTGAAATTTCTCATTTAGGAACTAGAAGAGAACATGATTCTCTATCGTATGCATGAACATGAACTATGATCATAAAAATTGTAATGTAAGGCATAAGTAGACATTGGGGTAACTGAAAAACACTAAGATAAGAATGGGTGGAGTCTCACCCTCACTTTCTGATGCTCTATATCATACTGACATTACTACTAGAATCTGAGAGTCTGACTCGGTCACTTGTACTATTATCTATATCTTAGCATTAAGCCATCATCTTAAGCTTGAGAGATCCCTTACTAGACTCTAAACAGAACTACCCTTACTGTACTCTGGGGTATGAAAAACGACAATACACATAATTAATAGAAATTAACCCGAATGATTACATCTGGAAGTGGAAAACCCAGTAATAATACCACCTTCTGAGACATACTCTATCATTCTATAGCCCCAATAGTCATCACATAATACTAGAACACTTACTTACTTCGAATCCTCGTGAGTATCCCCGTAGTTGGAGTGCACACCCTCTAGCGCTTCAACTTTTATTTCTAATAGCGCAACCCTCAAGGACTCAAACTTAGATTCTAACACTTAACATGGATGTCACCAAGTCTTTAATGAATCACTCTACTTCTGTCATAGCCTACCAATATAGCCACCTTAAAATAATATTCCTCTACCATGAGAATCAGGATCATATCAAAAAGGCTCAACACTATCAATTAAAGTTCCTTAACTTGGCTATTTAGAATACCATATACCATCTAACTAGTCATTTTCCCACCTAGCAACTCAACGGTACCACTAGCCACACTCAACATGTAATAGCCTTAGAATAAATACCGCAGCTTTAAACCACCCTGGGCATACTTCTACATCATACATACACCGTCATACTTCATTATAAAATCAAATAAACTTAGGCACTCGCATACACTGTTCAAGCCTATAAATCACTTCCCTATAACTAGTATCATTAATCAAGAAATCATCACATCCACCTTCATGGCCATCAATTGTTTCAAACTTAATGTCTAGTGCTAAACATGATTTACAACCCAACCATACACACAAATTTTTCACTTGGAAACTATGAAATAAACATCACGAAAACACTAGTGCACTAGAACTTCATAACCATAATAATCGATCATGACCTAACAGTTTTCCTTATCATAATCCATTAGCATGTACTATTTCAGCACATCAAGCCTACTAATTTAATCCCACAAAACATGCATCATCAAACTCTTGCCACTATTTACCACCACACCATTTAAATTCAAGCCTATAGTTTAGTATCAATCATTTACCACCAATGAAGAATGCAACATAATATAAATATACTAATCCATCAAATTGGGACATTCTGCCCAAATATCTCAAAAATCTACTACATGCTTTCTCACAAGTAGTACTAGTTTACAACTACCAATGAAAAGGAGGGCAAAGGGGGTTAAAGCCTCATAATAGACATGGTCAACCTTATCCTTATATTATAACCCCGTACAATCGTATCTACTTATATTGCTTTCTCACATCACAATTACTTACCCAAGCGTATATTTACACTACCTTCAAAGTCCACAAAAACCATGAGTCTATACTCATAACCTACTGGCTAATCTGTCCAATTTCATACTTCAAGCAAGGACAATTCACCTCGCCTAATAACTTTTTCTCTATCTTCTACTAATAAACTATCACACAAGGATGAATCGCTTCATTACCAAATCTATCTCATCTAAAAAGATTCAGATATACATATATTCAACCAACACAAGAACAATACGTTGAACGACAAATTGCTAGTGAATCGAAATAGGCCTCACACGGCTTCACTAGACTTTGATTTTTGTGGTTTGAAAAAGAAAATGAAATGAATGACAAGGCAACTATACTAGTGAATCGAAAGAGCTCCACACGGCTTCACTAGACTTTTTAGTTTCATCAAAACGATGATAAAATATTTTCAAGAGATGGAAACTTGTCACATAATATTCCATAATCTGAGAATACACATCTTACTTTGTATAGATAAAAAAAATCTGAGTCAAATATTTACCCCACAGAATATCATACAATCCACACACGCTACTAGCTACAAATACACCGACACTTTAACTTATACTACTATTTGGGTGGAAATACAATTCCAACACTTCTACTACACGTCTTTTCTCTTAAGCATCACATCTGCAACATAAATTTCTGAAAAAAGGGTCGAATATACTCAATAAAAAGGCTGAAAAGCACGATTTCATCAAGATCAAGGTTCACACTAAAACCAATACACTCTGAAGCAATAACGGAATCTTCTCAAGTCCTTGCACAATTTTAAGATCTTATATGATGTGTTCGGAAGGGACCATACCATTTAGACTCTAAACTTCTGCACTTCAATCACCCCAATAATGTGATGGGTCTGAGAAAATCAGAGTAAGGAAATAATTTGGGATGATTTTACTTTCGTATGGACGTCACTATAGCACGAATTAGAGTATGAAGAAGAAACATTCTGACTCTATTGCACGAACTAGAACATGAAGAAAAAGAGGCATTCCAAAAAGCCTTGTAGCCTCCTGCTTATAAGTGTGGCGCGCTACACACCCATAAACAAGACTCTACCTGACGCGATTTTGCAGACACCCTGGGACCATAAATCATGCTTTGATACCAAGTTTATCATGACCCGAACTGGGGCCCTGGCCGTGACGAGCATTTCGAACCATGAAGGCCCGAAACACCTCTATCTATCTGGTAATCATGCACATAATTCATATGATAATAGGATATGCGGAAGATTCACAATATTACGGAAACATGGTCATAAATCAAATGAAATCAACAAAGGGGAAATAATATCCCACAACATCTATCAACATCTGAACACCCGTGTGTGAAATCTCTACTACATGACTGAAATAAACAACTATCTGAAAACTGGGACAAGGCCCCCAGTAGACCCAAAAATACTAAATAATAATTAATCTGCCAGACATTAGGCCTTCCGAAAGATAGAAGGGTCACCACCCGACTCTGCAAATCTGTCTGAAGAATCTACTGATTATCTGAACCTCTAAACTGTGCCTCCGAACCTGGGAGGAAAGGGGGTCAACACAAAAGTACTAGTACACAGAGAAATCAAAACAAAATACAATATTTTTATAAAATATAGGAGAGAGCCAGTATAAAGCAGTTTCATATCAAATCATTTAAAAACGCATGGGCATAATGTAATAGTTTTCAACAATAATGTAATGCAGCTAAGCTAGGTGGAATACCCTACATATAACATTTACACCAACTATCAAACCTCGGTTGCCGCCGAGATTAGAGTATAAGTGAGGGAAAGACACACAAGATCACACAGCAGGGTATCTCGACCCAATAAAGTATGGTAGTGCACAAGATCACAAAGCAGGGCTCATAACCATAGCCCCAATTTGGGAATGACATAAAGTCAGGTACACAAGATCACTTAGCCTGGTACCAAATTCCTATGTCGGCAAACATGGTTTCAAGCGATGATCCCTTACACTCAAACACCTTCTTCGGGCATCCACCTATCTCATATAAATCAATGCACTCAACTCCATTTAATTCAACCACATATCTTATTCTGTAGGGTATCGTCATACCCGACTTGCAAGCCATCAATATTACATCATTACTTTATGAACCATTATATTCATCATATTTCAACATAATAACCCTCTCCTTGCAAGTCAAAAATCATATCCACTTTCAAAATAGTTCATGTCATGCTTGTCAAGATGATTTCTAACAATTCACATCATATGAAAATTCAAAACAATTTCACATCAAGAGATGGGTTTCATATTGTAACACCCCACATTTTACATGTACTAGTAATGTTCACATAAAATGACATACGACTTGATTTAATTACTACCAAAATTTTTTTTCAAGTGTTCAAGTGTTAGATTGGGGCACTATATGGAAGTCTATTTAGAGATTGTGGCCTTAAACGGAGAAAATCATTGACGTGCTTATGGAACTTAGGAAGCTAGCAGGTGAGTCACCTGTGTGGTTGGCTTAAAAAAAAATGTATATATACATGAGGGAGAATAATTCATTCATAAGTGAACTCACTTGAAGTCTAGACGTTAGTAAAAAGAAAGGGGAACGAAGACAAGGCTTAACGCCGAAACTTTCCAAGTCTTGTGACAAACGAAGCCCAAGTTAGGGAGGCTATTAAAGCCAATGTTTTAGCATTATATTGGGCCAAGATGTTCAGCCCAAGATTTTTATATAATATGCCCAACTACATTCATTCACTACTAACAAAATTGGGCCCAAACAAAGTGCAAGAAAGATTAAGGAAAATGGGCCACTAAAGCCCATTGATTTAGAGATCCAAAAGGCCCAAGTGAAAGGGGAAAATTAGTCATTGACCAACTTGAGTTAATCAGTTGCAAATATCAGGAGAAAGTCGGTCTAAGGCCTCCTTAAAAAGGGACCAAAACCGAGCTCCTTAGGTTAACTAGTAGAAGACCAAAAATTTCAGCTTTTCTCTCTAAGTTTCTCTTGGCATTTCTTCACCTTGGGAGGCAACCAAAGGCTACTTTTTGAGTTCTTGAATTATACCTACACCTTGGGAGTTAAGGTATATAAAAATAACCATATAATTGATATGAATTTTCCATGGAAAACAAGATAAGTTGGCTGGTGTACTGTGCAGGAATTTCTGGACAGCTTGTGTCCTGAAAGTTGTTGTTTGATTTTCTTGGCTTTGGAACGATTCTTACCCTGATTTTTGACTTTGATATGATATAAAGTTGAGGTTATTAATATGTTATAGTGTGTATATGGTTTCCAAGGTTGCTGGACTGTTTTGCTAGTTCTTTGGAAACAAGTATCCTTATAAGATCTTATGTGCTTCCAAAATGGTATTGGACTGTTTTGATGAGGGGGCTGATGTTTCACGTTTCCCCCCTGTGTTTTGAGCTATTTTGTGACTATGTTAAGGTTTATTTGATGTATATATATGTTGGGAGCATCTGGTTCAAAGTTGGGAAAAGTATGAATTGTTAACGACGAAATGTAGGGAGACGACGAGATGTTGTGCTTCTTAGTTGAGCGTTTTGTAAAATGGTTCTGTGTTGTAGTTATGGACTATTGCCAGCATGTTATAGAGCTGATATAGGCTGTGTACATCATGTATATGATAATGTGTACTGGTTGAAGACAGTTAGAATTGAGAAAGTCGGAATAACACCATTGAGTCGATGGTTATACGTTTGTTGCCAAAGTGTTGTGTTTTGTGAGATTGGGCTGTCCAGATGCATTGATTAGCTGCTAATACTAGCTTTAAAACATGATATTATAGATAAATAGTTGGAATAAAAGAAGACATTTCGAGGTAAAAACAAGTTGATATGTCGAGGTATGTAAGGCTATTCGATCTCTTATTATTTGGCATGGAATCCAAAGTCTTTATTGGCACATAGAGATCTTTACAAACTTCGATATAACCACTCCACTCTCTCACATGTATTTGTGTGTCCAGCTTCGAGCATTGTCACTGCTGCATACATACATTGGATACCATGACATATGAGTCTTCTTTTTAGCTAAATAAAGTTCATACGTTGTTTATGTCCTACATGTTTCACTAATTGTATAACCCACTCTTTTCATTGTGATATGATGTTACATGGTCACATACTTGTCATTTGTCATGCTTATAGTCTTATAGCTCAAATGTTATGATCACCAAAGATTCATCTCAAAAGTAATAAGAAGATATATGTATACAGTTGTTTCTGTTGGGTGGTATCCCAGGGGTGAAAGAATCACCTAGCATGGGTCAATCCCAGTATTACAGGGGGTATCCCAGGGGTGAAAGGAAAGCCTAGCATGGGTCGATCCTGATATAGATTTACCACTGATCAGCTGGGAATTTGTATTACATGATGTGCACAGATTATACATGTGATAAGAGTAAAGTAACATAATTGTTATAAGATGCATGACTCCACAATATTCATAAAGGTGGTCTTTTACCCTACAGCAGTGTATGGTTTCATTTGATCTTTTATCTCATATATAGTACATGTTACCTTACATATTCAGTACATTATTTCGTACTGACGTCCCTGTTGGGGGACCTGCATTCCATGCTGCAGGTGCAGAAGCTAATAAACCTCCCCAGTAAGAGTATAGGATATCAACTGCAGTCACTGAGCTCCAGGTTGCTTCGGGGCTTTGAGTCTTATCATATCTTTTTGCATTGTATAGTATCTTATCATGAGGCGGGGCCTGTCCCGACCCTTATAAGATAATGTTTCTTGTCTAGAGGCTTCGTAGACTATGTAAAGTATAGTATGGTCATGTATCGTATCGTAGACATTGTGGCTCCAACGGCCTAGTCATACAACATCTTTTGGCTTGCTAGTCCCATTTATCTTTTGAGGGCATGTTTAGTATAAAAGTAACTTATAATGTTCATAGGCAATGTATTGCTACAGGTTAGTTCTCCCGAGCCTTACCGGCAACGGGTGCCAGTCCGCCTTAATAGGATTTGGGGCGTGACAGAAGTGGTATCAAAGCGGGTTGTCCTAGGGAGTCTACAAAGCCGTGTCTATGTAGAATCATGTTTATCGATGTGTTGTGCACCACATTTATAAACAAGAGGCTACGTGGCATTTAGGAGTTATCACTTCTTTTCATTCTTTAGATCGTGCCATAGAGCCAACTATTATAAGTGTACCATGTCTAATCCCTGAATTATTTTGTACAGTAAGTATGCCAGAGACAAGGAAGAGTAACGGTAAAGGAAAGGAAGTAGAAGTGGTAGTTGGTATACCCAATCGGGCGAGACGACAGAGTGAGGCTCTAGATGAGTCTCTATCACAGACATCTCCAACCCCTCCATCTGTTGATGTACCAGGAAGTAGTGAAAATCCCCGAGAACCACCTGTTGATGCTTCTGTGCAGGATTTGAGAAATGCAGTTCAACTGTTGACTTGTATAGTTGCTGGCCAAGGTCAAAGACAAGAAGGCCCAGTTGCAGGTGCAGTTGGTGCAGGTAGGGCAGCCAGTACGAGAATACGTGATTTCCTCAACTTAGACCCTCCATCATTCACTGGGACAGATCTAAATGAAGATCCACAGGATTTTATTGATCAGATCCAACGCACCTTAGATGTTATGCATGTAAGTGGTTCGGAAGCTGCTGAGTTGGCAATATATAGATTGAAGGGTGTGGCTATACTGTGGTACGAAGCCTGGAAGCATTCCAAAGGCATAGATACACCTCCAACTACTTGGGAGGAGTTCAAAATGGCCTTTCTTGATCATTACTTGCCATTAGAGATCCGAGAGGCCCGTGCAGATCAGTTCCTGAACCTCCATCAGGGGAATATGAGCGTGAGGGAATATAGTCTTAAATTTAATTCTCTGGCCAGGTACGCTCCTAATGTTGTTGCTACTATGGCAGATAGAGTCCATCGGTATGTGGATAGGTTGGATTCATATTTGGTTAGAGATTGTACCATTGCTTCTTTGAACAAAGACATGGATATAGCGAGGATGCAAGCTTTTGCACAGAAACTGGAGGATCAGAGACAAAGAAGGAGGGCACAAGAAATAGAAAGGGGGCAATTCAAGAGGGCCAGATCTACAGGACAGTTTACACCACCCCAGGGTGAGTTTAGGCCACGATTTTCTCATAGGCCACCCAGGACATCATCCTCTTACTCTACAGCTAGTGCTCCACCACCACTTCAAGGGTCTAGAAATGATCAATTTGGGCAGAGAAGTGAGGGCCAAGGTACACGGACAACAGGATATTCGGGAAGCCAGCAAATGCCTCCTAGGCAGCCTTGCAGACAATGTGGGAGATATCATATAGGTGCGTGTCGCAGGGGAACGGATGTTTGTTATTGGTGTGGTATGCCAGGGCATGTAATAAAAGATTGCCCAAGAAGACGCAGGGGTGATATGGCACAACCTACTGGATCAGCTGTTGTATCATCATCATCAGTGCCTCCATCAGGTAGAGGTGAGCAATTTCCCATAGGTCGCGGTAGAGGTATTAGAGGGGCAGCTAGTTCCAGCGTGGCCCAAAATCGCACATATGCTCTAGGGACTCGACAGAACCTGGAAGCTTCACCCGATGTGGTTATAGGTACATTGTCCATCTTCTCACATAAAGTGTATGCATTAATTGACCCTGGTTCTACATTGTCATATATTACTCCATTAGTTGCTGGGAAGCTTGGTAGAACACCTAAATTATTGAATAAACCACTTGCGGTGTCTACACCAACTGGGGAGTCAATTATAGTTAGAAGAGTCTATTGTGACTGCATAGTGACTGTCTGCGACCGAGATACATTAGCTGATCTTATCGAGTTAGAAATGGTAGAATTTGATGTTATAATGGGTATGGATTGGTTGGCTTCTTGCTATGCCACCGTTGACTGCCGAACCAAGAGAATGTACTTTCACTTTCCAAATGAAGCAGTCCTTGAATGGGAAGGCAATATTGGGGCACCAAAAGGGAGGTTTATCTCTTATTTTAAAGCCAGAAAAATGATATCAAAGGGATATATATGTCATCTCGTTAGAGTGAGAGACATGGAGGCAGAATCACCAACTATCCAGTCTGTTCCAATAGTGAATGAATTTATTGATGTCTTTCCTGAGGAACTCCCTGGTTTGCCTCCAGAACGAGAAATAGATTTTGGTATTGACTTATTACCAGGCACCGAGCCTATCTCTATTCCTCCATATAGAATGGCCCCGGCAGAATTACGTGAATTAAAGGAGCAACTGAAAGACTTGTTAGAAAAGGGTTTTATAAGACCTAGTGTGTCCCCTTGGGGTGCACCAGTTTTATTTGTGCGTAAAAAGGATGGCACATTGAGGATGTGTATTGACTACCGACAACTAAATAGGGTGACAATTAAGAATAAATATCCCCTCCCCAGAATTGATGACTTGTTTGATCAGTTACAGGGTGCCAAATACTTTTCAAAGATCGATTTGAGATCAGGTTATCATCAGGTGAGAGTGCAGGAAAAAGATATACCTAAGACAGCTTTCCGAACCAGATATGGCCACTTTGAATTTCTTGTTATGTCGTTTGGGCTAACGAATGCACCAGCAGTTTTTATGGATTTGATGAATAGGGTATTCAAGCCTTTCCTGGATGTGTTCGTGATAGTATTTATAGATGATATTCTGGTGTATTCAAGGTCAGAAAAGGACCACGCAAATCATTTACGACTAGTACTACAAGTTCTCTGTGATCGCCGGTTGTATGCTAAGTTTTCCAAATGTGAATTTTGGTTAAAATCAGTGGCATTTTTGGGCCATATTGTATCGGATGAAGGAATAAGGGTGGATTCACAAAAGATAGATGCTGTGAAAGATTGGCCAAGGCCAACGACACCTACAGAAGTTCGAAGCTTCCTTGGATTGGCAGGTTATTACAGAAGGTTTGTTGAAGGTTTTTCTTCTATGTCTGCACCTCTTACTAAGCTAACTCACAAGGAAACCAAATTCCAATGGAATGATGCATGTGAAAGGAGCTTTCAAGAGTTGAAAAGCAGGCTAACCTCAGCACCTGTGCTAGTGCTTCCAGAAGGCTCAGAGGGATATGCAGTGTATTGTGATGCTTCCGGAGTTGGTTTGGGGTGTGTACTAACACAACATGGTAAGGTGATTGCTTATGCCTCGAGACAATTGAGACCACACGAGAAAAACTACCCAACACATGATCTTGAGCTAGCAGCGGTTGTATTTGCTTTAAAGATATGGCGCCACTATTTGTATGGGGTGCACGTGGACATATATACAGATCATAAGAGTTTACAGTATATTTTCAAGCAGAAAGATCTAAATTTGAGGCAGCGGAGGTGGCTAGAGTTAATAAAGGATTATGATATTGATATATTATACCATCCAGGGAAAGTAGATGTGGTGGCTGATGCTCTAAGTCGTAAGACACTCATGGGTACCAGTGATCAGAAAGGGGTAAAGCAAGGCATGTCTAAGGATCTGCGTCAACTAGCCAATCTGGGTGTTCGTCTACTCGAAACTCCAAGAAAGGACATTATTGTACATAATGCTACCGATCCTTCATTGATAAGGGAAGTGAAAGAAAAACAGTATTATGATCCTATTCTACAATGCCTTAAGGAGAAAGTAAGTCAAGGTATAATGAAGGAGTTTAGGCTTACACAAGATGGAGTGCTTTATTGCCAAAATAGATTGTGTGTTCCTGATGTTAACAGACTCAGAAGGAGAATAATGGAAGAAGCCCATCATTCAAGATATTCCATCCACCCAGGATCTACTAAGATGTATCATGACCTAAAGGGAGTGTTTTGGTGGGGAGGCATGAAAAAGGACCTTGCAGAGTTTGTGGCTCAATGTCCTACTTGTCAACAAGTCAAAGTAGAGCACCAAAAGCCAGGTGGTTACATGCAATGTATAGAGATTCCAACTTGGAAGTGGGATATGACTAATATGGATTTTGTAACTGGTTTGCCTCATTCAGTTAATAAGTTTGACTCCATATGGGTGATAGTTGATAGACTCACGAAGTCAGCGCACTTCCTGCCAGTTAGAAGTGATTATACAGCTGAAGAATATGCCAAATTATACCTCAAAGAGATAGTTAGGCTACATGGGGTCCCACTCTCTATTATATCTGATCGAGGAGCTCAATTCACGGCAAAATTTTGGAAGTCCTTTCAAAGGAGTTTAGGGACACAAGTGAATTTGAGTACAGCCTTCCATCCCCAAACAGACGGCCAAGCAGAGCGTACTATTCAAACACTTGAGGATATGTTGCGAACCTGTGCATTAGATTTTAAAGGTAGCTGGGTAGAACACTTGCCCCTTATTGAATTTGCCTATAATAACAGCTACCACTCGAGCATCAAGATGGCGCCTTACGAAGCTTTGTATGGGAGGAAATGTAGGTCACCAATTGGTTGGTTCGAAGTGGGTGAAACCACCTTGCTCGGGCCAGATTTAGTCCAACAAGCCATGGAAAAAGTTAAGGTGATACAACAACGGCTAAAAATAGCCCAAAGTCGTCATAAATCATATGCAGATATGCGGAGAAGAGGGCTGGAATTCTCTATTGGAGATTGGGTATTTTTAAAGGTATCACCGATGAAAGGGGTTATGAGATTTGGTAAGAAAGGGAAACTAAGCCCACGTTACATAGGGCCATATAAGATTACTAAGAGGGTCGGACAAGTTGCATATGAATTAGAGCTACCCCAGGAACTTTCAATGGTTCATCCAGTGTTTCATGTGTCAATGCTTCGAAAATGCATAGGTGACCCCTCTCGTATCACTCCTATAGAAGATGTACAGGTCACAGAGGATCTTACTTATGAAGAGGTACCGGTTGCTATTCTAGATCGCCAAATTAAAAAGTTAAGGAACAAAGAAATGGCATCAGTAAAGGTACTCTGGAGAAACAACCAAGTAGAAGAAATAACGTGGGAACCGGAGGAAGTAATGACATCCAAATACCCTCATCTATTTGAAGACAAGGAGGGACCAAAAGATACAGAGGAGGAACATTAATAGGTATGTGTTTGAATACTAGTTATGTTATTAACAGTTGTGTGACCAGAAATTCAAACCTGCCTAGACTATACAGTTATGTTAACATTCGGGACGAATGTTCCGAAGGGGGGGAGGATGTAACACCCCACATTTTACATGTACTAGTAATGTTCACATAAAATGACATACGACTTGATTTAATTACTACCAAAATTTTTTTTCAAGTGTTCAAGTGTTAGATTGGGGCACTATATGGAAGTCTATTTAGAGATTGTGGCCTTAAACGGAGAAAATCATTGACGTGCTTATGGAACTTAGGAAGCTAGCAGGTGAGTCACCTGTGTGGTTGGCTTAAAAAAAATGTATATATACATGAGGGAGAATAATTCATTCATAAGTGAACTCACTTGAAGTCTAGACGTTAGTAAAAAGAAAGGGGAACGAAGACAAGGCTTAACGCCGAAACTTTCCAAGTCTTGTGACAAACGAAGCAACATTTCAAAATTAAATTGACTCTAAATACAAAAAAGCAACATTTTTCTCGGAATAAACTAAAAAAATATATATCATTTAAATTAAAATATAAAAAGTATAAATATTGAGCCTCTAGTATCAATTAGAGAGAAGATGAGATCATAGTGTGATTATTTTTAATATTTTTTAAAAAGTTAGTAATGAGTAATTTAAAAATTGGCTTAAAAGGAATGATGGCAACAAGAACTACACATATATTCCCGCAAAGCGAAATCTGAAAAGAATAAAGTGAATACGTCCATACCACTACCTCGAATGAAGTAGAGAAGTTGTTTCCGATAGACCTACAATTCAGGACAGGGAATAGGAATGACAGCATTGATTAAAATTAAATTTTGCTATTGAATGAGATTATAAACTAACTTGAATAATGTAGAGTGATGTCAAAATTGACAAGTAACTACTTTTTATACAACTTGAGGCGTATGGCCAATCCCAGTGGCCTGCGAAACCCCAACCTCTTCCGAATCCTTTCCAGGCATCACCATCCAATGTGAATCCTCCACTTCAGAACAATCTCTTGGTGCCGGGGCTTCCCTTTTATCCACAGCCACTCTCGGAGACGGAGGTGACTCCATGGATTCAGAAGCATGTAGAGCCAACCTTCATGGACCAGGTCCACGACCTGAATGCTGCACCTCCGTCATCGATGGAGCTCCCGCTCCCCATTGCACTGACCAACCCCGACTACATCATCCTGGACGATCTGGAGGCGGGCGACATGCACGAGAGGGCGTTATCAGCGTTTCTGAATCAGGTACGTGTATTCCTGTTAAAAGAGCATGTTGCAAAAAAAGTATACGTAAATTGTCCGCAAAATATGTTGAAATGCTCGATCCATGTAAGGCCCACCCTCAATCCGGACGTGGGGAAGTATGCCTTGATAATGAGCCCGACTATCAGGGGCTCGGAGCTTGCTTGTAACTCTGACATTTGCTATAACTTTACTCGGCCAATGAACTTTATTATTTGGAACTGTAGGGGCACCAAGTCCCAAGAGTTTAGGTTGGCCTTTAAGGAAATCCTAGATAACTATAAGCCTGTTTTAGTTGTCCTTTTGGAAATCCATAGAGAAAACCATCAATCCCTGCCTAGCGAGTTCAGCTTCTCAAACGTAGCGGCCGTCCCAGCTGAGGGTCAGGCTGGGGGTATGGCAATTCTCTGGCATGATGATGTTTTACATGTAACTGACGTTGCCCTTACCCGCCAGGAAATTCACTGCATGGTTAAGGTGGTGACTTCAACGACATTACAAGGACAAATGAGAAGTTTGGGGGTAGGGGGTTCTCTGCTTCTAGAGCAAATAACTTCTTAAACTGTCTCAATTACTGCAATATGCTTGATTTAGGTTTTAGTGGCAGTAAGTTTACCTGGACAAATCACAGATGCCATGGCTATTTGATCTTAGAGCGTCTAGATAGAATTAATAGCAATGCAGCTTCGTTAGAACTCTTTCCCGAAGCTTCTGTCAAGCATCTCCCTCGTCTCCACTCTGATCACTGCCCTCTAAGTCTTGCTTTAACCCCGACCTATCCTATAAACAATAGACCCTTCAGGCTAGAGTCTATATGGACCTCTCACCCTCAGTTCTCTGAAGTTGTCTCATACTCCTGGCTCACCATGAATAACTTGTTTCTTCCCTCTATTGCCTTATTTAAAAATGAGATCTCTTTTTGGAATAGAGAGGTTTTTGGCAACATTTTTGTTAAGAAAAGGAAGCTGCTAGCCAGATTAGCGGGAATCCAAGCTTCTCCAAACTACCCAACTAGCTCCTTCTTGCAAACTCTTGAAGTTGACTTGTCTCAGGAATTAAATCGCTTATTGCAATTGGAACATGACTTCTGGCAATTAAAATCAAGGGTTAACTGGCTCAATAATGGGGATGCAAACACAAAGGTCTTCCATATCTCTGTCCTTAACAGAAGACGTAGGAATCGTATTCTAGCTCTAAGAGACCAAGGTGGAAACTGGATTGAAGGACGAGATAATTTGGAGTTTCATATCATTAATTTCTTCAAAAATCTTTTCACTATGGATCTCATTGCATGCCTGCAGCAAGGTCTGTATGCACCTTCTCGATTCGTACCACCAGCTGTGCATGTCCTGCTAGAACAGCCCCTCACTAGAGGTGAGATCTCCTCAGCACTCAACTCGTTTAAACCCTTTAAGGCCCCGGGTCCCGATGGCTTGCACCTTTTTTTCTTCCAGAGATACTGGGAAATTGTAGGAAAATCTCTGGAGGATTTTTGGGCTCAAGTTTTCACTGAGTGAGCTATCCCGCCTATTGTGAACCAGACTTACATCTGCCTAATCCCTAAGACCAGTTTTGCAGCCACCATATCTCAATACAGACCTATTAGTCTCTGCAACACTGTGTATAAAGTTATTACAAAAATCATCGTAAATCGTATAAAACCTTATCTCCAGGAAATTATTGTCCCTACTCAGTCTAGTTTCTTAGCAGGAAGAAGGGCTTCAGATAGTGCTCTGCTAGTTCAAGAGGTGCTACATTTTCTTAAAAAGCGTAAAGGAAACAAGCACTTGATGATGCTTAAAATTGATCTGGAAAAAGCCTTTGACCGTCCTGAATGGTCCTTCATCCACGACACCCTGATATATTTTAACTTTCCCTCTAAAATCATCCGGCTAATCATGTCTTGTATCTGTACATCAACCATCTCAGTCCTTATCAATGGGGGATCCACTCCATTTTTTGCTCCCAATAGAGGTATCCGTCAGGGTGACCCCTTGTCACCATACATATTTATCCTTTGCATGGAAAGGCTATCTAGAAGAATCGACATAGCTGTTGATCACCTTCTCTGGACGCCAATTGTCACCTATCCAAGGGGTATTCTTATTTCCCACCTTTTTTTTGCAGACGATATCATCCTCTGTGGAGAAATAAATGATTCTACCTGCATGGCCATCTCAACAGCAATGTCCCAATTTGGAGTTATCTCAGGGCAAAAAATAAATTACTCCAAGTCAAAAATCTTTTTCTCAGATAATACACCAACTGCAAAAAAGATTCTAGCTTGTACTAACCTACACTTAAGTAAGGGCTCCTCTTTTGGGAAATATCTCGGGTTTCCAATGTCCACGAGGTTGGCCAAATCAGACTACCAAGTACTCCTGGACACCTTCAAAGCCCCGCCTAACGGGTTGGAAAGGAAAATTCCTCACCTTGGCTGGGAAGGCCACACTTATCCAGTCTACCCTTAATAGCCTCCCAAATCATATCATGCAACTTATTCAACTTCCAGCCTATGTGGTTAAAGAGCTCCAACGTCATGAGCGGAATTTTCTTTGGGGCTCTACGCAAACCCGTAGGAGGATTCATCTTCTCAAATGGTCGATGGTTAGAAAACCGAAGGATGAAGGCGGGTTAGGCATTCAAGACTTAGTCCCAAAAAATAAAGCTTTATTGGCATGCTCATCCTGGCGTTGTTTTCACTCGAACAACACCATCTGGGCAAATTTACTTAAAGGCAAATACCTTCGGCGACCACACAATAATCTTAGTACAGCTGCTACAATCTCTAGAACTTGGAGAGCCCTCCAGCAGGGTTGGAAGACCTGCCAGTTGGGCCTTCGTTGGCAGCCTGCTACAGGTCGCTTCATCAACTTCTTTACTGACTCTTGGATCAAACCAAACTCCACCATTCGATCCCTTTTACAAGGGCCCCTCCTTCCTGAAGAAAGCGAAGCCAATGTGGTGAAGTTTAGAACCCCCGAAATATGGGATTTCTCGGCACTCTCTATTGATCTTCCACCCGGGGTTGTCTCCCAAATTCAACAAGTTTATTTTCCCAGGTTCGCAAGTACTTTTGATCGCATCACTTGGGGATTAACAAATTCGGGCCTCTTTAGTGTTAAAACATGCATGTCTGCTCTAGCTTCCTTAAATAACCCTTCATCCACTGTCATGAGCCAAACAAATCACCGTCCAAACTTCAACTGGATCTGGCGGCTTCCGAACCTAAAATCAAACACTTCCTCTGGCTGCTTAATCATGACAGAACGCCAACAGCTGCATATCTCCACCATATAAGGGTTATTGACTCACCAACATGTCGCCTCTGCGACTGCTCCACTGCAGAAACAAATGCGCACATTTTCCTGTTTTGTCCTAAAGTGACTTCACTCTGGGACTATATCCAAATTAAAAATGAGCCCCACTCTTTAACAGATCCCTCCCTAGCACCAACTCAATGGTTGCAAAGGTTCATACGACTTAGAGTTCCCGCTATCTCCAATAGATTGGGTCTTATTCCTTCATCGGTTTTCCTTTGCTTTTGTCTTTGGTCAATTTGGACTGCGCGCAATAAGGTCATTTTTGACAGAATTGCTTTTACACTGTCTTTAGACCGTATCTGTCACAGTGTAACTGAGTTTTGGTTTCTCGCTGGGCCCACAAAAGTTGAGAGATGTACTATTCCTATGTACGTTAAATGGAAGCCCCCTGACCAGACTAATATCATGCTAAACACTGACTGTGCAGACCATTCTGAGCTTCCTGATCATTAATCTTTAGGAGGTGTCTTTAGAAATTACTCAAGCAACTGGCTGCAGTCATACTAGGTCTTCAGCTAGCTTATCAGCATATCCACTCCCCATTGGAAATCAGTACCGACTCACAGCAGCTAGCTAACTTATTAATTAATGCAACATGCTCTAACTCAAATGTTATCTCTGATTGCAGGTTCCTTCTCCACAGACTGGGTCGCCCTAAAATACATCATATCTACAGGGAACAGAACAAGTTAGCCGAGGGACTAGCTAGGAGTGTTTGTAATAATAACGTCTCTACTACTGTACTGCTTTGGGAGCCTCCACCGTCACTTTTAGTGATTTTGCGTGCGGATAAGAATGGAGTCCCAAGTGTTAGGAGAGTGAAGCAGCCCCTAGTAGAAATGCTCAGGTTGTACAGTCTTCAGAGTCTGTAGTGGTACCGCCACAAGTTCAGTTTCTGTAATCCTTGTACTGTAATATAAATAAAAATCTTTTTTACCAAAAAAAAAAAAAAGAGCCGAACATATTTTCATAAGCTATTTTCGTCACCCTCAGAACAACGGAGAATAAACTGTCCATGTGCAGTATTGAAAACTAGACAAACGGACAGAATCGTACTGAGACTATTGAAGTAGTTTTAAAGAGCCGTTAGGTACAGTAATGAATTTCACATTTCTATAGGGCAAGTGGAAGAAATAAAAAATGATACAAAAATAAACACGCACTTCAACTAGTAATCCTGTATGGAAGAACCTACTGATCTTCTGAATGCCCACAAACTACATGTTTGTAGTAACAAAAAAGAATTAATAGATGTGAACTCATCTAGAACTGCCTAGGGCATTCTTTACTAACACATCAATTTAATAAATAAAAGAATTGCAGTAATGGACCTAACTCTGATCACCACCATCCTTGCCTTGGAATATAAGATATTCCACCAAGGCTGGCCTAGAACATAGCTTGCATTTGATGCTGTAGAACACTGCTCATCACATGGACAACAGACCGACCCCTCAAAAACTCATTTTTGTAATGCCTAAGAGATGTTCCTTAACACAAAATTCATTTCCTCGTGTGCTCAGGAATGAGGCATTGTCGCAGTTCAGTAGGTGCACCAGAAAGTTCTGCATGAGGTTTACTACAGTTAGATGGGGCGAACTAGTTATATAATGATAAAGTTAGATTTAGAAAAGGAACTCGGCTCAACCTTGAGGTGTAAAGTTGAATAGAGGTGGGAAAGGTCGTCCATTTGGTAAGCATGCATTTGGTTCCCTCAGAGCATCAAAGAAAGGGTGTGCACATGCCTCTAACTGAAAATAAATACAAAGGTTATGACTCATTCCGGGTGCCTCTTGATCTTAAACCCCAAAAAGAGTACAGGTATGTTTCTAACATACTACTTGTATAATGTGTTCAGCCTCAGTAGGCTGCATAAACTTACTGATTTATCCACAAGATCAGTACAGAATCCACAGCTTTAAGTTTATCAGAGCTGTGTTTTGAATCATTAACTATTTCCAAGCTTTATAAAACAGCAAGAAAAGGCTAAGTCATTCACTTACAGAAGTACAGCGCAAAGTTGGAGAATACTGGAGGAGCCTTGACGCCAGATCCACTGCTTCAGGAGGTATTCTTCGGTGAAATATCTACAAATTATTCAGATTTGTTCAGCGACTCAGCTTGAGAGTGCACGAGAAGAAACAAAAAAAACTAAGATAAAGAGATGCAGCTACTTAATAATTTGTAACAAACCTTGTGCCACGGGTGAGCTTTGATTTGAGGAAACTTGAACTCCTTATAGCTTGGATTCATGCACCTAATTTCCTCTGTAGTTGGTGTTCCCAAAATCTAGCATGGATTAATACATCAAGACCATAAGCAACAGAATGAAACTCAACTGACACTGCTTTAATAATGGGAGATGAGAACTGGTGTCCCATAATAGCATACCTTGATTATCTCCACCAGCTGATCAACGCCACTTTCTCCAGGGAAAAGAGGCTAAACATAGTACAAAATTCAATTTATCAGACTACTTTATACCAGTGCAACTCAAAAAATGATGCTCACAAAAAAAAGATTATCTAGAACTTTTATAGACTAGTCATAATCAGGAAAAACTATCATAATCCATCAAAAAGGAGAACCAACTTGCAAATAGGGAAACATTTATGTGCAAGCACGCACTTATCTACCTCAGTATAACAGAGGCATCATAGAAACCAAATCTATGTGCAGGAGTAAGAAGAATAATTACCAACTTTCTACAGCTAATATCAGAAAGAGAGAGTAAATAGGTATCATGAATTCATTTCACCTGTCCCAAAAGTAATTCAGCGAAAACGCAACCAGCTGACCACATATCAATTGCAGTTGTGTACTCTGTAGCCCCAAAGATCAATTCAGGTGCTCTATAATACCGCGAACAAATGTAGGCTATATTGGGCTCCCCAGGCACCTGTTGTAAGAGGACAAAAGTCTGACAGAATGCAAACACCTAGGAAAACTTAGTTCCCAAAAGAACACCACATACCAGCATCTTTGCACTTCCAAAATCACAGATCTTTAACTGATGGGTGTGTGGATTAACCTATAGAAATTATTAAAACAATAGTACCACAAATAGTTAGAACTGAGGCAAGAATGAAGGGAGAGGAATAGCAATTGTCTCAGATAACTCAGGAAATGGAAAAGCTACAAACACCAAAAAGCAAGGGAGAATAACAAGCAAAACTTACCAAAAGATTCTGAGGTTTAATATCACGGTGACATACCCCAATTACATTGTGCATGTAATTCAAAGCCCGACATAGCTGCACAGTGATAATTATGAGAAAGAATCAAGTTGTAACTTCTGAAGAATCAAGATAATTCATAATATCAATTTGCCAAACAAGAAATCTCACTCACTACAATCTGAAAGTCCAGAACCATGACGGGGAAACGGAAATGCATGTGGCAGATGCTAACCTGGTACATGTATAGTTGAATAAATATGATTGGCATGTGATGGTTCACTCTGCTGTAGTGCCTTGAAACTCGGTACACGGTTTCAGATACGTACTCCAGAACAAGGTTAAGGTAAACCTCATTCTTCTCAGTAGTAGAATAGAAACAGTGTCTCAGGTGAACAGCATTAGGATGATCAAGCATGCGCATAATCTGCAGTTCCCTGTTCTTGTATCTCCTGTCCTCCAAAACCTTCTTTATTGCCACAGATTCACCTGTTTCAAGGCACTTAGCCTAAAAATTTCAAGAAAAGAGAAGAATGAACAAAAGTCTAGTAGAGAAACTCTGAGGAATTCAATGCTTCCAATAAACACCTAATCTTCCTACTGAACATCAAACACAACTGCACCTGAAATACAACTCCGAATGATCCCGTACCCACCACACGTTCAGCCATGTAAGACAGTGTCTGGCAATAATATGAAACTTATTAACAGATGAAGACCAAATATGCAACGAATCACAAGCCATCACATCTAAAAATAAAGAAAATAACATTTACCTGTTTCTTCTTTCCCTTTCGACCACTCAGAGTAGTCACAATTATCTGGCCTGTTTCTGTTCCATTACCGCTAACAACAGTAGGTTCCATATCCTATAATTAGTAGCATTTTAGTATCATAAACAAGGATTCTCCATAAACAAAAAGCAACAAGATGGTTCTACATAAATAAGAAGTTACCTCATGGTCATCAGAGATTTTGTCTCTAATTTTCATTCCACTCATTTCTTTTGGAAGCTCCTTATATCCAGATTTTTCTTGCCTAGTATCGACAGTTAATGTACTTGAAGCACTTCCTTCAGATGTAGAAGCCACATCATCATTTCGCGTTATAGGACACTGCTCTTCCAATTGAATTTCAATATCAACCCTGTGATCTACTTCTTGATCAACCTTCGGTCTCTTTAGGCTAAAATCCCCTCCCTATTAAATTAAAGGAAAATATGAGAATGCCCTTAAATCCAAACCTCATTTGTGGGATTATAATAGGCAGGTTGTTCTGATGAGAATGCACTTAAATCACAGTAGGAGGCAAAAAGGGAAGCCAGTGCACTAAAGCTCCCATAGCCCAAGGAAAGGCCGAACCATAAGTCTATTGTACTTAGCCTTACCCCGCATTTCTGCAAGAGGCTGATTCCACGATTTGAACCCATGACTTCCTAGTTTCCCAAAAACAATCTCATGATTAATTTAAACATTATCTTGAGCAGACTTTGCAAAGAAATGATAACAACCAAACTATAAAAAGTTAATACATGAGATTGGTTCTATCACTAGCAAGCCAATATAACCCAATCTTTAGCAATGGAAAAAATTACACCAGCTTCCTTTAGAATTACCAAACTTTGTATTAGTCAATCAAATTAACAAGTTAATCAAGCAAAAGTAAGCATAAAAGAGAAGAATTCAAGGAAAAGTTTCCAGACAAAAAGCCCCCAATTATTTTTTTTTTGGAAAATCTTACTATACAAATCGACAAACCACTTGTAGCTTCCCTCCAACCCCCAAAAATAAAGCCCAGCCAATGCAGAACAGCCAAACCACAAGGTCAATTGTACACCGTTGTACCTTGCATTTGTGCACGATGCTATTTCCACGACTTCAAATCATGACATCAACTTTACCGGTTACACCAAGCTCCGGAAAACAAATCATATTGAGACAACAACACAAAAGTTAACCAACAAACAACAAATGCCATAAATTCCCATTATGTCATCTCAATTCTCTCACCAAATGCGGAAAAAAAAATTGACATGAAAAAGAGAAGGAGAAAATTACAGGATCGGAAATGGACGATTTTCCAGAAGCAATGCTCTTAAGGCGACGCATCACGTTCATCTCTTCCCTTTTTTCAATTTATCCAAATCCTAAATAGAAATTCTCTTTCAAACTTAAAATTTAAAAAAAAAAAATTGTTGTCCCTCCTCTTTTTTTTTTTTAAATCAGAAACAAAGAAAGTTTCTGAAATTTTCCTTCAATTATGGAAGGAAAAAAGAGAGAAGGCTAAGAATTAACAAGAAATTAATATTCAGAACAAGAAGCATAGAAAAATGAATTGAAGAAATAATAAATTTATCTGTTTGTTCTCCTTTCTGCGTTCAACAAAAAGGAGACAAGAGGGAAGAGAAATTGAAAACGAAACTGCTCTGACCATAATATAAAAGGGACAAACATAAATATTGTACTCCATCTATCAAATATACGTGTCATAATGAAAATTTTGAATATCAAAATTTAAAATTGGTTGAGGATGCAAATTTGTTTCAAAATTTTACTTAAAACTCCTCAATCAAATTTGTATTTATTAAACTTCTTAACTATCTAAAAATTATTTCTAATAGACTTTTTTTGTCAATCACCAAAAAAAATAAGGCCAAACTCATCGACAGCCCCTGAACTTGATAAGATTTTTCACTTTGGCACAAGTGGACGTTGTTCACTTTGACAATTCAAATAACATATGCGGATGTTATTTTGACACTTTTTGCTGAATCGACAAAAATATATCATATTACGTATATTACACACGCCGATGACTATAAAGTGATCAATAATATTATGACATTTGTCATTTTTCTTCAAATTAATTGTCAAATAACTATTTTTAATTAAAATAACAAAAATACCAATCAAATACACTTGACAATTTTTTAACTTAAATAATTATAAAAAAATTATAAAATTTAATTCCCCCACTCCACCACTCCCCATCTATCTTCTACAGCCAACCCACCCCCTTCACCACTTGCCCGCACCCCCACCCCTCAATTATCTTCTCCAACCTACCCACCCACCCCTCACCCCCTTCACCAATCCCCATCCGTCTTCTCCAACCCACCCAACCCCCTCACTACCTGATCGCTCCCAGCCTCGAAACCCAAACGTCTAATTATTTTTGTGAAGTTTAACCAAAGCAATTTTATCAGCATCCCTAATTCAATCTCTTCATGGGAAGTTGTTGGTCTAATTATTTTTGTGGAGTTTAACCAAAGCAATTTTATCAGCATCCCTAATTCAATCTCTTCATGGGAAGTTGTTGGAATTCAGCTGATGTTCATCCCCTTCAACTCCATTATTTCTCAACTCTCAAAGCTAAAGCTTCCCATCTCAACAACCAAGCAGCTTCACGCTATCATAATCAAGACTCACCTTTCACACGACCCATTTTATCCACCCCACCCACTTCCCCACCCCTCTATATGATATCATCTCCAATAAATAATAAAGTGTAATTAAAGTGAAGAATTTGTTGAAATCTTAACACAGTTAGTAGAAATCTATTATGTTTTTGTGTATGCTCATTAGCTTTGTAAATTGAATATCACAATCTCTAAAAAAAAAACTTAGATTCACAAAAAAGGTGAAATTTTTTTTCTTGATTTTCTCCTCTCGTTTTTTCTGTTGATTCGATCAATGAATGAAAAATCATTTCAAGAAGGGAACTCATTTTAAGAAACAAGAATGATTAAAATCAACATAAGCGAAAATCAACCATTCTAATTTCTTGATTTCTTATTTCTTAAAGAAGGAAAATTCTTGATTTTTGTTAAAATCAACTATTCTTATTTTTCAAATAGCGAATTAACCTTGTTTCTTGATTTTTTATTTTTTTTCTCTATTAATTCGATCAATGAAGGAGAAATTCGTGTATGAATGTGTCAGCGAAAGGAAAAAAAATGAATGGAAAGAGTAAGGAACAAAGAGAAGGTAGATGAAAAAATTATAAAAATACCCCTGAAATGCACTTAAAAGCGAGTGTAACACTCTCTTTGTTGAATCAGCAAAAAATGTCAAAATGACACACTTATAGCTACATGAGGTGCCAAAAGTGCACGACGTCGACTTGAGGTGCCAAAGTGAAAAATCATGTCAAGTTCAGAAAATTGTCGATGTATTTTGGCCAAAAAATAAAAAGTGAATGTAAAACATTCGCCATGACATGACAAAATTGCTTAATTAAAAAATAACAAATAACATTAAAAGGTCCAAAATTATTATTAAAAGATAATTATAATTTTCTCATAATTTTTTGAAAAAAAAGAAAGAAAAACAGCCACTAAACACCCAGCCAACCTCCAACCCCTACCTTGCCCTCTTCTCCTTTATCTTGTTTTCATTTTTACTATTGATTTCATTCTTCACTCTATCTTCTTCACCAAATTTTAATTAGTACCTCTAGGTTAAAAAAAAATGACCCCCACCCCCTCCTCTTTGTCCTCCTTCATTTGTTTCTCTGTTTTTAATTTATTTTCTTCTCAATTTTTCTTTTCAAACTTAAATCTCCTTTATTTTTTTATCTTTTTCTCCTCTTTTTGAATTTGTTTCGTTCTTTATAGGTTTGAGTTATAAAAATAAAAAACGGATAAGAGGTCTTGGAGATGGTAACGAAAAATCGTTATGCTCCATTAAAAAATGTTGAAAAGAGATGACAATGGTGAACTATTTTGAAATCGACGACAAAGAGAAATTGAGAGAACTTGATTCACTTTATCAAATCCTCTCATCATTTCAATAAGCTTAACGAATTTATATTTGATTTGTTGATGCTTGCTCAAAAATAATGGAAATTAATGAAAATTTGGATATCAAAAAATATTTTTTATTGCAGATTCAAAAATACTTTTTATTTATTAAAAATAAAATAAAAAAAATTAGTAAAGCATTAAAAAAAATTACAGTGGCTAAAAAATTGCTCTACCTCTAAAATCAAGAAATGGGACAAAGAAGATGACAACATGGGTTGGGAGTGAAGAAGATGACAGCATGGGTGGGGTTGCTCTTCTTTTGTTTTTTATTAATAAAGTATTATTTATTCAGTAAATTTTTCAGAAACATAAAAATAAAATATTATTTGGGATTCATTCACGCATGCACAGTGAATAAATATCATGTGACGTGTCATGTGGGTAAAAAAAAATCTGGACAGATCAAATTTCAGATGGGTTAGAAATCTGATATGTACAAGTATGAGTTGAGGGGTTTAAATGAAATTTAAAAACAAATTTATTATCCTATTAATGACTTAAACCTTTTAAATTATACATGCCTCTTTTTAGTTTACCAGTCACAACTAAAATTTTGATATTTAAATTTTTCAAAGTTATATATATGTTATTCGAAAGAGAAATAACTTTTTAATACTTTATAAATGGCTTTTTAGTTTTATTCATTTTTACACATAAAGAATTTGAAAAAATTATTTATTCACATTTTAAGAAGATTAGAGATCTCATTTTCTTATTTGGTTCGAGAGAGATAGAAATAAAGTCTATTTCAACATCTTGCTTATCGAACTATATGAAGTATATTATTATTGTTATAAATTTAAATTCTGATTGTAAATTTGAACATAATTTTAAAAAAATAAAATTGTATATTAAAGTTTATATAAAAATATTACTCCCCATACAACAATACTTGTTCATTATTTATTTGATATACATATTAAAAAATATTAAATAATAGAATAATTTTATTATATCATCGACTTAACATACATATTAAAATATAATAAATAATAAAATAATTTTATTATATCATCTTTTGAATATAATAAATTTTTAATGTCTTAGAAAAAATTAAATGATGAATATTATTTAATAATAAAAATAAAATAAATAAAAAAGACAAATTCTATATTAAATTTTAGATGATATAAATATCACTGGATGTCTATTTTTAGAATAGTAAATTTAACAGAAGGAATACTTTCAATAATTAATAATTTTAAGAAAAACATAAAAAAAAAAAAAAAAATATGTTCTCGAAAATTTCAAGTTTGCCACATTGAACAAAATATCTTCCTTTTGTTTTTTCTCTCTCTATGAAATTAAAATGTCAAATAAGCGGTCAAAATCATACACCATTTCTACATTGTTTTGGGCACTTCTAGTCAAACTTTGATGTCGTACCGCCTAAAGCACCACTGGATGAACAGACTCTGAAGAAAATGGGCTATAAGCCTAATACAATCCTAGAAGCTAGCTTACGAGGTACGTATTGCTAAGAATATACAGGGATAGACACTCAATTTCTTCAAACCAATGTGGGACACTTCACACCTCCAACAACACTAGACTGGACAGTTGATGCATGGACAACACTGGAGGTCTTGACACTGGAAAACCAAGATCATAAACGGAGACAACAGTTTATTCCCTACAAATGTCAAACTCTTGACATAATCACATGATTATAAAAGAAAAAAAAAACAGTCACAAATTGGGAAGTTTATAAAAACAGGAAAGCTCCCAATATGTTAAAAAAGAGTGACCTATATAAAATCCTATGAGGAAAACATTTGATGTAAAGTGAAAGATCATTTTCAGAAGACTATCATAAATCGACACTAACAAATGGTAAGACAACTGATGCAAATGGAATTAAGCCTTTTTTTTTTTTGTAATAAGTAAATGAGACAAACTAAAAAGTATAGGTTAAGAGAATATAATGTCCGGTAGCACTATAACCAAATTAAAAGAAACAATTTTCCAAATAAAAAGAAGCACAAAGGAATAGAAACTGCTTTGGCCCTTCACATTCTAATGCCACAGCACCATTCAACCAGCTAACCAAGCAAGTTATTTGTTCCTCTGGAAAACACTCAAGTAATCTGTATAAGAAAACCTAATTGCTTCATTTCTAAAATTCCAAAATCTACACGTCTCCAGCAATTTACAACAAGTACACTAACCAATTAATTACTACAGTTAGTGAACATTTGTTTACACATAGCATGCATATACGCAATCAAAGCCACCTCAAGGTTAAGAAATAGGGGGAGATTTGTCTTTTTAGACGTAGTGTCAGGATCAGTTTAGCTCAAACTGATCCACCTACAGCTCACAAACACGTCACATGTAAAAAGCACAGGATCAGTACAGCCCAAAAGCACACACAACAACAACAACCTGCAAAGTGTAGTCCCCAAAGTGGCGTCCCGGAGGGTAGGACATACACATACGCTACACAACCTTTATGAGTAGAGAAACAGTTTCTGATAGACCTTTCAATTTGCAAGTCCGTCAATATGTACGTTTCTAATTTTAAGCTAAAAAGGGAAGGAGAAAGAAAAGAGAAAGAAACAAGTAGCTTACTGTTGACCGTCATCGAAAGCAGGAGGAGGAACTTGTTCGCTATTGTAGTAAGCAACCAAAGTATAAAGCAGTAAACAACCATTTCCCTGTTTGCCCACACCATTTTTACTTCCAATTCGTTAATTATCAAGTTAAAGTTTAACAGTATATGAAACAATTGAGTTTTCACCTTCTTGATTTTTCACAAATTATCAAACTAGAATTGAGTGGAGAATCAGAACAAAGCAAATTGGGGAGAAAAGAGCCTTTGGAGAGTTCCCCTTTCTTTCCTTTCCTTTCTTTCGAATTTGTGCTCTCCCTTTTTTTATTTTTTATTTTTTCCTTTCTCAAAGGCTGCATATCGCTATAAATTAAGATTTTTAATTCATAATTTTTGCTATTTTAGCTTAAAGTGCTTAAAGCACTATTTAATCTGCAATCTATATCTATAATATCTATATTTATATCTATATCTATAATATATTAAAAATGTAAAGGATTTTAGAAATATTATTTGAACTTTCTGTGCTTCATTAAAAGTTTCTACTTTAGAAAAATCATCTTTTCACTATTTTTTTCTAATATTTAAGAGTTAAAAATTAATTAAATATAATTATGATAAAATTTTTCCTTATTAGAAGTCATCATCAAAATTTTAAAAAAAAATTCTAATTTAAAAGATGAAATTAATTAAATATATTTGTGGTAAAATTTTCCTTATTAGAAATCATCAAAATTAATGACAATTGATGCTTTTTTTCATTAATTTAAGAATTTTAAATTAACTAAATTTGATTTTAACAAGATTTGAAAAATCTAGAAATAAATATAAAACTATTATAATAAGAAAAATTTAAGAAGTACAAGATTTTTAAAAGTTTTAAGCACGTAATAAGAATGTAATTAATGATTTTGTAAAGATTTGAATTTAAAAATAAGGAAAGATTTTATATATTAAAAAAATAAAATAATTGTAACACACATATGGTTCAAATTGATATGTCTGGCAACAAGGGAAAAGGGTACTATATGACAAACGCAAAAGTAATGATATGCGCAACCACACAGAACTTCTGGTGGTAAAACATATATCTGTATATGCTTATCTTTACATTATTATATTAAAGTGTAAATGATTTTTAAAAAGTGATTTGAACTTTTACACTTTATTTAAAATTTTCGCAATAGACAAAATTATTTGATTTTAAATAATTAAACGTTACACGTGCAAGGCACGTGCGGTTAAAAAGTGATTTGAAATTTTCAACCTTCAGTTATTATTTAATATTTGTATAATATTGACTCCTATTATTTTAAAACTAAGAATTCTAAAATATATGATAAGAGATAATTTTGTTTTGTAATTTGTTTAGAACCTTACCAAAAAAAAGTAATTTGTTTAGAAATTGTTTGTTGAATTCACCATACATATATATATATATATATATAAAAGCAAAACTTAGGCCTAGACAAAATACCACGTGTCAAGTTATTAAATTAGCCACGTGGCAACTTTTAAGATAATATTTAATGATGTTGTGATAAAAAATTTAAATTAAAAAATATTAAAAAGTTCGAAACTTTCAAAAGATGTAGTAAATTTAAAAATAAAGAAACGTGGGTCATTTAAAATAATTTTTCAACCCAATAAAACAGATGTAGTAAATTTAAAAAGAAAAAAAAAACTTAGGCCTAGACAAGACTTTTATTAAAAATATAATAATAATAATAATAATAATAATAATAATAATAATAATATCTATATATATAAAAGCAAAACTTAGGCCTAGAAAAAATGCCACATGTCAAGTTATTAAATTAGCTACGTGGTAATTTTTAAGACAATATTTAATAATGTTGTGATAAAAAATTTAAATTAAAAAATATTAGAAAGTTTGTAACTTTCAAAAGGTGCCGTAAATTTAAAAATAAAGAAACGTGGGTTATTTAAAACAACTTTTTAACCCAATAAAACAGATGCAGTAAATTTTTTTAAAAAAAAAATTTGGCCTAGACAAGACTTTTATTGAAAATATAATAATAATAATATCTTTTTATAAAAACCGTAGCAGCACTTTTAATTTTTTTGAAGAACGTGATAGTAGTTGTAGTAATTATAATTGTAGTGGTGGAAATAATAATACAACAACAACAACAACAACAAACCCAGTGTATTCCCACCTGGTGGGGTCTGGGGGGGGTAAGATGTACGCAGTCCATACCTCTACCTCTAAAGAAGTAGAAAGGCTGTTTCCGATAAACCCCCGGCTGAAGACACAAAACACCAGATACCACACAAATACAAATACAAAGTGAAGCACCGAACAAGGTTACAAGAGTACATGAGTACATAACATAACATCCATAACATAGATACAGCAGCCATACGTAGAAGAAAAGGAAACAGAAGGAAAACAGAGGAAAGCACCCATATTCGTACCCCCAGCAAGTAAATCCCTACACTAGTGACCCGAACTGGCCCTAGACCTCTGCCCTAATTCGCGTTCTCCAGACCTTCCTATCTAGGGTCATGTCCTCGGTGAGCTGTAACTGCTCCATGTCCCGCCTAATTACCTCACCCCAGTACTTCTTCGGCCTACCCCTACCCCGCCTAAAACCATCCAACGCTAGCCTCTCACACCTACGAACTGGGGCATCCATGCCCCTCCTCTTCACGTGTCCGAACCAGCTCAATCGGACTTCCCGCATCTTGCACTCCACTGGAGTCACACCAACCTTCTCCCTGATAATCTCATTCCGAACTCTATCCCCCCTAGTCAGCCCGCACATCCAGCGCAACATCCGCATCTCTGCCACCTTCATTTTTTGGATGTGGGAATTCTTAACTGGCCAACATTCCGCTCCATACAACATGGCCGGACGGACTACCACCCTGTAGAATTTGCCTTTAAGCTTGGGCGGCACCTTCTTATCACATAACACCCCCGACGCGAGCTTCCACTTCATCCAACCCGCCCCAATACGGTGCGAGACATCCTCATCAATCTCCCCGTTCCCCTGGATCACGGACCCGAGATACTTGAAACTATCCCTCTTACATACCACCTGTGAATCCAGCTTCACTACCACCTCATCCTCCAGCCTTACGTCATTAAACTTGCATTCCAAATACTCAGTCTTGCTTCTGCTCAACCTGAACCCTTTAGACTCAAGGGTTTGTCTCCACACCTCTAATTTATCATTCACACCCCCTCGAGTCTCGTCAATCAGAACTATATCGTCCGCAAAAAGCATACACCACGGCACCTCCCCTTGAATACGCCGCGTCAACACATCCATCACCAAAGCAAACAAAAAGGGACTAAGAGTAGATCCCTGATGCAATCCTGTCAAGACAGAGAAATGCTCTGAGTCTCCTCCCGCCGTCCTCACCTGAGTTTTCGCTCCCTCATACATGTCCTTAATTGCTCTGATATATTCCTGCGGGACTCCACTCACCTCCAAGCACCTCCAAAGCACCTCTCTGGGGACTTTGTCGTATGCCTTCTCCAGGTCGATAAACACCATGTGCAGGTCCTTCTTTCTTTCCCTATACTGTTCCACCAGCCTCCGTACCAGGTGAATTGCCTCCGTCGTCGAACGGCCAGGCATAAACCCAAACTGGTTTTCCGAAATAGACAATATCCGTCTCAGCCTCACCTCGACCACTCTCTCCCAAATCTTCATAGAGTGACTCAATAACTTAATCCCCCTATAGTTATTGCAACTCTGGATGTCCCCCTTATTCTTATAGAGAGGGATCATGGTACTCCACCTCCAAGCCTCGGGCATCTTTGCCGTCTTGAAGATTTCGTTGAACAATCCAGTCAACCACCTTACACCAGCCTCTCCAACGAACTTCCAAAACTTCACCGGTATCTCATCCGGCCCCGTCGCCCTACCCCTTCGCATTCTGCGAACAGCCTCTCTAACCTCTTCTACCCTAAAACGTCTACAATAACTAAAATCCCGACACTCTTCTGAGTGCTCCAGTTCCCCTAGCTCAATAGCTCTATCCCCCTTCGTCATTCAAGAGCCTATGAAAGTACGACTGCCATCTATCCTTAATGTGGCCGTCCTCCACCAATACTCTACCGTCCTCCCCCTTAATGCACCTCACCTGGTCGAGGTCACGCCCCTTCCTCTCCCTAGCCTTAGCGAGTCTAAACAACTTTTTCTCCCCTCCTTTCCCCTGTAACCCTGCATACAAGCTCTCAAAGGCGGCCGTCTTAGCTGCCGTGACAGCTGACTTAGCCTCCTTCCTAGCTAGCTTGTACTCCTTCTTGTTTACCCCGCTTCTCTTCTTCGTCCTTACTCTCAACCAACTTAGCATACGCCCCTTTCTTGGTCCCCACTTTCTTCTCCACCTCTTCATTCCACCACCAATCCCCCCGATGGTGCCCGGCACGACCCCTAGAAACACCCAACACCTCAGATGCATACTCCCTGATGCACCTCGCCGCCCTATCCCACATACTATCCACGTCCCCCCTACACTCCCACACCCCCATTCCCGCCAACTTCTCCCCTATCTCCCACGCCTTCACTGGCGTCAAGCCGCCCCACTTAATTCTAGGTCTACCCTCCGTACGTCTCCTCCTTCTATTCTTCTTTATACCCAAATCCATAACCAAGAGCCTATGCTGGGTCGAAAGGTTCTCACTCGAGATAACCTTACAGTCCTTACACAACACCCTATCCCCTTTCCGAAGCAACAGAAAGTCAATCTGGGTCCTGGCTAACGCGCTTCGAAAGGTGATCAAGTGATCGTCCTTCTTCGAAAAGCCCGAGTTCACCACCGCCAGCCCAAAGGACCTCGCAAACTCCAATAGAGTAGTCCCCTCTTCATTTCTGTCTCCAAAATCAAAACCACCATGTACATCACCAAAGCCACCCGGTAACGCCCCGATGTGCCCGTTGAAATCTCCTGCTACAACAATCTTCTCCGCGCTAGGCACGCCTCTCACCACCTCCTCCAAAGCCTCCCAAAACCGTATTTTCTCCTCCCCCTCCGAGCCCACGTGGGGCGCATATGCACTACACACGTTCAGGGTAAACCCCCGGATGACCAACTTAATAGTCATCAACCTATCGTTGATCCTCTTCACCTCTACGACCTGACCTCTAAGCTCTTCATCTACTAAGATGCCAACTCCATTCCTGCGCTTCTCGCTCCCAGAGTACCACAGCTTGTAACCATCTACATCCCTAGCCTTAGACCCTACCCACTTGGTCTCTTGGACACACGCAATATTGATCCTCTTCTTCCTAAGGATCTTCACAAGTTCTATGGACTTACCCTGAAGGGTCCCTATATTCCAAGACCCAACCCTCAGCCTACCAACACTATCCACACGCCCTCCTGAACCACCCCCGCGGCCAAACCTTGGCCTCCCACCCACTCCTGCCCTTTCCACATCCCCCGCCCCCACACCAACCCCACACCCCAACCCCCTCGAACATGACCCTATCCTACCATTACTGCCCACAGCCACTACTACGAGGAAATATAAGAAAATATAAAAATATATAAGAACATATAAACATATAAACGGTGGTAGAAACGGAGCAGCAGCAAGAGATACAAAGTTCACCCAAATTCCACGCAAATCAAGGTACAGGGAATAATACTAGCATAATATAAAGCATGAAATATAAAGAATGAAATGCAATATAAAGAATGAAATAGAATGCAATAACAAAGGTTAGAAGTCACCGGGCGTCGGCTGCTGATCTGCGGGGCCGGAGCTGGCGGGTGGGGGATTCGTCGGATCTGGAACCGATGGAAAGGGGGGGCTGGGTCCGGCTGGTGGGTGCGCCGGAGCTGTAGAGCGAGGGGGGGTCTGTCGGCGGTCGGTGGTGGCGCCGAAGATCGGCGACGGCGACGGGGTCTGCCGACGGTCTGCCATAGATCTGCGATGGCTCCGACGTTTGGCGATGGTGACGGCGACGGCGACGGGGTGGTCTGCCGGAGGTCTGCGGCGCCAAAGGTCGTCGACGGCGACGGAGGTCGGCGCCGGACTGGGGACGGCGACGGCGCCGGGACTGGGGGGAGGGAGGGAGTAGGGAGGGGAGAGAGGGGGGGGGAGAGGGGAGTGAGCCGTTGGAGAACTGTGGGAGAGGAGGAGAGAGAGAGAGAGGAGAGAGGAGCAGTGGTGGGAATAATAATAATAATAATAATAATAATAATAATAATAATAAATATTTTAAATTGAATTATATTAAATAAATAATAGTAGTAATAATAATAATAAAAGTAATAATAAATAAATAAATTGTAGTTTTACCTGTAGTAATACGTTGTTCTGGTAAGTAGTAGTTTTAATAATAATAAGATAACAATAACAATTTTATAGATTACAGGACAAGTATGAATTTTATTTGAAAAAATTTAAGGATAAGGATAGAATAATATATTCATCTTCTTATAAGAAATGATATGATATGATATTTGAATTTGAATATAAATAGAATTTGTATTGGAATTGAATTCTAATTTTTTAACTTCTTCTATATTCATAACAACAGCAATAACAATAATAATAATAATCTCTCTATATATATAAAAGCAAAACTTATGCCTAGACAAAATACCACATGTCAAGTTATTAAATTAGCCATGTGGCAATTTTTAAGACAATATTTAATAATGTTATGATAAAAAATTTAAATTAAAAAATATTAGAAAGTTTGCAACTTTCAAAAGATGCAGTAAATTTAAAAATTAAAAAATGTGGGTCATTTAAAACAACTTTTTAACCCAATAAAAAAGAAGCAGTAAATTTTTTTTTTTAAAAAAAAAAACTTAGGCCTAGACAAGACTTTTATTAAAAATATAATAATAATAATAATAATATCTTTTTATAAAAACCGTAGCAGCACTTTTAATTTTTTTGAAGAACGTGATAGTAGTTGTAGTAATTATAATTGTAGTGGTGGGAATAATAATAATAATAATAATAATAATAATAATAATAATAATAATAATAATAATAATAAATATTATAAATTGAATTATATTAAATAAATAATAGTAGTAATAATAATGATAAAAGTAATAATAAATAAATAAATTGTAGTTTTAGCAGTAGTAATACATTGTTCTAGTAAGTAGTAGTTTTAATAATAATAAGATAACAATAACAATTTTATCGAATACAGGATAAGTATGAAATTTATTTGAAAAAATCTAAGGATAAGGATAGAATATTATATTGATCTTCTTATAAGAAATGATATGATATGATATTTGAATTTGAATATAAATAGAATTTATATTGGAATTGAATTCTAATTTCTTAACTTCTTCTATATTCATAACAACAACAGCAACAACAACAACAATAATAATAATAATAATAATAATAATAATAATATGTTATTTACTCTGATGAAATATGTCACATTGAGTTTGATTTCAAATCATTTTTTCAATTCAAATATAAATTATAAGATAAATATGAATTGTATTAAATGTTATCTTTATGTTCTAAATAGACTTCTACTCTTTCATAAATTTATTTCTATTAAAATTTAAATGTTATATAATATATTTAAATATAATTTATTTAAATGTTAAATTAAAGATGAAGCTATAGTAATTTAATAATAATAATAATAATATAATTTCCTAATGATGGAGAAAAAAGAAATAAGTTAATGATAAAGAAGTTTATCTAATTCAAAATCTTTCACCGATCTGGATAATGGATAAATATAAAATTAAAGGAAGACTTTTTTACAAAATTTAAATGTTATCACATAGCTCTATATTAATAGACTTATGAATATTTGTTAAAAGAATTCCTAATTCTTTGTTAATGTGGTAAACGATTTTTTAAAAATTGGAAGTTTATTGGCAACCGTTTTTACTAATTGTGCGGAAGTGTTTTTTATTTTTATTTTTAAAAATTGTTTTGTGATGGGAAGGTAATTATTTTCTTTTTTACATTCAACATATTAGCTATAAGGAAGAGAAATAATTTAATCTTTTTATTTTGTTAGTATTTATTATAAAAAAAAATATGAATTAATCTCATTGATTTCAATTTTTTCTCTTAATTCAAGGATATATTTAAGATAAGCATGTCAAATTTTAAAAAGATAAGGATAAGAATATTTGAATTCAAATATTTCTCTTAATTCAAATTAAGATAATAAGGATAAGGATATTTGAAGTTGTATTTTTAAATGAAAATTGAATTGGAATAGAATTCTTCCTTCATAATCTCTCTTATATATATTCACTCATATTCTGTTATGTGATGTTAAGTTTTCTTGTTTCTATATTGATTACTGATTATTAGGTTTATTTATGAATTTACTTATTACATTCTTTATTTAAAAAAAAAAAAACTTTATTTGATTTGACCTTTTATTTTTATATGCAGATGATGATGATGTTTAACAACTATTTTTATTATATTCGGGTCTGAATTCAAGTAAGTGATATTTTTCATTATAATTTTGTAAAATTAATTAAATACATTCTTAAAATTATTATTACACAATGTTAGACTAAGTAATTATTATTACATAATGTTAGATTTGATTGAGGAATATAATGAATAATTATTATTCATAACTTTAAAATTTTATGCTTATGAACAATTTTTGCAGTTCATGGCAAAGCAAATTGCAGGTTTTGAAATGGTTGGAGAAAATTTAAAATAAATAAATATTATTTTTATACAATTTGTAATATTTTAACTCAATTATTTTGATGATGAAAATAAAATATTTTATAGTAAAAATATGAATGAAAGGTAACAAAAAGAAAAAAATATACAAGTAAAAAGAAGATATGTTTTGATATTTTTTTATAAAATTAACTAAACGGAGAGAACTAGCCTAGCATAAATAAGAAAATAAAATAAAATAGTAAATGAAAAAATATTAAAGAAACATATATTATGATTTAAATAATAAAGAGAAATATTGTATTCGTAAACATATAAAATAATAAAAATGTTCATGCTTTAAATTTATGCACATAAATTATTTTTAGAAAATTAAATTTTGTTCTTTCTTTTTCTCTTTTAACTTGGTTATTAAAGAATAGAAAAAGTAGACATTATCTATATTAGTTTATTACAATTTGAAGATAAAAATAATCGTGTGAATTTGCAGTTTTAAAATATTTAGATATTTTACTATTTTAAATTTTAATGGCATGTATAACATTTTTTATCTTATTTTTCATCTTCTTCTTATTGCAAGAGAGTGGCTGATTTATTAAAATTCAAATCATCATTTTTGTGGTAGCTCAATAATAAAAGTAATTACTATACTAATTTTAATTCGAATTGATGACTAAAATTCTCTTTTTTATTTAAATAAAATTTTACAAAATTTGATTATTTAGATACTTACTTTAATAATGCAATCTTAAGTAGAAGGATAACTTTATGAAGCATTCTACTATAAAATAAAATATTTTTTTATGAAGATTATAAAATAAAATTTGCAGGTATTTAGGTTTCAGTTGATTTATTCTTTCCTTGATTTTACTTAAAAATCTACAACTCTATTTGTTTATTTTTTTAATTGATTATGTTTAGTATAAAAATAAAAATAAAAAATTTTAAAAACTAAATGAAATGATTTTTAGTAACTGGGATTGAGTCATAATCATTGAATGTTAAATTACAATCTAAAAAAGTACATTTAATAATGTAACTTGGAGTTAATTAAACATAATGCACATATGTTATATATTAAAATTCTTTTTCTTAGAATAAAACTCATGATTTTACATTCTACTTTAAAATTCATATTCAAAAAAAATTACATGCATTATGGAATTCATTTTTGTTATAAGGATATGTTAGTAATTTTTTTGAATTTAATTTAAAAAACAGAAATTTTTTAAAATTAAATATATGAGATAAATTTATATTTTGATAGATGTGAAAATGTTTGACTTAAATTTTAAATTATAACCACTTCTAATAAAATATATTATTTTGAAATCTTATTCTAATCTATATTTCGTATATTTTGTCATGCATAACAAAATTTATCTATTTTTATTTTATATTTTGAGATTAGAGAGAAGGAAACTAAATTACTTATGTGTGTAACACAAAATATAATCTAATTCAAGGTCAAATTAGAAAAAGTAAGGTAATCAAATAACAATAAAAAAATATACATGGAGGATTTGGAGGGGGGGGGGGTGAAGGGGAGGAAATTTAAATGATTTTTTGAGAATATAATGAAGAAATCATCATACAAATATTACTATTTATAAAATTTTGCACGAAAGATATGGAGGGACAACAAAATAAAAATTCAAATTGTTTTTGACAATCTGAAATTGTAGACGTATGATTAAAAAATCTGAAACATAAAAATATTTTTACAATTATATGATTATTTTTACTAATATATATATTTGATTTGAGGGGGGAAGGGGGGGTAAGGCTATTAACAATCCATCATCTTTTAATTGTGAATGATATTATAAAGAAAAATCTGAAACACAATTTTTGCTTACAATTAGATGATTGTTTTTCCGTATAAATTTGATTAGCTATGGGGGAATTGGGTAGGGGTGGATGGGTGGGAGGAGATTGGGTGGGGTGAAAGTGTGAGGGGGAAGGGGTAGAAAAACGTTTATATTCAAAAAATGATTTGGGGATGGGGGAAGGTGGGTAAAAAAAAAATTTATTTTATTTTCTCATTTTGTTTTTATTGAGAAATAAAATGATAAATGATTTTATTAAGGTATATAATTTAACAAGTTCAAATGATACATTTCAATATGAAGCAATCAGAAATATTACTTGAATATTATCCGCGCATCTCGCGGGTATGTATACTAGTTCAATATACATACACACACGCGTCCAGACAATGGGTATCACTGTAGGAGCAACTAAAATTCTTGCCCATTGTTCTTTCAATTTTTATTGGGACAACAATTATTGATTCTTTATAGGTGAAGTATTTTTTTTGTAATTAATCCAAAATTGTTATTGTCATTGTAAAAATGTTTTCTTTAATTTGTTATATCTATTTTTATAGTTGTTCGGTATAATATATAGGATTTTTAGTGGTGAAAATAATCATATTTCCTAGCCCCCCCCCCCCCCCCCCCCCACTTAGTTTTAGGTTATTATAGAGTTTGAAATAAATATTAATATTGTGATACAGATTTTGTTGTTACTATCTATAAATTTTTTTTGTTTAATACAAGTGGTATATGAATGTTCGGTCAAATTTTATAAAATTTTAGTGTAAAAGTTAGATTTAATTATATTGTTCAGATATCTTGATTATTGTATTATTTTGTTGGTATATGTTATTTTTTCTGCTCAATATAGGCAGTAGATGAATGTTCGATCAGACCGTGTAAGAAATTTTTGTGTAAAGATTAAGTTTAATATTATTATTATAATATCGCGATTATCATATTGTTTGTTGTAGTTTGTTTTGTTGCTTAGTAGATGAATGTTTGATCGGGTTTTATGAATTTTTTTATAAAGGTTAGATTTAATTATATTGTTCTGATATCTCGATTATCGTATTATTTTATTGTAATATATGTGGATTTCAATCATTTATGTTAGGATTTAGTATAGTTATTTTATTTTCTTCAAGTCTCTTTGCATTTTGGGAAAAAAATCAAGAAGGAATTGAGTTTCAGTAGCTTATGAAGTAATTGTTTTGGTGTCCAATTTTAAGAAGTATTTATGATTGTCTATCATATTTTACTTTATAGTTTGACTTCGTGGGATCAATCAAAGTAAAACGTTATACGAAAGTGTATATATGAAATTACGTGACATGTTTGTCTTTACAATTAGATACCATTTCAATAACATTTGTTTAAGGTGAAAATACTATAATTAAACTACTAATAAATTATTTCATCTGTTGCATGTGGAAGACCATTAGTTATTGAAATGTGAATGTGAATTGAAGAACCACATTGATCATTTAATTTGGATCATATCTAAATTATGGATAAGAAAACATATTGAACTCTGAACTTGCGTGTGGTGTATCTTTTGATTTTTCAATTCTAAGGTGAAATAGAAGATGAGTAATAAATATCATAATAGTGATACTAAATTATTTGTGTTTATGGCACTTGATTTGTAAAATTTTCATATTTCATAATATTGTAAGAATTTTAAAAGCTTCCATTATTACTATCGACCTCGATTGTTCTATTTTTTGAAATCTACGTAACTACCGAATCAACTTTGAAAGTCGTTTGTTTAATCTTCAATTGATATTGAAACTGTTAGAGTACTCTTTTCTCAATCTAAATACATCTCCTTAGGAATATAATTATGACTTACCCATTGTAATCTTATTTCGCTTTATAATTCTTACTTATTGCAGCCTATTATGTTAATTTAATATCTTTAAGTTAGTGTTAATATAAATTATTATTTCGCTTAATGTTTTTCTGTGATTAGTCATGTATTGTGAAAAAATATTTGATCTTTATCTTCTCCTCTCCGTCATATTTTGTTTTACTTTATGAGGTTAAGTTAGAATTGTCTGTTTGCCAACAAAATAATTTGTTGATTTTTCATTTAGATTTCACAACTGAGAAACAAAGGACCTAGCTATAATAATAATATGATAAGAAAGTTCTTAATTCTTCAATGTATTTTTCACCATAGAATTTCGTTAATTTTCAAGAAAGATTAAAGTATTTTTATTTTCATTCCTATTGAATTCTCGATCTTTTAATATGTTGTTTTACTTATATGAATTGTTTAATTTTAGAATGGGATACCCATATGTTACATTGTTGCAGCTGCACAATGAATAAATATTAATGAATTTCCTAGATACAAACTAAAAACGGTAAAAATATCAAAATCTTTAAAATAATAGATCATGAGTACTTTTGTCCTTTTTCCTAATTTCATAAATCAAATTCTTATTAACGATTTATCTTGGTAATAGATAAAAAAAAATAATTAAAATTTCGTATATTTTTCAGTGATATGTTATATTTTTTTAAAAAAAGTTAATTATCATGTGGGATACACGCGCAACGCACGTGCCCGTAGACTAGTTTTATTTGAACACTATAAACGTACTTAAAAGTATCTAAAATAAGTCGAAGACATGCTTTTAAATCGAAAAAATGAAAATAATTGCACCAACCAACTTATAATAACATACGCAGTGTAATCCTACAAATGAAATTTGAAGAGGCTAATGTTTATGTTGACCTTATCCCTATAAGGTAGGCAGATTGTTTTCAAAAGATCATCAGCTCAATTGAAAATAGTAAAAAATAGTTTATGAGGAAAAACAACGAGAGCATTGAAGAAAAATGCTAAAGAAAGAATGACAACATATAGAAAAATAGAACAATCACTATCACAAAATAATACGACAGTTTAAGTGTTAGAAATAGTAAATAGTCAATCCCAATTTATGTGAGTTAGTTTGACTTGACACCTAGTTTAAGAAAGAAAGAAAGAATTTTGAAATCTGTGGTCTAAAATAAGGTAGATGTTTGTGTAACCATAAGGCGAAATAGTCTAATAGATCTCTGTATTTGTATGTGTTTGTATTTTGAACTCTTCTACTCATTCATTTGTCAACTAAACCCTTAAACTCATCAAACACAATATTCTAAATTTCTCTGACCATTGACCTAGCTTATGTGGCATTTAGTTTAGGAGAAATGGTCTACTGGTACCTTGTACTTATCTGAGTTTGTAAAGTGGATATCTCTACTTAGTCTTTTATCATTTAAATCCCTTAACCCATCAAAATACATGATTTTAAACCCCTCCTACCATGTGTGTATCTCACTCTACAAAAATTACATGTCGTATCCACATCACATAAATTAATGTCATGTCATAAATATCTTCATTAATTAATTTTTAAAATTATTAATCTATAATATTAAATAATAAATTAAAATTTTATCTTTCAAAATAAAATTCATCTCCCCCATTATTTAAAATTTAAAAATAACAAATCAATAATACTTGTTCCATCTTCCACCGATACCATCCATGCCCACAACCACCATCACCACTCTCTTTAACAAACCAAAAAATCGTTATCTAAATCTAAATATCAAAAAATCAAAAACTTCAACAACGAAGAGATGAGATTTTGACTTGAAATTTCGCTATAGATCTTATAATAAAAAACTTCAACAATAAAAAATTACGATCTATATTATATCATATAATCAAACGTATGTAAAATAGAAGGGAATGAGAAGAGCTTCAATAGTACGTTGTTTTGGTTAATACTGCCCAAATCAAAGTAGTGTTTTTGAGAGAAGAGATGAGAATAACAAATTTAGGACATTGAATTGTGATTTTTGGCTTGAGAGCTTTAGACATTTCACATTGAAAGAGAGAGAGAGAGTTGAATGGGGTGGGTTGGTGAAGTGTTAGTATGGATGGGGTGAAGAAGATGAACGGAGGTGCGGTGAAGAAGAGGGAAGGGAATAGTTTGCTGATTTAGGGTTGCTGCGGTGGCGTAAGGGTGGGGGACGGGAATGAGGGAGGGGGATATTTTTTTACATTTTTGTCTCTTTTTAAAAAAATTATTTATTTAAATATTTTAAAATAAAAAATATTGATTCACTCGCTTAAAAATGCATGCTTACACGTGTTTTTTCCAGCTCAACAATTTATTACCACATATACTTGATCAATGGTCAAAAGGATTTAAAATATTGTGTTTTGATGAGTTAAAGGGTAAAGATGATAAAAAGATAAGTAGAAGTGTACACATTACAAACTCGAACAAGTACAAGGGTGAAACACCCAGGTGTTGGTCCATGAAAAATTCTGAGTTCTAAGCTTACTACCCTGGCTATGACTCTACTTGCGAGTCGTAGGGAGTCATTACGGGTCATAGGACTAGGTCGTAACGTGCCCATTGAGATTTGTCTAAGTCACTATTTTGACTACGATTACCATGTTATGAGTTGTAAGAAATCTAAACGACTCGTATAGTCCTTTCCGTAAGGAAATCAGTGTGATGCTCAAAGTGTTCTATCCAGAGTACGACTAGGATGTAACGAATCGTATGAACTCGTTACGAGTCGTAAGTTCTTTTCCATAAATAGATTAGTGTTGATGGTCCGAAACACTGTCCAGACTATGACTGGGGGAAATGAGTCGTAGTGTGATCCTACGAGTCGTAAGGTCACCCGTAATGACTGGCGGATTATTTTTTAGCTTTTCAATGAGGGTATTTTAGATATTTTTCTTTTATTTTAATAATAACTCACGACCTATAAACATACTTGGGACTCTATTTCCATCCATAATGCACATCAAATACACTCCCCCCTCTCTCAAATCCTCTCAAGCATCAATACTTAGGCTTTTCAAAAAGTGAGTCAAGTAAAGATTCAAGAGTTGAATTCTCTCCATAATCTTGAATATCTTAGACATGTGACTCTACCCTTAAATTTATTTTATTTAATGCATGAATTTATATGGTTAATTATGTGGATTTGAAATAAGAGTTTTAATATGATTGAGAGATTTGACATGAATGGTTCTTAAATTGATTTCCCGTGGTTTATTATTCATTATTCATGCTTTGTTAACAATTTTAAACTTGTGGGGTGCATGAGATTGGTGAATAATCAAAGGGGTTATATTTTCCCCAATTGTGATGAATTTTTCTTTGACATATGATTTTGAAAATTGAGTTTCCTCGCCCTAAATATGAAGTTGATAATGATACATAACTTTGTCACATATTTTGACTTTCTCACTTGAACTAATGCATTGGCATAAAAGGTTAATGAATCATGATATGATTTTATTGAACTTCAGGTATGTGGATCCCCCGTGTGAATATTAATTGAATCTAAGGGATCATGAATTTTTCCTTGTGTGATGGTAATGGATTGTGGTATGATAATGAACTTGCAAGTAGGGTTGGTATGATGATACCAACAAGATGCCTAAATGCATAATCAGTTTAATAAATTGGACATGTGTGTTAAATATTTTAATTGAGCTTAAAAAGTGAGTTGTATAGCCGTACCGTGAAAGTTGATGTCCCGAGAAAACAACACCAAATATTGCACTAGCCGACGCGAGGGTCTAAATGATCAGGAGGTTCGAGTCTCCCTTATTATTATTATATGATTAAGAGGTTCAAGTTCTCTATGTTATATAAATTGGTGCTTAAGTCACCTTAATTTATGTCGAAAGGTTCGAGTCCCCATCAGGCATATGACATATGATTATTCTTTGATTTGTGCGGCTACACACACTAGGGCCCTTTCATCTAGGGAAGACTTGTGCCCTTATAACCTGTGGGTGCCTTGATTATGAAGGTTATGCTACACAATCTAAGTTAAGATTTTAAAAGGTCATGCTAAGCCTTATTCCCTACCCCGACATGTGATAGTGTATATTATATATATATATATATATATATATATATATATATATATATATATATATATATATATATATATATGTATTTGCATTTGATGATGTGCATTGAATTTGACTGATTTGAATTATTACTCATGGAATTATCTTATTCCTTATCTATGAGTTACATGCTAGAGCTCCAACCACTAACCGTCTCCGGATGTTGTATGTCCACACGATGCAGGCACCAAAAATTCTTCTACCTTTTCTACACAGTGATCAGGTGTTGGTGGATAGTTCGTGAGTTAACTTGAAGTGGTGATCTTTCATCCTTCGAAAGACTTCATTTCATGTTTTGATTTTTTATGTCTTAGACTTTATTTCAGACTTCTTTTTGGCTATGGTCAGGAATATATCTTGATACTTTATTAGTATTCGATTTTGTTAAAGGCTTTGTGGGTACGGTAGATTTGGGTATAGTGTTGGTAGTTGGTATTGGTTATAGGTATCGGTTGGTGGTTATTGATATAACTTAGAATCTTTGAACTTATGATACTTTTTCTTGTTATATATTGGGACTTCAGTCCATGTTAGAGTGTGTTGTGTTCAGTTGACTAAGAAATGAGGGTGGTCTCCGATCCTCAACGAATTTGAGATGCCCGTCAAGGCCAGACCCTGATTCGAATCATGACAAAGGATCCATTTGATTATTTTGCCTTTATTTTATTGACTCAATTAAAATGCGTGATTTTATATTTAAAATGTATGTGAATGCAAATATGCTTAAAAAATAATATATTCAAAAGAAAAAGATTTAAATAATTAAGAAAGAGAAAAAAACAAAGTTCCCACCCCCCCTCCATCTTCATTCTTCTCCACTATTTTTTTCCATCGAACCTCAATCAGATTGGGTGGTTTGGTGAGTTTTGAAGGCGTCAATGGGGGTTTCAGATGTTGTCTTTGATGGTGATCATTTCTGGCGTTGGTTTTGCTCCGATTCAAAGGCTATGGGTGTTCCATGATGGTGGTGTAGTGGTTTGGATTAAGGTAGATGAAGATGGATTGAGAGGAGAGCAGATGGATTTTTTCATGAGTCGTGCTCTATTTTTTTATGTGTGTTTTTGGTATTGTTAATGGATGGAGTATTGATTATTCTAATTGTTATGTCGAAGGGAGTTTGGTGATGGTGGAACATTGTGGGTTGGTTGTGGGTTGTGGGTTGTGGGAGGTGGAGATGGTGGTTGTGGAGATGGAGTTTGTTTTTCAAGATTTTCTTTGTTCATTCCTAATTTGAAAGGTCATTTCTAAATTGGCTTAATGGGGTTTTCAATAATTCATCATTGAATTTCAAGAATAGTCATTTGTTTCAATTCTTGAATTTTTTGTGTTCATTTGTTTCAATTCTTGAATTCTTCGTGTTCTGTTTTTCACTCTGTTCTACAATGAAGCAACAACCTTGTTATCCATGGCTTATCCCAAAATATTCTCAACAAAACACATTACTAAGCCTTGCAAATTCACTATGCCACATTACCCTTTCTCTCATAGCTCTTCAAACTTGGTTGTGCCTTATCAAATCGTCGAAAACTCAAAGTTTTTGCTTTATCCACCTATGATTGAGAAATCCCATTTCACAATTGAGCAGACGTCAGTTTTGTGAAAAAATATGTCACATGAAAAGTTGACTCTAAAGGAAATAGTTCTTTAGATGTTTGTGATGAATTACAATAAGATTTTAATGCTGAATCTATATGGGATGAGGTAAATGAACAACCAATGTGGAAATGAAGTTGGAGATATATTGGGTTCGAAATCGAGAGGGCGTTATGCGGAAGTTTAAAATTTGCAAAATATGAGACGATAATTCAGATGACAAAGAAAAACATACTAAAAAGTATAAAATTATTCACATAATTTGGTCAAATGACCTACATATTAAAAATAAAATTAAAAACTTAAACCTATTGAGAGAAATCTCCCCCTAAACAAAGACTCTTTAAAGACTACATTGTGGATACTATTGTGTTATGACATGAGAAGAGGGGTCTTTTATTTATGGAGGTCCAAAACCTTTCCTCCAAGAAGAGGTTTATCAAATATGGAAAAGTTTTATATTTTCCTTTCAGCAAAAATAAAAGTAATTATGGTATTACTTTTATTTTCCTTTTAAGAAAAGTAAAACTTAAATTTGGTAAGAAAATCAGGGCAAAAACCCTAACAAATCTCCCCTTTTGGCCTTGATTTTCCTCACTTATCTGCCTTCTTCATATCATATGCATAATTTTAGTTCTTCACATAATCTTATTACAACTTCTTGCCATGGTTAAAAATAAAGTTGAAAATATTATGGGTTAAAAATGGTTTAAAAAATATCTTATTTTTATCTTTAAAAATGCAGCAGCAAAAATGTTGAAAATATGCTCTAAACTCCTTCTCCACATGTAGCTAGACAAAGACCTTCATGATCATCAAATTGATTGCAACTTTTATCTTAGCATGTCTTCAATCTGAACCAACGGATCTTTGAACCATAGGCTCCGATACCACTTGTTGCGTTCGAAATTGAGAGGGCGTCATGCGGAAGCTTAAAATTTGCAAAATATGAGACGATAATTCAGATGATAAAGAAACACATACTAAAGCATAAAATTATTGATATAATTTGGTCAAACAACCTATATATTAAAAATAAAATTAAAAACTTAAACCTAGTGGAAAAAATCCCCCCTAAACAAAGACTCTTTAAAGACTATATTGTGGATACTATTGTGTTATGACATGAGAAGGGGGTCTTCTATTTATAGAGGTCCAAAACCTTTCCTCCAAGAAGAGGTTTACCAAATATGAAAAAGTTTTATATTTTCCTTTCAGGACAAGTAAAAGTAATTATGGTATTAGTTTTATTTTCCTTCTACGAAAAGTAAAACTTAAATTTGGTAAGAAAATCAGGGAAAAAACCTTAACAAATCTCCCCCTTTTGGCTTGATTTTCTTCACTTATCTGCCTTCTTCATATCATATGCAAAATTTTGGTTCTTCACATAATCTTATTAATGTTTTTTGCTATGGTTAAAAATAAAGTTTAAAATATTATGGGTTAAAAATGATTTAAAAAATATCTTATTTTTATATTTAAAAATGCAGCAGTAGGAATGTTAAAAGTATGCTCTAAACTCCTTCTCCACATGTAGTTAGACAAAGATCTTCATGATTATCAAATTGATTGCAACTTTAATCTTAGCACGTCTTCAATCTGAACCAATGGATCTTTGAACCATAGGCTCTAATACCACTTGTTGGGTTCGAAATCGAGAGGGCGTCATGTGAAAGTTTAAAATTTGCAAAATATGAGACGATAATTCAGATGATAAAGAAAAACATACTAAAAAGAATATAATCATTAATATAATTTGGTCAAACGACTTACATATTAAAAATAAAATTAAAAACTTAAACCTATTGGGAGAAATCTTCCCCTAAACAAAGACTCTTTAAAGACTACATTGTGGATATTATTGTGTTATGACATGAGAAGATGGGTCTTCTATTTATAGAGGTCCAAAACCTTTCCTTCAAGAAGAGGTTTACCGAATATGAAATTTTTTTATATTTTTCCTTTTAGGAAAAGTAAAAGTAATTATGGTATTACTTTTATTTTCCTTCTAAGAAAAGTAAAACTTAAATTTGGTAAGAAAATCAAGGCAAAAACCCTAAAAAGATGGTGGTTGTGGGTTGAGGGAGGTGTAGGAAGGTGAGAGAAATAAAATTTTAATTATTATTACTTTGTATTTAATATTATTAATTAATATTTTTTAAAAATAATTAATAAAGATAATTATGATATAACACTTATTTATATTGTGTGGATCTGATGTGTCATTTATTTTGAACGAGTAGGCTACACACATGGAATGGGGGGTTTAAAATCTTGTGTTTTGATGAGTTTAGGGTTCAAATGACAAATGGCTAAGTAGAGGTGCTCACTTTATAAACTCGAACAAGTACAAGAGCCCAGTAGACCATTTTGCTTAACCATAAATAATTTCATTAAGGGTAAAATAAATATTTTAAAGTTAAATTGTTACCAAATATAGAAATATGTCATTCTTTTTAGGACTGACTACAAAGAAACTTGAATCAAATAAATTAGGACAAAGGGATTAACATAATTGGAATACCAAGACACTCCCAAAGTAATACTACAACAATTAGTATGAAACATCAATAAGCGAGGCAACTCTCAACTACCTAACTATCCCTCTATCATAATCTGTGTTATCCATAATCTTCTATCTAAGACCATGTTCTTGGTAAGCTGGAGCAGTATCATATCTTGTCTAATCATTTTTTTTCAATACCTCTTCCAACCTTTCTTTTCTTTTTCTGTAATCATCTACAGTCAACAAACTTCTCATATCTTCGCATTGATGTATCCATGTATCTCCTCTTCACATGTCTAAATCATCTAAGTCTTATTACTCATCTTATCTTATATCAAGGTCACTCTTACCTTTTCTCAAATAATCTTATTTCTAATATTTTTCTTAGTATGTCCACACATCCAGGGGCGGATCTACAGCAGGGGCTGGGGCCCACCAGCTAACATAAGGATTATAATTACATTAGAAAATATTTCAATAGATTTAAATATTAACATGTCCCTTAACTAAATAATAGGATGACTCAGTGGTAGGAGGAGTACACTTGAGACGTGTGCATTGCTTCTGCTGATCATGAGTTTGAACCCCTTTGGAGATCTTTTTTTTAATTTAATTTTTTCAGCTTTATTTATTTTATTAGAAATAAGGGTGTTAAGTGGTCCGGGCTGGATCAACCCAAAATCGGTCCATTAAATTTAGTTTGGTTGTGGGCTGGGTTGGGTTCGGGTTGTGGTTAAGTGGTCCGGGCCGGGTCCGGGTTCAACAGTAAAATTTTTAAAAATAACCCTAATCCGGCCCACTTAACCCAACCCGATCAAATCCACCTAAACTCGATTAAAAATCCTGTCAAACCCGATCAAATATAATTTTTTTTCAATATACACTATATATACCCATATATATACATTTTAAATACGTTAAACAATATATATACACTATATATATATAGTATATCCTACATTAGAATTTAAAAAATATATACAAATATACACAATTACACATATATATGTAAAATTCAATATATATGACTATACGTACTACTTTAAATAAAACATATTCTACAATATATATAATTATATATATAGTTATATACTAATTACTAATTTATAAAATATATACACATCTATACGTTAAATATACACATCTATAAAAGATATATACACATATATACGCACCATTTAATATATATGTACTACTTTAAATAAGATACATACTACAATATATATACATTACAATATATATATATATATATATATATATATATATATATATATAGTTATATATATAGTTATATATAAATTTATAAAATATATACACATGTATACGTTAAATATACACGTCTATAGAAGATATATACACATATATACGCACCATTCAATATATATGTACTACTTTAAATAAAATATACTACAATATATATACATTACAATATATATATATATATATATATATATATAGTTATATACTAATTTATAAAATATATACACATGTATACGTTAAATATACATGTCTATAGAAGATATCTATACATATATACGCACCATTTAATATATATGTACTACTTTAAATAAAATATGTCTATAGAAGATATCTACACATATATACGCACCATTAAATATACATGTACTACTTTAAATAAAATATACTACAATATATATACATTACAATATATGTATATAGTTATATACTAATTTATAAGACATATACACATGTATACGTTAAATATACACGTCTATAGAAGATATATACACATATATACGCATCATTCAATATATACATACTACTTTAAATAAAACATATACTACAATATATATATATATATATATATATATATATATATATATATATATATAATTTATAAAACATATACACATTTATACATTAAATATACACATCTATAGAAGATATATACACAAATATATAAAACATATGCTACTTAATATAATAAATTACTAAAATTTGATAGTAAATTAATAATATATTAAAAGTAACTTTTTAATTTAAACTAGAAAATCAATTTAAAACATTAAATGAAAAAAATTACAAAGTAAGGACCAAGGAGTGAATGAATGTTGAATTTTATTGATTACGAAATGATCCAAAATTTATAATTTATATGAATGAAAAATCTAGAAATTATGCATCATTTTTCCAACTAATTCATGTTAATATTAATGGGAACTTGCATAGGATAGTCAAAGTCAACGGGGGCAAAACCATGCATTGGACTTAATTCTGCCGAGTTCTCCTGTGAAGACATAATTTCTTCAAGTTTCTGCTCCTCGTTCGGCTCTGGTTCCATTCCTTGATTTCTTCTTCCGCGCTAATCCAATCTCTGAGGCAAACTAGAACATTCATTGCATTGCTTCCCAATGAGTGTCGGTTGTCTCCAAGTTGTTGTCCTCCCTGGCTAAAAGTGCTCTCTGATGCAATGGTTGACATTGGAACATTTAAGATATCTCTAGCTAATCTTGAAGGCATAGGATATTGTGTTTCATTACTCCTCCACCAATCCAACATGTTGATCTATCGTCTGTGATCCTCTAACGGATACCGAAGATAATATTTAAGCTCTTTTCGATAAATTGATGTGTAACCTCTCTCATCAACACTGTTCCAACAAGGTAAATCATAAAAGGAATCAGAAAAATCACTATGTGCCGGCCTTTTAGAAGATGATGGCTCCTCAGGAAGATGAGGAGCAGCAGTTGGAGTGATATTTGTAGGTACGACTAAATCAACTAAATCAGCATAGTGATTATATAATTTTTCTATGTATTCATTCGCATCTCCTATAGCCGTCCACAAATCAGGTTGTACTTGTTCAGAATCATTGTTAGTATTTATTTCTAAGTTAGCATAAATAAGAGTACTAAAGTGTCACATAGTATTATATTTCATGCACAGATTTAGCATAGCACCAACCAATTAAATAGGGGGAATCGAGAATTTTTTTTTTAAATTTAGTAAACATGGCACCAACAGTTTCTTTATAACCTTCTTTATTTTTATATTTTTTGAGCAAACTAGAAATATCGGCTATATATGCCAAAATATTACAAACAGTAGGATAATAAGCACCAAAAAATTCAACCGTAGCTATATAAATTTTTTCTAAAACCTTAACAAGATCATTAATTATAACTCAATCAGAATCATGTATCATGCAATCAGCAGAATCAGCAAATGAACCACAATATTGGTTAAAAGCTAGTGTAATAAGAACTCTATATTTATAACAAGTTTTTAGAAAATAATACGTAGAATTTCATCTAATATCAATTTCCTCAGGCATCAATATTGGTGCAAGTCCATTTTCTTGACACTTAACTTTAAATTCTCTAATTCTTTTTCTTCGATTATTTCCTTGAATAAAACCAACAGCAAGATGGATTTTTTCAATATAAAGCTCAGAAAACTCAAGACCATCTTTTACAATTAAATTATATATATGACATGCACACTTAATTTTAAAAAATTTCAGGTAACAGCGTAGATAGCTTATATTTTAACTTTGTTATAGCGGTCTTGTTGTTAGAAGCATTATCAAAAGCAATACATAAGATTTTATTTTCGATACCATAAAATTCTGCAACTTTAACAATCGAATCAGCAATAAAATCTCCAGTATGTTTACAATCTTCATCATATAAAAAAGCAAGAATACGTTTTTGCATCACAAAATTACTATCCATTCAGTGACAGGTAATGGTTAAATAATTATTTTTATTTACAGCACGATAAAGATTAGAAGTTAGGGACAATCTACATTGAATATTTTTTAACAATGTTGATAAATAAAAACAATATTGTGAATGAAGTCTAAAAATATTAGACCGACAAGTACTTCTAGGAATACCATTAAATATAGGATTATAAATTGCTTGAATATAATGAATAAAAGCATCAGAAGAAGGAAAACTAAAAGGCAAACAACCCACAGCTATCATTTTAGCTATTTCTTTCCGGTCCCTCAATTTATTATACTTCTTCATTACCTGACCGGTTGCTGGGTCCATTCTAGTTTGCATTGGCTCACCAACATCCCTACCACCTCGTGCAATATTTAACTCTCTTTCGTGAGAATCACCTATATGTCTCATTAACGTACCCGTACCCCCTTGCTTGCCTCAACTTTTATGCTTATATATTTGTTGACAAATATTGTATTGCACCTCAGTATCTGATATACGTTCAAAAAATTTTCATGCAATATTAGTTGTTTTATGAGCTCTTGGGGCACGGGGAGGATGGGGAGGGAGATTATCCGATTCAGATCTAACGTTAGTATTTTCTACTTCGGGTGTCTCACCAATATTTTCATCATCTTCGTCTAAATTAACCGCATCTACTTCATTTCTTCTTCTATACCGTAATTTTCCTGAGCTTCTACATAATCCATATCGTGAGCACCTACACCTATTTCTTCCTCAAAAGGTGTACCAAGCGGTACCGAAGGCGAAGGCACACGGGTATATCTACTACTTAAAGTACCTCTACCGCTAGTAATTCATTTTTTGCTATCACTACCACTTCCGGGATAAAATTTTTTAACACCTTTAATGGCGAGGTTTCTTAATTTATCCATACTATAAATTAAACTAAAAAAATTCAAAACACCAATATAATAAAATGAAATATTCAACTATTAATACACTCATTAAAAATTAAATGTAAGAGATGGAACGATAATACCAAATTTTGAAAGTATCCAAAGGTTGCGACTTTAGAAACTTCCACTCGTACTTTGTAATCGCAAAATTAAAAAATTAAAGTGAGCAATTTAGGAATTTAAATATATATAATATTTGAGAATTGAGAGAGAATGAGATTTGAGAGAATGAAAATTTGTATGAAAAATGATTTGAGAGTGTAGGGTATTGATAGAAATTTTTTTGGGATTAAAAAAATATTTAAAATGATTTTTTTTTTAATTAAAAAATGTTATTTGAGCCATTTTAAGGGCCCAAACGGTAATATAGTCGTTGCGCCCAACGGTCAAGTGGCCCAACGATCCAATTTTGTACAAAATTTGATTTATAAAAAAAAAAAATATTCGAGTCGATTTTAAGCCGAGTTAATCGGGCCCAAACCAAAAAATAACCTGACCCAGTACCCTACAGTCCATAAACTAACCGGACCAGGCTTACTTAGTGGGTCAGGCTGGGCCGGGTTGGGCTGAATCAGTCCAACCCGTTTGACAGGCTTAATTAGAAACCTGCAAATTTAAAATCCTGCCCACATTCACCCCAACATATTCATTTGGACAATTTTCAACTTCTGAGTATGAATGTGCCCTCACATCCACCTCATAATCACATTAGGTTGTCGTTGTTTTCATCGTCTAATTAGTCGCATAGAAAATGATCAAATCTCTTGTCGTCTAGTTGGTGACACATAAAGATGATCAAATCTCCTTCTCTACTAATAGGCACTTGGCCGTAGATTCAATTTTTTTTTTTTATTTAAAATTTATTAAGTCAAGAATTAATTAAGTTTATTGTAAGAAAAAAAAAAGCGGAATACATATACAGGCTTCTAAATTTAATTTGTTGGATTTTGTCGTGTTGACACCTCAATTAAGTCATGTTTCTATTGAATTTTTGAACCTCTGCTTAAAGTGTGCCTATTAAGCATTTTTTTAGAAGATTACAAAAAAATTAAATTACATTAAGTCTATACGCAGGTGACATGATAAATACGCTAATAAGACAAAAATAAGTGGGTTTTGCTCATAAATAATCCTACAATTTTTATTTTTATTTTTAAATTGAGCCAAAAATAATATTTTTGTAAAAAACTCTAATTCCTATAGGTGTTTTTCTTCCCCAAAAATCCTTCATTTTCTTTAAAGAACCTCCATCACCTCCCCCTATCTCTTTTCTTCCAACACAAATTCTTTATTCATGAAAAATGTAATCACATGGGTAAGTTCTCCTTTGATAGATGAAGATACTTGTATGAATGAATTTGACGATAATTCTGCATTGAGTTAAGGCCATTATTGGGAATTATTTCCTTCGTTTGATTTTATTTGTCACAATTGAATTTCTACTTTTATTTGTCATTTCTAACATATCAAGAGAAAATAATTTTTTTTCTTATTCTATCTTTAACATTAATTATTTTTTTTTCAAATTAATTTTAAGATACAATATAAACATTATTTAATAGGGGCATTATTGTAAAATAATATATTATTAATTATTTTTCTTAATATATGTGTCAACTCAAAATATAATAAGTAAAACCGAAAGGAGGATGTATTACACCGTTAATGTAGCTCAGTTAATTAAAGATGCTTTAGCTCTTACCAAAAAACTTTCCCCTCTTTAGCACATTAAATTTACCACTATAATTCATTTAGATGCTTTCTTTTTCCCATTTTGGAATACAAAGCAGAAGTCTCTTTTGTAATTTTGCAATTTCTTGAGGAAAAAATTGGGCGCTGTAGCGGCGGCTTTGGCTCATGAATTTTTCTCTTTACATTAATTTCACAATGAAGTAAAGGAGAATTAGTGACGGAAAAATATTTTTTCAAAAAAAAAATATATATATATATATTAAGAAAAATTATTTTCTTGTTGGAGACGGTGACTGTAAATTGGTCTTCAAAAAGATAAGAAGTAAATAAATAGGAATAAAAGAATAAGGTCTTCCGTCCCCTCAAAGGAGAGTGTACTACACACATGTCACGTCAGTGAGTATGTTTAATAGATACACTTTAAGAAAGGTTTAGAATCTCAATAAAAACATGAGATAGTTCAATAATATTATAGTTCAATAGTTCAAAAATAAAAGTAATTTTAATAAGTATGTATTTCGCCTAAAAAAAGAACTTAATGATGTGGCATGACAACTAGGGAAGAATCAGACTTTTGTAGTGTTTAGTATATTTTGAACAAAATATTGATAGTTCAATAATATTATAAGTCCAAAAATAAAAGTAATTTTAATAGGTAACTATCAAAACATGAATGATGAAATCAACTCGCTATACTTCAAATATATCTTTTAACTTTAACTATTCCTTTCTCTCCTCCCATTTTGGCCAAATAATATCCAAGTAAATATATTTTACGGAAAATAATAATCAAACATAAGCACATAGTTTATTATCATTTCGACTTACAAATTGTTAAAAGCAGAAACTACTCTTAACAAACAAAAGGAATACAGGGAAGAATGAATACTAGTATTATTAATCTATTGTGCCTTAATTTATGTGGCATCATTGATTTCGAAAGTCAAATTTTAAATTTTTATGATTATAAATACAAATATATATTAAGATTTTTGAAATAAGTTTGCAATTAGAAATATTATTGTTGGACAATAAAATTCTTGCGACCGAAAATAATAAATAATCGAGACAAGAAAAATACTGTAATAATCGATTTATTGATTTTAATGTGTGAGTGTTACAATCTCTATGAATCATCTGATTCACCTTTTCAACTATAAATTCAAGGGCTTCGATTGGTGAACTTGATGAATTTGATCTTGACTTGTGCTTGAATCCAAGGGCTTTGTACGTAGCTTGTTCTTAAATCTTCCAGTCTTGATCTTGAATATTGATTTGCGGATTTGATGAACTTGATCTCGACTTGTACTTGAATCAAGGGCCTTTGAGCTTGTTCTTGAATCTTGAAGCTTGATGAACTGGTCTTGAATTCTTGAATTTGTAGAGAAATCTGCGCGTTTGATCAACGAGCTCTGTCTTGCTTCTTGCTAGACTTGTTGGTATTTTTTCTGAATTATGAGGCCCCTATTTATAGTGGTAGGAAGTAAAGAGCCATGATAAATATGAGCTTTCTTTGACCAATCAGATTTAAGTGACATGGTCTTGATAAATATGAACTTTTGACCAATCAGATTTAAAATTCGTGGCACATTTTATGGGCTTTTTAATTCATTAGGTCTACTGCATCATTTTGACATGTGACATGATCCCATTGACTCCTTCACTTGACCTGACATGCCATGTGACACCAAATTGGAGCTCTAAAATATAATGACATCTTGGGCTTGCTAAAGTGGGCTTAGTTATTTGTAACCCAAATTAATATGATGATATCTTGAGCTTACTAAAGTGGGCTTAGTCATTTGTAGCCCAAATTAATGGTCTAACCCAATTGAGGTCGGACTTTAATTAAATTCATATATGTTTGGACTTAACCAATTGATTCAATTATATTAATCCGCATTATTTGTTTGAGATTCATATATTTTGAATTTAATATAATTCGAATTTTGTACGAATTTAAATTTAACAAAATTTCGTTACCTACAAATTGCCCCCTGCTTCAAGATTGGTCGAGTGTATACTTTAGAGACTAGACTTGAAGTATGATTATTTAGGCATAATATCCAATTTCAAATAGATTTTGAAAAATATTTTACCGCATTAATTAATCAGGAATAAAAATCTTCCAATTTGAATTTATATTGGAGAAGAAAATAACCTCCAATTTAAATTTGTATTGGGGATGAAAACTCTTCCAATCTATCCTCTCCTTATGAGCTACCTTTTGAGGCCGTGTTAGGCCCAAGATCCATTATTTACTTGGTATCAGAGTCAAGTCTTTGTTCACTGATGTTGGACCCCCATATTATATTGTCCGCACTCCAATTAACGAGATCTATGTGTGCGGGGGAGTGTTAAGTATTCCACATCGAAAAAGAAATGGGTAATTGGTCTCATTATATGAACTTGAGCAATCCTCCCCTCATGAGCTAACTTTTGAGGTTGAGTTAGGCCTAAGATTTAAATTTGTATGGAAGAAGGAACCAACCTCCAATTTGAATTTGTGTTGGAGATGAGAACCCTCCTCATTTGAATTTGTATGGAACAAGAAAATAACCTTCAATTTAAATTTTTATTGGAGAATGAAATGTCCTTCCTACAACTCTATTAAAGGATGTAGGTTTCCCACATTTTCAGTATCAATTTTGGAATTTCCAGGCCATCAATAATATTGAGGTAATTTCTTTCTCTCCTATTTTTCTCTTATTTTCGTCACTTTTTTTCAGCATAGCATGTTAGTAGTAAAAAATTCATATCTCATCGTAGGAATATCAAAATCATGAACCGTTTGATTTTCCAGAAACTAGACTTCAATAAATACAACATATTAAAAATTAAGATTTAAATTCCTTCAATATAATTCTCGATAATTTTTTGAAATTAGTCCAGAATTTTATCATGCTGAAAATTTCAGATCTGCGCACCTCTATTAAATTTTCATATATCGATGTAGGAACAACGAAATCACGAGGCACTTAATTTTTTTTTAAACTAGATTAAAAAATATTTAACATTCCAAAATTCATGATTTAAGACCTGCAACATTATTTTAGACAAAATTTTTAAGTTGACTTTAAGTTCTGTCATGCTGAAAATTTTAGATCTGCACGCTTTTATTGAAACTTTCATATCTCGAAGTAAGAACGATGAAATCATAAGCCACTTCATTTTTCTGAATTTTGACTCAAAAATATATAACATATCCAATATTCATGATTTAAAACTTTCAGCATTATTTTAGACAAAATTTTAAAGTTGACATTAAATTCCGTCATGCTGAAAATTCCAGATTTGCGCTCCTTTACTGAAATTTTCATATCTCAAATTAGTAACGACGAAATCACGAGCCGCTTGATTTTTCCAAATTCTGACTTGAAAATATATAACTTATTAAAAATTCATGCTTTAACACCTTCTGAATTATCCTGGATAATGTTTTGAAGTTGCCTCTGCATGTTGATACATTTTTAATTTCAGGTTTGCGTAGCTTCACGAGACAAATCATATCTAGGTGTGGGAGCTTTGAAATTGTTAGTGGATTTTTTCTATTTAAAAAAGGAATCTAATATTTACTACACCTTCTGTAAGCAAGAAAACTCAATGGTGCAACTTGATCCATCTTTGACAATTGAGATACCATATTTAGGTGAGCATTTCTTCTTTTTTTCTCTCATTTTTTTTTGTAGGTGAATGACAAGATCTTTTTCAAGATAATGTATTTTATGTAAAGCTTACTCTCTTATGGTGAAAAGAGATAGATACTTGTAACATCCCTAAGAAAAGGTAATTTCATGATAATCTTACGGTACATAGGGATGGCTACTCATTCCCGCCCTAAGAAAAGGTAATTTTATGGTAATCTTAGGACGCACAGGGATGGCTACTCGTCCCCTCCCTAAGAAAAGGTAATTTTATAGTAATGTTACGACGCACAGGGATGGCTACTCATCCCCGCCCTAAGAAAAGGTAATTTTATGGTAATCTTAGGAGGCACAGGGATGACTACTCATCCCCGCCCTAAGAAAAGGTAATTTCATGGTAATCTTAGGTCGCATAGGGATGACTACTCGTTCCACCCTAAGAAAAGGTAATTTCATGGTAATCTTAGGACGCATAGGAACGGTTATTCGTCCCCGCACTAAGAAAAGGTAATTTCATGGTAATCTTAGGGTGCACAGGGATGACTACTCATCCCCGCCCTAAGAAAAAGTAATTTCATGGTAATCTTAGGGCGCATAAGGACGGCTACTCGTTCCCGCCCTAAGAAAGGTAAAATCAAGAAGGTTTGAAGGATTTAAAGACTTCAACTTATAGACCAAAGCACCTGATGACTCCAACTTTCAAACTTTGAAGGCTTCAATATATCAGATTTGAAAATCTCAACTTGAAGACTTCAACTTATAGACATAGAGCATATGAAGACTTCAACTTGGGACTTGCCAGCTTCAGTATGATAAATTTGAAAGCTCCAACATAAAGACTTAGTGAATCTGAAGACTTAAACTTATAGCATAGAGCATCTGAAGACTTCCACTTGTGGACTTCAATATGGTGAATTTGAAAGCTTCAATATGAAGACTTAGTGAATTTTAAGACTTCAACTTATATGCATAGGTCATTTAAAGATTTCAACTATCAGACTTCGTGAACTTGTAGACTTCAATATGGTAACTTTGAAAGCTTCAATATGAAGACTTAGTGAATTTGAAGAGTTGAATTTATGTCAAAGAAGCTCATATTTCATAGGGGTTTGCCCCCATCGAGCCACCAACACTTGGTGCATGTATGAAGATTGATGAAACAAAAAATCTCTTAAAGACTAACTTTTTATATGAGTGAGAACATGTATTTTTTGACACTCATGCAACTGAACTCAGAACAAAATTTCAAGCGCCTACGTACCTCAATAAAGAGGATCAAGTCACAACGTAGTTCTAGGTGAGCATTTTCTTTATTTTTTTTTTGTTTTTTTGAAGTCCTAACTTTTTCCTAGGTCTCCTCTTTTGATATTTCCAACCTAGCAGACTTTTTTTTTTTAATCCGTACACAGTTTATACTCTTGCGGACCAGAAATGGACATGCAGTTTATACTCGTGCCTTAAGGAGTGTTATCTCCCTTCAAGGATAGTACTTCTTCAAGGATAGTACTTCTTCAAGAACTTGGCATTGATAGGGCCAATATTCATGCCACCTGCATCAACAAGCTTGCAAACACCATTAGAATATGCCTCTTGTACGACATATGGTCCATCCCACTTTGGGGTAAATTTTTCCCCTAACTTACAAGAAGTAATTATGGGCCTTTTTACTGCAAGAACTTGGTCCAACTTGAAAGCACATTAAGCAGACTCTTTTGTGGAAAGAATGAGATAGACGGGCTTGATAACATTTAAAATTTTGCTGAGCCTCCAGTCTCCAGCCTCTTCTCTTTAAAATTTTGGTGAGCCCTTCATGAATGGCCAATGTCAAAGAAGGTATTTGACTCTCAAGTGGTAGGACTACTTTAAATCCAAAAGTAAGTGAATATGGGGTTGCTTACGTTGGTGTGCGGTAAGTTTTTCTATATGCCCACAAGGCTTCTTCCATTCGTTCATGCCAGTCTCATTTGGATTTGGAGATAACTTTCTTCAATAAATTGCATAAAGTCTTATTGAATGTTTCGACTAAACCATTGGCAGCAGCATAGTACATGAAAGACTTGCACCGCTTAAAACCAAAGCGATCATAAATCTTGCTCATCAGCTTGTTATCAAATGGCTTGCCATTGTCAGTTATTATGTACTGAGGAATTCCAAAGCGGTAGATGATATTCACTTAAATAAAATTTGTAACATTCTCCTTTTTTAGATCTTTGAGAAAGACAACTGCGGCCCATTTTGAGAAGTAATCAATCGTGACCAAGATGTACAAGTGTCCACCAAAAGATTTTGGTAGTGGCCTAACAACATCCATTCCCCAAACATTGAATGACCAAGATGCTACTGTTGGGTGTAATAGTTTAGGATGTTGATGTATGAAATTGGCAAGTTTTTCATCTTCTAACATAGTCCAAGTAATGTTTCACCATCGTTGGCCAATAATACCCCATCCTTTTAATGTGGAAATAAATCTTTGATCCAGACTGATGAGATTTACAAACTCCTGAGTGTGTTTCTTGTAAAGCTTAAACTTTCTCTTCTTCCACCAAACATCGCAAGAGTACTCCTTTAAATGATCTTCTGTATAGCGTGTCTTTGTAGTAAAGAAAATGAGGTGCACGATGACGGATGCTAGTCCTTCTTCTTGGATCTTCTAGAGGTATTCTATAACACAAGTAGTCAGTAATAGGTTATCGCCAATCTTACTTTACAGCTTCGGACATGGTGATGAGGTATTCAACCTTACTTTCTACATCCATATGCTCATTCGATGGAGGTACTACCCATTATTGGCGAATAATAACTCGTGTCTGATTCGGAAGAGTTAAAGTTGAGGCCAAAGCAGATCGGGCATCAACTTGCTTAATTTCTTTCCTTGGCACATACTGGAGGGTTACTTCTCCAAGCCATCCTATCAACTTCTGTGCATAATCATGATATGGTCTTCACTCAGGATTTCTGACTTTATAGCTACCCAAAAACTTCTTGATCACCAATTGAGAGTCACTAAAGACTTGTAATTTTAGTTGTTTCATGTTGACAACTATCTCAAGTCCAAGTATTAGCGCTTGATATTCAATAACATTATTGGAGCAATAATTCATTAAGGTAAAAGAGTAGGGGATGACCACTTCATGTGGAGTGATAAACACTACACCATCACCAACTCTATCTCGATGTGCAGCACCATCAAAGTACATCTTTCATAAGGATCTAACTTCAACAACCATTGCATATTCATCAGGAAGTTCATCACTCAGTTCCTAGTCATCAGGTATCGGGTGATCTGCTAAGAAGTCAGCTAATGCTTGTCCCTTTATAGCCTTTTGGGGGAACGTACGCAATCTCAAACTGTTGAAATTAAAGGTTACATCTTACAAGTCGGTCACTAAGGACTGGTTTCGATATTACAAACTTGATGGGATTTGCCCTAGACACAAAATGGACAACATGAGCTTGAAAGTAGTGTTTCATTTTTTGAATTAAGAAGGCCATTGCCAAACACAACTTTTTAATTAGAGAATACTTTAGTTGATTTGGTGTCATCATTCTGCTCAGATAGTAAAAAGATTTTTCTTTGCCTTTACTATTTTCTTTAGCTAGTAGTGCTCCAACTGACCTTTCTTGTGTCGCGATGTAGAGTATCAGTGGTTTTCTAGGTATGGGTGCCATAAGAATGGGATGTTTCATTAAGTATGATTTGATACTCTCAAAGGCCTTGCTATAAGCCCGATCCCATTCAAATGAGGTATTTTTCTTCATGAGATGACAAAATGGTGGACATTTTCCAGCCAGGTTCGAGATAAATCTTCAAAGGATTTAGGCTTTATCTCATAACTAGTAGTGACATCAATTATCAACTATGGTATGGGGATTGGGAAGTCATCCTAAGGGCAAGCGTTGTTGAGATCCTAAAAGTCGACAATACTTGAAATCCACATAGGGTATTTGATTTCGCAAATAAAGCAGCTTCAATGAGTTTGTTAACTTCATTTTCTATCAATGGAGCCAACTCTGGCCTAAAGCACCTCTGGGTTTTCTTAGTTGGACGAGCCCCGTTCTTAACTGCCAACTGATAGATTTTTACTTTTGGATCTAAGCCAGACATTTTCTTATAACTCCAAGAAAAGACATCCATATATATTCTTTGAGTATGTCCATTTAAGCAATTTCTTCCTTTATCTCTAGAAAGGTACTCAAGTAAGTTGGTCTTGAGTCTTCATTGATTCCAAGATTAACTTTCTTCAAGGGATCTATTATGGCCTTCACTCCTTTTTCAAGTTGTACGGAGCATCTCCAACACCTTCTTCTTTTGGGGGGTCATCGTCATTGATGGATATATGATAACACCATATATCATAAGATATGACACTTCCTACGAAGCATATGAAAGAGGTCTTTGATCTAAATGCATACAAGATATTTATAAAGGCTGTATATAATCCTAATAAGCCATCAAGGTTAGGAAAACTTCCAGCGGAAGGTACAACCAGGAAAGCACATGAAGGCCTGGGATACACGCAGCCACCTCCAATTTACATCTCTATAAGAAGGGCGGTCAACAACTACATCAATGTAGAAGAAGAGTATACTGTATCTAATAAAGGTCTTCTATCTTTAACCAACTTGGATAATCAATCGCAAGAACTTCAGTATTTGAGTGGTTGGGTCCTCTAAATAAGAAAAGAAGTTACAAGCATCGGAGAAGTTATCAAAGTATGATAATACACTCTTCACCTAAGATCCAGAAGGATTTCTAAAGTTTGATTCCTTCTAGAATAAGACGGTAGACCGAACTAGTGATTTTATGCAATGAGGTGCTAAAAGCAAAAGCTCATACTGTGATTTATTCCAAGAAATGTGAGGAAGATGAAGAAAGTATTGGCTCCTCATATCATGTTACAACCTAGAATGAGAAAGATGTCTCATCTCAAATAGAAGATATAAGAGATATTTTATGGTGTTATCATATATCCATCAATGACGATGACCCCCCAAAAGAAGAAGGTGTTGGAGATGCTCCGTACAACTTAAAGAAGGAGTGAAGGCCATAATAGATCCCTTGAAAGAAGTTAATCTTGGAATCAATGAAGACTCAAGACCAACTTACTTGAGTATCTTTCTAGAGATAAAGAAAGAAATTGCTTAAATGGACATACACAAAGAATATATATGGATGTCTTTGCTTGGAGTTATAAGAAAATGTCTGGCTTAGATCCAAAAGTAGAAATCTATCAGTTGGCAGTTAAGAACGGGGCTCGTCCTACTAAGAAAACCCAGAGGTGCTTTAGGCCAGAGTTGGCTCCATTGATAGAAAATGAAGTTAACAAACTCATTGAAGCTGCTTTATTTTAGAAATCAAATACCCTATATGGATTTCAAGTATTGTCGACTTTTAGGATCTCAACAATGCTTGCCCTAAGGATGACTTCCCAATCCCCATACCATAGTTGATAATTGTTTCCTTTCTAGCACAAGACATTCTCAACTCCATGTCGTGAGCATGTGCAGCTAAATCTTCAAAGGATTTAGGCTTAATGCCTTACAAGATATAGAGGAGCACCCAGTGCATTCCTTAGACGTACATCTCTATTATAGAAGCTTCGCTGAGCCTATCTTTGTAATTTAGGCTTACGTTTCATCATCGATTGATGAATTCAATGATTGGATCATCCCTTTTTACCTAGTATTTGTGAGATCTACCATACTGACTGTGCGCCTTGTGCTATAAAAGTGATTCAGGAACTTATGCTCCAATTTCTCCCAACTATCAATGGAGTTAGGCTCAAGATCCGTATACCAATCAAAGGTATTTTCCTTTAGGGAAGGAATAAATTATTTGACAAGATAGTCACCATAAGTTCTAGCATTGTTACATGTCTCAACAAAGTATGCAACATGCTATTTTGAGTTCCCTTTGCCCTCAAATTATTAAAATTTGGGAGGTTGATAGCCAGCAGACATTTTGAGGCTATTTATTCTTACAGTGTAGGGCTTGGCATACACAAGGAAAGACTTGGTGACAACATCATACTTGTCTTTGAGGGTCTCTTCAATGAATTCCTTTAATTGCTCAATTGGGATCATTCCCTTAGAAGAAACTTATACCTCTTTAGTTGGTGGTGTTTGTTTTACAGGATGTTCTATCTCAAGAAGCTCTTGATCTTTTTTTTGGTGCATGGCTAGAATCTCCGTCTATCAGGACTTCTACTCTATCCACTATCTTATCAATTTGAGCATCTTGATTCTAAACATATTTGGTCAGGCCCTCAATTGTTTCTGTCAGATTTGCAAGCTGCTCCTTCATAGATGAGACATCAGTCACCATTTCTTGAATAATCACTGGAGACATTGGAGAATAACATGGATTGTCACATAAGTTGATCTTCGAAGTGCTCATCTTATGTAGTGTAAGTGGATATGACACATTTATTGAATGACTATCATTCTTTACGGCAGAGTGTTTGGAACCCAAATGCTCAAGTAGAGCTAGAGCCTTTTTAAGCGATTCTGCCACACTGCTTTCTCCTTCTGAAGCACTTGCATTGGACTTCATTCTTTTTGGTGTTGAAGATCTAAAAACTAGAGTTAGCACGAATGACACTGGATGTGTTTGTTGTACTAGCATGTTGGCCTTGCTCCTTGTGATAGCTTGGAAGCTTCCAAAAGTAATACCAAAGATGTTTTCTACTTCAGTAGAGAACTTTGAATCAGTAGCCTTGGAAGAATTTGATTAAGAATTAAGATTCTTGGAAGTCATTTCGTTATTTTTAAACTTTGAAGTATGAAAAGTTAAGATAAGAGGTAGAGATCGTCCCACTGGGCGTGTCGGAATTTGTTGGACAGTAAAATTCTCGCTACCAAAATAATAAATAATTAAGATAAGAAAAATACTGCTATAATTGATTTATTTTAATATGTGTCTATTACGATCTCTATGGATCCTCTGATTCACCTTTTCAACTATAAATTCAAGGGCTTCGAGCTTGATCTTGAACTTGAACTTGATTGGTGAACTTGATGGATTTGATCTTGACTTGTGCTTGAATCCAAGGGCTTTGTAGCTTAGTCTTGAATCTTGTAGTCTTGATCTTAAATCTTGATTTGAGGATTTAATGAACTTGATCTCGACTTGTACTTGAATCAAGGGCCTTTGGGCCTGTTCTTGAATCCTGAAGTCTTGATCTTGAAGCTTGATTAACTGATCTTGAATTCTTGAATTTGTAGAGAAATCTACTGCTTTTGATCCACGAGCTCTCTCTTGCTTCTTGCTAGACTTGTTGGTGTTTTTTATGAATTATGAGGCCCCTATTTATAGTTGTAGGAAGTAAAGATCCATAATAAATATGAACTTTCTTTGACCAATCAGATATAAGTGACATGGTCTTAATAAATATGAACTTTCTTTGACCAATCAAACTTAAGTGACATGACACATTTTATGGTTTTTTTAATTCATAGGCCTACTGTATCATTTTGACATGTGGCATGATTCCGTTGGCCCTTCACTTAACTTGACATGCCATGTGGCACCAAATTGGGCATCTAGAATTTGATGACATCTTGGACTTGCTAAAGTGGACTTAGCTATTTGTAGCCCAAATTAATATGATGACATCTTAAGCTTGCTAAAGTGGGCTTAGTCATTTGTTGCCCAAATTAACGGTCTAACCCAATTGAGGTTAGACTTTAATTAAATCCATATATGTTTGGATTTAACCAATTAATTCAATTATATTAATCCACAATATTTGTTTGCGATTAATATATTTTGAATTTAATATAATCTAAATTTTGTACGAATTTAAATTTACCTAAATTTCATTACCTACAATTACATAAAAATACTATAAATCATAGTAATTAATAATTTGATATATTTAAAATATACATATTAAAAATCATGGTAAAATAATTTTTTGTCAAAGAATTTAATAAATATAACGCAAATTGAGACGAATGGAGTATGTATTATGTCCTAAATTCAAGACTTATCTGGTCGAAATCAATATTGTTGGTTAATGGAAGTAGATTTATTATTTGAATCAATTCTATGAACCATAGTGAAATAAGAAATACAGAAAAAAAGAAAAGAAATATAGAAAAATATACGAGAGACAGAAAAAATAGAAATCTGAAAATTGGTTATTCGCGTTATTCTAACGGCTTCTTGGGCCCAAATTTCTTTTATTTCGTTCCTTTGAAAATAGAAAAACTTCAAAAAATAATCTCTATTTCAACAAATGAGGGGGAGGGGAGGGGCGCCAGCCAAACTTTCAAAATATACTATCGAAGGTATATCAACGACATGCAATTAAATATATTTGATAAAAATATAAATGTAGTAAAATTCAATTGACTGCATTCGATTAAACTGACGTCAAAGTCTAGCTAATATATCAATTTTATGCAACATATTGTATTTGCAATAAAATAAAAATACAGTAATCAATTACATGTGTCAAAAATATCATTTGTACTGTTTGAACAAATATAAATGTATCATATACAAATATAAATATATCGTTTGATGCATATGTATCATTTGTATTTGTATTATTCAATTTGTATCAACGAATTCAATTTCGATGTCATAGAACTGCATAATTGTATCATATACAAATACATATGTATCATTTGATGCAAATTTATCATTTATATTTTGATGATTCAAGTTACATCAACAAATACAATTCGTATCAGCTTTTATAATTGTATCAACGAATATAATTTTATCAACGGATATAAAAATACACATAAAGATGACGAATAGTACGATTGATACAATTATATTCATATGCTTTAGCAAACACTCGGTGTACAAAACTTAGACCATTCTCAATTGTTGATCACTTAATCCCACGGTGTGTTTCTTTTCCTAATCTCCAACTGTTCCAACATTCGAATTTCAAATCTCTTAGCTTCAAACTTTATCATTGTTACAAATAATTTTTTATCCCATTTCATCATTGATGAATCTCATAATTATTTACTCAGATGTATGCATAAATCATACTTTTACAGTTTATGATAGTGATGGTGGTAGTAATGATGGGAGACGGGGGGGGGGGGGGGGGGGGAGGGGGACGAGTTTAATTTGAGAATCTCATAGGATTTGGAGATAGTAAGAGAGGAGGTAAGAATTAAAGAACAGATTACTACAGAGAAAAAATAAAAAGGAAAACTATAGAGATATACAATTGATATGCACAAGTGCGTGGTATTTTTTGAACCGTTACGGCGGTGATGGGATGTTGCACAGAGGCAACAATGAAGGAAACAATGGAGATACCTTGTATCACTATTCGAGACTACTATCTATTCGTACCATGATACTAAGAACCACAAATGATCCCAAGCTAACCCATGACACTGATATAATGCTTGAGGAAGTGATTAAAATATATATAAATGCTAAACCGACTGAGTGAAAGCATAATCATAAGATAAGTTGTTTCAATACGTTACTATTAAAAGTTTACAACACTGTAATCTAAAATAAAGAAGAACTTAGATTACATAGAATAAATCTAACTGACTATCTATGATGCCCCAACATCCCTAATAAATACATATGAATAAGAAAATAAAATATTGAAATTACATCTGACTTGAGTCTTTGAAATAAGAGAATTCATCATATGTTGGCTGAATGATATGATCTGCTTGACTATGATCCTGATAATAAGCACTTGAATCTACATTACATGAAAAATATTGGCAGTGGAGGTATGCGATTAATACTTTAGAATGTACTAAGTATGTGAGATATGCACTAGTTATGAAAACACTTAAAATATGCTTTAAAATTGAGGACATAAGCCATTTACTAAACCATATATATACGCAAAATCTGTGAGGCATAGTGAAATTTCTAAATCATGAGCTAAAATATTTTTGTAAATTGAAAAGTGGTAAAAACATAATTATTATATTTAATCTCAAGTTATTGTTGAATATATTGTAAAATTATACTGAATGCTAACTGACTTTAAAGAAGATGAACGGAAGTACAATGATCCTATATGAAATACACAAATACTAATATGCAATGATAATCTAAAAAGTCATGGTTTTAGAGCAAGTAAAAGTAAATCGAGGATCATGTACAAATACTAAGTCTGAAACTATGGGATGCGAACTGATGCAATCACCATATAAATAAACATGTAACTAATCAATACTCTACTAAGTAAATTGATTGTGAGGTCATGCAATAATTGAGTTTGATCTGTGGGAGATACTGTTAACTGATATATAACCATGTGAGCTAAATACATAGTTTGATGTATAAACCCTATAAAAAAGAGCCAATATACTTTATAGTCTGATGTGGTACTACTAAAATGATGTCCAAAAGGACTAAGGTATCAAACCTGATCTGATGGGTGATCATTAGAACCTACGGTGACGTCGTAGTTCTAGGACTTAAGGACTTCCATTAAAGGTCTCAGCCTAACTAACGGGCGAGCCTTCATCCATACGTCTGCTCGGTGCTAAATACTACTCCTATAATATAAATCGATGTACAGAATAACTTGATAAAACTGAAGCCTAAGGTTGAAATATAAGATCTTTTTGTAAAATCATTTTAAACCATAAAATTAAAGGAATGAGTGTTTGACTGACAATGCATGATATCCTAGGTCATTGGGTGTTCATAACCCGCCATCTCTGAAGAATGCAACTAACACTAACAATGTAATGCTCGAAAGGAAAAATGGAAATTTCAAATCACAAGTCCAAAATCATGAATTTATCAATATACTGAGTGTTCATAATTCTGAGTATGTAAAGATACTAAATTTTATGGGTAAACGTGGTATGTCAATCAATATAGGCAAAAATCCACTACCCTTGCATAATTTATTCTGTAAGAGGTTGGAAGGTATAAATCATGCATAATCTAACACATATTAAAATAACTGAATTAATGCCATGAAAATCATACATAATACCTTTGAAGGGGTACTATAATAATAAAATAGCATGATAGAATTAAATTTTCAAGAATTTGGAATAATTGAGTATTAACCCTAGAACACGAATTCGTAAAAATCATAACTAAAATTCATATTTTAAAATTAGGTTTTGGGCATAACTCATAAGGATTAAATAAATACCTTATTGGATACCTACATATCTGGACTGATGAAATCTTGGATTGAAACCTTGGGAATCTGGCTTTGAGAAAAATCCTAGGCTTAGGCTTTCTTGAGAGTTGACTCTATTGAAACTCTGAGGGTTGCACCACACAGTGAGGGACCAGGTCCCTCGAAGTTAATATAGGCAAAATATAGTAAAGTAACCAGGAATCAAAAGACAGTGTAGGAAGAGTAAAAACACAGTATTTTAATGTGGAAACTCCCCTTGATCAAGGAAGGGAAAAATCACGGCTTGCCCTTACAAGCTCTCCAAAATCCACTATAATCAAACTCTTGATTACAGTTTTCAGTTAAACTAACTCTAGGTTCCTTTAACTTGTAATAACTCCATAAGCTCATCTTGGCAACTCTGCCAAGGACCCTCTACCCTGATTAACTCTAATTAGTATCAAACTTAGGCAACTCTACCTAAGCATTCTCTACTCAAAGAGATAAGTTCATTACTTTTATAACACAAGTAATTTACTTATAAATCAAAACTGACTCAAGAATAATTTTTATTTAAGCACACATAAACAACTAAGAACTTGAGCACTATTGAAATGGGGTTTTTGTTGCCTCTCTTCACTTTTTGTATTTTCCAAAAACCGTTTGATGAAGATACATCTTTTTCTTTTTATAGATGAGTGATGATTAGGGCTGAAATATCATTATACTAAGTGTCCTATTTAGCATCTGCAAGTTTGTTATATAAGAGGACAAAAGTGTGCAGAAACGAGTGCTAGTTGTATGTACCATGAACATCCAGGGATCTGGTCCCTTGCAGTTAGATGCTCATCATCAAAACTATATATAGCAATTTCCCCCCTTTTTGATGATGACAAACTAACCATACATCTTTGAGTACCTCCATCATATTTAATAGTGTGGTCACCACTCTGAAGATGAATGTTTCCCCTATTATAATTCCCCCACCATCATGCAACACAGCAACACAGGGATCTGGTCCTTTGCTATCATTTGTAGTAAAAACTCTGAGCACATTTGCTTTCATTTGTCACTGTGCCTTACCATACTTCCCCCTATCAGCACGTATCAGATGAGCACATATAAATACATGTTCCTTACATATAAAGTCAGTATTCCACCCTTTGGCATCATTGAAAAGGATTAATAGTAAACCAAGAGTAAAGATAAGTACAAGCTAATTAACTCATGGCCACTGGGCAACACTAACATGAAGAAAAACTTTAAATAAAGAAAATAGATGAGGCCTACAAATAGAAATTTATTCATGATTAAATAGGATAAGTACCTATATAATATACCAAAAAAATTATAAAAGAACTTTTTGCAAGGCCACAATAAAAACTGACACAGAAAGATGACACACTAGGACTCAGATAGAAAGGGGCTTAAGGTAGAGTGATTTTAGCAACATGTCCATTCTAGCAGCCTCAGTAGCATGAGTATCCAATAATTATTTGGTGAGATTTTTTTACTTCTGAGTTTAGGTCTTGAACCTCACTAGTAAGTTCTGCAACCTTGTCCTTGAGCTTTGCATTTTCTGCTACAAGTTCTTTAGAGACATCTGATCCGTTAGAAGACAACTTCTAATTCTGCAACTTTAGGTGCACTATTTCAGCATTTTTGACACCCAAATTGATCCTTAACTCTTCTATTTCCTTGGTTAAGTTTTCTTGAGCAACCAACATTTGTGATACTTGGGATACAATTCTAACTTTCCCTTTTATACATTCATTCTGTACCAATATTGTCAAACTAAACTTTTGTTTGACAGTTTCTGGGGTCCCTTTAGTTCCAAATACTCCAAAATATTGAAATACTTTGTTTAGGAAATATCCATAGGGCATCCTACGTTTTCCTTCCATCTCATGAGTCACCTTGTGCATATGATCTATCATTAGAGCATGCAGGTTTATCAGCTAAAACTTACTCAAACAATCAATCAGAAATAGATCAATTACAGAAGTTATAGTTCTTTTCTATGACCTTGGCAAGATGAACTTGTTTATAAACTCAAACACCAACTGGAACTCACTTTTAAGAAACTTTTTTCTCACCCCCGTTAGAGATGCCCCTCCTACCTTGGAAGTATTGACCACAAATTCAATTGAGGGTTGTTGGTTCTCAATAGTTTTCACCATAATACTAGGAACATCCAAAATCTTTCCCAATATTTCTTCATCCAACTTAACAAGCTTTACCTATACCTATGCAGTCAAACTCAAATCATCATTCGAGAATTCCATGGAGTAGTAAAATTCTCTCACTTTACCTTCAAAGACAATAGGAGTTGGTTTTTCTAACAAATGCAACCTACCTTGATGCCTCACATATTCTACCAGTTCTACCATTTTGGTCTTCTCATATATCTTTGGATATAAAATTCTACCTGATAGCATCTTCTGTGTTCTTAGATTCTTATTCCTTTGTTCCATAACCACAATCTTCTTTTCTTATTCTTTTTTTTCCGCTTTTTGTATCACTACTAAGTTCTTTTTCAATAATTTTTATTTTTTTGGAATCATGTCCCTCAAAAACTTTCTTTTTTTTGATAACAATATATTTCTTTCTGCCTACACCATGACTCTCAGACTTCTTATCAGAGGACCTGGTCCTTTCATTACCATGAACTTTTCTTCTTTTCTTCTTAGATGAAATAATAATACCAGAATCATTTTCCCCATCTTCTCTTACCTTTACAACTTTAAGATTTTCTTCTTTCTCTACAATAGATTTTATGAGTTTTCTTCTTTTAGTAGTAGAAGACTTACTCTTTTTCATTTCATCTGTTAGCAATTTCATCTCAGACCCTCTAGTAGAGTAAGACTTTGTAACTTGTATCCCAGAGTCAATTAATTTCTCCTTTTCTTTACTGTCCTTCAGTTTTTTCATTTTCCAAATCATAGGTTGTTCATCCTCATTCTCTTCATCTTTCTCATTTGGAGGTAATATGAATTCCCCATCATTTTTCAAGTTATCCTCTTTTTGTGTTATTTTATCCTCTACACAAGCTGTACTTTCCATGGGATCATGAGTAAGTTAGAGTAAATTCTGAGTTGCCTAATTTATTTTTCTGAGAAAATCAGACTTCTTTATAGGAATCTCTTCGTCAATCAGATTAGCAAATATAGAGTTTGACTCAGAACGAGTAGGAGAACCAAGCTCTTATAAATTATTTAAAATTTCAGTACCTTTCAATTTCTCAGAGGGAACCTATATTTGAAGGTCATTGGAGGACTCTAGTTTTTTCCAGGAAAGAGTTCCTTCACATTGAAGAATGCCTTGTTCAATTGGAGAGCCAAAACTATTATTTAGACCATATAATAGGACAAAATATTCTCTAGGGCTTGGAGTTTCGACTGGAATAGTTTGACTTAGGGTCTTAGGAGTCTCATGGAAGGACTGAAAGTTAATGCACTTTGTGGCTCTTGAGAATAATCAAAAGATAAATCTTTCATGGGGTGTGAAGAGGAGGGAATTGTAGACATTTTGAGTTTTTTAAGAAGGAAAAAATAAGGACCAATTTTGATTGAGAAATAAAATAATGTTCTGAGTTAATTTTGAAGAGAATGAAATAGGAGGGTTTGAATTTATAATTAAAGAGATGACCCTTGACATTTAGGAGATACCTTTTTGAATGGACGCGTCTGATGACAACAGTTGTGACTCTTTACATTTGAACTAAGTTGACAACTTTTGTTCATATAGGATTAGACATGTGGTCTTTTTAATTTTTTTTAATAAAAAATTAAGGCATATTATTTTAGTACTCATCCAAGAGAACCTCTCTTTTTGAGTGAATTTTCAACTTTTTTTGCTTCAGTTATTTCTTTCCAAAGCTGTCCCCTTGTGCATATACCTTCAAAGGTATGATACTAAGTTAGATTAACATAGAAATGCTTTAACATGGATACCTGTTTCCTTGACATAGCCAAATTTTGGAAGAGACACTGATTTACATGTTATTCATTCTGCTGAAATTTCTTCTTCTGAGATGGATTTCCTAGGGACCAAGTCCCTTGAAATCATCTATGTCAAAATGAGACACCTCCATCGTAAAGTGTCTTAAGAGAGATAACACAGTCAAACCTTTTATCATTGAACTTTGAACCCCTTTAATCAACGAGCTATTCCTAAATGCAATCTCTTTCTCATCCATAGAATCGTGATCACAAGTTGGATTTGGGAACCCACTTAAGTTTGAGTTCCCAATAGGAGGATAATGGTGTGATCAAATTCTTCTAAGCCCGTCTAGGTAGTGATAGCTTCTCTTTCATCTTTGTTTAAAGACTTGAAGCCCTTGGATGTGCATTCTCCTACTGAATGTATTCAATATTCCTTAATTTTGCCTTAAGCCAGTGCTGACATCTTTCTTCAAATGTCCATCTCTTCCACAGTGAGTGCATATGAGTTTGTTCCCTTTGCGTTTATCATTAGGATCAACCTTTCCTTTGGACTTAATAAATTGGAATTCTCTTTGATAACCCAAAGCTTTACCTTCATTAACACCTTGGCTAGTTATGTTAAAAAGGATCTGTGAGGAAGAAGTCTATTTAAGAGACTTATTCAACTCTTTTTTCAAGCAGACTACGTCCTTCTCTAACTCTTCATTACTATGAAGTGCAGACAAAAGGTGTTTTTGAGAATCCCTTAGCCTTTATTCAAGATCAATTTGAATCCATGAAGCTTTTTTCTTCCCCTTTTCATCTACCTTATTTACATTCTTCATCAAACTCAGATTTTCAAATTTTATCTTGTGAACAACTCTTCAGCTTTAGAGATTTGGAAAATTAAAGCAATCAACTCATGTTCTTGATTCTCTACCTTCTCCTCTAATGCATTCTTCTCAACAGTTAGTTCACATACAAAGTATATTAATACACTACCAAGCCTCTTTATCTTCTTAGTAGAGTAATTATCTAGATTCTCCTTAATATCATAAAGGGTTGCCTTTTTTTGCTTCTCCATCTTCTATGTTTCCCATGAATGCAAACAAAGAATTATAGATAACTAGATTATCTTCTACTGCTAGCATACAAACATCTCCAGACTTCTCATCTTCATCAGATTCACTAGAATCATCCCACACTGCCAGAGATTGCTTTACTACATACTCAGCTGCAGTCTTTCTTCTTGATTTTTTAGAGACCTGGCCCTTGTGTTTTCCTTTTTCACTTTAAGTCTTTAGGTAATCTTGATAATACATCTTGTGCATTGGACAGTCCTTAATGAAATGTTCAGGACTTTTATATTTGTGACACACCTTAACATTGCGTCCATTGCTACTTCTTCTTTTTTGGAATTGACCACTCTTTTTCATTTCTCTAATAATTCGATTTGCAGATAGGCAACATCAGAATATTCTTCACTTGAATAATGCTTTGAATCCTTTAATGCCATAATTTTTTCTCTTTAAACTTTCTTCTTCTCTAGCTCTTGCTGCTTCTTGAGCTTATGAGTCTTTAGGTTTCTAATAAATTCATCCATAGTGAGGGTCTTCAGGTTCTTTGCTTCAGTTATGGCATCTACTTTGCTTTCCCAGGACTTAAGAAGAACACCAAGAATTTTTATCACTTGCTTATACATTGGAGTTACTTCTCCTAAGCAGTGAAGCTCTTTAGTGATAAAAGTGAATCTTATATGCATTTCTTGGATGATTTCTCCTTCTTTCACAGGGAAGGTTTCATACTGAGTAGTCAGTATGTCTACTTTTGAATCCTTCACATCAGTAGTACCTTCATGAGAATTCCTTAAGCAATCCCATATTTCTTTTGCATTTTCACAGGTAGAAATCCTGTTATACTCATCAGGCCCTATACCACAAACCAACAGTTTCTTGTCCTTATAGTTCTTTTCAATTTTTTTTCTATCTTCATCATCATACTCTCTTCTACTTTTAACAAACATTCTATTTATTTCTCCTTCTTTGAATTCTTTAATAGGAACATGAGGTCCATCATGGATTATGTCCCTCAGTTCACTATATTCAGCCATAAGAAAGTCAAACATCCTATTTTCCATCACCCATAGTACTGTCCATTAAATCTAGGTGGTCTAGTGGTAGATTTCCCTTCTTCCAGGTTAGGTGGAGCAACCATGAAAGACAAGACACTCTAGCTGTAAAACTTTTAGAGTGACCATGCTCTGATATCAATTGTTGAAACCTTGAGGGTTTCACCACACAGTGAGGGACCAGGTCCATCAAAGTCAATCACAGGCAAAATAAAGTAAAGTAACTAGAATTAAAAGACAGTGTAGGAAGAGTAAAACCACAGGATTTTAACGTGGAAACCCCTTACTCAGGGAAGGAAAAACCCACGACCTTCCCTCATAATCTCTCTAAAATATACTATAATCAAACTCTTGATTATAGTCTTCAGTGAACCTAACTCGAGGTTTATTTTGATTGTAATAACTCTACTACAAGCTCATCTTGGCAACTGAATCGCTTGATTTTCCAGACTTAGAAAGAGTTTGGGGAAATAATGAGAGATTTGGGATGATTAAATAGACTATACCTCTTGTAACAAATGAAATAATGTAGTTTTGGGGTCTAAAAGAGTGAAGCAAGACCAAACAACCCCTTTAAAATAGTTTGAAAAGTTATTGGTTACAATCCCGATGAGTTTGGTGATAATCCATAGGGTCGGGGATAAGTCATAGCCTCAGTCGTCGTCTAGGACTCAAATTTTGGTTCCTAATGCCCTGGCGATGAGTCACTGCATGACTCATAGTTTCCTAATGACGATTCATCGTCAGAGTTGTCATCACTGAAAACTTTGACAGTACTTCAGTAAATTGGCAATAACTTTTTCTCCGATATAGGATTAAGGCAAAACTGGAGGTGTTGGAAAACTAATTCAATTGTATATCTTTTGGTGCGTATTTAGATAAAAAAACTCTTAGTAATATATAAAAGCTATACTCATTTAAAGTTGACTATACCAATATTCTTCAAAAGAATTCAATCGGTAAGGGATATTTTTCCTTGTCTGTAAGCTAGGAGTTATTTGTGGCCTTAATATATGTCTAGAGAATAAAAACATGATTTTTGATTTTGCATACATCTGAAGCATGATTCTAATATTGACTTTGATTTTTGGTATGTTACAATATCTCCCCCTCATGATCATTCATCTCTGAATGAAGACTTACTAGACCGAAAGGATAGATGAAGAGTTGTAATCTCTAACATAGAATTCTAATACCTGAGTATAGACATGATGACTAAATTTTCAACTAAAACTTTGAATAGTTTTAAAATTAGGAAAGTGTCATGACCTAAACTAGGTCCTGGACGTGACAGGTATCTCAAGTCCACCGAGGATCAGAGACCACCCCCTTTGCCTAGACAAACAGGATATAACACACCTAGAAGCGGTTGAAATTTAAACATATAATAAGATAATAAGAGTAACAAACTCATAGGCATCTAAGCATGTCAACATTGATACCCAATCCACAGTAACATCCACAAAGCCTCTACTAATCCAAAAATAATCTAAGTAGGGACATGCCCTCGACCCTGACAATGAAAATGACAATTTTTAACGTGAACTCTTTAATTATAGTTTATGAAAGGGAACCGATGGAATAATCAAGTATTTCTGAAAATAAAAGCTCACCGCTTCTTCAAAAATGATCGAGGAACCAAACCGATCCACCTAGCACTGTGCAGGAAAAATAGGATTACCTTCGGACCAGGTATCCCATAGATAGTGTCCGTAGACGGTTAGTGGGTTGACCACTAGTATGTAACTCAGGGATAAGGATAAAGTAATGACAATTCAAAAATCTAGTTCAACTCAATGTACATATGCACATAAATATGTGCATATATATATACTTATATAAAATGCTGGGATAGGGAACAAGGCTTAGCATGCACTTTAAAAATATTAACTTGGATTGTGTAGCTTAAACTTCATATAATAGTACCCATGAGATATATGGGACCCATCTCTCACCCCTTGGCCGGGACCCAGTGCGTGTAGCCGCACGAATCAGAGAATAATTTTATATATATGCACATGGGATTCGAACCTCCCAACCATATACTAAGGTGACTTAAGAACCCAATCATGTAATGTATTATGGGGAAATCGAACCTCCCAATCATATAATAAGGTGGAATCAAACCACCAGATCATAAGTAAAGGGCTCGAACCCCAGGCTGTTTAAACCCCCGCGTCGGCAAATGTGGGTTCTAGTATTGGTCCCTCGGGATCGCCACTTTCGCCAACCAACTACACAAACCTCTTTAAGTCCCATTAAAATATTTATCACACATTCCCATTCATTGAACCATAATACACACTTAGGCATATATTGTTGGTATTATCATACCAACTACACTTGCAAGGAATCATCAACATGCCATTTGAATTCCATTAACTTGGGAGAACAACTCCCTTTGTTTATTAGTACAAGGTAGGGTAAACACCGAGTCTTTTTGTTCATTAAATCAAACCATCATGTTTCAAATAGCCTTTTTATATCATGCAGTTGTTCCAAAAATAGTTTATGCACTTTTACTCATACTCAAAACTACTTCCACGAAATTGGGTTGAGGTTGTTACCAATTCAATTGTCAATATTAATATTTTTTGTAGAAATCACAATCCCCTAGTTTATTAACCATACGCACAGATAAATTGATTTTAAAACCACTATTTAAGACATAAACCATGCATATGTAAACATGAAACCTCATATAAACAACAATCATTCAAAACCCTCAACCTATCTTTCAAAACCAACATCAAAACCACATAGAGAACTATATAAAATGCATGCTATCACAAATTAATTGTTGGGGAAGATTAACATGCCTGAAATTTCAAGATTTATGGAGAGAAATCAACCCTTAAGACCTTAGATGAAGAACTTCTCAAAAATCCTAAGAACATTGCTTAAGATAATTTAGAGAGATTGAGAGAGTGCTTTGAGTGATTCGGTGTTGATAATAATGTCCCAAGGGTGTTTCATGGTCGTGGGTGTTAAATGGGTAAAGAGGGAAATGTCCAAAGTTCCCTTAATTAAAAGCTGAAAAATTATTGCCTGCGATTACGAGTCCCAATACAACTAGTAAGGACTCACTACGGCTCGTCACTAGGAGTCGTAGTCTGGAATTAGCTGAGGGACCCCGTTTCTGGTAACACGACAACGTACACCCTATGAATAATTATGATACCTACAACTCATACAATCTAAGTCATAGTAAAAATAGAATACTTTGCACATCACACTGGTTTGGCTATGGATGGGGCCATACCACTCGCTTTGAGTCTTTATGACTCGTACCCCTAGTCGTAGTCACAAAAGAAAATCTAGGCCAATATAATGGATAGGCTATGATTGGGTCCTTAAGACTTATAATGACCCGTGATGCCTCATAGAAGGATCATCATCTGGGCAGTAAGTCTAGAAACTAAAAAATTTTCAAGGACCAAAATTTGAGGTGTTACATTCTCATCCCTTAGGATCATTTGTCCTCGAATGATGATAGAAGGCACTCCTTAGCACAATTTGACACGGAATACAACTACACTTACCTTTAACAAAGATAGAAAAGAAAGATGTCGAGGAAATCATAATTTCCTTTAACAAAGTTGAAAAACAAAGATGGTAAGATTAACACGTACGTTAAGCATGGGTATTTGGAATGGGGAACAAGAATGGGTATTTGGACTTTATGTCCTCTTCGGCTTCCCAAGTAGTTTTTTCATAGTTTTGGTTCCTCCATAGAACCTTCACCGAGGCCATATCCTTGGTTCGTAAGATGAACTTGCCGATCCAAAATCTCAATCGATACTTTCTCATATGAAAAGAAGCCCTAAACACCAACGCTATCCAAAGAAACTACCAATGAAGGATCACCCACACACTTTTTTAACATCAAAACATGAAAGAACAGATGAATGGGGCCCAAGATTAGAGGAAAATCCAACTTATAAGCTACACTACCCACTTTCTTTAAAATTCAATATGGATCAAAATTACAGGGGATGAGCTTTCCCTTCCTTCCGAACTGCATCACTCTTTTCATGGGAGACACCTTCAAGAACACCAAATAATCCACATCAAATTCCAAGTACCTTTGTATCATATCCGTATGGGACCTTTGGCGACTCTGGGCGGTCTTAAGCCTATCCTGAATAATCCTCACATTCTCCATGACCTGATGAACCAAGTTGGGATCATATAATTGATGAGTGGTAAATTTACCACTCATTTACATCCAAATGCATGCAAACTACTATGATTTAATGGTATGAATGAGATAACTTTTTCATTTGAATGGATTAATTCCCATATCTTGCAGGTATATAGGTGATAAGATGAAAAAAAGTGAAGTGAGCTAAAAAGGGATTAAAAAAGGAAAATAAGTGCAAAAGCTGGAAAAGCAGGAGAAACATCTGTACTCAGTACCATAATTCGGTCAAGATTAGATATAACCAGCAATAACGAAGAATTCACCATGATCACGATAGTCGCGCTCGCAATTAAGCTCAGGCGATTGTGGTAGTGCAGGTTTATTCTAAGGGGCAGATTTGTAATTTCATAGAATCGACCCCGAATCCCTTATAGAGAAAACCCTTTCATTTTTGGGCATCTTCCAAACTAGAATTGAACTTTGAACATTTTTAAATCCTACCAAATTGGGAAGCTTATTGTGGTTAATTTCTCAAGTAGTTTTTATTGCAATTGAAGTTGGATATTGGGTTATTCTTGTTTGCATCATCAATGGAAGCATTGAATGATCAATTTGGTATATTTTTTTCCCGAACTTCATGAGTAGCTAAACATCTATCTTGGGATTATACTAAAATAGGGTGCAAATATGTGCGGGTTATGATTTATTTGCGTAGATTCTTGGTTAATGATGATGAGTTCATTAATGCTTTCTTGATTGAGTTGAAATTTGTAGGTGAAAACCCCAAATTCCTAAAACCTCACATCATCCTTAAAAGAGGGATGTGAGTATACTTTTGGATCCTATATCATCCTTGAAAGAGGGATACGGGTACCGAGATATATGCTTATGAATCTTATATTATCCTTGAAAGAGGGATATAGGTGACAAGGTATGACTGAACAATAGTTGGATGTAGTTGATTCCTTTTCATTGTCTTATAAATAAGGGTGAATTGATCTTGGACATCCTCCTAGAAATATGGATGCCTAATTGAGGTATTGGGTGGATTTATGTGTCACATCTATGAGGTACCCGAAAGGATCCGTGAGTGATAATATTGAGGTTTGGTTGAAAAAATAGCATCAAGAACACCTAACCTAGCCTACCCATGTAGTTCTTAACTAGAATTTGCATTTAATTATCATGAAGCCTTGCATTATTTGCCCCTAGGAAGACATAATCCCAAGACTTGTCTCATATTGAATTCTTATCCACATTTGTTTCCTTTAGTTGGTAAGTTTGAGTAGATTTTGGTAAAACAAATCTTCTAAACAACCCCCCATTTTAAATTATGTATTTCGTTTACACTACGGGTATATACTTAGACGTTCTCAACACCCATAGGATTTAAATACTAGATTCGCTCCTTGAGGATTCGAACCCAACTCACATTGGGTTAATATACTTGACAACAATTGCCTTACCCATTTATTATGGAGTAAGTTGAGTGTGATCAACAATTTATCACCAACCTTGAACCACTCAATAGGAGATCTACATCTCCTACCATAAAGAGCCTTAAAAGGAGCCATCCCAATACTTGTTTGATAGATATTATTATAAGAAAACTCTATAAAGGGAAAATGATCAACGCATCTACCACCAAAGTGAAGCACACAAGACCTTAGAATATCCTTCAAAGTTTGAATCGTATTCTCTACTTGTCCAGCTGTCTGAGGTGGAAAGTGATGCTAAGGTTCACGTTAGTTCCCAAACCTCTTTGAAAGGAACGCTAAAAGTATGAGGAAAACTTAGTACCATGATCAGATATAATAGAAATAGGTGCACCATGCAACCTGACGATTTCCTGAATGAACAACTTTGTATAATCCTCAGTAGTGTAATTATTCCTCCCAGGTAAAAAATGAGCGGGCTTAGATATCCTATCCATGATGACCCAAATTAGATCAAACAGATGGAGGAACTGTGGAAGACCAGAAACAAAATCTATATTAATTACTTCCTACTTTTATTCGGTCAACTCAATCTCTTGAGACAACCTACCAGGTCTTAAGTGCTCTACCTTCACTTGTTGACAAATCATACACTTAGCCACAAAAGTTACCATATCCCAATTCATGTTATTCCACTAATAGATCTCTTTTAAATTATGGTACATCTTCATCCAACTAGGATGAATAGTTTACCTCAATTCACGTGACTCAACCAAGATTCTCTCTCCAAGCCCATCAACGTCAGGGACACATAACTTGGTATGTCAAGGTACCATCACCACCAATCCTAAAAACTATCACTTTTATTGGCCCACATCACCCTTAATCCACATCAAGATAGGATCTAAAACCTGTTTCTCATTCACCTAGACACAAAGAGATGACTTCACCACTTCTTTTACCATCACACCTCCATCCTTAGAATCCAAGAGACAAACTCTAAGATTAGCCAACAGATGAATTTCCTTTACTAATTCCCACTTCTATTTATCCACATGGGATAAGCTCCCCATACATAACCTGCTAAGAGCATTAGCAACCACGTTAGCTTTACCTGGATGATAGTGAAAACTCATATCATAGTCCTTGAGAAACTCAAGTCATCTCTTTTGACCGAGATTTAATTCCTTTCGGGTAAACACATATTGCAAGCTCTTATGATCTGAGTAGATGTCAACATAAACCTCATACAAATAATGGTGCTAAATCTTTAAAGCAAAGACCACAACCAATAATTCTAAGTCGTGTGTCGGGTAATTCTTCTCATAAAATGTTAACTGTCTAGAAGCAGAGGCCATAACCTTACCATGTTGCATCAACACACAGCCCATTCCTATATGAGAGGCATCAGAATAAACCACAAAACCCTTGGTACCATCAGGTAGAGTTAAAACTAGAACCAAAGTCAACCTATCCTTCAAATTCTCAAAACTACCTTCACAAGTCTCTAATCACTAGAACTTTACCTTTTTCTGAGTTAACTTAGTCAATGGGGCAATAATAGATGAGAAAATCTCCACAAACCTCCTATAATATCTAGATAAACCTAGGAAGCTTCGAATGCCAGTTGGATTCGTAGATCTAGGAAAATTCTTAACCGCCTCAACTTTTTGTGGATCCACCATAATCCGCTCACTAGACACCACATAACCTAGATAGGTCATAACATTCAACCAGAACTTATACTTAGAGAATTAAGCATATAATCACTGATCCTCAAGGGTCTGTAAAACTATATGGAGGTGATCGGCATGGTACGCCTCGCTAATAGAATAGACCAATATGTCATTAATAAATATGATAACAAATAAGTCTAGTAATTAACATAATACCTAATTTATAAGATCCATATTTCTACCGGCATTAGTCAAACTGAAGGATATCACCAAGAACTCAAAATGGCCATATCAGGTTTGAAAAATAGTCTTAGGAATATCTACCTCCCTAATTTTAAGCTGATGATAATCCGATCGAAGATCAATCTTAGAAGCACTTAGCATCCTGACGCAGGTCAAATAGGTCATCAATACTAGAAAGATGATACTTATTCTTCATCATCTCGTTATTCAACTGGCGGTAATCTATACACATTCAAAGGTTCCCATCCTTCTTATGCACGAAGAGCACATGAGCACCCCATGGGAAAATAATAGGTTAAATAAAACCCTTATCCAGAAGGTCTTTCAACTGCTGCTTAACTTCTTTCAACTCAGTTGGAGCCATTTTATAGAGAAGGATAGAGATAAGATGAGTGTTTAGAAGAAGATCAATCCCTAAATCAATCTCCTTGTCGGGAGGAATACCAGAAAAATTATTAGGGAATGCTTCAGAAAAATCACAGACCACCATGACAAATTGCAATAAAGAACCCTCAGAACTAGAATCCTTAACATGAACTAAATGGTATATACACCCCTTAGAGATCAACCTCCAAGATCTAATATACAAAATAAATTTTTCCTTAGGCATGTAATACCCCAATAATCTGTCCTGAGATGTCATACGGTGCTTAGGACCATAAGTGATCCCAAGCTAACCCTTCTAGTGGCATACTACTAAGCAACTAATTAAATATGAATAAATGATGAAGTTTACTATGCGGAAACATAGAGAAATGCTAAAATCTGTAAAACATAATATTGATACCACTTTTATATTCTAATAAAGTCTGAAGAAAGGGACTGAAATAACAATATTGACTCTAACTGACATCTGTGAAAGCTCTACTATACTAACTATAAATAGTTGGGAAGCTACTCTAACTATCGCTAATCAATACATATGAATAAGAAAAGACACAACATAAATAAATCCAACTGAAGTCCCCAAAGTAGGAGGACTCATCACCTTGCTGGCTGGAATCTACAACTGTCTGAGTCTGAATGTGCCTACTAGATTTTGTACCTACATTATGAGATAATGTAACACATAGACATATATGTGGATCAGTACTTAGAGGATGTACTGAGTATATGAGGGTGTATGTATTAAGTCAACAATATCATTACTCATTATAAAATCATACATGCTAATAATAATAACTCACATAGCTTAAATAAATCTGAAATCTAAATCTTATAAATCATGAATAATGAAACATGTAACATAAATCTCGTGAGTCATTATACTTAATTCTAAAATCTGTATTCTCCTCGTATTCTCAAAACTTGTAAGCAAAAAGGAATCTTAAAACAATAACTTTCAAAACTTATGCTTTTATCTTGAGGAGGATAGGACTTTGGGAACATAAGGACTTAGGAACTTTAGGACTATAAAACTTTGGAGACTTGGAGAATCTGGGAACTTGGGAAATCTTGAAATAATAACTTTCAAAACATATACATTCATCTTAAGGAGAATAGGGGACTTCTTTTGAAACTTAGGAATTGTAGAACTTTGGGAGTTTCTTTTAACCGATATAAACCATGTGAGCTGACATGGAGTCCAACGTCTTGCCCACGTTGGGGAGAGATGTTCTACCCTTACCATCGAAATAGAACCTTAACTTTAGTGATCACTATCTTAACCCACTTGGGGCAACTTATAATCCTTCGATGGCTCGTAGTTTTGGGGCATGAGACCTTGGAATCATACCCAACTCGGTGCTAAATACTACTCCCATACTTATTGCTAAAAAATTTAGGAAATATACCTTACAATAGCATAAGGGTTTATAATTAAAACTGATTATACTTCTATTCTTTAAAACTCAAACTATGTGAAAAATGTGGATTCCTTGTCTTAGCTTAGGATCAAAGGATTAATCTTTGCTCTTGAAGGCACTTATCAAAACTTGTCAATAAAGATCATAATATCCTTGTAAACTTATTACTTGTGCTTTAAGGCTCAAAGTATAAAGCTTTGATGCATAAAAATCATATTTAAACTTCATGCTCAACAATTATCTTAGAAGTTTTCAACAATCTCAATCAAGTTAGTGGAAAATAACTCAATATAAGTCTCATGATTTCAAACATGGATATACGTAAATATTTTTCAATTGAAGCCTTAAATAACATGATAATTTCACAAAAGGAAAATAATAAGAATTGGGTATCAACCTTAACTTTCAAATCATGTAATCTTTAATAAAAATCAAGTTTTTAGGCTCAAGGACGAAAAATTTGTCCTTGTTCAAACCCCACATACCTTATTTGGCTTGATTAAATGGAACAAGTTGACTTTTGAAGCCTTGAGAATGTTCTTGGAGGCTTTTCTTGAAGGTTCTTGAATGGTGATATTTTGATTCTTAAGTTTTCTTGAAGAAGGATTTGAATCTTGTTCTTGAGGGTTGATCTTGAAAGAAACCATAATTTGATGCTATGGACAAATATGAAGTTATGTACTTTGATTTGATGTAATTAGGAGTTAAAAATGGTGGAAAAGACCCCAAAATCCCTTTAAAAATGACTTTTAATCGCTAAACAGAGGTGCGGGACGGTTTGGGCGATGGACCATCGCCCCAAGTACGGACCGTCCCTCAAACCGTCACTTTATGGCTAGAAAATAGGCTTAATGACTCATTTGCGATGGTTTGGATGACGGTTCATCGCTGGAGCGATGGTCCGTCGGCGTTTCCGTCGCATTTTGGCAGTCTGGATAGCTCATTGTAAAACGGCCATAACTTTTTATACCGATAACGGATATTGGCAAAATTGGTATAGTTGGAAACCTAATTCAATTATCTATCTATTGGTGTGTCATGACCTCAGAAATTCATAGTATAAAAAAAGATATGTTTGTTTGAATTTGACTATACCAATATCCTTCTCAAGAATTCAATCGATAAGGGATGTTTTGATTCGCCTAATAGCTTAGACATATTTGAGGCCTTAATATACATCAAACTTGATCATAAAACTAAAAAATCACTAAAATTTATTTCTTATGAGTTTGAAGCATAGTTCTACTATCAGTTGGAATTCTTGGGGTATTACAAGGCACTAGGGAACTACCTTTCCACTCAATCACCAGCTCATTTGGGAATTAAAAACTGACCCTTTGGATTCTACAATCAAGAGATGCATAACATAATTTCAACCAATCCATTCCAAAATCACATCAAATTTTAACATGTCCAACTCTAGCGGATCCACTAATATCTCTCTATCATGGATAGATACTACATAACCCCTATAGACTCTTCTAGCCATAATAAAGTCACCCACCGAGGTATCTGCAGAAAATGGATCTGGAATACACTCGGGGAACAAAACCAAAGTGAATAACCATACAAGGGGTCACATAAGAAAGGGAAGACCCTGGATCAAGCAGACAATACATATCAAGGGAAAAGAGTTGTAATGTACTAGTGTAATACCCCAAAAGTTTAGACATTTTTAGGATCATGATTCAAACTCATGAGTAATAAATTTTAGTTCTTTGGTAGTTTTATGATCAAGGTTGATGCATATTAAGGCCTCAAAAGTGTCCTAGCTAATAGACGAATCAAAACATTTCCTTACTGATTGAATTCTTAAGAAAGATATTGGTATAGTCAACTTCAAATAATCATATCTCTTGTTATGCTATGAATTTCTGATCTCATGACCCATCAACAGATAGATAATTGAATTATATTTTCAACGATACCAATTTCTCCAAAATTTGATGTCAGATGAAGGAGTTATGCCCATTTTACTCCAGCATGTCAGGCTGGGAAACTGAGTGACGACATTCGTGATAAGCTATCACAAGCGTGACGACTTATCACCAATGTAGTCAGCCCTGGGCAGATTTCCACCCCCAGTGTTGATATTTTGTGATAAGTTGTCACACTCGTGATGGCCTATCACCAATGTCGTCAACCTTAACAAGAAAATCAAAATTTCACCTTTTTGTGATGACATTTCATTTCACCAGATTGACGACTTGTCACGAATGTCGTCAGCTATTTTTTTCCAGCAATTGAGGTACATTTTTGTAAGGGTATTTTGGTCTTTTCCTTCAATTCCCATGACTTATAACCCTCAAGGAGCGTATTATCTTCCATTCTCTTTAGTTAAACATCTGAAAAAAAGTTCTCTCATACACTCTCAACCACAAGATTAGGGTTTCCTCTCAGGATCATCTCCTCAAGAACAAGAACATTCTCTCCCAAAAGGGTTAATCTCTAGTCAAGAAAAATCAAGAGCAAGCCTAAGTATTTCTTCAAGAACCTTCAGAAACATTAGATCTCTTTCAAGATTCAATCACTAAGGTATGCGTAGTGTTCATCCATGATTCCCTTTCATCCATGGAGCTCAAGAATCATGTTTTAAATTATAATTTGTGATTTCCTTGTTGTGTTATGACTATAATCATGTTGATGATTTTTGTTTGGATTCAAGGTTGTATCTTGATGTGTTTTTCCTGAAGCATGTGAGTAGGTTAGTTGAAACCCATGAACTTTGGATGGATTAAGATTGTCAAATTAATAAGTACACGTATGTCCAAAGTTGTGCATATAAGGTGTTTGATAAAATGCCAAGAATGATAGAATCCATGTCTTTATGACTTAACAGTGCTTAAATGACAAGCCCATGATCTATTCTTTATGACTCCACATGAACTCCACGTTATTGTTGTGTGTTATTTTTCTGATATTGACACCCTTCTAATCAGGGCACAGATTGGACCCCAGCTCAGCTATTATAGCGCATTTGGGGCATGTCGGTTAAACAACTATCTCCCATAGTTTCAGTATCAGTCTCAGTAAAAGAACTGAGATAGTTCTTCAAATTTCAGTATACCAAGATTGTTAAATATAGTCAATTCAATTACAGTACAGAACTCAGGTAGTTCCATCAGATTCAGGACTGTCAGGCACAGTCATCCTTGTTACCAGAAATCTCAGTATTAGTCATGTTAGATATCAATAAACCATGTACTAGCATACAGATCTAGATATCACATATTCACAATCTCAGTTACTATGTATGCATGTTTGCACTCTCACGTTCATATTAGTCATTCAATCAGTACTGCTCATGCATGTAAGCCCTTTTGTATATAGCCTACCTTACTCGTATACTCAGTACTTTCAATTGTAATGACGCATTTACATTATGGTGCTTTCTTTTATATTACACTATAGGTTCAGAGCCACGAGTTCCAGATCAGCAGTAGCAGTCGCATTTTAGTAAACAGAGTTGCAGTGAGTTCTCTTTATTCGAGGATGATATGATTTGACTTCATTTATTTTCTTTGGTTATCTTTCAGTTTACGGAGTTAGTGGGAGACATGTTCCTTCAACTCCTTACTCAGACAGTATTTAGAGGCTTTCAGATTTAGTTCAGATTTATTTCAGACTTCAGTTGTTTTGGGTATTTGTTACCACATATAGATGTTATGATTTATCAGATATTTTATTCAGTTGAACCTTATGGCCTATTATTTACGTTTTCTGCATTTTACATGTATATTATATAGTGTACAAGTACAGATATTAGTCATGGGTTAGATTATGGTCCTTCGGGGTCATAAGCATCGTGTAGCATTTCGATTTAGAAAATCGGGGTGTTACAACTAGTGACAACATTAGGAGACGATTCAGATTCCTGATGAGTGGTAAGAGCATAAAGGTAGTTTCGACCAATGTCGGAGCTAGAAGTAGCACCCTTTAGTACAAGAGCTAAAGATACGACAACTGAAACCTTATCAGCCCTAGTGAAACCCTGACTAATGGACAATACCACTGTAGGTGGCCTAACTAACCATACTTAAAGAACTTATTCCTCCACTCCTTATAAAATCTATTATGCATCTGCCCACAGAAACATCAAGGGGGATAAGATGAGGCTGAATGAGCTTCACTAGCCTGAGATGGGGAACCCTGTGCCTTGGGACCATCACTGTTCTGGAAATAGAAATTACCAGATGGATTAAGATATAGGCCACTAGCCACAGAATAGGAACCAAACCTTCACTAGGCCTTCTTCTTAGACCACTGCCTGTCATCACTACCACTATTTTTCTAACCTCTACCCTGATCTGAGTACCGAAACTTCTTACTCTGCCTCTACCCAATTTCTGCCTACTTTTTCTTCTCATCCTCCACTTATTGTATGTATACCACCAACCTAGAAATTTCCATGTCATTTTTCAATAAGGCAGCCTTGGATTCCAAACCCAAGTCACGGGACAACCCAAAAGCAAACTTTTTCTTCCCCGCTCTCATGGATTACACTGACTAAGGAGCGTAACGGGTTAACTGGTGAAACTTCAAGGCATACTCCTTAGCAGTCATCCTACCTTACCTCAAATTCACAAACTCCTCGACCTTTGATTCCTTCAAATCCTGAGGAAAGAAACAGTCAAGAAATGTGCCAGAGAAATCATCCCATAAGTCCACCTCAGCATCATCACCTCACCACTACTCCCACTTCTCATACTACTAATATGCCATATCCTTTAACCAATATGCGACAAACTCTACACCCTTAGAGTCAGAAGTATGCATAACTCAAAAGATCTTCTCCATTTTATCTTTAAATTCTTAAGAATCCTCCTTAACCTTAGAGCAAGTAAAGGTTAGAGGATTGAGCCTTATAAACTTCATGACTCAAGAAAACTCAGAAGAACTCACAATAGTACCAGCAGGACCCAACTGACATGACTAAGATATTACTAACTGGGTCAACAGATGAATAGATTGGTGAAATTCAACATTAGAAATGTCTCCCTGGGGAAGTGGGGCATAATCATCATCAAATCGAGAGGCATGAGAAAGACTGTAGGGACCAGAGGAACTCCATGAGAGTAATTAGGAGATGGAGCCTTAGACCAGTTCTGAACTCCATAAGTAGAATGATCTCTTTCAACATTGTCCTCTAACGGGAAGAAGAATTTCCAAGTGCATCAGATCTTCTTGGAGGTAGGTCCTATAATGCGAACAAATAGGGATTAGTGAAGACTCAAGACCTTAGACTCTATATCCTAAAGTAGAACAACAAGAAAGGGATACATTCCTAAATGTCTCATAGCCTCTCCCTGATAAGTGTGGTGCACTACATACTCATAAAAGAGACTTTACTTGACATAACCTTGTGGACACCCAATGCCACCAAACCTAGGACTGATACCATCTTTATCATGACCCAAACCAGGGCTTGTCCATGATAAGTATCTCAAGTCCACCGAGGACTGGAGACTACCCCCTTTGCTTAGCCAAATAGGATATACACATCTAGCAGGGACTGTAATTTAAACATATAAAAATATAATAAGAGTAACAAACTCACATACATTTAGGCATGTCAACATTAATACCCAATCCACAGTAACATCCACAAAGCCTCTACTAATCCAAAAATAATCTAAGTTGGGACATTCCCCAACCCTGCATTGACAATGTTAATATGAACTCTTTAATTATAGTTTACAAAAATGAACCAATAGAATGATTAAGTATTTTAAAAAAATGAAGCTCACCTCTTCACTGCAAATGACCGATGAACTGAGCCGATCCACCTCGCACTGCATAAAAAAGTAGGATTATCTACGGACCCTGTATCTTATGGGGATATAACTTCCAAAGACGGTTAGTGGGTGGAACATTATCATGTAACTCAGGGATAAGGATAAAGTTATGAAAATTCAAAAATCTAGTTCAACTCAATGTACATGTTCACATAAATGTGTGCATCATATATACTTATATAAAATACTGGTATAGGGAACAAGGCTTAGAGTGTCCTTTAAAAATATTAACATGGATTGTGTAGCTTAACGGTCATATAATAGTACCCAAGAGCTATATGGGCACCAACTCTCATCCCTTGGACAGGACCCAGTGTGTGCAGCCGCACGAACCGAAGAATATTCTCTAAATATGCATGGGGACTCGAACTTCCCAACCATATACTAAGGTGACTTAAGAACCTGATCATATAATATATTATGAGGGACTCGAACCTCCTAATCATATAACAGGGTAGACTCGAACCACTTGGTCATAATCAAGGAGACTCGAACCTCAGACCGTTTAGATCCCACACTGGCAAATGTGATTTTCGGTATTGGTCCCTCGGGATTGCCACTTTTACGACCCAGCTACACAACCTTATTTTAAGCCCCATTAAAACATTTATCACACATTCTTATTCATTAAAAAAAATACACACTTAGGAATACATTTTTGGTATCGTTATACCAACTACATTTGCAAGGTAATATCAATATCCCATTTGAACTCCATTAACTTGGGAGAACAACTCACTTTGTTCATTAATATAAGGTGGGGGAAACGCCGACTCCCTTTGTTTATTAAATCAAACAATCATGTTTTATATAACCTCTTCATATCATGGAATTGTTTCTAAAATAGTCTAATGCGTTTTTACTCGTACTCAAAACCACTTCCACAAAATTGGGTTGGGGTTGTTACCAATTCAATTGTCAATATTCACAAAATTTGGGAAAATCACAATCCCCCAGTTTATTCACTATACCCAACATCAAATTAATTTTAAAACCACTTTTTAAGACATAAACCATGCATATGTAAACATGAAATATCACATAAACAACAATCATTCAAAACCCTCAACCCATGTTTTAAAACCAATATCAAAACCACATGGAGAATTATTTCAAACACACGCTTTAGCAAAGTAATAGTTGAAGAAGAGTAAAATTCCTGAAATACCAAGATTAATGGAGAGAAATCAACTATTAAGCCCTTAGTTGACCAACTTCTTTGAAACCCTAAGTATCTTGATTGAGAGAATTTAGAGAGATTGAGAAAGTGCTTTGAGTGATTAAGTGTTGAAAATAACGTTCCAAGGGTGTTTTATGGTCATGGGTATTAAGTGGGTAAGAGGAAAATATTCAAAGTGCCCTTAATTAAAAGTTGAAACATTATTGCTAGTGACTACGATCCACTATATGATTAGTAAGGACTCACTATGACTCGTCACCATGATTTATAGTCTGGACAATAGCTGAGGGATCTCATTTCTTGTAATACTATGACTTACACCCTATGTCTAATTATGAGAACCTACGACTCGTACAATCCAAGTCGTAGTCAAGATAGAATATTTTGGGTATCACACTGGTTTGGCTCTGGATGGGGCCATAGTACTCACTTTGAGTGCTTAGACTCGTACTCCCTAGACGTTGTCACAATAGAAACTCTAGGCCAATATACTAGCCAGGATATGATTGGTTCCTTAAAACCCGTAATGACCTGTGATGACTTGTAGGGAGGGTCGTCTTCTGGGCAGTACGTCTAAAAACTTAGAAATTTTCAAGGACTACAATTTGGGGTGTTACAGGAACTCACTAGTACTGTCTGGCTGAATTCTGCAGTTGGATGACTAACATGATACCAATTTCTAAATCTGGGTATCTTTTATGGTTGGGACGGGTTTAGATTTAGCATAAGCACTTAATAGACTTTACACATAGAATGAATGAAAATAAAAAACCTCATGGAATAGGCATATACATGAAACTTTGATAGTAAGACTAGGTGAAAAGATGGAAAACTATAGAAGCTTGTCTGTCTGATCGATAAACAAAATTGTCGTCTATATAGACTGACTAATACTAAAAGTTTGTAACTCAACTGAAGTATTACTTGCCTGAAAGTATATGTATAACTGTAAAGTGATATATAATGACATGAAATTTCTAAGATTTACTGAGAAAGAAATATTTGTTACCTTCAATACTCCTTGTCAGAGGTTCTAATAACATTAGAGAGGTAAGAATTTGGGCATTATATAAGATATTTGAATAAGGATTATAACATGGTTTGAGCATCTAATCCTCCTAGTCTGAGCTTGCAAAATACGAAAACATAGAGCTGAACATGAGACACCTTTGGTCCAAAGTTATATCATGGTGGAGTATCTTAGGATGAAAGTAAGGCTAGAACTAATATAAGTTAAGCGATGTGACTGATAATTCTACAACTTAACAAAATTCTTTGATAATGCTCTTCCTTACGAACCTATCATACATAACAAGCTAAAATTTTCTTTCTTAGGGATACACCATAATTGGCTGCTAGAGGCTAAGTCTAGCTACATGCTTTTACACTCTTCAAGCCTAACTCAGAGATATAAATATTTACCTTTAAAATAACCATACTAGCCTCATTATGGGTGTTGAAACCTAATTTTTTCCCTCCATAATTCAATTTATTTTCGAGTTTCTTCAATTTTAAAATAAAATCACAACAATTATTTTGTTCAAATAAATGTTAGTTTAAATTACTTATTCAATTCAATTTTATCATTTAATTAACTATTATACATTCTTCGCATTTTTATATACGAGAGTGTATAACTTTTGTTATCTAAATGAACGTTTTCATTAAAATTAGATTTTTATTGATTAAACTTAAAAATTAATTCAAATGGATAAAATCTTGGTTTTAAATATGTTTTGCTCTCAAAATATTTTATCTGGACGAATATTTGTTGGATTTTTATCAAATTAAGAAACTCATTTGTTACTTGATTCATGCCAGATTGCGATTTAATTTAACGAACGAATTAAATATGACCTCAATTGAAATCAAATTGGCCCAATTGTGAGCAATTGACCGATAGATATTCAATTTGGTTATAATTTAAATAAGCCATTTAAATTGTAATTCAATCTTAATTCCAAAAGTTATCATTTCTTAATTGAGATTATTTTAATTCGATTAAATTTAATTAGAGTTATTTTTTTATTCAATTAAATTTAATTATGATTATTCTAATCTAATTAAATTTAATTAGGGTTATTTAATAATCCAATTAGCTTTAATTGGGGTTATTAAATAACCCCAATTGTTAACCCATGTACTAGCAACCCACAACAATTTAAACCCAACACCCAAAGCTATCCAAGCCAGCCCATTTCTCCCTTATTCTTCAATAGCACTAACAATAGCTAAGCACCGATACTCTATCAACAAAAAATAACAATAACGCATTCGGTGACCCACTCAACCCAAATCCGTCAACCTAATACGCGAACAACTTCAATCCCGACCCAACCCGACCTTTCTCTATGTGCGTCTCACATGGATTCATACGAAGAAAGCTCGAGAAGTTTCTAGAATCGGATGAGCTATCCCCCCAACGGTTTGATTCTGTGATTTTCAGGTGTAATTGTATGATTTCGTACATATTTGGATGAATCTCATTGGTTCTTGGGGTTAATTTATTTTTCCCCAAATCTTATTGGTCCACAATTTTCATTTTTCTTCAAAGAATCCAAAAATGGATGCGACATGGATAAAAACCAAAGCAGGGGAGGTTTGGAATTACAAATTTCAAAATTTCCTATTTTGGAAAATCCCTAATTTACCCCCGTAGATAAACCCTAGTTGACTCTCTATAAAAGGGGAGTTTTAAAAACAAGAAAGGGGATTTCAGTTTAAGAGGAGAGAGGTTGGGAATTCTGGGTCAAAGATTCTTGGGTTGGAAAACTTTTGGGTCCAAAAAGGATTAGAAATTTTGAACTCAAAAACCTAGGTAGAAAAATTCTTTTAGGGCGGTAAAAATTTTCTTTGAGAGGGGAAAACAAGAAAGAAAAAGGGAAAAACAGTCAGCTAGTCGAGTGTTCACGATGGTATTGAGATTTTCGGTGGTGGTGGAAGTCTGAAGTTAGCTTGTAGTACTGTTTTGCTGCTTCGAAATAGGTAACACTCCACTACATTCAGTTTTTAAATTGTTTCTGCCTGTTTCTGCTTTATCTTATCGTTCTATGGTGATAAATAATATCTTGATGTGCTGGGATATTCGTTGTTAGAGGCCTCAAAAGCCATAGGTTATGATAGATGTTGGCTGTTTGCTTTTGTGATTTTCTTATACCCTCATTTCCCCTGTCTGTAAGCGGCTGTAGCTAAAGAGAAAATGTGTTTTTTCTGCGTGTTCAAACTAGTTTTCCTTATTAGTATAGTGACGGTTAGAATATAGGGTATTAAAACATTTTCCTTCATCTTACCTGTGAAGTGCAAATAATGGTTTGACTATGAAGTTGGTTTTGGTTGAGTCCAAGATCATAATTTATTTGATTATTGATGTTAAAATTTATGCTTTGATGAACTTTGCACCAATCTGCTTGAAATTTGCCCTATTCGTAGTCATTTGACTTTCTCTAGAGATGCCATTGTTCATGTTCTGTTGGTATTTTACTGCTTGAAATAGTTACTTTAGGATAATGTAAATCTTATATCCTTTTGGGTGATATTTTACGAAATATGTTTCGAGTTCTATGCATATTTAATATTGCTTGTTTCTTGTTGTTTTCTTGGTTAAAAGAGGACTCTTCACTTTGTTTTTCCTTGACTCATAATGTTAAAAGAAAACATTGGAATTTATCTTTCAAATGAATGATAAATCAATACTCGAAGATGTCCATCTCTAGCATTTTTTCTAACTCCTTCTGTTTTTTCGTGGCTTGTTATGATTAACGTTAAAAATTTGAATTTTTTTTGTTGCTTAGTCAAGCATGTTTTAAAGATAGATTTTTCCTGTTGTAGTATAGACGGACCAAAAGAGGTCTTATTGGAGCGATATATTGAAAACAAAAATCAAATCTTTCTCTATTTTTATGGTTCTTCGTAACTGCATTTTAGTTTGCTGAACCAAGATATGAAAGTCGCTCTTAATTCATGAGAATGGGCTGGTCAAGTGTCAAATTCTTACTTCTTTTTATTTTAGTCTTTAATGTCAGTAAGTATCGTGTTATGAAGATGTTCCTATTTTTCTCTTGATAAAAATAATACATGATCTTGGTTATCCATAAAGTTGACTTTTTCATCATTGGTTAGCTTCCTTCTTTATGTCCCAACTAAAGGCAGTGCATGGATTTGCCTTGCATATTCGTTGAAAATCTGGTTTAATTCTTTTTTTCTGAAAATTTTGGTGATTATATCGGTACCATACGCGATCGAAAGTCATTGAGACTTGGTTATTTAAGCTTCCTAACACTCTCTTGAAATAATGTAGAGATTATAGACTGTGGATTTATTCATCCGAGTGTATTGATTAACACATTCTTAACTAATTAACTCGCTTGCAAGCCATATACTTTTATAATCTTGAGGCTCATGTATTTATGTTTTTTATAGTTCACATGTCTATATGTAGCAAGTTATTGCTATTTTCTCCCACCTAAAGCGTTGTGCTTTTTATTGCATAATTTATCTATTAGTGTAAAGACTCTTGAGAACGCATACTAATTCACTCATCTTTTACTTTGCATGAACCCGCCTCGGAGTCCGAAGGGACCCTTTCCCCTTTGCATGTCTTAAACGGGCCAATGAGGCCTATCTTTCGTGTCAATTCTTAGAGAAAGCTTGAATATCAACCCTATGGTATACTGGGCGCAAGGAGTTGAAAGAAGAAAGTGGGTTAAAGTTCCACTTTGAAGCGGTTAAGAGACAAAAGTCTCATTTATTATTTCATTTTATATATTTATTGTCGTCTTTTATTTATTTACTTATTTATTTGTTTATTTATTTATTCATTTGGGCCTCAAAGCCAAAGTTGTATTTAATACTGGAGGAGCAAGACTCTAGCCAAAGGCTTGAAAACTAGATTAGGACAGGTGAAATGGGTCGAAAGCCCATTTAAACTAGGACATGTCTCATTAATTTGGGCCGATGGCCTAAATCCCTTACTTTCTCCCTTTCCGTCTGTTCTTTATGTTTATTTTCCTTATGTACTTGGCCAACCTAGTTAAATCCTTAGTTAAGTCGCTAAAAAACTAGTTTTGCATAAACACCCAAATATTTCCAAAATCGCTTTCTTTTAAAAAAATCAATCACTTTTCGACAAAATTAATCTTTTCGAAGTTAATCAAAAGATGATTTTTAAACAGTCCGGATAACCTCAAGTTAGCGGACGTTTTAGGTGCCTAACACCTTCCTAAAACGTCAATAGGAATCGTTTATCTAGAATCTCTAACTTAAAATGATTTTTCTGTTTTGAATCATTTGAAGTAACTCTCTAAAGGTTTCTTAATTCATTTTCAAAATTAAGTGGTGACTCTCTTCAAAAGTCAAAATTTCTCTGCAAAATAGAAATGACGACTCTGCTGGGGATTCTTAACTAGGTTCTAACCAAATGTTTGATTTTGTCTTTCGAATGACTATTTATGTGTTTATGTGTTTCAATTCTGTAGAATTTAAATATCGCATCTCATGGCATATTCTACATTATTTAAACTGTTTTGGGGTTTCGTGGGTATCCCGGCCCTTATTGATCAATTCCAAAAATGTGTTGGAAATACAAACAGTTTATTAGCACATGAGTCGTCTGATGGCTGTTTGTATTTTCAAACTCAAGTTGTCCGCTTATTTTGAGAACCAGTGTTCAAACCCACTCTAGACACCAAGGATAGCACGAAACCAAAACCCTATTTTAGGCATGAGCCTAGGACGACCCAATACCCGAGCGGGGTATTGGGCTCATTAGAAAACCTGCCCTATGTCTATTGACCCCGAGTCAATCACAGATGGATCATACTTATGTGTTGGAGAAATATATGCTTGTCTAAATTCAATCCATTACCCTTTGGGGGGTCGGGGAAAGGCTTATCTTTGTATTCTTTTATGTAGATATGGATCAATCTCATTCCCATGAAAATTTCAAGATGGTTACCAAACCTGACGATTATAAAACAAGGGTGAATATACTAGCTTCACACGACATGTGGTTGTTTCTACACAGGTTCAAAAGGGAAGCATCTCATGAATTTTAGTTTAAGACTTTCAGGGAATTAAGAAATGATGATGTGCAATGATCCATTAACTCTCTTCATTCAGGAAAATACACCATTCAAGGGGCAAAGTGGCCTTTCCTAGTGCTTCCCGATTTCAGGGGGACCCGGCCATACAATCCTGATAGAGTTCTTAGGCAATTCGAGATCAAGTAGAAGGCACCACAAATAGATTCCATGCTTAGTTTTTTCACCGAATACGATGAAAGTGAGTCTCCACTCAAAGACGGCATGATAAATAGATGAAGAAGAAGAAGGTGGACAGAAGTGACTTTCTGTATAGAGCATGACCCTGAAATCAGTAACACTTACAAGGAGTGGTTGAAAAAGAGTCTTGCCGGAGCATTGATTCCGGGACCAAATGTGCCCACTCAGGTTGTGGATGTAGAATCCGAGCATCAAATTCGGCTTCACAGGCTACAAGATGAGTTCTAGAAAAGTGAAATCACGCACCGACAGATGCACATGGAGGACGCTTTGACCATACGTATGTTAAGGGAAGAGTTGAAACGAGCTAGGCAAGACACTGATGATGCCAGGCAATGCCTAATCGATTTGGATGATAGCATGGCCTCCCAACTCGATAGAATAGGGAAAATGACTTACGACTGCAAGGTACAATTATGCAGGAGTCATCTTATCATCAATAGGTATCAAATAGCACATGAGGTAAACAAGGCAAAGAAGTCAAAAACGGACGAAGGAGCCTCTAGTAGTTAATCCTTCTATTCTCCCCTGTGTGGGAACTTATCTTCTTTCATGTTATTTTCTCTTTTCCCTAAAGATTGTATCCCTATTTCGATATCTTTTGAAGGCATTTATGCCCTTTTTGTGTCTATATGAGTTGGGGGTTAATTGATTGACTTTGAGGAAGCACATATTTTCTTTAAAAAATCGTTAGGCCTGAACCCTTGGCTCAAAAAGGGTCACCCCAACTAGGATACACGTCATTATAATGTTTTGTGTAATATAACTATTATATGTGCTTATGTGCGTTTGTTGAGATCAAAGGCAAGTTTATCCACTATGTCCTACGGATGAATTTGACTATGACTCGAACAACTCTTTGTGGTTATTTCCTATCAAATATTTTGCATTACTTATCACATACGAAAACTAACACATTTGCCTTTGAGTTGTTCTACTTTGCTTATAATAGAAATTACTCTGTGTTGATATAAGCTGGAAGAACATCCCTACTTCACCCATCGAAGGCACAAAAATCCCCATCCTCTGACCATCATCCAGAAATGACAGGAGATAATAAATAGAGCGCACTGACTATCCGGGACAATGTGATAGCGGAAAAAAATAAAATGATTGCGGAACTTGCAAAAAAGTTAGAAATGCTTCAGGAGGAAGTAAATCGCACTCAAAAATTTGGCCAACTTGGCCATCACCGTCAATGCCCCCGCTCCAGATGGAAACAGAATTCCACTCCAAATTCCTCCCCTAAGCACCTTTATTCTCGGGGATCAACCAAATAACGTATCGTCCGTCTCTACTTCTCCATTAGTCCAAAATACCAATCATGAAAATAACCCAGATGCCTACCATCCGTAAAATCCATCTCTAACCCCACAAAATTCATCTCTGAATACATTCCCAAACCCACAAAACATATCAAATCTGCCTTTGAATCCACCAAATTCATTTTCAAATAATCAAAATCCTTCTCATATTCTGCCAAACTACTCACAAGGTCCACGGAACCTTCCCAATTTCCAAAATATCCTCCCCACTTACCAACCAAATTCCCCTAATCTGTAAAATTAAGCCTCCTTTCCAAATCCTCCTCACGCCATCATATCCCCTGATATCTATAATTCCCTTCCTCATCTCAAGATAGACCATTACGATGAGAAAGAGAAAGAGTGGAGGACCGATCATGATCTGAAGTTGCTAGCTATGAATGAAGAGATCATGAGGATCAAAGAATCTCATGGAGTGAGGGACCATGATGGTTTAGGATATGACGATTTATGTGTTCACCCGGGAGTAGACCTACTAGATGAGTACAAAGTCCCTAAGATTGAGATGCTTGATGGTACCAAAAATCCAATGGCCCATCTGAGAAGGTACTGTGAGCAATTGGTAGGGATAGAAAAAAATAAAGAGTTATTGATGCACCTATTCAGTCAAAGTTTAAGTGGCGAAGCCTTGGAGTGGTTTATGTCTCAAGAGCTGAAAAAGTTGACTGGTTGGAAAACATTGGCCAAGGGTTTCCTTGACCGGTTTGCATTCAACATTGAAATAGTCCCTGACCGGTATTGACTAGATCGGATCAAACAAAAGAGCGTTGAGAGTTTTTGAGACTATGATTTCATTGGAGGAAAGAAGATGCCAAAGTACAACACCCATGTCCGAGGAGGAAATAGTATCCGTGTTCTCTCGCGCTCAAGAAGGAGAATATTATACCAGGATGGTGTCCGCTGTCAGAGCAACCTTTGTAGATTTGGTAAAAATAGGAGAATCATTAGAAGAAGGTATTCGGACAGGGAAAATTGCCAAAACCCCGACATCTTCTAAAACTGCCATGTTTTCTAAGAAGAAGAAGGAAAAGGTAGGTATGGTTTCTGCTAATTCTGTTACAAAATCAAAACAGCGGTTCAACTCCAGAAATGTTTTATCTTTCACGCCGTCACCTAACCTTCTGCATGCGTTCTACGCCCACCCCCAATACCAAACTCCACTCCCAAACATCCAATCCTCATACCAAGCTCCACAACCAAACACTTTTCCCCAATACCCAGTTCCACCTCTAAATTATCAGTCTCATTTCCATACCACTCCCCCAAATAACTGAACAAATTTCCAAATGACTCCAAATTATCACCAAGTACCCCCTCCTATCAACCTAAGGCAGTATAACCCCCAACGTCCAAACTACGAAAATAAACCTCCTCATAACTTCACCCCACTAGCTGAAAGTCATACCAATTATTTGAAAGATTGAGGAATGCCGATCATTTGTAACCAATACAATCAAAGAGTGTCAATCCCAACTCTCAATTTTTAATGCAAGTCAACATTGTGCCTATCATTCAGGGGCAGCAGGTCACAGTACAGAGGATTATGTCCACTTGAAACATAAGATCTAGGATTTAATCGATCAAAAGGTCATCGCGCTCTAGGAACCTACTCCAAATATTAGCAGTAATCTACTGCCCAACCATGAGGGATCTATAGTTACTATGATTGAGATAAAGGGTGAATGGACATCTGGCAAGACCATTACCTAGGTGAACTCTGAAAAGTGTAAAAGAGCAGAAGAGGTAGGAAAAATAGAGAAGGCTGTGGCTGCCTTAAGTATCAGCGAGAAAACCCCATTTATAGTGATAACAACCCCGACTCAAGTGTACGCTCCCCCACCAAGAAAGGAATTTATTGTGCAAACTGCTGCTGCCTAAGGGATGACGCGACCAGGACGATGTTACATCCCTGAGGAATTGACCAACAAAAAAGATTCACAAAAATGGCCAATCACTGAAGGAGAGGCTAAGGAATTTTGGAGGTGTATGCAACTAAAGGATTACTCAATTGTCAAAAACTTACAGAAAATGCCAGCCCAAATATCTGTCTTGGCGCTATTAATGATTCACAATACCACCGACAAGCTTTATTAAAGGTTTTGGAGGAAGCGTATGTTCCCTCAGGAATGAGTGTTGAGAACCTGGATGCCATGATAGGGAACATTGTAGGGAATCATCGCATATCATTTAGTGATGAAGAGTTGCCATTTGAAGGGGCAATGCACAATAAAGCCATGCATGTCACCGTCATTTGTTGAGATTATACAATTAATCAAGTATTAATAGATGACAAATCTGGTGTGAATATTTATCCCCTCTCTACGTTGGTTTAAATGGTCTATGATTTGGGAAAAATTCATCAAAGCCATGTAAATATGAGAGCATTCGATGAAAAGCAGAGAGATACCATAGGAGAGATTGATTTGCATATCCAAATGGGGCCTGCTGAGTTCAAAACTAAGTTTCATGTTATGGATATTCATCGTAGCTACAACCTGATCTTGGGAAGACCATGGATACATGGTGCAAAGGCAGTTTCATCACCCCTTCATCAATTATTGAAGTTTATTTGGGAAGATCATGAAGAAGTCATCCAAGGAGAAGGAAGTCGAGTGGACCATCCTAATGGTTATGTGCCATTAATTGAGATGTTCCAAAAGGTAGCAGCTTCTATATAGTGGAAATTGTAAATGCTGCAGACAGAGATTCGACACCCAAAATACCAATGCCTCCTGTCTACAAAATGATTCCAATGGTGATGTTAAGAAATGGGTTCGAACCTGGTCGAGTCTTGGGCAAGAATCTGTAAGGAATTATTGAGCCAATTACAATCCCAAAGAGAGGCTCTAAGTACAGGTTAGGATATCAGTCTGCCAAGAGGGATAGGGTTGAGGATGAGCCAGAGAAGAGTTTGTTTAGGCCCTTGCCACTCCTGTTCCAGTCATTTCCTATACGAGAAGTACCCGATGATGATGGTCTTGGGGATGGGATAGGAGATTTGTTCAAAGGATGCAATGCTGTACCAGAAAATCTCCCAAAGTCCTGCGGGGTGAAGCAGATTGCGTTAGGGGAGGCCTTGCAAAATTGGACCTCCACTCCACTCATAACCCATCGCTCGACATGGTAGATGAAAGGGTAATTACTAATAGTTTTGAAATTGGTGATGATCTTTAGGGACTTGTATTTGTGTAAGTCACGAGCCATGGTTTTGTAATTATCTCTCAAATTTTAATGAAAAGGCCTTCATTTATTTGGAAAACTATATTATTTATAAAATGCTCCTAGCCATGTGTTTTGTTATTATTTTCTTATCATCTAACTTAGTTTGTTTGTCCATTACAGTAATAGTAGCTTAAAACCTGCCAATGTCGTGTCATGTCAAAGCTTGAACGAACAAAATGAAGGGAACAATGATGATTGGAAGGACGATAATAAGGAATGGTTAGTTGAAGATATGAAGGAATTTGAGAATCGCGAAAAACCTAATCTGGAGGAAACCAAAACAGTCAATTTGGGAGATCACGATGAAATTAAAGAGACAAGTGTTAGTATCCACCTGGCGACGCCACAAAGGGAAGAGCTCATCCACCTGTTGCAGAAATACATTGATGTGTTTTCTTGGTCTTATGAGGATATGCCAGAGTTGAGCACCAGCATTGTGTCACACAAATTGCTGATAAATTTTGAGTTTGATCCAGTCAAACAAAAAATGCAAAAGTTCAAGCCAGATTTGAGTCTAAAGATCAAGGAAGAAGTGACAAAATAGATCCAGTCTAACGTTGTCGAGGTCACAAAATATCCGACGTGGTTGGCCAACATCGTCCCTGTGCCGAAGAAGGACGACAAGATTCGAATTTGTGTTGACTACAGAGACTTGAACAGAGCCAGTCCTAAAGATAATTTTCCGTTGCCCAACATCTACATTCTCATTGATAACTGTGCAAAACATGAAATGCAGTCATTCGTTGATTGTTTCACCGGGTATCGTTAGATATTGATGGATGAAGAAGATGCAGAAAAATGGCTTTTATTATGCCCTAGAGAGTTTATCATTATAGGGTAATGCCGTTTGGTCTCAAGAACGCGGGTGCAATATCTATGAGGGCTATGACGACTATTTTCCATGATATGATCCATAAAGAGATTGAGGTGTAAGTGGATGATGTAATTATCAAATACCACGAGAGTTCCGATCATCTGACTCATTTGGAGAAATTCTTCAATAGATTAAGAAGGTACAGTTTGAAGTTAAATCTTGCTAAGTGCGCTTTTGGTATGCCATCAGGAAAGTTGTTGGGGTTCATAGTCAGTAGAAGAGGGATCGAGCTAGACCCATCCAAAATCAAGACAATTCAAGACTTGCCACCGCCAAGGACCAATAAGGAAATTATGAGTTTCATGGGTCATTTAAATTACATTAGCAGATTCATCGCTCAATCAACAGTCATATGTGAACCAATTCTCAAGATGTTGAAGAAAAATGCACTGAATGAGTGGACAGAAGAATGTCAGAGAGCTTTTGACCGCATCAAAGAATACCTGTCTGCACCACTAGTTTTGGTCCCACCAAGATAAGGAATTCCATTATTTCATTACCTGTCAGTCTCAAAAAATGCTTTCGGATGCGTCCTTGGGCAACATAATGAGACCGGTAGGAAAGAGAAGGTTATAACGCTCAATCTACAGCTCTCGTAGGAGTGTAAAGCGGTCGTTAGCAAATATAGAACCCAACTGGGTTGGATATCGATCCCACAGGGAATAGCTTGGTCAACAAGTAAGCAACAATTACTAGACTTTTAGTGCAAGTCTCGTAAAAAGGGGGGATTGTAATGTGTAACCAAAATATTAAAGTAAACACTGAAATAGAAAAGTAAAAAGAAAGAATGTTTAGTAGGTTGTAAAACAATGAGAATTGAAGAGTTGGGGGTATGTACACCTTATGAATTGTACGTCTCTATTGGCTATGAGTTGTGCGGAATTCAGACATGCATGTGCTTATAGAGAATTGTATTCGATGGTAAATCCAGGCGTCTTTTGACCTATTCAAGGACTATTTCACTTTAACTCTTTCGAGCTTAAAGTGTGTCTAACGGTACAAATTCTCCAAGAGGTTAATCCAGTTACGACACTAACTTTTTAATAGGGGATGGGACCCTACTACCTTGACATTATCTCTTTTCCAGACAGATAACCTTTCTTTCGAACAAGTTAAATGTTATACTGGCGTATTCTTGCGTTTGCAACCACAAAGAATTTAGGTTAAGACGAAGAGAATAATGATATAAGCAGCATATGTGTCATGAACTCACAAACTCATAGTAATAGATAGTATCTCATTCGGCTTCCATAACCCCAACAGAGAAGTTTAGTTACCCATGATTGCGAAGGAAATCACAATTGACATTGTTATTATACCACAATAAAGATTTCGTGTAATAATGATGTGGTAGGCGTTAGGCGTGAACTTCCCTAGCAAGTAACGTTTCTCTTGTTGTGGAAAAATAGATGAATAGAAGAAGAATAAAAAGTAGAATTAATGGAAGAATTAGAAAAGTTGTAATTGATGGAAGAATGTCGTAGAAGTAGAATAGAAAGATGGAACGAAGTTATCTAAAATCTTTAGCAAAATAGGGTATTTATAATACCCATATCCTATTCCTACTAAGCTAATGAGATACTTAACCAAATCCTACTAAGCTAATGAAATACTTAACCCAATTGTACTAGGTTAATGTATCATTATCCTAATCCTAATAAATTACTGCTAGTCCCCAAAGTCTTCAGAATTGCTGTTTTAGCCCGGGACAGGTTTCCCATGCATCACTTTTGGTCCTTAGGCGTCCAAGCTTCCTTTTCTCCCCTCGTGAATCTTTCTTTAGCGTCCAGTAATCCATAAAATGCTGAATTCTGCATCATTTATACCTGAAACTTTGCTAATCATGTTCGTTAGCTCACTTACAGGAAAAAGGACTAAAAGTGCATAAAATATATAATTTGTTCTCAAAACTAGGCTAAAATATGGGCAAAATCTAATGCTATAGGCATGTAAATTCGCCTATCATCAACACCCCACACTTAAAGCTTTGTTCGTCCTCGAACAAAATATCATGTCCCTCTAAACATCAACTTAGGGTTTCACAGTATCAACACAAAATATTCGTCAAGACAAGCACAACAATTATCAACAAAGAGTAGTTCTCCGATCATTAGTAGAAACAATTTAACCTCTAGCATAGACTCGTGATGGTGGCCAACTCATATTCAAAAGTTAAGGCACAAAGAATCATACAAAACTATCCAAAACTCATCAACCATGTGTGTCTCACAATATATTACCCATAATCACTCACAAGTATAGCATCTTTTTCAAACATGGGTATAAAAATATCCTTGCTCTCACAAAGAATTTATATGCAGCAACTGATGACCATAGGCTTGCCCTTAGTGTAATGCTCCACTAAATGTCAGAATACTAAGCTTAGGATCAAATAGGTCTTTTGATGGCTGTAATGTAGCCTAAGGGACGGGTAGGACTATTTTGGCCAGAAATAGTGACTATGTTCCTAAGCGCTTTAATACATCACATTGTATCATTAACACTTTTCTTTCAAACAACCTTTCTACTTTTTTTTATTCTACCACCCTTTTTCTCCTCTTTTGTTTTTCAATTTTAAGCAATTTTTTAGCTTTCCTTTCCTTTTTCTTTTCATAATATACCTCTTATGATAGCACTTTCTTTTTCATAACAAATTCAAGCACCAATACATTCTAAAGCATCATACTCACCCAATTTCCTCTTATTCTGTCACACGACTTTTACACTTTAAAGCACTTAGGAATTTAGATTAAATTATGGTCTTGAAAAAAATGGATTAGGCTTACATATGAGGCTGTCAAAGAACATAGGCTAAAGGCTCAAAAGGGTTTAACTAGGATGATGTCCATGGGTAGGTTAGAATGAGGGTAAACAATTACAGGTTGCCAAAGAAATGCCTAAATCATCTCCTAAACTTGCACTCTTTATTTTCGCTTTACATACATACTAGGAAAGTTCTAGCATCAGCCACAAACATAGAATATACTATTATCTCACTCACACAAGGCACATGGTCGACTTTATTGGGAGTAGTATAGACTCTTGCCCCAACAGATGAAGGAATTGAACCACACAGTATCACATAGTGAGTCACAATTAGAGCCTAAACGTCTCAATAGTCATGATTTTAGCACAAACTCTTGTTATAATCTCATGCTGCCTATTAGAATAATTTCATGCGAAGCTAAGTAAAAAAAAATTTCAACTACGAAAAAAAACCGATTAACTACGAGAAAAAAAACGAAAAAAAACTCAAACAAACAAACATAAATAAATGCAAATACGGATAGAGAAGTAAAGCATGCAAATACCACCACCCCACACTTAAACGGGACACTGCCCTCAGTGGAAAATAAATACGAAGAACCTGGTCAGTCGGACTCCTCCTCTATGTCGGGGGTCATGCCCCCTTCATCAGAATCATCATAGGAGTCGTCGTCATCAGAATTCTCTTCCACGTCGGAGTCTGGCATTCGTCACTCATCTCCCTCGCATGCATATTTATTGGATAGTCATGGTCCAGCTGTTGGAGCTCTACAGCAGTTGGAACATGACCTCCGCTCATCATGGTGAACCGTGTCATGCCATAAAGATGACGGAAGAAACTCTCATCTCGAGCATGTCTCTCCGCAGTAGTAAGGTTGACGCCATGTGTTGTTTCAGCATCTTTGACCTTTGTGAGGTCAACCTTCTTCGGGTTATGTGGGAGTTTGTGATTGGCTGGTTCCTCTTCGATGTCCTCCTTCCGCAAGATTGCTGTCAACAGGTTGCCAAAGGTGAAATGGGACCGCTTGTGTAGTCTGGCCTTCCGCATTGTAGAATGAATGATTGCCCCAATGTTGATAGGGACATTCGTCATCAATGTATAGACCAAACATACTCTATCTCTTGTTATTTAGGTGTACTGGGTCCCAGGAATAAGGCAAGAGTTGACAATACGCAACCATATCCTTGCTTCCCTATTCAAAGGAGCATAGGGGAAGGTGTTGTGTCGGCCGGTGTCTTTTTGCCTGCTCCACCGTGCCATGGATCTACTTCCACAAAGTGTGTGTCGAATTGCTCTATAAGGAGGTCTACTGTACAGCTCTTTGAATGGTGCTGGATCGACTGAAGGTAAGCCAAGGAAGGAGTTGATCAAATCCGCATTGAGTTGTAGAACTTGGCCCCGAATCTTGACTTCGCTGCCTGTGGTTTTCGGCGACCAATTGGCATAAAATTCCCTTGTTAAATCAAGATTACATTCTCCCATGTCGCGGAAGATGAAATCCAGATTTAATGCCATGATTTTCGTCAACATGTGCAGCTCCTTCTTCGCTAGGCTATCCTTGTTGATCAAGTCGACATGAACATATTTTCTTTCCTTGTTGTTCCTATACCATTCCTTGGCTTCCTCTTCAAGAACCCATTTTATTCCAAACATGCGGCGTGGTAATTGCATTGAGAATGATTCTCCTTGGTCCTTGCGACCTCTTTTCTTGCCCTTTTGGGAAGTGGTAGCCTTATCTTGTCTTGCTTTAGGAGCCATTGCACCTGAGACTTAAACACATTTATGAGGATACAATCTATAAACAAGCCATAGGGGTACCACCCCACACTTAGTTTTGTTGATACAAATTAGTGAAGTGAAAGTGGTCGATTACTTAGACTTCGTCGACATACATTTTAGGAGCTATATTCCAACAAGAAAATCAGAGATGTATCACTTCTTGAAACCTTAGCAATACTTTCATGTTAGGTATAACAATACTACTACATAGGGATTACATCATGGTATAGTTTCTATTAATAATCACAACCTCCTATGTCGGTAGGCAACTATAAGTCTTATTCCGATGAACAGGATATGCTAACAATTAAGTATTCAAGTGACAAAATTATGCAATGGTCATGACTCTAGCAATTCCGCAAGTAGTATGACAATTCACCAAAATCAAATTCAAGTCGGAAATAGTTTAAGATCATCCTAGCGTATATATTCACTCACATGGTTTTGTATCGACAATTCAAACACATTAACATCACCAATATTTCTTCAAGATGTAGCAATTTATAATAGACATAGAAACGTAGTACTTATGAGAAATAGATGAAGAATAAAATAGTACTTACATGATTGAAGCCTTTGGAGATGTTCTTGTGAAGTGGGAGAGCAAAAAGAAAATTTTGAGATGTTTTGGATGCTATGTGCGGCACCTAGGTCAAGATTTCAATGTGTTTATGTTTCAAGACTAAGTCACCTTTATATAGGAAAAGAATGGGTTGGGTTTTGACCCATTTAAAAGCGGTTTTGGAGACAAAAAGTGACCATAGGCGGTGCCTTTAGCTTTGCCTATGCATGGTATAGGCGGCGCCTAATGCAAAGCATTTGCTAGCATAGGCGGCGCCTAGTGCAATGCCCTTAGTGACCATAGGCGGCGCCTTTAGCATGGCATATGAGATTCCGAGACCAAATGCTTTAGCATAGGCGGCACCTATGCTATAGCATACTTGAGCATGGGCGGCGCCTATGCCTTTGCACACTAGATTCCGAGACCTTAGGCTATAGTATAGGCTTTGCCTTATTCGTGGCCTAGTTTTACCTAGGCCTAGCCTTGCTCGATGCCTAATTTGTCATGAGCAATGTTCAATCCATAGCCATATGCATCTTAATTCCAAACTTACCACCTTTACCATGCAATACGTCCAAATTGTCATTGGAAACCAATCTCCTCGTTGAATACCTCTTGCACCTACATTTGCTCAAAACAAATGGAAACGATAAGTACGATGGGTTGCCTCCCATCTAGCGCCTTAGTTTTGGTCGTAGCACGACTCTTATTTTTGGATTTTCATTTATCAAAAGCAAAACAAGTACTAGAACAAAATAAAGATGAAACGAAAAACGAAAAACGATAAATGATGGGTTGCCTCACATCTAGCGCCTTATTTATTGTCGTGGCTCGACATAGTTACCTCAAGTACTTAGACTTCGTCGAGATAAGTGATGGCCATATAATTTATCAAATGAAGAGGACCGATATAAGGTTTAACACGTTGACCATTCACCTTGAAGAGAACACCATTATTGTCTTCCAATTCAACTACTCCAGACGAGTAGACTTGGATTACTTTGTATGGTCCAGACCACCTAGACTTTAACTTACCTGGGAACAACTTCAATCTAGAGTTGAAGAGAAGCACAATATCATCCTTTTGAAAGTTTCATCGAACAATCCGCTGATCATGATACTTCTTCATCCGCTCCTTGTATAGGTCTGACCTTTCATATGCATGGAGACGGAACTCATCTAATTCGTTCAGCTGCTCCAACCTCAGATTCATCTCATCATCCAAATTCAAATTCAATTGCTTCAACGCCCACAATGCCTTATGTTCGAGCTCAATGGGTAAATGACAAGCCTTCCCATAAACTAGTTGATAAGGGGACATGCCAATGGGTGTTTTGAATGCAGTCCTATACGCCCACAGTGCATCATCTAGCTTCCGAGACCAATCCTTCCTATTAGCATTTACCGTCTTCGCAAGGATTTGCTTGATCTCCCGATTGGAAACCTCTACTTGTCCACTCATTTGTGGGTGATAAGGCGTGGCTACCTTATGTTGCTTGACACCATACTTGGCCAACATGGATTTGAATAGCTTGTTATAAAAGTGAGATCTTCCATCGCTTATGATAGTACGTGGTACTCCAAAGCGAGAGAAGATATTCCTCTTCAAAAATGCTACAACACGCTTCCCCTCGTTGTCGGCCAACTCTTCAGGTTCAACCCATTTCGAGACATAATCTACAGCAACTAAGATGTACTTCATTCCAAACGAATTCACGAATGGACCCATGAAATCAATGCCCCACACATCAAAGAGTTCTACCTCAAGAATTTTCGACATGGGCATCTCATGGTGTTTCGAAATAACACCTTGTCTTTGGCATTGGTCGCATCTTCTAACAAAGTCATAGGCCTCTCTAAATATCGAAGGCCAATAATATCCACTTTGCAACACTTTTCTTGCCGTCCGATTGCCTGCGTGATGTCCTCCAACTTGGGAGTGTGGCATGCTTCCAATATAGTAGGCATCTCTACAAGGGATATACATCGTCGAATCATACCATCCGCACATTGTCGAAACAAATATGGCTCATTCCAATAGTAGTTTTGTACGTCATGCATAAACTTCCTCTTTTGATGTTATGATAAATTGGCAGGTATTACATTACTCACCACGAAATTTGCAAAGTCGGCATACCATGGTAACTTTTCTGTTATCGTCGCTAGGATCTCCTCGTCAGGGAATGCATCATCAATCTCGATATCAGGCTGCGCCACATGCTCGTTCTCGAGTCTAGATAGATGGTCGGCCACTTGGTTCTCGCAACCTCTTCTATCTTTAACTTCAAAATCAAACTCTTGCAACAGCAATACCCATCGAATTAATCTTGGTTTTGCATCCTTCTTTGTCATTAGATACCTAAGAGCTGCATGGTCTGTATGAACGATCACCTTAGTACCCAATAGATAGGCACGAAACTTCTCAAACGCATACACAACTGCTAGGAGCTCTTGTTCTGTCACAGTGTAGTTCCTTTGGGCTTCATTTAGGACCTTACTCGCATAGTAGATAGGATGAAATAATTTCTCTTTTCTCTGACCAAGCACAGCTCCAATGGCTACACCACTAGCATCACACATGACTTCGAACGGGAGAGACCAATCTGGTTCTACCATGATAGGGGCTTCAATGAGTTTTCCTTTGAGGCATTCGAATGCCTTTAAGCAATCTGCATTGAGGTCAAACTTCGCATCTTTCTCCAAGAGTTTGCACAATGGACTAGCAATTTTGGAGAAGTCTTTGATGAACCGACGATAGAAACCTGCATGGCCGAGAAAACTATGAACTCCCTTCACCGAAATTGGAGGCGGTAGCTTCTCAATGACTTTGATTTTTGCTCGATCAACCTCAAGTCCTCTTTCGGAGATTTTGTGCCCAAGAACGATTCCTTCTTTTACCATGAAGTGGCACTTCTCCCAATTCAGCACTAGGTTGAATTCTACACATCTTTGCAACGCCATACTTAGGTTTGCCAAGCACGCTTCAAAAGACTCACCAACAACTAAAAAGTCGTCCATAAATACCTCCAAAGTGTCTTCAACCATATCAGAAAAATAGACATCATACAACGTTGAAAGGTGGCTGGTGCGTTACATAGCCCAAATGGCATACGTTTGAAGGCAAATGTACCATATGGGCATGTAAACGTTGTCTTCTCTTGGTCTTCGGGTGCAATATAAATCTTATTATAGCCTGAATAACCGTCTAAGAAACAAAACCATCCTTTCCCCGCTAATCGATCTAGCATTTGGTCCATAAATGGCATTGAAAAGTGATCTTTGAGTGTCCAAGAATTCAACTTTCGGTAGTCCATGCATACTCTCCATCCAGTGATGGGTCTGAGTGGAATAAGCTCATTCTTCGCATTTACGACCACCGTCATGCCTCCTTCTTGGGAACACATTGTACCGGGCTTACCCATGTACTATCAGAGATTGGATACACAACCCCCGCGTCTAACCACTTGATAATTTCTTTCTTCACCACTTCTTGCATAGGTGGGTTTAGACGTCTTTGATGCTCAATGGTGGGTGTGCAATTCACTTCAAGCTGAATTTTATGTGTACAAATCTCAGGTGGAATACCAATAATATCCGCAATGGTCCATCCAATGGCTCTAAGGTACTTCCGTAGAATAGCAATGCCCAAATTTGTTGCCACAATGACTGGAAGTGTGTTTCCGCTTCCTAAGAATGCATACTTTAAATGTCTTGGCAGCTCCTTCAATTCTAACGTGGGTGGCTCTTCAATAGATGGCTTAGCTGGTGGTGTGGGTCGATTCTTGAGATCAAGGTCCAGCTTTTTGGGAGCATAACGATATGTCCCTAATCCTGATAGAGCACAAATAGCTTCTTCAGAATTTTCAGCATCCCTATTCTCTCCATTCATGAGCACAACCGCCAAAGGGTCATCAATAATTTGCTCTTCTTCAAGTAATTCTTTCTCATCATCAAAGAAAACATCAGCCACCAAAAATATACTCAGATCTTTGGGTTGCTTCATTGATTTGCAAACATCAAAGCGAACTACTTCGTCATTTATTCGGAACGAAAGCTCATTAGCTCTCAAATCAATAAGTATGCTTCCCGTGGAAAGGAAAGGACGCCCCAAGATTATGGGAACTTCTGAGTCTACCTCACAATCCAAAATAATGAAATCTGCTGGAAAGATGAATGAAGAAACCTTTACCAAGACATCACATAGAATACCAACAGGTCATTTCACCGACCTATCCGCCATTACGAGCCGCATGTTGGTTGGAGTAGGATCACCTAAATACAACTTCTTATAGATAGATAATGCCATCAAATTGATGCTGGCTCCTAAATTGCATAGTGCTTTGGCAAAATTCAAAGATCCGACGGTGCAAGGAATAGTAAAAGCGCCGGGGTCAGCCTTCTTCGGAACTATTGATCGGGTAGCGATTGCGCTGCAGTGATGAACATCATCTTTCAACTCATAACTTGCTGCCCACTTCTTTGTCAAAAGATCCTTCATAAATTTCGCATACCCAGGCATTTGTTCAAGTGCCTCCACCAATGGAACATTAATGGTCAGCTGCTTCAACATAGTCATGAATTTGCTGAACTTTGTATCATCCGCCACCTTCTTCAATCTCTGAGGGAAAGGTGGTGGTGGGTATGGAATTGTTCTCTCCATGACTTTCTTCTCCTCTTGCTTCTGTTTTTCAGATTTTTCAGGTTGCGATCCTTTGGGATTGACGTCATGGACGTTGTGCCCTTTTTCTGCGGATTCTTCTCCTTCCGCCTTATCATCAATGTCCACTACTTTGTCATCCACTTGCTTGATTTTTGCTGAAGTTTCCAGCACCTTACCACTCCGGGTAGTAATGGCCATGCATGACCCATCATTTCTTGGGTTTTGCACAGTATCGCTAGGTAAGGTGCCAGCCTTTCTTTGATTGAGTGCTGCTGAATGTTGGCTCAGTTGCTGCTCTATTTGCTTGATTGAAGTGGAATGAGAATCAACTATTTGTTTCATAGAGGACAAATCATTTACTACCTCCGTTACTGCAGTGCTTGTTCCTTCCACTCCTTTCAATATTTTGGCCAGCATGTCTTCCATACTTCCAGAACTAGATGTGGTGGCGTCACGTCTTCCAGGGGGAACGTACAAACCACTCTTTTCATTCTTGTTCTTCCAACTAGCTTGGTATTTGTTTCCAGATTTATCATAATAGTTCCAACCTTGGTTTCCTTAGGTATTCCCGCGGAAACCCCCCTGATTGTTCAAGTAGTTGGCCTCTTCTTCCGAATCAGATTCGTCTCTTCCTTTTGATGCAATGGCTTTCACTTTTTCGGTCTTCCCTGATAATAAATGCTTTGTAAGAAGATACACTTGTGTTTTCATGTGAGCCATATCTTGATCACGTTCTTCTTCTCTTCTTCTTTGGTCTGCAGTCATGCCAATAGATAAAGTGGGGCTTGCTACCTCAGAATCCCTGGTATGCCAAGCTCTACTTTGCTTCGTTATACGATCTAGCATATTGCTTGCTTGACCAAAGGTGAGGTCCATAAAAGATCCTCCAGCCGCATTATCCACCACTGGTTTAGTTATTGAATTCAAGGCTCTGTATAATATCTCCATTAGGTGAACATTGGTCATATGATGGTTTGGGCATCTCGTTAGCTTTGTCTTGAACCTCTCCCATGTTTCATGAAGGGCTTCAGTTGGAAGCTGATGAAAGTTGCTAATTTCATCTCTCAATTGTGCTCTTTTGGATGGCGGAAAGAATCTTTCTAAGAAAGCATCTCTCAATTGCCTCCAATTTGTAATAGAATTAGGAGTCAGCCCATTCAACCATAGAGTTGCCTCCCCAGATAGAAACAACGGAAATAGACGTAATCGAATTGCATTCTGACCAACACCAGGATTGTCGAACGACTTGCATGTAGAAATAAAGTTGATGAGATGCATATTCGGATCATTGCCTGCTAGTCCACCAAATAATCCCTTGATTTGCAATAACTGAATAATGGTGCTTGTGATGTTAAACTTGGCTCCGGGCGCTAATGGTGGAGTAATTATGGGTTCAGTGGCTCCGGCTCCATCAAGATCATCATCATCATCGTCAAAAACTGGTTGCATGGGTTGGCGATCATACCTAAACCGAGCTTGACGACCTCTTCTATTGGCAGGTGTTGCGATTTCAGCAGCATGCCTTGGGTTTAGTAACTCGTCATCACCTAAATCCTCATCGTCAGGATTCGTTGCTCGCCCAGGGTTATCAATGTTTTGTTGTTGAACTTGAGCGGCGGTAAGAGCAGCTAATCTCGCCTGTTCCTGTTGAGCAGCCATCCTTTCGATTTCTGCTTGTGCTTCCATTCTGCCAATACGTTGTGGTTCAGGATTGATAGGTAATAACGGTTGACCAGAACTTCTAGTATGGGGCATGCGCTAAATAAAAACCTGCAGTAAACAAAAACAAAAACTGAAAGTAAAAGTACGAGAATCTTTGACCAAAGGGTCTAGTAATTATCACAAACTTAATTGACACTAGTATTCCCCGGCAACAGCGCCAATTTTTGATAACGCTCAATCTACAGCTCTCGTAGGAGTGTAAAGCGGTCGTTAGCAAATATAGAACCCAACTGGGTTGGGTATCGATCCCACAAGGAATAGCTTGGTCAACAAGTAAGCAACGATTACTAGACTTTTAGTGTAAGTCTCGTAAAAAAGGGGGATTGTAATGTGTAACCAAAATATTAAAGTAAACACTGAAATAGAAAAGTAAAAAGAAAGAATGTTTAGTAGGTTGTAAAACAATGAGAATTGAAGAGTTGGGGGTATGTCCACCTTATGAATTGTACGTCTCTATTGGCTATGAGTTGTGCGGAATTCAGACATGCATGTGCTTATAGAGAATTTTATTCGATGGTAAATCCAGGCGTCTTTCGACCTATTCGAGGACTATTTCACTTTAACTCTTTCGAGCTTAAAGCGTGTCTAACGGTACAAATTCTCCAAGAGGTTAATCCAGTTACGGCACTAACTTTGTAATAGGGGATGGGACCCTACTACCTTGACATTATCTCTTTTCTAGACAGATAACCTTTCTTTCGAACAAGTTAAATGTTATACTGGAGTATTCTTGCATTTGCAACCACAAAGAATTTAGGTTAAGACGAAGAGAATAATGATATAAGCAGCATACGTGTCATGAACTCACAAACTCATAGTAATAGATAGTATCTCATTCGGCTTCCATAACCCCAACAGAGAAGTTTAGTTACCCATGATTGCGAAGGAAATCACAATTGACATTGTTATTATACCACAATAAAGATTTCGTGTAATAATGATGTGGTAGGCGTTAGGCGTGAACTTCCCTAGCAGGTAACGTTTCTCTTGTTGTGGAAAAATAGATGAATAGAAGAAGAATAAAAAGTAGAATTAATGGAAGAATTAGAAAAGTTGTAATTGATGGAAGAATGTCTTAGAAGTAGAATAGAAAGATGGAAAGAAGTTATCTAAAATCTCTAGCAAAATAGGGTATTATAATACCCATATCCTATTCCTACTAAGCTAATGAAATACTTAACCAAATCCTACTAAGCTAATGAAATATTTAACCAAATCCTACTAAGCTAATGAAATACTTAACCCAATTGTACTAGGTTAATGTATCATTATCCTAATCCTAATAAATTACTGCTAGTCCCCAAAGTCTTCAGAATTACTGTTTTAGCCCAGGACAGGTTTCCCATGCATCACTTTTGGTCCTTAGGTGTCCAAGCTTTCTTTTCTCCCCTCGTGAAGCTTTCTTTAGCGTCCAGTAATCCATAAAATACTGAATTCTGCATCATTTATACCTGGAACTTTGCTAATCATGTTCGTTAGCTCACTTACAGGAAAAAGGACTAAAAGTGCATGAAATATATAATTTGTTCTCAAAACTAGGCTAAAATATGGGCAAAATCTAATGCTATAGGCGTGTAAATTCGCCTATCATCAGAAGGCCATTTACTACTTGAGTAAAAAGTTCACGCCATATGAAGCCCGTTACACTCTTGTAGAAAGGACATGTTGTGCTTTGACTTGGACGGCAGAAAAGTTGAGACATTATCTGTCTTCCTACACAACATACCTCATCTCGAGAATGGATTCATTAAAGTACATATTCCAGAAGGCCATCCTTACGGGGAAGCTAGCCAAGTGGCAAATGTTACTGAGTGAGTTTGACATTGTGTATGTAACCCAAAAAGCAATCAAGGGGCAATCCTTAGCAGATCATTTGACAAAGAATCCAGTCGATGAAGAATATGAGCCACTTCAAACTTACTTTCCAGATGAGGAAGTATTGTTCGTAGGAGAAGATATTACAGAGATTTACCCCGGATGAAGGCTATTTTTTGATGGGGCAGTCAACTTCAAAGGTTTAGGAATTGGAGCAGTTTTGGTGTAAAAAATGGGCTAACATTATTCGGTAACTGCTAAGTTATGTTTCCCATGCACCAATAACATGGCTTAATATGAGGCTTGCATCATGGGTCTCAGATTGGCACTTGATATGGGTGTTCGTGAATTGTTCGTCATCAGAGATTCAGATTTGCTGATTCACCAAGTATGGGGGAAAGGTAAAAAATCCCAAGATTACTCCTTATGTAGAGCTGGTGCAAGAATTATGCTAAAGATTCAAGGATGTTGATTTTAGACATATCCCACGGATACAAAATGAGTTTGCTGATGCTTTGGCCACAATATCTTCCATGATTCAGCACCCGGATCAGAGTTACATTGATCCTTTGGAAATAAGATTGAAAGAGAAACCCACGCATTGCATACACGTGGAAGAGGAGCCTGATGGAAAGCCCTGGTACTATGACATTACGAGGTATTTGGAATCTGGAATATATCCTGAAGAGGCTAGTAACAACCAAAAGAAGACAATCCGGCGTTTGGCAAAGAATTAATTTCCGAGTGGGGAAATTCTTTTTAGGAGGACTCCTGATTTGGGATTCCTAAGATGCGTCGATGCTGCAGAAGCCAACAAATTGATAAAATACGTACATGCTGGAGTTTGTGGGCCCCACATGAATGGGTTTATACTTACCATAAAGATCCTGAGAACCTGTTACTTTTGGATGACTATGGAAAATAATTGTGGAAAACATGTGCAAAAATGTCCAAAATGTCAGATACATGGAGATTTGATTCGAGTGCCTCCACATGAGCTTCATGCAATGAGTTCACCTTGGCCCTTCGTATCTTGGGGCATGGATGTTATCGAACCAATAGAGCCATCGACATCGAATGGACATAGATTTATTTTAGTCGCCATCGATTATTTCACTAAGTGGGTTGAAGCTGCTTTATACAGAGCCGTCATTAAGAAAGCAGTTGCAGATTTTGTCAGGAATAACTTGATTTGTCGATTCGGAGTGCCGAAATCAATCATTACTGATAATGGGGCAAACTTAAATAGTCACTTCATGAGTGAAATTTGTGATTAGTTTAAAATCGTGCATTGCAATTCGACTGCATACCGTCCCCAAATGAATGGAGCTGTGGAAGTGGCCAACAAGAATATAAAGAAGATCTTGAGAAAAATGGTCAAAAATGATAGATCATGGCATGAGATGTTACCTTACGCTTTGCTAGGGTATCGCACAACAGTTCAAACTTCCACTGGGGCGACACCTTATTTACTTGTCTATGGGAATGAAGCTGTAATACCTGCTGAAGTTAAAATACCTTCTCTAAGGATTATTCAGGAAGCTGGACTGAGAAACGAAGATTGGGTCCGCGCTCTCCATGAAAAACTCATGTTGATTGATGAGAAGAGAATAGTCCCTGTACGCCATGGTCAGCTGTATCAACACAGGATGGTTTATGCTTTTAACAAGAAGGTGAGAGCTCGAACATTTGAAGTGGGGAAACTGGTTCTAAAGCGAATATTTCCTCACCAAGAGAAGTACAAGGGCAAATTCGCTCCAAACTGGCAAGGGCAATACATAGTTCGGAAGTTACTAGCTGGAGGAGCTCTGATTTTGTCTGAGATGGATGGCACAGAGTGGACCAAACCAATCAATTCTGATGCGGTAAAGAGATATTATGTTTAAACGATGTTCTAGTTTTTGTGTTTTCTTAGTTTACTTGTAATCACCTTTGTAGTAATATTGTTTTCTAGTGTGTAAATTCCTAGAATCCCTTTCTTTTGATGTACGAACTACGTTTGACCTGAATTCCCAAGAAAGGGATACATAGGCGGCCTATGCCGGCTTCGGTCAACTCCTTAGAGAAATTTACCCTTTCTTTTTATGTATGAACTACGTGATGACCTGAATTCTCAAGAAAGAGATACGTAGGCTGCCTATGTCGGCTTCGATCAACCCATTAATTTCTTTTGTATATACCTACTGTAGGCCTGAACTACGTTTGACCTGATTCCTACTTCAACGGGATACGTAGGCGCCCCAATGGCTTAGTCATATAACCCCAGGAAAGAAAAACTGGGGCAGAATTTTCGAGAAGGAATATCAAAAATTCACAAGAAAAGATCGACATTCAACAAAAAGAATGAAGATCAGTAAAGACTTCAGATCCACTCGGATTGGTATCATCTCAAACAACTTTAAACTGGGGCAGAAATTTTGAGAAAGACCTCAAAATTTCCACCAAATGCCGGAAAATATTTCAAATTTCCCAGCACCAGAGGTTAAAGCTTTGGAAGCCACCAACTGTAACCAAGTCTGGGTAGACTCAATTTTTGGCTATGATAGAACTACTTGAAGAAACCCTCCAACAATGATCATGAGTTTTGGAAACCATCCGTCTAATATAGTCAAAACCACGAGAAAGACATTCGTTGAGCTAGTACATGACATGACTGGCAGAGATTTTCTAAAGTTTTATAGAAGTTTTCAAAATTATTTTCAAAAATTTAAGACTATTTTCCAAAAATCTTATGACTCACTTATTTAGTATTTGCCTAGACATCATTTGGGATGGAGTGTCAGGGTGGAAGTCTCGATATGGTGGAATGGCCAAGAGATGGAAAGGAGCAAATCAAGGATCGAAGGAGGTCAACACGGAGTAATTTCATTCAAACTAATCATTTTTCTGTGGATTCAAGGTTCAATATACAAAATGAGGGTCTCTTTCAAAATCCCCGAGCAAAATAGGAGCCACAACAGAGCATTAATACCTAAGAACGGTATTTTAGGGTAGCCCTAAAAATAGTTTAACGCCCATTTATTGAGGACCTTTTGATTTGTCCATCTCATTTCTCGAGATCGTAGGCGATAAACAAAAGCTCTTTGTCTTCTTTACACATATCATATTTAAAAGTTTTCCTAAAAATAGTCGCTAGTAAAAGCGACTTTGTGTCTATTAACCGTCTACCTTGAGTACAGGTACATGTAGAAAGAAGGGCACTGACAAATAAAATCAGGTAAAATTACACATCATAGCCGCAAGGCATTGGCTCAAGGGCTATTGCATATCATCGCCACAATGGTTATTTCATATCATCGCCACAATGGCTATTGCATATCATAGCCATAAGGGTTATTGCATATCATTGCCACAATGGCTATTGCATATCATAGCCACAATGTCTATTGCATATCATCACCACAATGGCTATTGCATATCATCGCTACAATGGCTATTGCATATTATATCCACAATGGCTATTGCATATCATCGCCACAATGGCTATTTCATATCATCGCCACAATGGCTATTGCATATCATCGCCACAATGGCTATTGCATATCACCGCCACAATTGCTATTGCATATCATCGCCACAATGGCTATTGCATATCATCACCACAAGGTCTATTACATATCATCGCCACAAGGTCTATTACATATCATCGCCTAAAGGACCATTACATATCATTTCTGCAAAGGCCCTCTCATACTATCGCCCTAGAAGGCATTCAATATCTGTTGACATGCTAGATAGAAACGCTGGAGTCGAGAATATCTCATCATTTCATGAATCAGCATATGAATACATCGAGGGTACACGATTTAAATGGACGCCTTTAAGTCGCTATCTAAGGATGAATGATATATAAGGTTTCCTGGAGATTGATAATTTAAGGGATAGTTGGTTTTCTTAAAACATGTGCTTGCAATCAAGCTTTATGAACTACAAATACCATGAATTCTCATGTAACCTGAGATATGTAGGAAACCTGATACCGAGGTTCGGCCATAACTTCATGAAACTCATGCGTAAAACCAACCTCTCTTAGATATGAATTTATGGTCGGACAAAAATTGGGAACGTCAACCTCCCTTTGCCCAGGGTTACTTACATCCACCCTACCCAAAGGGAGGGGGCAGTTGTTGACACCTAAATTTTGCCCTCCATAATTCAATTTAATTTCAAGTTTCTTCAATTTTAAAATAAAATCACAACAATTATTTTGTTCAAATAAATGTTAGTTTAAATTACTTATTCAATTCAATTTTATCATTTAATTAACGATTATACATTCTTTGCATTTTTATATACGAGAGTGTATACATTTTGTTATTTAAATGAACGTTTTCATTAAAATTAGATTTTTATTGATTAAACTTGAAAATTAATTCAAATGGATAAAATCTTGGTTTTAAATATGTTTTGCTCTCAAAATATTTTATCTGGACGAATATTTGTTGGATTTTTATCAAATTAAGAAACTCGAGGTTGATTTGTTACTTGATTTATGCCAGATTGCGATTCAATTTAGTGAACAAATTAAATATGACTTCAATTGAAATCAAATTGTCCCACTTGTAATGCAATTGACCAATAGATACTCAATTTTGTTATAATTTAAATAAGCCGTTTAAATTGTAATTCAATCTTAATCCCAAAAGTTATCATTTCTTAATTGAGATTATTTTAATCCGATTAAATTTAATTAGAGTTATTTTTTTTATTCAATTAAATTTAATTATGATTATTCTAATCTAATTAAATTTAATTAGGGTTATTTAATAATCCAATTAGCTTTAATTGGGGTTATTAAATAACCCAAATTGTTAACCCATTTACCAGCAACCCACAACAATTTTAACCCAACACCCAAAGCTATCCAACCCAGCCCATTTCTCCTTTCTTCTTCAATAGCACTAACAACAGCTAAGCACCGAGACTCTATCAACAACAAAACAACAATAACGCATCCAGTAATCCACTCGACCCAAATCCATCAACCCAATACGCGAACACCTTCAATCCAGACCCGACCCAACCTTTCTCCATGCGCGTCTCACATGGATTCCTACGAAGAAAGCTCAAGAAGTTTCTAAAATAGGATGAGCTATCCCCCCAATGGTTCAATTCCGCAATTTTTGGGTGTAATTTTATGATTTCGTACATATTTAGATGAATCTCATTGGTTCTTGGGGTTAATTTGTTTTTCCCCAAATCTTATTGGTCCACAATTTTCATTTTTCTTCAAAGAATCTAAAAATGGATGCAACATGAATAACAACCAAAGCGGGGGAGGTTTGGAATTTCGAATTTCAAAATTTCCTATTCTAAAAAATCCCTAATTTACCCCCGTAGATAAACCCTAGTTGAATCTCTATAAAAGGGGAGTTTTAGAAGCAAGGAAGGGGATTCCGGTTCAAGAGGAGAGAGGTTGGAAATTCTGGATCGAAGATTCTTAGGTTGGGAAACTTTTGGGTCCAAAAAGGATTAGAAATTCCGAACTCAAAAACCTAGGTAGAAAAATTCTTTTAGGGCGGTAAAACTTTTCTTTGAGAGGGGAAAACAAGAAAGAAAAAGGAAAAACAGTCAGCTAGTCGAGTGTTCACGACGGTATTGAGCTTTTCGGTGGTGGTGTAAGTCCAAAGTTAGCTCGTAGTACTGTTTTGCTGCTCCGAAATAGGTAACACTCCACTACATTCAGTTTTTAAATTATTTCTGCCTGTTTCTACTTCATCTTGTCATTCTATGGTGATAAATAATATGTTGATGTGCTGGGATGTTCACTGTTAGAGGCCTCGAAAGCCATAGGTTATGATAGATGTTGGCTGTTTGCTTTTGTGATTTTCTTATACCCTCATTTCCCCTGTCTGTAAGCGGCTGTAGCTAAAGAGAAAATGTGTTTTTTCTGCGTGTTCAAACTAGTTTTCCTTATTAGTATAGTGACGGTTAGAATATAGGGTATTAAAACATTTTCCTTCATCTTACCTGTGAAGTGCAAATAATGGTTTGACTATGAAGTTGGTTTTGGTTGAGTCCAAGATCATAATTTATTTGATTATTGATGTTAAAATTTATGCTTTGATGAACTTTGCACCAATCTGCTTGAAATTTGCCCTATTCGTAGTCATTTGACTTTCTCTAGAGATGCCATTGTTCATGTTCTGTTGGTATTTTACTGCTTGAAATAGTTACTTTAGGATAATGTAAATCTTATATCCTTTTGGGTGATATTTTGCGAAAGACATTTTGAGTTCTATGCATATTTAATATTGCTTGTTTCTAGTTGTTTTCTTGGATTAAATAGGACTCTTCACTTTGTTTTTCCTTGACTCATAATGTCAAAAGAAAACATTGGAATTTATCTTTCAAATGAATGATAAATCAATACTCGAAGATGTCCATCTCTAGCATTTTTTCTAACTCCATTTGTTTTTTTGTGGCTTGTTCTGATTGACGTCAAAAATTGATTTTTTTTGTTGCTTCGTCAAGAATGTTTTAAAGATAGATTTTTCCTGTTGTAGTATAGACGGACCAAAAGAGGTCTTATTGGAGCGATATATTGAAAACAAAAATCAAATCTTTCACTATTTTCATGGTTCTTCGAAACTGCATTTTTGTTTGCTGAACCAAGATATGAAAGTCGCTCTTAATTCATGAGGATGGGTTGGTCAAGTGTCAAATTCTTACTTCTTTTTATTTTAGTCTTTAATGTCTGTAAGTATTATGTTATGAAGATGCTCCTATTTTTCTCTTGATAAAAATAATACAGGATCTTGGTTATCCATAAAGTTGATTTTTTCATCATTGGTTAGCTTCCTTCTTTATGTCCCAACTAAAGGCAGTGCATGGATTTGCCTTGCATATTCATTGAAAATCTGGTTTAATTCTTTTTTTCTAAAAATTTTGGTAATTATATCGGTACCATACGCGATCGAAAGTAGTTGAGACTTGGTTATTTAAGCTTCCTAACACTCTCTTGAAATAATGTAGAGATTATAGAATGTGGATTTATTTGTCTGAGTGTATCGATTAACACATTCTTAACTAATTAACTCACTTGCAAGCCATATACTTTTATAATCTTGAGGCTCATGTATTTATGTTTTTTATAGTTCACATGTCTATATGTAGCAAGTGAATTGCTATTTTCTCCCACCTAAAGAGTTGTGCTTTTTATTTCATAATTTATCTATTAGTGTAAAGACTCTTGAGAACGCATACTAATTCACTCATCTTTTACTTTGCATGAACCCGCCTTGGAGTTCGAAGGGACCCTTTCCCCTTTGCATGTCTTAAACGGGCCAATGAGGCCTATCTTTCGTGTCAATTCTTAGAGAAAGCTTGAATATCAACCCTATGGTATACTGGGCGCAAGGAGCTGAAAGAAGAAAGTGGGTTAAAGTTCCACTTTGAAGTGGTTAAGAGACAAAAGTCTCATTTATTATTTCATTTTATATATTTATCGTCGTCTTTTATTTGTTTATTTACTTATTTATTTGTTTATTTATTCATTCATTTGGGCCTCAAAGCCAAAGTTGTATTTAATACTGGAGGAGCAAGACTCGAGCCAAAGGTTTGAAAACTAGATTAGGACAGGAGAAATGGGTCGAAAGCCCATTTAGACTAGGACTGGTCTCATTAATTTGGGCCGATAGCCTAAATCCCTTACTTCCTCCCTTTCCCTCTGTTCTTTATGTTTGTTTTCCTTATGTGCTTGGCGAACCTAGTTAAATCCTTTGTTAATTCGCTAAAAAACTAGTTTTGGATAAACACCCAAATATTTCCAAAATCACTTTCTTTTTTAAAAAATCAATCACTTTTCGATAAAATTAATCTTTTCGAAGTTAATCAAAAGACGATTTTTAAACAGTCTGGATAACCGCAAGTTAGCGGACGTTTTAGGTGCCTAACACCTTCCTAAAACGTCAATAGGAACCGCTTATCTAGAATCTCTAACTTAAAATGATTTTTCTGTTTTGAATCATTTGAAGTAACTCTCTAAAGGTTTCTTAATTCCTTTTCAAAATTAAGTGGCGACTCTCTTCAAAAGTCAAAATTTCTCCACAAAACAATGGGAATCTATATTATATACCCATTCGGAGAGGTTAAGCTCAATATACATTACTTTTTGTTGCCTTAAACAATTAACCTTATGTTCTAAAAGAGTGACTAATCACCATAAGCCTCTATTTGAATGTATATCAAAAAATCATTCAAGCCTATCTCTCAACTGCCAACATCACCATCAAAGCATAAGAAGGGTCACTGAAGAACTAGAACATAAGGGTCTGATATAAGAGGGATACTATGAAATTTTAACTTAAGGATTTTCATGAATTCAATATGTAACTAAGGCCTAAAGAGTAAAATATGATTGAAATAAAATTATTCAAGAGATCTAATCTAAGAGTATACATGACATAGTGTGATATCACTAGTCATTAAAGATGTATCACGAGTACCTAGAACTGAACATACTATAAAAAAATGAGTACATGAGTCATGAGTTGCATGACTTGATATTGGAATTCACAAATTCATGGAATATGAGTCGTTCTTCTGAGTAAACTATCACTCCTTAACTAGGAACTAGGAGTGGGCATGATTCTATATAAAGTATATGAATATGAGCTATGATCATAAAACTGACTTATAAGGCATGAGTAGAGTGTCGTAACGACTAAAATACAAAAATTTGCAATGAGATAAAAATGGGTCGGGTATCTTCTTCCCCCAGTGTTGTTCTAGAACTCACTAGCATCACTACTAGAATTTGAAAACTAACTTGGTTCTTTCTTCTATCATCTTCCCCTTAGATTTAAGCCATCATTTTAAGTCTGTAGACCCCTTCGATAAACTCTAAACAGAACTGCAATCGCTCTGCTCTAGAGTTTGGGATATAACAGTACACATAAATACTAAAACCAACTAAAAGACAATATCTAAAAGTGTAAAACCCGTTGCTAGTACTTTCTTCTGAGATATAACTCTTAACTTTCTATAGCCTTAATAGTTATCATAATAACTTAAACGCTTATTAACTTCGAACCTTTTGAATTATCAAAATACCTCGATTTCACATTTTTTCCTTCTCGAATTCAAAATTCTTCTTTTTGTTAGCTTATCATCCACAATTCTAATGCTTAGCATGAATATCCCCAAAACTTGTAATGAACTATACTAACTTACTACCACTGGAAAAGAATCATGAAGCACTAACCTACTCAAAATTTTATGAACATATCCAACCTTAACAATCTTCTCTATCTTTCTGGTCATTGCCTAATCTCGATCCTGGCTAAAGCACTAATATACTCTAAGTCCCCTTAATTGGTAAATATCTCTCAAATGATATTATACAATCTACACAACACCATTTCATCTCCATGAATACATAATCTACTAAATTCAGACAAACATTATCTCTACTTTACTACTACTACACTTCTAGGCTCATGCTTCTAACTCTAGTTTATGCTTTTATGGGATTCTAAGATGAGATCTGAGGGCACATCGAACTTTGTCTCAGTGTATGATTTTCATAAACAAGAATGAACACTTTCAAAGTTTGGAACATAAAGGCACTGATAGGACCCTTTCAAGTCCGTGTGCAATCTCATAACTATTTGAGAAAACTCTATCACTTGAAATTTAATCTTGACTATTTCTATTACCTAAAAACTATGTCATAGTCAGCAGGAATGAAGTAATGCTAGAATCCACATAAGTTTCTTAGTGAATATCTCTATTGCATGATCTAGAATATTAAAGAAAGGAAACATTTTCTAAATACCTTGTATCTCTTAAAGAAAAGTACAGATGTCTCCGTACCATTCTGCAAGACTATGCTAGATATGACTTCATAGACATCTTAGGACAGTTGAACCTTATGCTCTGATACCAAGTTTGTCACGATCTGAGACTACCCTCTAGTCGTAACACGGTGCTTAAAACCATAAATGATCCCAAGATACCACCCATGGTATAGGCATAATGCTTAAGCAACTGATTAAAATATATATAAAAGCTAAACCAACTGAGCACATAATCATAAGAAAATCTAATTCAATACGTTACGATTAAAAGTTTAGAACTCTGTAATCTAAAAAAAAGAAGAAATTAAACTACATAGAATAACTTTGATTGAGTATCTATGAAGCCTCTACTAATACTGACTATAGGTAGTTGGGACATAACCCCCAATCATCCCTAATTAATACATAAGAAAATAAAATATTGAAACTACATCTGACTTGAGTCATTGCAATAAGAAAACTCATCACATGTTGGCTAAATGATATGATCTGCATTACTATGATCTTGATAGTAAGCACTTGAAGCTACATCATATAAAAAATATTGGTAGAAGAGGTATATGATCAGTACTTTGGATTCTACTAAGCATGTGAGATATGCACTAGTCATGCAAACACTTAAAACATGCTTTAAAATTGAGGACATAAGTCATTTACTAAAATATGTCTGTGCATAAAAGCTATGAGGCACAGTGAAATTTCTAAATTATGAGCTAAAACATTTCTGTAATTTAAAAGTGGTAGAAGCATAACTTTTACTCCTTCTGTTTTAAAAATAATGACCTACTTTCCTTTTTAGTCCATTTCAAAAAAAATGACCCTTTCATATTTTGGCAATTTTTTACTTTTAACTTTCCACGTGGCAGGTTTAAGACCACAAGATTGAAGGGTATTTTAGTACATTTGACATATCATTAGTTTAAGACCACAAGATTCAAAAGTCTTCATTATTTTCTTAAATTCTATGTCAAGTCAAACTAGGTAATTCTTTTTGAAACGGAGGGAGTATATTAAATTTTAAGTTAATGCTGAATATATTGCGAAATTATACTGAATGCTAAATGAATTCAAAGAAGATAAACTGAAGTAAAATGATCCTATATGAAATACACAAATACTAATATGAAATGATAATCTGAAAAGTCATGGTTTAAGAGCAAGTAAAATTAAACTAAGGATCATGTGCAAATACTGAGTCTAAAACTATGGGATGCAAACTGATGCAATCACCATATAAATAAATATATAACTAATTAATACTATACTGAGTAAATTGATTGTAAGGTTATACAATAACTGAGTTTGATTTGTGGGAGATACTATTAATCGACATATAACTATGTGAGCTAAATACGGAGTTTGATGTATAAACCCCATCGAAAAGGGACCAATATACATTGCCAAGGTATAAAGATTGATCTGATGTGGTACTACTAAATTGATATTCAAAAGAACTAAGGTGTCAAGCCTGGTATGACGAGTAACTCTTTAGAAACTATGGTGGCGTGGTAGTTCTTGGACTTAGGGATTTCTATTAAAGGTCTCAGCCTAACTAATAGGTTAGCCTTCATCCGTGTATTTTCTCAGTGGTAAGTACTACTCCCAAAGTAATATAAACTTATATACTGAATAACTCAATAAAACTAAAGTCCTGAGGTTGAAATATAAGCTTTTTTTCTAAAAGTATTCAAAATCATGAAAATTGAAGGACTGAGTTCTTGACTGACAATGGATGATATCCTAGGTCATCAAGTATTCATAACCCGCCATCTCTGGAGAATGCAGCTAACACTGACAATGTAATGCTCGAAAGGAAAAATAAATTTAATAGCACAAGTCAAAAATCACGAATTTATCAATATACTGAGGGTTTATCTATAATATATTAAAAGTGTGAAGACCCTTAGAAAAGTGATTTGAACTTTTTTCCCTTCATTAAAAAATCTTCTTTAGATAAAACTGTTTTTTCACTATTTTTTAATTTATTATTTAATTATTTTTTATTATATTAACTAAACTTACTAAACTATATGAGACTCCTAAAATATATGGTAGGAGAAATAATTAATATTTTTTTTTCTATTAGACTTTCTAAAATATATAGGACTCCTAAAATATATGGTAGGAGAATTAATTAATATTTTTCTTTATACCATTCAATTAGAAAAATACTCCTAAATTAGGAATCAATTAAGAAAATATTTCTATAAATATTTAGATGTACGTTAAACTAGAGAACAAACCGATTTGCCTATTGGGAGAATATGATTGATGCTCATCTAACTTGATTCGATTGCATGTCTAGATTGGTGGATGCTTGATTTTCTAACCCTCAACTTCTTCACTATTTTTGTTAGCATAATAGAATTCAACATGTGTGTATATATATCTTCTTTGTTTGCATTCAAAATCATTATTTATGGTTAAAATTTTTGCTTAGACAAGAATTAGTTGGATCAAAATCGAAACTTTGTGATCAGTATTATATTTTTTTTATAGTTTACAAGTCATAGATGAATATTGGTTTGCTTTGAAAAATTTCTTGTGTAAAAGTTAGATTTAATTGTATTCTTTTGATATCTTTATTATCTTTTTATTTTATTTTAATTTACAGATGCTAGATGAATGTGGGTCGGCTTTGAATTTTTTTAGGTAAATGTTAGGTTTAATTGTATTATCGTAATATCTCTATTAGTTTACTATTTTATGATAGTTTACAGTTCGTAGATGAATCTCGATCGACTTTGAAAAATTTTTGTGTGTAAAATTTAAGCTTAATTGTATTGTTTTGATTTCACTTTTTTCATATTGTTTTGTTACAGTTTACAGGTGATAGATAAATGTTGGTCGACTTTGAGGAATTTTTTAATGTAAAGGTTAAGTTTAGTTGTATTATTTTGATATCTCTATTATCGAATTATTTTGTTATTATTTACAGGTGGTAGATAAGTGTCGGACGACTTTAAAATTTTTTTTATGTGTAAAGATTAGATTTAATTGTATTATTTTGATGTTTCTATCATTATATTATTTTGTTGCAATTTACAGATGGTAAATGAACGTCGGTCAATTTTTAAAATTATTTTTGATCAAGATTAGGTTTAATAAATAAATTCTCCATCTTTACATACTCAAAAGATATTAAATTTAATTATTATATTCATCTTTATTATTTTAACAAATAACCTATTTAATGTAATGTTTGAGCTTATTAAAGTGAGGTACACACGCAAGACGCGTACACCTAAACTAGTAATTCTAAGTATGTAAAGCTACTAAATTTTCTTAGAAAACATGGTATGTCAACCAATATAGACTGAAATCCACTACCCTTGCATAATTCATTCTGTAAGAGGTTGGAATCAATAAATCATGCAAAATCCATCACATATTAAAATAACTAAATTAAAGCCATGAAAATCATGCATAATAACTTTGAATGGGTACTATGGTAATAAAATAGCATGATAGAATTTTTTTTTCAAGAATTTGAAATAATTGAGTATTAACCCTAGATCACGAGTTCATAGAAATTATAACAGAAATTCATATTTTAAAACTAGGTTTTTGGCATAAGGGTGAAATAAATCACTTATTGGATACCCACATATCTAGACTGATGAAATCTTGGATTAAAACCTTGGGAATCTAGCTTTGAGAAAAATCCTAGGCTTAGACTTGCTTGAGAGTTGAATCGCTTGATTTTTCTGACTTAGATAGAGTTTGGGGAAGATAATGAGAGATTTAGAGTGATTAAATAGACTTATACCTCTTGTAACAGCTCAAATAACGTAGCTTTGAGGTTAAAAGAGTGGAAAAAAAATCAAACAACCCTTTTAAAATTGTCTGAAAAGTTGTTGGTATAGTCCCGACGAGTTTGGTAACGACCCATAGGGTTTCGGGATGAGTTTTGGCCACAATCATCATCTGGGACTCAAATTTTGGTCCCCATTGCCCTGGCGACGAGTCATCCTATGACTCGTAGTGTCTTGACAACGATGAGTCGTCGCTAGCAGCTTTGACAATGCTTTAGTAAATTGACCACAACTTTTCACTCCGATATCAGATTAAGATGAAATTGGAGGCATTGGTAAGCTAATTCAATTATATTTCTTTTGGTGGATCTTGATAAAAAAATTTTAGTAAAATAAAAGTTATGCTCATTTGAAGTTGACTATAGCAATGTTCTTCACAAGAATTTAATTGGTAAGGAATATTGTGGCTCGTCTATAAGCTGGGAGTTATTTGTAGCCTTAATATATGTCTAACTCACTTATGAAACTATCAAAACATGATTTTTAATTTTGCATGAACTTTAAGCATTGTTCTAATATCGTCTTCAATTTTTTGTGATGTTACACCTGGGTTGATGGTGGTGATGTGACGTTGCATGCTAGAAGCAAAAACAGAGCCTCCAGAATAAAGTTGATACAGTCGCTTTAGTCAACGACGATGATACGTTGTTGCACGACATTGGAATGGAAGAGATGCCTTGGTTGATTGCAGTGATGCGAGTTAGGTTATTGATAAAGATTTAGGCTAGAGATGTTAATTAATGCATACTTAAGTTGAAAGGGATAATTAAGGACTAATTTGCTAGCCTCGGTAGTTTTTATAACACCCCACATTTTTTAGCTAGAAATCGAGCCATCGTTCCTACGTGTGTAAACTCTAATCCTATGATTTGTATGTGGATATATGTGTCATGATTATTATCTTAGTTTGAAGAGTTCTTATGAAGGGAAAAATGTTCGTAGAAAACACTTAGAGCAAAGTTGAGCTAAGAGCCTTTGATTCGACCAAATTTTGGTATTCGATTTACCATGGGTCAACTTTGAACGTGTATAAATTTTGACATATTTGAAAATTTTCAGATCAATACCCACCAAATGATATAGATAATTTAGTTATCTTTCCTATGATATCAATTTCGCCTTAATTCGATACCCAAGCAAAAAGTTATGACCATTTTTGTGAGAAACAGTAAAGGTCCACGATAGGGCCGCGCCATGAGGGTTATTCCCCCGGAATAAGGGTCACGTCGCGAGGTCTACTCCCCCAGAATAAAGGTCGCACCATGAGGGCTATTCCTCTACTATTTCAGTTTCCTATGGGCCATGGGGTGATTCGTTCCTTTCCTCTCAACCCCAATTGTCCAAAGCACGATTTATAACACTAAAAAGGGCATTATTTACCTACCTTCCTCAAAATTTCTCACGTAGAAACCCCCCCTCTCCCCAAGAATAACCAATTCAAGCCTCTCTTCCCAAGAACAATAAAATTTAAGATTTTTTCCTCAAGAACTCAAGGATTCAAGTTTCAATTTCAAGATTTTTTTAAGAATTCGTTCAACAAAGGTATGCGGGATTTTGAACAAGGTTAATCTTTCATCCTTGTGCCAAATGTATGAATTTCAAGTTGAATTTACATGTTTTAAGTTAGGGTTCATTCCTAAATCATCATGTGTTGAAAGCATAGCATTATCATGTGATTTAAGGGACTAAAGAGCATAAACGTTGTACTTATTCATGTTTTAAACTACAAGTTTGATGTTTTATCTTGAATTTCATTATTTTGATGAGAAATTTCTATTCTCCTAAGTTTAATTTTTTCCCATACTTAAACTCATATATTATACTCATGAATTAAACTGTCCAATATTTTGGATCTCTGAACTATGACTTCATATTAGTATTTTAAGAGTTGTTATTGTATTTTTGTAATCATCCAGTGCTGGTGGGTTATGAACACCCGATACATATGTGTTTACTTGTTATTTCAGACTTTTCAAATAGTAGTTAGTCAGACCAAATTTCATTACTATGTTCAAGTTCAAATTGATCTTTGTCAGTACAGTACCATGTTATGTTGAACCATGAATAACACCAGTGTTATTCAGTTGGGAGTAGAATTTAGCACCGAGAGGAAAGTGTGGGTTCAACATATCCTGCTTTTCAGAAACTATGTGCCCCCATAGGATTTAGGGACTCACCAAAGAGAGTTTCCCCTTCTGTCCAAATTGAGCTCAGTTTAAAGACCACTCCAGTTCAGGTTCCACTCCGATGACAACGATGGAACAACCCTCCTCAACGTGGGTCAAGCGTTAGACTCCATGGTAATATCCATGGTTTATGTCAGTTACATTAGCTTCCACAGTTTCAGTCAGTAATGACAGTCCATTTCAGTTAAGTTTTTACTAGACCAAGTAGCCAATTTTCAGCATTTATTTAGTCAGTTATATAAACTGCACCAGTTAATCAGATAATGTCAATGTATTAAAATACTTGGTCTTGCATTATCAGTTTTGCATGTTCATGTATTCATGCTTAGTATCCAACATGATCCTCAGTTCAGTTTTACAGCATGTTCAACTTGAGATTTACATTCAGTATTCATGTTTTACCATTTTCCAGTTTCAATTCTACTTATTCTATAAAAGTAATGAGTTAAGAAACTAAGTGTAGTGATTCACCATCTTATCAGATTATGTTTGTACTCATGTTTTAAGACGCTTCAAATTTCAGTTGATTTCAGTCTTTTGGTGAGTCTACTTGCACTTAGCATGCATGTTTAAAGATTATGAATCTATTCAATTTTATTTATTGCATTCACCCCCGCTTACTCAGTATATTTCAAAAATACTGACCATATATACGTCTGTGTGGCTATATTGTTTCATAATATAGGTACCAGTTATAGCCCACACATCATAATCAGACACTTTGCAGCTTCCAGCCAGCAGGTGATGAGTTCTCTTATTTCGGGGACTCCAGTCAGTTGTAGTTCATGTACTATATTATTATTATTATTATTATTATTATTATTATTATTATTATTATTATTATTATTATTCATATGTATTGATTAGCGGTAGTTGGAGGCATGTCCAGCTATCTATAGCCAGTATAGTAGAGGCTTCATAGATAGTCAGTCAGAGTCATGATATTTAATTCACGTTTCTTTCTCCAGTTTTATCATGTTGTAAACTTCATAAGTATTATATTTATTCAGACTTTCTCATAATCATGTTTTCGTTCAGGAAATTTAGTTTTATACATTTTAAATCAGTTGCTCAAGTATCATGCCAGTACATGGGTTAGTTTGGGATCACTTGTGGTTTTAAGCACCGTGTTACAACTAGGGATAGCCTCGGGCCGTGATAGTTTTTCCAACAAAATGTCTCTTTTTTCTTTTTATCACTTTTTAATTTTAATTTTTCACGTATGTAGCAACACAATATTAAATGACTTGATATACAACCCCATAAACTTATCCAAAAATTTTCTTTAGATACTTAAACTCATACTTGTTCCAATTTAACATAATACTATATAGTATTTTGTCCATATCAAACACAACAATCTGAAAAATTTATTCTATAAATAAAACGCATACAACTAATTATCTGACGTGAAAATAATGTGCAACATCAAAATAAAATGCCACATATTAAAGATAATATGCTACTGGAACAATGAACTTATTGTATATATGTGGCATATAATTTTCAATATATAAGATTTCAATATATAAGACATTCTTTTCCACGCTGAACCATTAACTACACGTGTTTATTTATGAAAAAAGGAATAAATATAAGAGATTTAAAAGATAAAGAAATAAAGGAAAACTGAAAACTGAAAAGTGAAAAATTCGTTATGCGCGCTACTCTAACGGTTTCTTGGGCCCCACCAATTTCATTTCGTCATATAAATACTCTGTTAACTTCCCCTTCTTCTTCCTCTTCATCTCTTCCACCTGAAAAGAACCCCCTATTATTCTCTCAAAAAAATGGGCTCACAGGGCATAATAGCTTACCGTCCGGCGATCGGACTAACCATAACCGATCCCAACACTAAAACTACATACATTCTCCAAAAAGTAATCGGTAACTCCGGTTATGATTTCGTCTACAAAGCTTGTTACTACAATCCCAGTTACTCAATCAACGGTAGTCTCCTTCCTTCCGGTTACGTCACTGTAAAACACCTCAATCATAGTAAAGAAACCACGCGTAGCAAAGCACAAGAACGGCTAAATGATCAGAATGAAAACATTCTTCACGTAGACGTTTGGTACGTTCGTAAATTCCAAAAGGGATTTCTGTCTGCATTGCCTTATATGTCTGAAGGATCGTTGCGGTATATGCTATCCACTCGATTTCATTACGGTTTACCTGAGGATTGTATTGCTATTGCTCTTAAAGAAGCGCTTTTCGGTTTGTTTGACATTCATGATTCGGGTCGGGTTCATAAGTCGTTTAGTGCTGAGGATATTTTTGTGAATTATAAGTCGAGGCCAGTTTCGACGGTTGAAATCAAGTTGGCCTATGCTGCAACGACTTATGAATCGAATCTTGAAACTCCTATTTTTGTCAATGAAGCTGTAAATCCGAGATTCGAACGTGGTGAACCTTCGGTACGTTTGAGTAATTAATGAGTACGACTTTGTTTAGTTAAATTGTGTGTTGTTTAGTTTATAATAATTTACTGTTAATTATATTGTGTTATTAGTTGATAATTTACTGTTAGTTAAATTGTGTCATTAGTTGATAATTTACTGTTAATTGATCCAATTTGTTTGTTAAATTGTGTGTAATTTAGTTGGTAATATACTGTTAGTTGATATAATTTGTTAGTTATATTGTGTTATTAGTTGATAATTTGCTGTTGGTTAAATTGTGTTATTAGTTGATAATTTACTGTTAATTAATTCAATTTGTTAGTTAAATTTTTTTTATTTGTTGATAATTTACTGCTAATTCATACAATTTGTTAGTTAAATTGTGTTATTAGTTGATAATTTACAGTTAGTTAATATAATTTATTAGTTATGTTGTGTTATTAGTTGATAATTTACTGTTTGAATGTTTGCTAATGATAATTTTCGTTTGTTAGAGTAGTTTCTGTTTTTCTTTAAAGCAATTTGTTAGTCAAAGTGATGATATAATATGAGGAATTAATTGCGACTCGTTAATATTTCAATTTGCTTGAATTTCAATATTTGCAAAGATTACTCTGGATCATGAATGTTACTCCTATTAAATACTGAATTTTAAAATAAATATTGAATTAATAATTAGTTTGAAGGTTTTTGGTTTAAAGTGAAATTCTGGGTTTACTCATACATCTTCAAGTTTCATAGATAAATTTCTGGTTTTCAGCTTTCTTTCTGCCGTCTTTGGTTAGCCTTTTCTTTAATGGCTGATCTTTTTTTTTTAAAAAAAAAAGAAAAAGAAAAATTCTATTAGTTGATATATAGACGATTGATCATGTTGCTAAATTCCTTTTGAAATTTGCTAGACTAGTTCATATTTTCAGAAAATTTGTTACTCAAATGCTAGTATAAAAATGTTTAATTAATACAATTTTGTTCATTTAATTATGGTGTTTAAATTGTGTTATTAGTTGATAATTTACCGTTTTAACGTAACTTTATAATTAGGCATGTTGATGATATTTCTAATTTAGGCATGTTAATTGTTTTCTGAGATGTATGCTTATATTGGAGAATATTTAATTTGGTTGAAGTTAAAGAAACAAGATGAATATTTGGAATTGAAACGAAAAAAAAGTATTTAGAGATGAAGGAAAATTTTTTTCAGTAATTTAGGAAATGCTGAAGATTAGTATGCTTGAACAATCATAATGGGGTTTTATTTTGATCATTAATTAGTATGATAATGAATATTTCAAACGTTAAATTTGAATATTTGTAAATATTACCCTGATCATGAATATTAATCCTATTAAATAGAGTAGTAATTTGTAAGTATTTGAATTTTAAAATGAATATTGAATTTCCAATTAGTTTTAAGGTTTTTGGTTTAAAGTAAAATTTTGGTTCCATATATCTTCAAATTTCGTCTTTTTTTTTTCTTTTTATATATCTAAGTTGGGTTTAAGTCCATAAGATTCTGTTTTCAGCTTTCTTTCTACTGTGTCTTAGTTTGTCTTTCTTTAATAGATGATTTTTAATCTCTTTTTCCACCCTTTTTATGTTGATATATACGATTGATCATGTTCCTGTATTCCTTTTCACATTCGTTAGAGTAATACTCTTCCGGCCCAAATTTGATTGAAATTGGAAAAGGAAAACAGTGTTTAAAGTTTTGTGAGTTAATTGAACTATACGCATCGCCACATTAAACCGTTTTTGAACTGCAAATTCTCTTTCAAGTAGAAGTCAAAATTATAATTGATGGAAAAGACTATAATCTGCAGACAGTAGTAATGTTATCAGCTTAAGTTCAATCCTACTGTTTTTAAATTTCCAACAGGTTCCACCACTATCGATAATATCAGAATGGGGTTCTGCACCTGAAGTATACTATACGAGATATTATGATTCTGATTCGGATGATGATAATCGAAATCCAGCTTATAGAAGACAAGAAGATGAGAGTTGCTACTCTGGTAAATCCGACATCTGGCTAGTGGGAATAGCTGCATTGGAATTGGCATATGGAAATATACGAGTCAGCCATCGTTCAGAATTTGAGTCTATGATCAAGAAGATAAGGAGGGCAAAAAAACTGCCAGGAAAGTTGGAGGATCTGCTGGGGGAGATTAATGCTGAAGAGGTAGGTGGGAAAATGAAGAAAGCTGTGGGATATGTTAAGGACAAGATGAAATCAGTGAAAAAGCAAAGGGACAGGGTGTTTACTAAAGGTTTTGAGGAGTTGGTTATGGACTGTCTTTCGACAAAAGAATCAAAGAGGCCAGCAGTTCAGGAGCTATTGCAGAGGCCTTTCTTTCAGAATGCTAAGGACTTGAAGTGGTTTCAACGTCGTGTGTTAAATGCCAAGAATCCAATGCCTAATGCTGATAATGATTGATTGAGGAATTTTGGTACTAAAGAACAATAAGTGGGAAGATCTAGATGATATATAGAAGTATAAATCATGCAAATATACTGCCCGTTTTTAGTCATACGTTCGTAGTATATGGTAGCTAGATATTCACTGTGACAATTGATTAATATTTTCCAGCATTGAGAATGCAGTAGGTTACAGCAGAAAACACTTAATTGCTGAGAATAAAGGGCATATTACATACTCTGTATAGAAAAGAACTAAAGGTTCACAATATTGATGGCTTCTGTTTTTTGTGTCTGAATTCTCTATTCTGTTGTTGGGTTTTTATATGACAATTATTTGAAGCAGGAACGATGTGTATTTGTCTGAGTTTTAGTAGGGCAAGAGAAGACACTTCATTGCTGAAAAGGGAGTAAGCGTTTTCTTATTATACGATATCTTCGCTATGGATGATAGAATTCCTCGTGGAAGCGAAGGCAGTTATATTAAAGTTTCGATCAGTTAATAACATGATAATTGCCCTGCTAGTATCGGAAGTTTACATCTCTTCTTCCTTTTTCTTTTTGTGATCTGAACTATATGAACTGAGAAAAATAATTAATCACGTACCAAGTTCGCGAATCTGTCAAACAAGTGACTGGATGACCTTTGAAATTTTAACTTCAAATATTCACTATTCATCGTGTGTGTATTGAAGAAACAAAAGATAACAAGTCTTTTTTTGTCGAAAGAAATTTTTTTATTCCAACCAGAACATTTGAATTACAATACTTTCCTGTCCTTTCTAACTATTACAATTCCAAACTACATTACATTAGACCGGATAGTGATTCAAGCTTGTTAGTATGTCCTGCCATTTGCGCAGTTGTTGGCCTTTAATATTCACTTGAAGGCAGATGTCTTTGATCAACTGGGTGTTGTTCTTTACATTGAGCCTTGAATCTGCGTGCATTCCTTTCGATCCAGATTTGGTAAACTGTAGCAGCACACACATATTAGGACCTGTGATCTTGCCTTTGAAGTGTGTACACCAGCAGTCAGCCATTTGATTTCAGCTGTCAACCTGTCTATGAATGTTCATCCATTTCAATAAGATGCTCCAGGTGTTCTCAGAATAAGTACATTCAAAGAATAGATGCTGAAAAGTTTTTTTTAGTTCCTGAACAACAGAGGACACAACCAGCAGCTACATTGATGCCCCATTTCTAAATCCTTTCACCTGTTGCTAACCTCCCATGTAGAGCCAACCATATTATGAATTGGTGTCTTGGGATGGTCCTTGCTACAAGAAGGTATTTGCCAACAAATATTTTTGTTGCCATATAATGAATGTTGTTGCAAAAAATACTTTTGGCAACAAGAAAAAAGTTGTTGCACGTTGTGGCAATAACAACCGATGCGAAAAGTTTTCACAACGGCAAAAAAATAATTGTTGCTAAAAGCCAATTTAATGCAACCAAAAAATTATTGCAATAGGTTATGTTTTGATGGTCAAGTGTGGTAAGGTTGTGGCTTATGAAAATATTTAGCAACAATAAGTTGTTGTTGCCATAAATCAGATACTTATCCCAATAATTCCCGTTGCTGCGAAAACTCGTAGGAAACAATAATCTTTTACGAAGACATTTAGCAACAACTATTATTGTCGCTATAAATTACCCTTTTAGCAATAAAATTGTGTTGTTCACCTTTAGCAACAACTTAAGAATGGTTGTCATATGCACGATTTAAACTGACAACTATTATTGTCGCTATAAATTACCCTTTTAGCAATAAAATTGTGTTGTTCACCTTTAGCAACAACTTAAGAATGGTTGTCATATGCACGATTTAAACTTTCTTCAAGAATTTTAAGAAATATATATGTATATATAATAATAAATTATGAATATTGTACCAGTAAGGTCAATACATAAAACAGATGCATTAAACATTTTGTCTCAAAAACTTAATACTCCTAAGAAAAAAGAAAATATTTGCTTGCTAAAAATAATTTGAAACATCAAGTATCCAGGATCACTAAATTCCAATCTAATACGAATAATAGCCTAGCACAACTTTTCTTCCAATAGCCTGCGCACTGCATGAACCATATTGCTAGCTTGGTTTACTCATTTTCATCCAACAAAAAATACAATAAAATTATATTCGATAAAAGAAAATTAAAGAAGTACAGAAATACAAAACAAGTCACCATAGATGCATGATGGAAACACAAGTATATTGGGATCCAAGTCATAACAAAAGAAGGTATACTTAACCTATGACAGAAACTTTCTTATTCTTACTAATAGTGAAATTTAGAGGAAAAGATTTACTTTAAACTGGATTAAGTAATAAAGAATGACAAATATTTAAACAAACTTCTATCATCTGTTGAATAGTTATGAGATATCCCAACTATTTGTTAAGTGGTGTTGACGCTTTGAAAACTGCATTCGTACACCTTTCATAGCTTTTTTTCCTTCTTACCATGATGGCAAGAAAACTATGACTTAATTAGTACCGAATGCTTATAATTCATCACAAAACTATGTACTCTTCTTATAACTCTTGCTTATAAGTATCACCACTACTTATACTCTATTAAGGACCACTCTTAAAGTTATGAAAATTCAATTACCAAGGACATGCTTAATTGAACTTTTAATCACCTGCTTATAATCTCCTCTTGTACTAGTCATGATTTGTATGCGACCATGACCATGATTAAATACAATTAAAGAAATTGTATGCAACAAAAGATAGTAATTCAATAAAAGCTATGGTGATCACATGGTGACTCACAAACAAGCTTGTTGGGCATTACGAAAGATAATTGATGCCATTGATTCTCTGCTCAGATTGCGAGCAGCACTTTACACTAATATTGTGTGAATGGAAAGTTCGGCATTAAGAAAGCTTACAGGTCCTTCATGGCTCAATGTCCTAAAGTCTACTGAAAGGGTCTAGTTTTGGGTCCTCATTTGCCAAACATCAATTTATTACTTAACTGACAATTCAAGATATATTGGCAACAATAGACAAATTGCAGAAAAGGAGAATACAAGTGCCAATGAGTTGCATTCTCTGCAATACGACAACCGTTGAAACACTGCCCCATTTGATCTTTAACTGTCCATATTCTAGAAGTATATGGATATTATTTCTCAACTGGATAGGGGAAAGAAGACATGTAAAGGTGGGAGGATGAGAAGAGGTGGATTTCAAGAAGAGCAGTTGGAATAAGCCCAAGAGCTGGTATCCTGGGATTTCTCTTTGCAGCTATTATATATCATATCCGGAGAATGTAATGGTAGACTATTACAGGCCATTAGTAGAGAATACAAATTCATACTCAAAGAGATATCTATGAAACTTCACATGAGAGGTCAAAGACAGAGAGAATGGACCATAATGCTGGACGAGTTGAGTTCATTACGTAGATAGACATAGGTTCTCTTTGGAGAGCTCTTTTAAGTGTAAATATTTGGTTGTTAAGGTAATAACCTTATAACTCCCTTATGGTGCTCAGTCAATACGCAACAGCCTACCACATACGGGAACACCGGCCTTTGAAAAAGGACCCAGTCATTAGTCATTAGTGTACATGAGCAACTATTTCTCTCTAAACCACGATCAAACACCTCCTCAGACTGTCTAGACTTAGCTCTCTTCAGCTAACTGGTCGAAAGAGAGCTTTGAATATTGATATTACATATAAGAAAACTAAAAATGACATCAATAAGTGCAACATGTATGAAATACTGTAGCAATGACAAGCAGTAGCATGTAGCCTGTGAATAAATTGAAAATCTCATCTGAGTTGCGCGGACTCTTCACTTTTAATGCTGCATCCGTGTCGAATTTCCCAAAAATACACTAGTTTTTGTGAATCCGACATGCACCCATTGACTTTTTTGAAGAGTTTGAGCAACATAAAATCTCATCTATTAAGAATTAATGTCAAGCTCTTAATGTGGTAAAAACCAAATCCATGAGTTTCAAACTCAACATGGATGGATGGATATAACAAAAGGAATAAAGGGAGAGCAGGTGGAGTAAGTGCACTATAGAAGCTTCATAAAAGTTTACAATCCAACACAAGTTCAACTTCAAGTGTATATCTATTTGGCCAAAGAAAAAACAATAAAATGAGCCATATTCATATAGATTTGGCCAAAGGAAAACCAATAGAACTTTTAGCATAAATAAAGATCGATTCAATTAAATAGACAAAAATTTTGTGCATAGATACAACCAATCAAAATTTTACTATTACAGAATTAGATAAAGTATACTTACCATGATGGTGTCCACAGCACTTGAAGGACCTGCGTCATCAGAAGTATTTGAAGCATCAATAAGTTTTGAAATTGCAACAGGAAGTGTAGCCTGTTAAACATAAAATAACTAAAGAGTTCAATATGATGAAACTAAAAAAAAATAATTCCAGATAGCTTCAAAAAATAAAGCAACTAATTAAAAGTTTAGCGCCATAAACTAAGTAAATACCTGGCCACTTTGCATAGATACAAGTGCCAATGCCTTCCTTTAACATTTTTAGCTCACAAACTAGACGAGATTTCATGACTTCTCAAAATCAGGGATATCATGATCTTAAGCACAATTTGAGCGACAATTTTAAATTTCTATAATTCAAATCATCGAAAGGATTTTGATAAAAATTTGAGGCTGCTTTCACAACTTGAAAACATAAGCAAACTAAAAAGAAGCAAAGACAGGAGAAAAAGCAGATAAGAAAATCTAATCGGAAAATGAAAACCCCCCAAGTTACAAACAACAGAAAACCAAAATCAAGATAAATAGGACAAAATTAACATGAAGAGAGAATCAACTAGTATGGGAAAGAGAGATTACTACCCGGAGAAGAGAGATTACCAGTATCTTCCCCGTTCAATAGCTAGACACAAAATTCCTAGGTAACATATGGCAGGAAACAAAAATCAGACCAAATAGAAGAAAATTAAGGTGGAGAGCATTTACTAATGCAGGACAAATTTTACTTACAATTTTTTCCTTCAACGGCAACAAAACCATAAAGCAGAAGTGAAGACCTAACAAACTAAAGTGAAAACTATAAAAGAGCGCAAAAAAATTCTTGAAAAAAATTTCCCACGTTAGATTTTGGCGAAAGCAAAAAATAGTGTACTATATTTTAGGCCACAACCCACTAACAAGAGTCCATTACCACAACCCACGTAAATTGTTGAGTAATTTATTAAGTGAATCACCAACAAAAATAATTTACTGTAGCCAATTCTATTTATATATTAAATTTATTATATTATTCGTAGAATATGACAATAAAATCTATATTTTTTGGTAACAAATAAAATATCATTCTTAAAAGATCTTATATATGGTAACAAGTAAATTAAATTATAGACATCTAATAACTTAAGCCAAAAATACTAATTTCGGAGATTAGGTGGTGGTATTAATTTTGGGAAGAAATTAAACCCAAAATTAAAGAAACATGAAGGAAAATTGTAAAAGGGTCAACCTATTGACAAATTCAGTAACAAAATTAGCGGTGGAAAGGATTAAGTTGCAGAATGTATAGATAACAACAAAAAAATAGTGACAGCCAGCTCAAACAAGTGAAGATAAAGTAATCGAGCTTGAATCTTTAGGGTTAACTTATCAATTGAAAAAGAGGAGAGTAAGATCGAAACTTAGCTAACTTGGTTGAGCTTGTTACTGAAATGGCGGAGAGAAAGAGTTGAACTTCAACATCAAATCTCAGCACTGAAAATGGTAGCAAGAGTCTTAGCTCAAGGTCATGAGGATAGACCAACAAAAATCAACATTGGCAAAGAGGAAGATAAAGGACAGATTGAATTTGCTTCACTTTGCCTTTCTGCTTGATATTTCTAGAAGGTTGAGTAGGTGTAATCTATCAGATGTATATTTGTTTGTGGGCCGGGTCATTTTGTGACGAGGTTGTAAACTATAGTAATTGGCAGAAATAGAGTGTGAACATTTTTTACTCTGTTACATTTATTGTAGTTGATTATAATTGGCAAAACTAAAAAGTGTGAATATTTAGGCCCCGTCTGACTATGAAAATCATAATTTTGCAGAATTAGAGTTGGAGTTGGAGTTGAAGTTAAAGTTGAAGTTGTGTCTAACCATGAATATAAATTAAAGTTATTTTTAAATTTTTGTAAGAGAAGTATGAGTGAAAAAATGAAAACAAGTTTTGAAATTGTATTTGAAATTTTCATGGCTAAACGCATCTTGTTTTTGACTTTTTTCATTAAAGTAAAATAAGTTTTTTTTAAAAAATAATAATAGTTTTCACAGTCAAACAACTACTTTTCTTTTATCGTATTACTTGACTAAACTAGAGCAGGCAGGAGCAAAGACTTTGAAGATTTATATACATAGATAGCCTAATATATGTTTTTTTTTCTCAATTTATATGACACAAATATAAGTTAGATAATTAATGATATTTTAAATATGTTTTTAGATATTCTAAGTTGTTAATTATTGTAATTTATAATACTTTATATGTAATTTTCAAATAATATATGTTACTCTCCTTGTCCGATCCTCATATAAAATGTCAAGTGAATTTAAAATATGAAGAGTTAATTTATCATTTTATGTCTATTTTATTTTTTATTAAATATTATTAATTTTTAATACTTATATGACTTATAATAATTAATTAGAGGTATTATAGTAAAATTACAGTTGAAGCAGCTGAAACATACATGTCATAAATGTTTATTTTGCTATTTTTATTAAGCATGATTAATTTCTAATATGTACAACCAAATATAATGATTGAAGTAGCGAAACAGACATATCTTAAATGACTCATAATAGCTAACTAGAAGTGATTTAACAAAATTGATACAAAATATTTATGAAAAAAATTTAAGTGAGCTTCGTATAAGACGTCAAGTTAATTTAAACATCAAGAGTTAATTTACCATTTTATGTTTATTTTATTTTTATTAAATATTATTAATTTTTTAATACTTAAATCACTTATAATAATTAATCTATTTTATTTTTTATTAAATATTAATAATTTTTTAATATTTAGATGAATTATAATAATTAATTAGGGTTGATATAATAAAATTACGGTTGAAATAGCTGAAACAGATATGTCATAAATATCAATTTTATTTTGCTAATTAAATATTATTAATTTTCTAATATGTAAATGACGTATAATAATTAATTAGGGGAGATATAGTAAAATCACGGAGCAAGCAGACATGTTGACGAACACGTACGATTGAAACTGCTAAAGCAGAAATGTAATTATTATTTATTTTTTATTAAATATTATACTTTTTCTAATGCGTAAATGTCATATAACAATTAATTAGGGGTAATATAATAAAATCACGGAATAAGCAGACACGTCGACGAAGATCTCCATGATGATAAGATCATGATCAATTGAATATATCAATAATCCATCTTAATGCAATCTGATTTTGAAGTACGATCTCCAACAAGATCGATAGTGAAGTAAAAGTTAGCTATATGATTAAAAGCGCAGATTAGTGTGACTCATAGTGTTAGTAGAGGAAAGGGGAGGTAAAATCACTAAGCGACTCCACATATATTAGATCTGTAGTTGATGAGTAGAAGAAGTCTTCGATAGCTTCAAATTGACTTGGTATTCGTGAGATTTTTTAAGTGTCTAATAAACAATCGGCCTAACTCAATGAGCTAATTTCAGAATCTGTGTAGGAAAGTAATTAGTTGATTTATCTTCCAATGTCACTGAATTCTTCAAATCATGAGTAAAATCTCGATCAAAATGATGAAGAAAATGAAGCAACGACTTTCCTTTCTAGATTATTCACTTTTCCATTTCTTTTTTGGCTTTAGATTTTTCCTTTTTTTCTTTCCTACTTTTCGTGGATTTGTAATGACGAGCTTCCACTGTTTTTTAATTCTTGTTTTGGTGTACATGTTATTTTCTTTTATCAATAAATAGACCTTGGCCAAGTCTTTCCTTTAAAAAAAATGTTGGACAGATTTATTTATTATATTTAAAACTTTTAAAATTAGCTAATAATTAAATTTGACTTTTAATATTTTCTTCTATAAATTATACTAAAATTTATAACACGCGTGCAAATCGCATACACTAGACTAGTTAGTAAATTTTGTTATCAATTTATTTATATTCAAAATATAATATATTAAAATTAGTATATGACAACAATATTTAAGTATTTGCCAACCAAAAAAAAATTGTGGCTAAAAATTTTGTGATTTAGCAACAACTAACTAAAGTTGTTGCCATATAATGCTACTTAGCAACAATATCAGCGTTGTTGCAAGTTTGTATATATTTAAAATTAATCATATTAAAAATAAAGTATGGCAACACAATTTAAATGGTTACCAACAAGAATAAATTTGTGGGTAAAAGTTCTATGATATCACAACAATTAAATTAAGTTGTTGCCATTTATTGATATTTAGTAACAATTTCACTTTTGTTGCTAAAATGTTATTGCAAATTCTATACTTTCTTGTAGTGATTGGTGATTGCAACAAGCTCCTCCATACTACCTTGGGATGTTGAGGCAGCATTGAGTAGTACAATTTCTTGATACTGAATTTTGACCCTACTGTAAACTGTGCTAGGTGTTGCATTGGGTTGCTAGGTGGGAGCCCTTATCTAGCATCAAATATTTTCCTAACAAGCCAACATGCTTGTTTTGGTGTGTTCACTGACTCTAAGTCCCTACCTTTGATATAGATGTTGTGAATCAATTGGACCCACAAGGTGTCCTTCTTGTTTGATAATGCCCATAATAGCTTATATATAAAAGCTTTATTCCACCTCTCAAACTCAATTATGTTCAGCCCTGCAGTAACTCTTGGTAGACACATGGTTTCCCAAGCAAGCAGTGACTTCTTTGAGTTTTCAACACCTCTTGTCCAGAGGAATACCCTGCAAATATGGGTGACCATGGATATGACTTTTCTTGGCAATAAGAATACTTATGCCTAGTATGTTTGTATTTCAAATATCACGCTTTTAATCAGCTGTAGTCTGCCACTGTAGGATAAGAGTTTAGCAGTCCAACACTTGACCCTTGCTACTATTTTCTCAACTAGAGGCATGCATTGTTGGATAATTAGTTTCCTGAATGAAAGTGGCACCCCCAAATACTTGAAAAACATTTCTCCTAATGTAAATTGCATTTTCCTCAAGATCTTTTGCTTAAATTCATTGGTTACCCCTGCTACATAAAAAAGCTTTTCTCTAAATTGACTTCCAACCCTAAGACAGAAGAAAAATGCTCAAAGGTCTCTAAAATCAGTTGGATGGATATTTGGTCTGCTCTGTAATATAGCAATACGTCATCCGCAAAATAGATGTGACTCAGTTATAATCTGGCACACCTTGGGTGGTAGTTGAAGTTTGGGTTATGCCTCAATATTTTCAGTGATTTGTTTAAGTACTCCATCACCAGCACAAAGAGATGTGGGGACATAGAGTCCCCCTGTCTAAGACCTTTCTTAGCAACAAATTTCTCAGTTAAATTCCCATTCACGAGCACAGAATAACTAACAGTAGTTCCACATGTCATTATCCATTCAATTATTTTAGCAGGGAAGCCATATTCAACAAGGATCATCTATAAGAACCCTTATTCAACAGAATCATAAGTTTTTTGGATATTTATTTTCATGAAACATCTTGGGGAAACATGTTTTTTGCCATATCCCCTGATTAGTTCATAAGCAACTATCATATTATCTAAAATACTTCTTCTCTCAATGAATGCAGATTATGACTGTCCCACTAGAACATCTACCATAGGCTTCAGTTTTGCAGTGAAAATTTTAGCAATAATCTTATACAAAGTAGTACAACATGCTATTGGCCTATATTTTTTCACAAAATTAGGGTTGTCTACTTTAGGGACAAGTGTGATAGTTGCACAATTTATACTCTTTAATAGCTTCCCATTTTAAAAAAATTATAAAACTGCCGTAGTGACCTCTTGTCCTACTAATGACCAGTTACTTTTAAAAAACTCTATTGGAAACCCATCAATACCTGGTGCTTTGTCATAGGGAACGTGTTGAACTGTTTGCTAGATCTCCTGCTCTGTCACTTCTTGCATTAATTATTTTTGTTGCTCAATGTTCAGGCAAGGACCATCTCTTGCTATGTCAATATTGATGCAAGACAATTCACTTGTTGCAGTTCCCAAGAGTTACTGAAATAATTGAGGGAATTCCTGCTGGATTTGGGTTGGTTCTGTGACCCTACCTCCTTGCTCATTACATCAAGAACTAATTCTGTTCCTTGCTTGTCTTTGCTTTAAATGAGCATGAAAGAATTTTTAGTTGGAGTCTTCATGTGCTATCCAAGTTGCCCTGGACTTCTGTCTCAATACCTGTTCATTTATCTAGTCCCACTTTTGGAGTTGATCAATAACTGATTTCTCTTGCTGGATCAAGTTTGTATCAAACAGATTAACATTCAAATCTTCTTGCACTTGTTGTAGCTCTGATCTCAGTTCATGTATTTTTTATTCCAAGGAGGAGATCTGTTGATTTAGAGTATGAGCTTTAGCTCCAACCCTCAATAAATTTTACCAAATTGAGTAAATTGTATAACCCTGAATATTTTGACTTCAAATTTCTTTCACCATATTCTGGAAATTGTCTTGGTTTAATAGGACATTCAGAAATCTGAAAAGTCTTTTAGTAATCTATATCGGCATTTCTGAGTTGACAGTGATTAGTGAATGATCTGAATACCCTGGTTGCCTGAATACAGCCTTTAGAGCCCCATACTTTATAAACCAGGCTGCATTTCCTAGTATCCAATCTATGTTTCTGTATATTCTATCAGTTGCTTCTCTTCTGTTACACCAAGTGTAGTCACACCTTCATTTGGGTAGTATGCCCAATCCTAACTGCTCTATACAGTCCTAGAAATCCTGTATGTCAATTTGTTGGACAGGGGCTCCATTAACCCTGTCAGTCATAGAGAGACCTGTATTAAAATCACCTAGTATGACCCAAGGTTTATTTATATTATGGTGAATTCCTTTCAACTGTTCCCACATGTCTTTCTTGCCTATAGAGGTGTTGTAGCCATATATAAAGGTCATGAAACTAGCAAATATGGATCCTTTATCTTCCACATAGCAGTGCACCAATTATGATGTAGCTAATTCAATTGTGACCTTAACCTGTTGATGCTTTCAGCATAGCCATATTCTTATTGTTTGATCCACATTGTAGTCAGCTGTGCATGTCCATTCCTTACCCAACAGCTTTGTGATGGTATATTTTTACTACTCTTTATTTTTATTTCTAAACAACCTAACAAATCAATTTTATTGTGGCTCAGAAAGAGTTTTAACTCCTTCTACTTAAAGGGATGACTCTTATATTCCAGGTGCAGAAAATCATGTTGGAGCCTTGAAGGGCTACCTAGGACTCTCTATAACTCCCAACAAGTTCAGTCTACATGCTTTATGGATGTCTCTTTCTTCTTGTCCCCTGGCTTTGCTGCAACCTGCATCTAACTTTGCAGCCTGTATTTTCTGTACTTGCTCTTTCCCCCTAATCGTCCTAGCCTCATAGTCTTGTAATTTATCAGTATCAGTAACTATAGGACCCATACTCTATGCAACTGTAGGAATAGTCTTTGGCAACCATTGTGTAGGACCCATACTCTTCTCCTGTGCCGGTGCTGGTTTAGGAGGTTCAGGGTGCTGTTTTGCTGGTTTCTTTAAGGAGCATTTGTGTGTCTCATATCCTTGATCCATACAGTCTTGACAGTACTCTGGCCACCAGTCGTAGTCCAAGTCCTGCCTTCTAGTATTATCATTAGGTTTTTCAATCAACATATTCTCAAGTAATGGTTGTGTTACATCTATTTCTATTAGCATTCTAGCATAGGAAATTCTGCCCTCCCCAATAGTTAGGCCGTCAGTGCATACTGGTTTGCCTAAGTAGCTTCCTATTCAGCTCAAGTTCTCAATAGCCCAGTATTAAATTGGTAGGTTGGGAAAGACAACCTACAGAGGTACTTGTTTCAGAGACTCTTTACTCTTCTAAAAGTTTGGTACCCATGGTTTCAGCACAAATGCTCCATAGTCATATGTGTATGGCTTATTGTTGAGGACTTTTGCTATATCATCTTCGTTTTTGAACCAAAATATGAAATATCCATCATCATATAAGAAAACTCTTGGTATTACCACAAATTTACTGAATGCATACACAAAGTGTGATATTTGTTTGAACGATGAATTCTTCCCAACAACATATCCTATTAAAGCACAGTCCTATTTCCGTTGTTGTTTCTCTACTTAATCCAGATTTAATTTAACTATTTTAACCCCATTCTTCATTACAGGTGGGAAGTATTGAAGTTACTTACCCATTATCAGAAACTTGATTTGCTATGCCTCAGCTGGTTTGGAGCTTGCTGAGAAAGTTAGCTTCCTCATCGCCTGCGTTGAGACCTCCCCATCCTTAATATTTTTGGGTGGAGTTTTGGTTGTGTGAGTGATTTGGGGGTTTTGTGTCAGAGCTTTCATCGAATTTTTTGAGACACTATTAGTCCCCAGTACCCATTCAACTAGTTGAACTGTAGATAGTGGCTGAGGAACTCCCATTTCCAGTGTAACTATTCTTGTATGTGGTGCAGAGCCACTGTTATCCCCTTTTTCTCTCTTAACTAGATAAACTATGGATTGTTGAGGAACCCTAATTCTGGAGTTACTGGCTTCACATTTGATGCAGATTATTGTATTTTTACTTCTGATGGTCCTTTAGGTGTTGTATTGGTTGTGAGTTTCGCCTTCACCTATCATTTTTGGGCTATTTTTTAATATCAATGTACGTTAGCTGACGTTGCTTAACGTGCGACCTTATAAGAATAAAAGATTAGAAGTTGTGGCTAATTTTCTTATTAAATTATGTTGTACAAGGATAACGTATATATACACCACCATAGCCCCTTAGAATCCTAACAGTCACTAGTTAAGTCTTCTATGTTAGATAATACACACAGAATATAGCGTATGTTTAGGACTCGTGATCTCCTATACATGTGGTGGTTAGGTTAGGTAAGATAAAATTACTTAGTAGCTAACCATTGTGATCACTGATATGCTGACTTGTATCCCTATCGTCCTTTCACAAACTGGAGGTAGGTAGTTGGACAACACTAAACTTGGTCTGAAAGAATTGAAAAAGAGCCTTTATCAATAGTTTGGTGAACACATTGACGACTTGGAGCTATGAAGGAATAAACTTTGTATCCATGGCACCTTGGATGACCATTTCCTTCACGAAGTGATAATCAAGCTTAATGTGTTTTGTACAAGCATGGAGGATGGGATAATTCTTGGCAGGTGCATTGCAGAAATATTATGAGTGTAAAGAAGAGGAAGACTGGGTAAGGAAATTCCAAGTCTCTGAGTATGTATGTGATCCATGTTAGCTCAACAGTCAAGGAGGACAATGGCCGATACTTTGCTTCTGCGCTAGATTTTGCTACAATTGTTTATTTTTTTTGTAGCCCACAAAATGCAATTCAAACCTAGAAATACACACAACCCCTTCATTAATTTTGACGTGATAGGATAACAACCCCAATTCATTTAGGAAAAACCAACTAGATTGAGAGAGGATTTTGCAGTAAAGCATATGCCAAGCTGTGTAGTTCCTGCTAAGTAGCAAAGTACTTCCTTGACACCTGTCCAATGAGTTACAGTGAGGAGTTGCATAAATTAGCTAAGAAAATTAACTACATGGAAATGTTCAGGATGAGTGAGAGTTAAGTATTGCAGGGCAACAACTATACTTCGGAACTCAAAAGCATCGATAGTAGGACATGTTTTGTACCAAGAGGAGTAATAATAGCAAGGCTCAAGTCATCATTGTTCATTCGAATATATCCAAGGAGTACTTGTGTTGGCTAAGGAGTAAACCATCTGGGAAACATATGCAAGTAGTGAAGATCTGTTAGATTACGGGTCTTGGGTCACCCATGTGGGTCAACCCGATCTGATCCGACCTGACCCGTTTCTTAGTTAGATTGAGGTTAACGTATAATCTCATTTCAAAAGAAAATTGGGAAATGGTTACAAAGTAATTGTTCCCTCCCAAAATTTTCTATATGTTCCTCTTATTTTTATGATAAAAAAGAAATAGAGAAAAATTGGGTCATAAGAAAAAAAGGAATAAAAATTTACGACAACACCAAAACAAAAACATTTAGTTTGTGATTCAAGCTTTGTTTCCGAGAGATTCAAAGCAGACTTGGGGTGATCTTTTCGGTAGGAAAAAATCAACACCTTCTGCTGTAAAATAAAAAGGTACACAATGATTCTGAATTTCGCTCCGTATTTAACAACAAATGGTATCAGAGCCAGGTTTGATTGCCCTAATTTTGTATGTAATATCTCATTTTTAAGTAAAGAAATAGAAAATTGAATTAGAACACACCTGTATGAAAAATTGCCCACTGGATATAAATAAAAATTTTTGGTCAGTAGCATCGCCGCTTAGCTGGTCAAGCTCACCACTATGCCGATCAGACGCGGCAACGCTGATCCAGCAAGACACGTCAAATTGCTTTTTATATCCGACATATTAAGAACTCATTTCTTCCATTGAACTGTTAGAAAAATGTTTTCTTAGGTGGTGTCTGTTTCTGTCATTGAAGTGTTAGAAAAGTATTTTTTTAGGTGGTGTCTGTTTCTGCCATTGAAGTGTTGTTTTAAAGAAAGTTAATGCTCTTCCCTTCTTTCCTTAATAATTATTTATTAAAAGAATATGAGAATAGAGTATTGGGGGAAGAAAAATGCAGATCACGGTTTTCTATATTCTCCTTTAGTAAAAGTAAAAATTAAAGTAACTTTATGAAAAAATGTGTCTGCATTTAATGAGTTCATATTTTCTATTTTTTTGGTTTTACATGGCATTGGTAGTCTACATGATTTCACTAAAAGCGAAAAATTAGTACATCTTAACACATTTCTACTCTGTTCCGTTTTCTTCAAATATTTTAGTAGAACACGTGAAAAGGATTATTAATTATTTTTGAAGAATAAGAAAAGAGATTTTTTTTAATTCCTTTTTGATTGAAAAATCAATAACATATTTTTTTTGTGGAGGGTTGTAACCACTTAAATTATTTATTTTGACATGTTTATGATTTAAATAAGTGCTTAAATTAGATTTGATATAATTCTTGTCTAAATTAGTTCCTAAATTTTTCATAAATAGATTTTTTCTTCCTCAATAAATTATGACATAAGTTGTCACATTGAGTGGTTCAACCATTCTTATTATTTCTTTGTTCCTATTTCAGAAATAGCTGAACGGGGACAAACTCGAATCACTCTAAGTGGGAGTTGTCGATATTTAGCAAAGAGACAAAGTGGAAGAGCACGTCGTCGAAGTACATATTTTTGAGATCGTGAGATCATATGAAACATTTTCCCAGGGCGACACAAAATCTGTTATGGAATGAAAGGGCTATACGAAGGGAAAAAGAGAAGAAACTGAAAAAGTTCAAGTCTTTTAAGATGTCCCCTAGTATTACTGTTGCTAGTTTTATACATTTATTTGAATTAAAACGTGTAGAACTAGAAAACTATGTAGAAATCTCAGATTGGAAAGCATTATCTATTTTAGCAAATTCTCTCCGTGATCCTTGAGGTGAGAGATTAGTTAATGTTTATCACGAATTTTGGCCTAGCGAGCCTTTTTTGATGTATATAAGTCATCTCAAATATTTGTGGGATGACTTTTATCTTTAGATTGACTTGTAACATGAAGTTATTAATTAACTTTTTATATATATATATATATATATTATGTTGTTTATCTCCTTTTAATATGAAATTCATTCATTTATTTGAGTTTAAAACGACTTAATTGAAAGCTATCATTCTAATACACATTAAAAAATTAATTTCTAATTTTGATTAATGTTTAGTTTGTAGAAGATGATGGAATTCCTAAGTGTCCTTTTAATTATACACTAAGCATGAAACCTTTATGTGAAATAATTTTTTTAATGTGTAACTTGCATGTATAATTGATAAAATACTTGCGTGATTGTCTCTAAATAACAGACATGACATTGAAAAGCATAATTTCCAACTTGAAAAAAGGAGAAAAACTAAATTGTGACAATTATGACATTTGGAGTCGTAAAATATGATATGTGCTGGAAGAGAAAGATGCTTTTGAAGGAATTAATCGGTCGATTCGGTTTAGTTTTATATACTATCGGTTCGGTTTATCGATTTTTGATTTTTAAATATGTTAAACCAATAACCAAACCAATAAGATATTTTTTATCAATTTTTGATTTATCGAATTTTAGTCCTTAACAGTTTGATTTTCGGTTTAAGCAATAAGAAAATACTCATAAAATAGAAATAGTAGTAACTAACATGAAAAAAAAATGAATCTTAGTTGAAATAAAAAATCCTATATAATGTGTTTTAATTTACAAGAATTTTCAAGTTTGAACTAAATTTTGTTAGGAGAAATTAAGAGTTTGTATAATTGAAATAATAGGTTTGTTAATTTGTAGAAATTAAAGAGAAATATATAATAAGTGACACACACACACACACACACACACACACATATATATATATATATATATTTATATATATTCTTATTGGGTTATCGGTTTAACCCAATAACCCAATAAGAAAAAACCGAACCGAACCAATAATCCAATAATTTTTTTTTATAAAACCATTAAAAAACCATTAACCCAATAACTCAATAACAATAAATCAATAACATTTTTGTTGATTCAGTTTATCGGCCGGTTCGGTTTTTGCACACCCCTAACCAGAAGAGGGTAACACTGTACAACACAAGAAAGACCTTGAAGCATATAAGGCTTGAGAAAAGGCTGATTCTATTGCATGTGGAATCATTGTAATTTTTGTGATTGATGACCTCATAATGAGTGTGAGGAATTATTGCCAACGCCATCTGACACACTTGCGAGGAACATATGTGGGTACTTTTATTAGCCGCCTCAAACAGCTGACTATCAAGTTTGTCACTTACAAAAAACGTCATGATCAGAACATCAAACAACACCTTAGGATGATGTTGAATAGAACATCTCAACTCAAAAGTTTTGGTCATGTTATCTCGGATGAGCAGCAGGTTCAGGCAGTGATTCAATCTCTTCCTAATAGTTGGGAACACTTGAAGGTTAACTTAATCCATAATGATAGCATCAAAACTTTTTTTGATGTTGTCCATCATCTTGAACTTGCTGATGAGAGACTTGGTGCTGCTAAAGCTGCTTCTAATGCCTTTATGGCATAATCAAGCGGGAAGACCTCTTCAGGATTCAAGCGCAAGAAGAAGTGGAAAATATTTTTCAAGAAGAAAGACAAAAGCAAGATGAAGTGCTACAATTGCCAAGTTTTGGGGCATTTTGCTCGTGAATGTCCTGAGCAGAAAAAGATAGCATTTCTAAACGCATCTTTAAGTGCTACATATATTTCTAAGACTGTTTTATTAACTGAATCTTATCCTATGTAGATTGTAGACTTAGGAGCCACCGACCATGTAAGTCGAGATCGAGAAATATTTATGGATTTCCATAGAGTTTCACCTAGATCAAGGTGGATTTATGTAGGAAATAATGCAAGACTTGAAGTCAAAGGGATTATCACTTGCAAAGTAGATTTGCATAGAGGTCGGTCTTTAATGTTGCATGACGTCCTATATTCTCTAGAAATTTGATGAAACTTAGTGTATGTGTTGTTCATTTAGATGTTTGTTTTTATTTGTTTTTTAGTCGTAATTGTGTAAGAATTACTGTAGATAATATTTTTTATGGTTTTGGACATCGTTATGATCACTTTATTATTTTAGATTGTAATCATTCAACTTATAACTATTATGTTGACCGTTATATAATGTCATAATTTTCATTTATTTTTTAGTCGTAATTGTGTAAGAATTACTGTAGATAATATTTTTTATGATTTTGGCCATTGTTATGATCACTTTATTATTTTAGATTGTAACCTTCAACTTATGACTATTATGTTGACCATTGTGTAATGTCATGTTATTCAAGTAATAATGATGTTGATATACTTACACGACATGCTAGATTGGGTCACATAGGGCAAGATCAAATAAATAGATTGGCAAAGAAAGGACATCTAGGTTCTTTCTCCAAAATTGAAATGCCAATTTGTGAAAATTTTCTTGCCAAAAAGATTACACATAAACTATTTAGAAAGGTTAAAAGAACCAAATTCCCATTACAATTAATCCATTCTGATATTTGTGGTCCAATGAATGTGAGGGCAAGGACTGGTGCTTCATATTTCATTAATTTATTGATAATTTCATGTACTTTGGTTATGTTTATTTGATATCTCATAAATCCAAAACACTTGAATGCTTCAAAAGATATATGAATGAAGTTAAGAATCAACTAGACAAAAGTATAAAGACATTAAGAACCGACAGAGGTCGTGAATATTTGTCAAAACAATTTGAAAAATTGTGTATTGAAAAAGGCATTATCAGACAATTAACTACTCCGTATACACCTCAACAAAATAGTGTAGCCGAAAGAAGGAATATAATATTGTTGGATATGACAAGGTCCATGATGGCACAAATAAATTTACCAATCTCTTTCTGGGGAGATGTGCTATTAACTGCGGCCTACATATTGAATAAAGTTCCTTCTAAATCAGTATCTACTACTTCTTATGAAATATAGATTAGTAATAAACCAAAATTTAATGATTTACGACCTTGGGGATGTGCTGCATATATTAAAGATTATTTTGGTATGTTTGGAAAACTAAGTCCAAAAGGAAGAAAATATATCTGTATAAGATATTCAGAACACTCCAAAGGGTATGTGTTCATTGGTGAATTGAAAGATGAAAGTAATATTGAAATTGATTCACGAGACGTCACATTCCTAGAAAATAATTTTTCAAGAAGGGGTGAAATAAAGGAAAACGAACTTCTTTACAAAATGCTGAATTCAGATGATCAAATAATGTCACCAGACATGCTTGATAATTTAATAGATCAAGAAATTATTCTTGGCCTAAGTGGTAGTTGTGAATCCCAAAATCCTATTTAGGAATCTGAACTTCAATTATGTAAGAGTACTAGAAAAGGTGTACCTGAATTATCTTATGAGATTGAGGATTATGTTTTCTTGGTATCTCCTATAGAATTGGATGAACCTAATTTTGTGACTAAGGCTTTATCGAGTCCTGAAAAAGATGAATGGATAAAAACGATGAAAGAAGAATTAGAGTTCATGAAAACCGATAAAGCCTGGGATCTATTTGACCTTCCTTTTGGACGTAAAACTATTAGGAACAAATGGATTCTCAAAGTTAAACACAAATCAGATAGGGCAATGGAAAGGCACAAAGCATGATTAGTGGCAAAAGGTTTTACTCAAGAAGCTGGAATAGATTATGAGGAAACTTTTTCACCAGTTGTTAAATTTACCTCAATTCACTTGCTTTTGGCTATAGTTGCACGTTTAGATTTAGAATTACACCAAATGGACGTGAAGACAGCTTTTCTCAATGGAGAACTAAATGAGGAAATTTACATAGAACAACCTGTAGGTTTTGTTGTTAAAGGTGAAGAAAAGAAGATTTGTAAATTAAACAGATAAATATATGGCCTAAAGTAGTCTTCAAGGCAGTGGTACCTTAGATTTCATAAGGACATGATTTCATTTGATTTCACTATGATCGATGAAGACCATTGCATCTATGTGAAAAAGTTCAATGAAATATTTATATTTTTTTCACTTTACATGGATGATATTTTAATAGCTAGAAATAATTTGGAGTATGTGAAAAATGTTAAGTCATGGCTTTCAAAGTCATTTAACATGAAAGATATGGGTGAAACAGACTATATATTGGGTGTTAAAATCCAAAGAGATCATTTCATAAAAATTTTAAGTGTTTCTCAAGAGACATACATAAAGAAAATTTTGGAACGCTTTCGAATGAATAGTTACAAGTCCATGGATACTCCTATAACAAGAGGTGAAACTTTAAGACTTGATATGTGCCCAAAAATTGAAAAAGAAAAGTAAGACATGTCTCGAGTACCATATTCTACTGAAGTTGGGAGTTTGATGTATGTTATGATGTGTACTCGCCCAGACATTTGTTATGCCGTATGTCTGTTTAGCAAGTATCAATCCAATCTCGAAAGAGATCATTGGAAAGCACGAAAGAAAATTTTTCAATACCTGAAGGGAACTGCTGATTATTCACTATGTTATAGTGGATCCAATTTATCCATAAGAGATTATACAAATATTGATTGGACTGGTGACCAGTATGATAGAAAATCAACCTCCGGTTATGTCTTCTTACTAAATGGTGGTACAATTTCATGGAAAAGTAATAAACAAACTTACACAGCCCTGTCAACTATGGAATCCAAATTTGTGGCTTGTGCATCAAAAATTAAAGAAGATGATTAGTTGAAGGGATTCTTTGAGCATTTGAACATCACAAAGAATTCGAAGGGTCCCATGATTTTATATTATGACAGTTAAGCGGCTATCATACGGAGGACCCTAAATATCACAGTAATACCAAGCACATTGATATGAAGTATAACTTTGTAAGAGACATAGTATCAATTGGAAAAATAAATTTACAATACATTCCTACACGAGAAATGATAGCTGATCCCTTTACTAAGGTGATATCTAAAGACTTGTTTGAGAAACATGTTATGGCTCTAGGACTACGTAGGACATAATTGTGTTTATGTATTATAGATGAATAAATTGTAATTATTATCACTATAAGAATCTTGAATTTATGTTCAATCTCATATGCATGTAAAAATATATTTTATTAATATAGTGTGATGAAAAAGTCATGAGATTGAATCTCTCATATAAGAAATCACCTCTTATGTCGAGGAATGTGAAGAGAAAAGTTCCACCATAAGATAATGACTTATTTTATAAAGCCAGATGTGAGTTTCTCGAAGAATATGGATTTGAGGATTATTAAAGAAAGAAACTCCAGTTATACATTTAGAGGTATCTAGACCTAGATTTGTATGATGTTGAATGACTAAAAGCATGAGACACACTGTAAGGCCCCGAGACTACCCCTGGGCGCCACACGGTGCGTAGGACCACAAGTAATCCCAAGCTAACCCATGAACTGACATACTGTCAAGCAGCTGATTTAAATATATTAAATAACAAGTTCTGTTGTGCGGAAACATAATCATAGTGAAAATATGAAATAAAATGTAACTAATAATGTTTTACAATCTGATAAATCTGAAGGAAGAAACTAAAATTACATGACTGACTTTGACTGACATCTATGAAGCCTGTACTATACTGACTATAGATAGCTGGGATATGCCTCCAACTACTACTAATTAGTACATATGAAAAATAAATGAACTGTACATGAACTAAAACTGTCTGGAGTTTCTAAAATAAGAGAACTCATCACCTGTTGGCTGGAAACTGTAACTGTCTGATCATGATATGTAGGCTACAACTGGTACTTACATTATGAGATAATGTAGTACAACATATATATGGATTAGTACTTCTGGAATGTACTGAGTATGCAGGGGTGAATGCAATAAGTAAAACTGATTTCATACGTAGTCTTAAAACATGTGTGCTAAGCTAAGTAGACTCACCAATAGCCTGGAATAAACTGAAAATTGAATTATCTTAAAAATGAGTAACAAACATAATCTGATAAGATGGGGAATCCCTACACTTACTTTCTTAAAACTCTTTACTATTGTATAATAAGTAGGACTGAAGCTGGGATATGGTAAAATGTGAATACTGCATGGATATCGAGTCTGAAACTATGTAATAGAAACTGATATAACATCGAAAATCTGAATATACAATTATACTGAGTACGAATACCTAAATATACAAAACCAAATGAAACATATTCTAAGCTTATTCGATTAACTGAATGACTGATAGCTGAATACTTGTTATGTAAGACTGGATTGTACTTAGTCTGAATAACTGGACTAAAACTGTGAAGTACTATGCATATGAGATAAGGACTAACTGAACAACATAAGATAACCCAACATAAATGCATAAAAGCTGTATTATCAGAGAATGTAATACCAAGCGTATAACATAATTCTTAAATAGTTTGTAAACTGAAATACTAAAATATTGATAATTGAATGCTATGGTAAAGCAAAATTGATCTACAAGCTGTACTAAGTACTGTAACTAAGATTGTATGGGGTATCATCTAACCAACATGCCCCAATTGAGCTAATTAGGGACTAACCAATAACCCGAGTTGGAAGGGTGTTAATACCGTGCCAGGGGTACTAAAAATGGCTGTGTGGATCCAAGTAAAGTCCTGAAGGACTAAAGAGTAACCCTATACTGGCAGGAAACTCATGAGATATGTGTCAACCCTAAGATGGAAGGTAGACATCTCAAACCTACACCGGCTACATAATTTTGTAACTCAGGGATTGATACTAAGGATCAAGCCCTATGCTGGCAGGAATGCCCCCATCCCTGGCTTCCCTCGGTGCTGAAGCCTACTCCTAACTGAACTGACACTGATCATTAGACTGAACTAGGATTAACTGAATATATAACTTACCATGCTAACTTGACTGAATAACGTTTCTTGTGATATTACAGAATTCATTTTATAAATACTAAAACCTAGGTAAATAGCTAAATTTTGGGTATTCATAACCCCCAGGACTCGATAACATCAAGAGTAAAAGCATACCAATGTTTGAATAGCATAATAAGTAGTCATCGCTCAAAATTCATCTCTTAGGTATTTCATCAAATACATGGGGACCATAAACTTGTGCATGGGAATGAAAAAGCATGCAAAAATATCATGGTTACATAATTCAATTTATATCTTTGGGAGTTGATCTAAAAATCATAACATTCAAAATATGTATTGGATTATTCCACTCGAAAACACATATACTCTTAACTTAAAAATCAAACTTATAGGGATTATGAACTTGAACATGGAAATATCTTAAACATGGGAGCATAGCATGATTACATAACTAAAATCATGAATTGGGGAATTTACATGAAATTTGCTTGAAATAAGACATGGGCGTTTCATCAAAACTAGTAAAGATCATAGATTGAACATAATAATGTCTTAAACATGGGGGAACAATAGAGTTATATAACAAAATTCATATTCTGGGGATTCATCTTGAAATTAATTGAACATGATATGGAAATTTTATCAAACATGTGGAAAGCATAAATTTAAAATATGGGAATGTTTCTACGAATCATGAATATAGGATCTACCATGGAATTCACTTGAAAAAGCATGGGGAAACTCAAATTCGTAGCATGAGGAAATTCAAAATCTTGCATGGAATCACACAGGAGCTGAATTGAATTAAAAACACCATCAAAATATGAAATACAATCTTTCTTGATAATCTAAAATAACATAATTCATTCTTTAATTGAAAGAAAAGGATTTTGGGCTCCATGGGTGAATGGGGACCCATGGATGAACTCCCACATACCTTAATTCGATGGATCATTCATGAAATCATGAATTTGAAGCTTGAATCCTTGTTTTCTTGAGAGAAAAATCTTGATCCTTGTTCATGAGAAAGTATGAGGATTTTTTGAGAGCAAATCTTGAAAAAGATGGGCAAATAATTCCCTTTGGATGCTTTAAATCGTCCCTTGGACGTTTGGGGGTTGAGGGGAAAGGACCAAATTTCCCCTTGGTCTTTAAGAAGTTTAAAACCGCTAGGGAATGGACAAGGCGCCACCCCCTTTAGCTAGGGAGAGTAAAGCCCACGGCACCTCGCCTATCTTAGTGCAATAACCAGGGCGGCGCGGGCATATACCCTCGACCTACTTCCTCTCACGAAAATGGTTGTAACTTTTTACTTGGGTTTTGGATTTAGGAGAAATTAGTATCGTTGGAAAGCTGATTCAATTAGTTACAATTTGGTGGGTCTTGAGCTGAAAAATTCCATGTATATAAAATGTTATACATGTTTAAAGTATACCTTTGTAGAATCGAATATCAAATTTTGGATCAATCAAATGATCTTAGCTCAACTTTGTTCTAAGTCATTGCTATGAACACTTTTTACCTTGAAATCACATAAAAAACGAGGATAAAGTTCACGAAATTTATATTCACATAGGAATTATTTGGATTATGACTTATACAAATAAGAACAATGGTTCAAAGACTAGTTTGAAAATATGGGGTGTTACATTATCTCCACCTTAGGAACATTCATCCTCGAATGAGACTGGTTAGACTGAGAGTATTGTATGAAGGTAAATGAGATTATATTTTGAATACATGACTTGGAACATGATTGCATAACTGAGTCTGTGCATAATACATGAACTGAAACGATTTCATGAATACATGTAATGACATGAGAATGGTCATAAGGCTGAGATAGAAAAGAGAGAGTCAACTTATGAGTAACCATTACATCAAGATAGATCTTGTTTCGTGAAGAAAAGATAAAAGATTTAGGACATTAATACTCGGGGTATTACATCCCCTCTTGGGATACTTCATCCCTCGAATAATACTGACTTGGCTAAAACACTAAGAAAAGACTAAGATGATGCACAGGATAATTACAGACTGAATCATGGCTGAATATATGGAATTTGAAACTGATGCATATGCATAAACTGAGCTGAATTCTAAATTTGCATGGACGTGAATTACCTCATGAATAGAAAGGATGGAAAACTGTAGGACCTTGTTTGTCTGACCACTAAACTGAATTATTGGCTATATGGACTGAATCATACTGAAAGCTTATACTCAACTATACACTCCACTTTTGCACCAACAGTACATTCAAGCCTATCTTTATAACCAGACATGAACTTGTAGGAAAAAAACCACAAAAGCATCTTTCTCATATTCTCTAAACCTCTATCCTTAAAACTTCCATGTACTACCCTAAGAAAACACACATAGAATTTTAACTAATCATGACATAAGGAGAGGTCACTGAAAGGTTAGAGTATAAGGACCTGAAATATAAAAGAATAACTTTGACACTTAACGGAGGCCTGAAGAATAGAGTATCACAAGCATGAATTCATTAAAGAGGTCTAATCTGAGGACATACATGACATAATCTAAATGTCACTGATCATTAAGAGTATTGCATGGGTACTGGAACTGAACATACTTTAAAACATGAGTATATGAGTCATGAGCTGCATGACCTTAGTTTGGATTTTATAATTTCATGGAATATGATTCTTACTACTGAGTGAACTGAAACTCCTCGTATAAGGATCTGGAAGAGTATATGATTCTCTATTATGTGCATGAACATGAATAAGGACATGAGCTGTGCTCATGGAACTGACATGTGAGGCATGAGTAGGTGTCGTGATGACAGAAAAACTTTGCACTGAGATAAGAATAGGTCGGGAATCATCCCCCCTTATTGCTTTTCTACACATACTGGCACTACTACTAGAATCGGAGAGCCTGACTTGGTTACTTGTTCTATCATCTTCCCCTTAGCTTTAAGTCATCATTCTAAGTCCGTGGACCCTTTTTGTAGCTCTAAAATGTCTATAGCCCATAATTTAGCTGGTAAAAATGTTACACACTACATTACTAGCTTCATTCACACTTAGCAACTCAAAGATACTATTAAGAATCCATACTTTAAAAACTTAGATATACTACAATCCTATATCACCTTGGGTACACCTCTAGATCATACCCATAAATTATACTTAATTTTAAATCAATAAGAGTAAATTCTTGCATACACTGTTCAAGCATACTGATTCACCTTTCGTACAACTAGCCCTATGAATACATAATCTTCTTAATGCAGATATCACTATCCCAACTCTACTACTACGAAACTTCTGGGTTCATGCTTCTAACTCTAGATTAAATACTATAAAAGGGATTTTTAGAAGGGATCTAAAAACACATCTAACTTTGGATTAACATATGATTTTCATGAACAGGAATGAAGTACTTCAAACTTTGGAACTTAAAAGCACTGCTGGGATACTTTATAGCCTGTGTGAAATCATATAACTATCTGTAGGGACTTTCTGAGAAAGCTCTACCTATAGGAATTTGAGCTTGGCTAATCTGTTATCTCAAAACCAAGGTAGAGTTGGCATGATTGAGAAGGGGGAATGATGAAAATCTATATAAGTTCCTTAAAGAACATTTTTATAGAACGATTTGAGACATAAAAGAAGGGAAATATTTCCTAAATGCCCTGTAGCCTCTCAAAGAAAATTCCAGATGTCTCTATACCATTCCGCAAGACTTTACTAGATACAAATTCATAGAAACTCTAGGATACTTCAACTCTGTGCTTTGATACCAAGTTTGTAATGCCCTGAGACTACCCCCTAGGCGCCACGCAGTGCTTAGGACCACAAGTGATCTCAAGCTAAACCATGAATTGACATACTGTCAAGAAACTGATTTAAATACATTAAATAACAAATTCTGTTATGCGGAAACATAATCATAGTGGAAATATGAAATAGAATGTAACTAAAAAAGTTTTAAAATCTGATAAATCTGAAGGAAGAAACTAAAATTACATGATTGACTTTGACTGGCGTCTATGAAGCCTCTACTATACTGACTATAGATAGCTGGGACATGCCTTCAACTACCACTAATTAATACATATGAAAAATAAATGAACTGTACATGAACTAAAACTATTTGGAGTTCCCAAAATAAGAGAATTCATCACCTGTTGGTTGGAAACTGCAACTGTCTGATCATGATATGTAGGCTACAACTGGTACTTACATTATGAGATAATGTAGTACAACATATATATGGATTAGTACTTCTGGAATGTACTGAGTATGCAGGGGTGAATGCAACAAGTAAAACTGATTTCATACATAGTCTTAAAACATGCGTGCTAAGCAAAAGTAGACTCACCAGTAGGCTGGAATAAACTGAAAATTGAATTATCTTAAAACATGATTAATAAACATACTTTTAAAAGATGGTGAATCCTTACACTTAGTTTCTTAAAACTCTTTACTTTTGTAGAATAAGTAGGACTGAAGCTGAGATACGGTAAAATGTGAATACCGCATGAATACTGAGTATGAAACTACATGATAGAAACTGATATCACATCAAGGATCTGAATATACAATTATACTGAGCATGAATACCTAAACATAATGAACCAAATGTAAGATATGCTAAGATAATCTAGTTAACTGAATGACTGATAGCTGAATACTTGTCATGTAAGACTGACTGTACTTAGTCTGAATTACTGGACTAAAAACTGTGAAGTACTATGTATATGAGATTAAGGCTAACTAAACAACCTGAGATGACCGAACATAAATGCATAAAAACTGTATTATCTGAGAATGCAATACCAAGCGTATAACATAATTCTGAAATAGTTCGTAAACTAAAATACAGATAATTGAATGCTATGGTCAAGTGAAACTAATCTGCATGCTGTACTGAGTACTGTAACTGAGACCGTGGGAGGTATCATCTAACCAATATTCCCCAATTGAGATAATTGGGTTCCAACCTATAACCCCAGTTAGAAGGATAATTGGGGTCCAACCTATAACTCTAGTTAGAAGGATGTCAATACCGTGCCACGGGTACTAATAATGGCTATCTAGATCCACTAAAGTGAAGTCCCGGAGGACTAAAAAGTAACCCTATACTGGCAGGAAACTCATGAGATATGTGTCAACCCTAAGCTGGCAATAAGACATCTCAAACCTACGCCTGGCTACGTAGTTTTGTAACTCAGGGATTGCTACTAAGGGCCAAGCCCTATGCTGGCAGGAATGCCCCTACCCCTGGGTTCGCTCGGTGCTGAATCCTACTCCCAACTAAATTGACACTTATTATTAGACTGGACTAGACTTAACTGAATATACAACTGACCATGCTAATATGACTGAATGACGTTTCTTGTGGTATGACTGAAGTCATTCTATAGATACCAAAAACTAGGTAAAAAGCTAAATTTTGGGTATTCATTACCCCCAGGACTCGATAACATCAAGAGTAAAAGCATACCAAAATTTCAATAGCATAATAAATATTTATCGCTCAAAATTCATCTTTTAGGTATTTCAGCAAATACATGGGGACCACAAACTTGTGCATAGGAATGAGCAAGCATGCAAAAATACCTTTGTTACATAAATTAATTTACATCTTAGGGAGTTGATCTAAAGATCATAACATTCAAAATACATATTGGCTCATTCCACTCAAAAAAACATATACTCTTAACTTGAAATCAAACTTATGGGGATCATGAACTTGAACATGGGAATATCTTAAACATGGGAGCATTGCACAATTACATAACTAAAATCACGAGTTGGGGAATTTACATAAAAATTGCTTGAAATAGGACATGGGCATTTCATCAAAACATGGAAAGATCATAATTTGAACATAATAATGTCTTAAACATGAAGGACCAATAGAGTTACATAACAAAATTCATAACTTGGAGATTCATCTTTAAATTAATTGAACATGATATGGAAATTTCATCAAATATGTGGAAAGCATGAATTTAAAACATGGAAATGTTTCTTAGAATCATGAATGTAGGATCTATCATGGAATTCACTTGAATAAGCATGGGGAAACTCAAATTTGTAGCATGAGAAAATTCAAAATCTTGCATGGAATCACATATGGGCTGAATTAAATTAAATGCACTATGAAAACATGAAATTCGATCTTTTTTGATCATCTAAAATTACATAATTCATTCTTTAATTGAAAGAAAAGGATTTTGAGCTCCATGATTTATAGGGGACCCATGGATGAAATCCCACATACCTTAATTTGATGGATTATTAAAGAAATCATGAATTTGAAGCTTGGATCCTTGTTTTTTTGAGAGGAAATGCTTGAACCTTGTTCATGGGAAAGTATGAGGGTTTCTTGAGAGCAAATCTTGAAGAAGATGGGCAAATAATGCCCTTTTGAATGCTTTAAATCATCCCTTGGACGTTTGGGGGTTGAGGGGAAGGACCAAAGTGCCCCTTGACCTTTAAAAAATTTAAAACAGCTGGGGAATGGACAAGGCACCACTCTTTTTAGCCCAGGGAGTAGAGCCCATAGCGCCTTACCTATCCCAGTGCAATAACCCCGGCAGTGCAGGTATATTGCCTCAGCTTACTGCCTCTCTAAAAATTGGCTGTAATTTTTTGCTCGAGTATCGAATTTAGGCAAAATTAGTATTATTAGAAAGCTGATTCAGTTATCTACAATTTGGTGAGTATTGAGCTGAAAATTTTTATGTTATCAAAAGTTATACATGTTTAAAGTAGACCCTTGTAGAATTGATTATCAAATTTTGGACGAATCAAATGATCTTAGCTCAACTTTATTTTAAGTCATTGCTATGAACATTTTTCACCTCAAAATCACATCAAACACAAGCATAAAGATCATGAAACTTATATTCACATGGGAATCATTTGTATTTTAACTTATACACGTAAGAACGACGGTTCAAAGACTAGTCCAAAATATAGGGTGTTACACACACACCAATATAATGTGAGAACATTGTAGCACGTGTTTCATATCATGTGTGCTTAGTGACCAATGGGTTCATGGAAGAATGAATCCTTGCTTCTTCATTGGGTGAGACCCTAAATGTTGTTTTAACTTTTCATTTAAATACCCGTAGACCTTTTACTATTTCTTAAAGTTTAGATCGGTGTTGCTACTTTAGCATGTTACTAATAGCCATGAAAGATTTGTCAATGCGGTGCATGTCTGGAAAAGTAGTAGATTTGGAACAGATATATTCTAGTGGAAAGGAAAGATGATTAAAATAAATATTTTAACTTGTTTACATAAGTCGGTTATTACACTTACTAGATAAGAGTCAAGTGTAATTTTGTATATAAAGTTAATCATGAACTCGAGTTCACCTCTTTAAGAAGGGATCAGATAAGTAACTACTTAAGTTGTGAATGATGTCTTGAGTATTATGAGTATTATCCTTATATTTGTACAGAATTCTTTCCATATGTGCTTGGATTCCCAATTATAGCTTGTAGAACCTTATAGGTAAAGCTCGTGATGCTCATAGGTCACACGAACTATTTCCCGTATGAATTTGTAATTTGTTAATGTCGTACTAGCTCTAGTAATGTCCACCATGTGTGAAGTGGGAGATGTTAGATTATGGGTCATGGGTCACCCATGTGGACCGACCTGACCCAACCCGTTTCTTAGTCAGATTGAGATTAACATATAATCTCATTTCAAAATAAAAGTAACTGTTCCCGCCGTAAAATTTCCTATATGTTCCTCTTCTTTTTCTGAAAAAAAAAAGAGAAAAATTGGGTCATAAGAAAAAAATGAATCAAAATTGACTACAACATCAAAATGAAAGCATTTAGTTTGTGATTCAAGCTTTGTTTCCAAGAGAGTTGAAGCAGCCTTGGGGTGATCTTTTCAGTAGCAATAAATCAACACCTTCCACTGTAAAATAAAAAGGTACATACTAATTCAGAATTTTGCTCTGTATTTAACAACAAGATCACCCTTATTTTTCATAAAAAATCTTAAGAGTTTAAATTACATACCAATGCCTTTAGAGGGGAGATACATCTTCCCATAAGCACCATGGAATTGACATAGAGAAGGAGCAAAATGGTGTCCTTAGAAGACTTTAAAATAAAGAGAGAGGAGTCAAACTGGCTGCATGGAAACTCAGATGTAGAAAATGGGTATTAAATTTATGAAGCCACGCTTTGGGAGCCTATACGCAACCTTCTTTAACCTACACAAATAAGGTGGAAAAATAGGATCAATGGCAACCAGAGATTGTTCCATAAAGACTGTTTCTATGAGATCACTATGTAAAATGCATTTTTGAAATATTGTAACAACAACAAGGATAATACAAATTTTGGTCTCTTTTACCACTGCACTAAAGGTATAGTCGAACTCAACTCCCTCAATTTGATTGTTACCTTTGGAGCTGAGCCTTGAACCTTTCCACCAAACCTTCTACCTTTAATTTTATTTTAGAAACCCATTGAGAGATAAGTATATTCATATGGGACCAGTGTGGAATAACCTGCCAGTGTCATTAGAGTAAAGAACATAGCTGCGATCCGATGCTCTTTGGATAGAGATACTTTAACAGTGGGGATTTCCTTTGTGCTTGAGGTGATAGAAATAGTCATAGTTACTGAGTGAAAGTTGGTGTCGGGTATAATAGTTATCTTAGATCTAGTAAGCATTTTTTGAGAGTTTAACTGGCTAGATGGGTGACAAAAGTTGGAGGGACAAGGCCAGAGAACTTGTATGGTTTGAAATGGAGAGTGACAATTGAGGAAGATCAATAATTGGTGATTATGGAGAGTCATTTTCTGAGATTGAGGACTTTGTGGCTCAAATCTCAATCTATATGTGGGGAAGGAACTGTCGGGGCTTCAGGTAGTTGGTGGTTGTTTGGAGGAGCTTTAAGCATCAGTTCTGTGCTTTTTTTGGGGATCTAACAAAGGTGTGGTGCAACAGTAGTAGGCATGATAGGGATGACAAATTCATCATCGAAAGTGTCATTAACTTTCATTTGGACTGAGTGCATCAACCTCTGTGTATGTGATGAATTTTGATAAATATATGTATGGACATTAGGACTAGAGCACAGATTGGAAATTAGACTCATCAAAGATGATGGGCCTAGAAATATAAACTCGCCTAGATTCATGTTGATAACTATTAGACAATTGTCATTTTCAACGTCCAACTTATTATCTTTTTTGATTTTTTTAAACTTAGTTTAAGTTACTGCTTAGTTACTCTACTGCTTTCCTAGTAAAAGGCTTAGTTTTGCTTAGTATTTTGAATTAGTGGACCTTTATAGGTGTTAGTGATATATTTTCTGATTCATTTTCTCTATCCACTTTGTAAGTGATTAGTAGATAGGAAGTACTTATATTTTTCCTTGTATAAATTCAGATGTTCTTCTAATTAATGATATGCTAAAATTTTCATAAGTTCTTTCTGCTTTTGTTCTTCAATCCAGTCTTAGGATAGTTCATATTTTAACAGAGTCATCACAGCCTCTAGTTGATCTTATAGGACCAAAAAGTTTTAACCTACAACACAAATAGCATCTAGCAACCTACCATTAAATCCATCATTCACTTTCACCGGTGAAAATAACCAAATCTGGTCTGTGAAGATTTCTTACACATAATAGTCAAGGTTTTGACATGAGCTTTATAGCCAGTACATTACAACCTTGTGCTAACCCGATTTCATGAGTATCTTTGAGAATAAACCTAATTCTCATAGGAAGCGACCTACCTCCACACTTACATAGGTAAAATCTGTCGAGAGTACTCCTATAATTTAGCACCTTACTTGTACGAGCTACATATTTTCATTAAGAGTTTTTTAAACTCAATCTCATAAATCAGTACAGAAAAATGCACGCACACCATAGGGAGGGATAAAGATATAGTACATTTTTCACAACAAGTCATCATGTGATTTATTTTTCTCATTGTACCTAGTTATAAGATCGCTTGTCTCCGGGTTGGGTTTCTCACATATGACTCAAGAATTCATTGGCTTCAATTCCATCTCCCTCGATGTGCTCCAGACATTTTCTCTTGCTAATTCCTTAGTCAATGAATCTGCAAGATTATCACAAGATTTGACATAATCAACATTAATGATATCATTTCTCAAATATGATCTCACATTACTGAGTTTTCTCCTTATAGGTCTGGGTTTTCCACTGTAATAACGATTTTGAACTCTACCAATTGAAATGGTGCTATCACAATGAATTAAAATAGAAGGAACTGATTTTTTAAAATAAGGTACTAAAATAACAAATCTCTCATCCAATTCGCTTCCTCACTAGCTGAAGCTAAAGACATTAGTTCAGCCTCAATGGTAAAGTTAACAATAATAGTTTCTTTTTAAATTTTCAAAAAATAACACCACCACCCAAAGTAAAATTATAACCATTAGTAGATAAGGAATCATTTGATAAAGTGTTCCAATCTGCATCACAAAAGCCTTCAAGTACAGTGGGATAATTTTATAGAACAAACCTCAAGTTTTTGTTCCAATTAAATATCTCATAACTCTCTTTATAACATGCCAATGTTCATTGCCTGACTTACCAGTAAACTTTCTAAGTACTCCTATTGTATATGCAATATCAGAACTAGTGCAATCAGTCACATACCTCAAACTTTCAATTATGCTAGCATACTCCTTTTGGTTTATTACATCATTTTCACTTTCAATGGAAAACAAGTTCACACTTGAATCAAAAGGAGTTACAACATGCTTTCAATCAAGGAAATTATATTTTTTCAAAATTTTCTCAACATAATGTGACTGGTTAAGGAACATTCCATCACATGTTCTAGTAATTTTTATTCCTAGAATAAAATTTTCCTCAACAAGATCTTTCATATCAAAATGACTTCTAAGAATATTTCTAATCTCTCCAATAACATTCATGTTAGAGCCAAAGATCAATAAATCATCAACATATAGGCAAATAATAACAAACGAATTATTCCAAGACTTATAACATATGCATTTATCACACTCATTTGTTTTAAAACCATTATCAATCATGTAGGAATCAAACTTTTTATGCCATTTGTTTGGTGCTTGTTTTAAGTCATATAGAGATTTAGTATGTGTACACGCTTTGATTTCTTGGTCAGCTTCAACAAACACTCAGGTTGTTCTATGTAAATCTCCTTATTTAGGTATTCATTTTAAAAAATAGTTTTTACATCTATTTGATGAATTTGTAAATAAAAATTATAGCAATGAAAATTAAAAATCTAATGGATGTAATTCTAGTTACCGGAGAAAAAGTATCAAAAAATTCTAGGCCTTCTAGTTGTTTAAAACCTTTAGCAACTTGCCTAGCCTTGTATTTATCTTCAGATCTATCCGACTTTAACTTTTTACATAAGACCCATTTACATTCAGTCATTTTACAACCCGGTGGTAAATCAAATAACTTCCAAATTTTATTGATATTAGTGATTTCATTTCATCATTTACAACCTCTTTTCAAAAAATAGCATCATGTGAAGACAAAGTTTCTTGTAAAGTGAGAGAGTCATCTCCAACGTTAAAAACATAATAATCAGAACCAAATTTTTTTTCTACTCTAGCTCTTTTACTTCTTCTTAACTCAAAACCATCAATTTCTTTATTTTTTTAAAATAGAAGTAGAAGAACTAGGTAGTGACAAAATATTTTCTTCAGTCCTTAGACCCCCACTATTTTTATAATCAAAAGTGAACTTATTTTCATGAAAAATAGCATCACCTGATTCTATTATAATATTATCTTCGAGATTAAAAAATTCTATAGGTTGTACTATTTGAAGCATAACCAAGAAAAGCACAAGTAGTAACTTTTTTACCAACTTAGAGATTTTAGGATCTAGTAACCTTACATAGGCTAAGCAACCCCAAACTCTTAGATATCTCAAATTTGGCTTATGACTTTTCCACAACTTAAAAGGTGTTGATTTAATCTTTTTATGAGGCACACGATTCAACACATAACAAGCAATCAAAAGTGCTCCACCTCAAAAATTTAGAGGTGCACTTGACTCAATTAACATGACATTAGCAACTCAATTGAAGTTCTTCATTTCGCTACACCAGTAGATGCAAGACAATAAAGAAGAGTAGTTTTATGAATTATACGCAATGATGTGATAAAATAATTGAACTCATTTGACTCATATTCACGACCTTTATCACTTCTAATTCTTTTTATTTTTCTGTCAAACTGATTTTCAACTTCATGGAGAAAAGTTTTAAAATTCTCAAAAGCATCACTTTTATTTTTCATTACATAAAAATATGTAAACTTAGAAAAATCATCAATGAAAGTGATAAAATATCTATTTTCTCCACAAGTTAAAATTCCCCCAAGTTCACAAATATCAGTATGAACTAATTCTAATAAATCAGTTTTTTCTTTCAACTTAAAAATGAGGCCTTTTTGTAATTTTGGCTTTACCAAAAGACTTACATTTTATTAAATTCTTTTTGATCATTGAAATTTATCCTAAACAACTCATGATTCCTACATAATTAGCATTTATATGACACAAACGAGCATGTAAAAAATTAGAAGATGAAAGCATATAAACAAAAGTAGGTGTTTTATTCATTTCAACATTCAACTTAAACATACCTTCACAAGAATACCCCTATCACACAAAAATATTATTTTTCACAGTTACATATTGGTTAAATTTAATAAGCTGTTTGAAGTCTTCTTTATTAAAAAGAAAATTAGACGTCAAATTTTTTCTCATGGAAGGAGTATGAAGTACGTCTTTTAATATCAATACCCTTTCAGAAGTAAAACTCAGCTCGACATCACCCGTTCCAAGTACTTGAGTTGTGTGAGAATCTCCAAGCATGATGGTTTTGGGCTCCTCAAAAGGAGTATATTTTTCAAACCAGTCTTTGTCATAATAAACATAATGGTTTGCACCAGAGTCAATCCAATATCTATCAACATTCTCCATCATGTTTATGTCCGTTATTACCTCCACAAATGATTCTTTGATAATGTTTGTATGAGGTGTAGGCCCACATTTCTAAAATTTGACTAATCGAACAATATGCCCACTCTTGCCATATAAAGCACGGTCCCTTTTTTCGAACATGTTAATTTTATCCTTGGTTATGTCTACCATTATTGTCCTAGGGATGTCTACCATTATTTTTCTTGAATTTTTTATTCTTAGGTTTCAAAGAAGTATTTTTGTTAGTTTCAGGGACGCTATTATTTGAAGTAGTTAAATTTACCTCGGGTGTGATGTTGTTCTCTTCTATTTGCAAAAGTGCATATTGGTCCCTTGCTTCTTATTCCATGTGGATTCTCATTATCAAAGTCTCAAGAGAAGTTTTCTTTTGCTTGTGATGCATAGTTATTTTAAATTCCTTCCAAGAAACCAAAAGTTTCTCAATTATGCCACAAACAATAAGGTTATCTCCAATTTTGACTTCCTTGGACCTGAGCTCTCCAACAATCATTATAAAGTCCTGAGCTTGATCTACAACTGATTTGTTGTCCACCATTTAAAACGAAAAAAATCTGCTAACCGTATATTTTCTTGCTCTTGCCTCCTCGGTGTCATACTTAATTTGCAATGCTTTTCAAGTTTTCTTTGCACTAGAGTAAGTTCTATTATAATAATCATAAAAATTATCAGATAAACAATTAAGAAGAAAATACCGACACTTATAAGAGTCACCATCATATTTTTTTTAACTTTCTCTTGAAAAAAAAATAAGTTCATCGTCGGTCAGGAAAGAATTATCAACTTTTTTTGCATTCTTCTTAGCTAACACATAAGACACATTGAGAAGACTTAAGTAGAAAGGTAGTTTACTCTTTCACCTTTTGAAATGAGTACCGTTAAACCAGAATGGCTCTCCCATCTTGACTGCAGATTTTTTAGTTGTTTCCATTAAATCTCCTTATAATTATTGGTGAAATTACAATAAAATTATAACTTAAAAGTACAAAGAAATGAAGAAAATACAATAATATCTTCTTCTTGGCTGAGGCACGGATATATTGCTCTCTTTAAGGAGATTCAAGCCCCCTACAACAAATGTTTCACTGGTCCAACAATAATCTTCTTGACTTGTCCCCTCCAAGATACAACAACATTCTTACAAAGAAAAACTCAACAACTCTGGACAAGAGTTGAGTTTAAAGTTCCACAAAAAGAACACCTCCCTTCAACTAATAAACTCTCTTTTTTACTAACTCTTGTAAACTCTATATTATCTTGTATTTACAAAACATGCAAGGCCATCACTACTTATAAGTGAGGGAATCTTCCATGAAATGAATAGGAAGAATTATTAGATAATAAAGAGAGAAGATCAATGGCCTATATGTTACAGGAGTTACAAGGGTAATAAAGAGAATAAAGGTAGAAGTTACAAGAGTTACAAGAAACTTATGTCCACATTATACCACCACTAACTATTATGTTTTAAGACAAAAATGAATGAAAATTATTGGCTGAAAAATCAGCCATGCAACATGCCAAAAATGGAATTAAGGAAGATTAATAATTGGCATCAATTGCCACTAATGAATGTCTGCTACAACAATAATACTCCCACATTATATTGTCCATAAAGTGGCTACTTATTGTCATGTTAATTAGGAATTAAGAACACATATTATTAATGTCAAAATGCCAAAACAACATAAACCAGTTGATGTTCTACCAACAAATCTTACCTTGGCTCAGGTCAAGTCCAACAGCGAAGATAATACAAATAAATCTAAACCCAAGTCGTTTATGTAGAATGTTGTGGAAAATTTCATATTCTATAGAATTATGGCTTGTAAAACAATAAAAAAGTCTTGGGATAGGTTGAAATAAGAGTATCAATGAATCAATACAATATATCAAATACAAGTGTTGAACCTGAAAAAAGAGTTTCAAACTCTGAATATGTAGGAGGATAAATCACTAAGTATGCTGATAGAATCTCTTTGATTGTTGATAACATCAAACTTCTTGGTGAAGAATTTATTGACAAATAGATTATGGAGAAAGTTCTTGTGACTCTTCCTGAGAAGTTTGAATCTAACATTTTCTCTGTTGAAGAATCCAAGGACTAGAACAAAATCTCATTAGGTGAACTAATTAACGTTCTTCTAGAAAAAAATCAAAGAAGGACTATAAGATGAGACAAGTTTATTGAAGGCGCTTTCTCTATACAGAATATAAATTCAGGTAAAGAAAGGCAACAACTCAATCAAAAGAATAAGGGCAGGCATGATGTAGAAATAATAGTAGAGATGTGAGGCAAAAATTCTTTTTCATACAGATATTGAAAAAAAAAACTACACATCTTAAAATGTATTGTTGGAGAGACTCGATGTTATATGCAACAACTATAAGAAAATGGGGCATATATCCAAGGTTTGTAAATAAAAAACAAAGCCCTCTAGAGCTTTGCAACACAAGTAGCAAAAGTTGCAGATGCACACAAGGAGAAACTCTTTGCAGTTTCATACTTTTCAACAATTAATCCTCTAATTCGTGGCTTCTAGATAGTGGTTGCACACATCACTTGTGAAATGATGCTGAAATATTTAGATTTTTTTATGACACTTACAATCCAAAGTAAAGTGGGAAAAGGTAGGGTTGTAGAAGTGAAAGGCAGAGGTACAATGTCTATCTCAATAATATCAAGTATCAAATCTATTCCTAATATTTTGTACGTACCTGATATGAGTCAAAATTTATTAAGTATTGGACAAATGTTTGAGAATAATTATCGCTGCATTTTATGAATCATGAATATTTTGTTTCTGACCCTTCTAGAGTAAAATTATTTTGTATCAATATGAGCAACAAAATGTTTTTCATTGATTGGGAGAAAATAGCTGATCCAGCTTATACTATTATTGCAAAAACATGTACAAATCTATGGCACAAAAGGTTTGATCACTTTAACCTAAGAAGCATCGCAAAGATGAAAAGGAAGGATCTAGTGGAAAATATGTCTGAAGTTCTTTCTAATGCTTAAATTTTTGAAGCCTGAAAAAAAGAAAAACAAATAGCCATTTCAAAAAAATAAAGTATGGAGAGCTAATCAAAAACTTTAACTCATTCATGTAGATGTTTACGACCCAATGACAATAGATTCCTTGAGTGGCAATAAATATTTTATTCTCTTTATTGATGACTATATTGATGACTACACCAGAATGTGTCAGGTTTATTTCATTAAATATTATAGTGAAGTCCAAATGTTTTAAAACAATTTTAAGCATTAGTAGAAAATCAATGTTATCTCACTATTAAAGCTTTAAGGTCTGACAATGTAGGAGAATATACTTCTATTCTGTTTGTGGAGTTTTGTAATAACACAAGTATTGTTGACACTCAATTTTGGCTCTCCATACTTAAAATTAACGCATTTAGGCTCCCTGATTGTTAAATGCATAATATGCAATTTTTCACATATTTTTTGCAATTATTAATAAGTTATTGATAATCATCATTATTTTAGGATTTTTACTCAATTATTGTCATATTTTAATTTCACATAATTCATTGATAATTATCTTTAATTTCATAAATTTTAGAATTTTTATTAATTTATTGTTATTTTAGTATTTTTGCACAGTCATTTGCATACGTACACAACATAGCACTGTAATTTTTTACTGCACAGTTTAATTTTAATTATTTATAGAATAATATATTTTTTCAAGATAATTATATTTTTTATTTTGTTGTGTATATTTTTCTGCAATTATACATTGACATTTATTATTTTGTACGTCATTTAATACGACCTGCAAATATGAGTGATTTAATTATTTTAATACACAAAACAACAAATCGATCAATTCAAGATCTCGTCACTTTTTAAAGTGACACGTGAGATGACAGATTAAATCTTTAGTTCAGCAGATAAACAATTTTAATCCATTGGATAAATGGGTGAAAAATACATGAGTTAATAACTTAGGGGTAATAATGTACATTAAAGGGACAATTTATTTTTTGGGTAAATAAAGGGGTACTTTTTATTATAGATAAGGAGGGTTGTATTTTTTTAATCATTCTCAGTAAAAAAAATATACATAAAACAAAAGCACTCCACACACACACACAAAAGGGAATCAACCACCCCTTGCCCATTTTTTTCTCTCCTTTCTCTGGCGTTCATGGCCGAACTCTGACAAAGTGTAATACCCTTTACTTTTTCCTAGCTAATTTCATCTCAAGAATGTCTAGAATTAGCTTCTAAATGGAATGGTGATTATTCCATGAGGAATTTTAAAGATTTTCACTTTTTCTCATGTGGAAAATTCAATAAGCTTTCTATCGGTATAAGATTCGCCCAAATTCGATAACCGGGTCAGAAGTTATGACTATTTCAAGTTTCCGTTGTAAAACAGTGCCATATTAGTCAGTGGCACGCTGCGCCACAAGAGGAAATGGAATATGGAAAATTCCAGTAAGGGTCTGCGATTATGGCACATCGCGCCAGGGCCCAAATTCATAATTTTTTTTTCCAGTGTCTTAGCGCGATTTTCTCCACGTCGCGCCAAATTTCCAGGTCACAAAAGAAGGGGCAATACGATGGCTCCGCATTGTGCCATCCCTCAGTTTCCCAATTGACAAATTCTAGTGACACGACGTGATAGCGCCACATCGCGCTAGGGGTTTAGTTTAGGAAAATTTTACTGAAATTAAATGATGCGTCTAGAGTTAAAAAGGTCAACTTCCTACCCCTATTTAAGCCCTTTAACACGTAATTCAATAATTTTTCACCTAAAATACGCTCTATTCTCTCAAAAACCTCTTAAGAACAAGCTAGGGTTTTCATAGAAGATCCAATTCCAAGAAAGTTTCACCATCAGTCTTCATGAATTCACGAACTAAGGTATGCATAGTGGTCATTCATGGACTCCTTTCGTCCATGAAGCCCACAAATCCCTTTTCTAAATTCAAGTTATGAATTTTCTTATGAATGTCATAATTTGGATACTCTTGTTTATGTTGATAATGATTAATTGAATTGTATTCCATGAATGAGTGCTAAAATTCCATATGGATTGATTTGTATAGGTATAGATTCATGAAATCCTATGACTAAACCCCTGAATGATGAAATTAGAATTGAATCATGACAATTAATTATTGTATGATGTTGTTTACACATTCTATACCTACTATGTGCTTGATTAAATGCCTAGATGTAGGAAAAGTGTCTAATTAGCATGATATCATGAAATCCCCATGTATGTACAAGCTTATGCCTATCACATGTTTGATGAAATACTTTAGTAAATGTATTATGATGATTATTATGTATTCAAGCAAGTCATGCTTTGTCAGTTTCCTTCTATCGAGTCCTGGGGATACTAGTACCCAAAATATTAGCTGTGTGCCTAGAGCCATGTCATGTTTTCATGATACTCTCATTCAAGCTACGATTCCTTAGATTTCAGACAATATTATGACTCAGGAAATCTCCATGATCTCATGACCTCAGTCAGTTGTCAGTTATCAATAGTATTTTATCAGTCAACAAAAATTCAGAAATTCACCTCATGTTCAATTCAGTATATTATGTTCAGTACCTATTTAGATGGGAGTAAAAATTAGCACTGAGTGAACCCAAGGATGGGGACACACACTATTTAGATGAGGGTGTGATCCTTACATTCATCCTTGCATTTCAGAACTATGTAGCCAACATAGGTTGAGACATCAACACTGTCGATGAGGGTTGATGAGGTGGATAAACACTGTCAGATAAGGCCTCCACCATTCTCGTACAGGGGACGCTATCAGATGAAGGTTACCCATAGCTTGTTTTTACTAGTGGCGCGGTATTGACACCCTTCCAATCAGGGAATATATTGGACCCAAGCTCAACTATTATAGCACATTTAGGGAATGCCAGTTAGATACTACTTCCCACAGTTTCATGTTACAGAATTAGGACTGTCAGATACAGTCAATCAGTCTCAATAATAGAACTCAGATAGTTCTTCAGATTTCAAGATTGTCAGATACAGTCAACTCAGATACAATTCAAAACTCAGATAGTTCCATTAGATTTAGGATTGTCAGCTATAGTCACCCATATTATTAGTTATACTCAGATACAGTCACCCATGTTATCAGTATTATTCAGATATAGTCCTTTATGTTATCAGTTATATTAGTTACTAGCATGTCACGTTATCAGTATAAGACTAAGAAATCAAGATATCACATTGTCAGTTAAAGTTACATATTTATGCATGTATTCTCACATTCATGTTAGACAGTCAGCTAGCATTAGGATGCATGTGAACCCTTGAGTTTAGCGTACCTCACATGTATACTCGGTATATATGTACTGACATATTCACACTATGGTGCTTTCTTTTTATGTTACACCATAGGTTTAGAGACATGAGTTCCAGATTAGTAGTAATTCTAGTTTCAGTAGTCAGAGTAGAAGTGAGTCTTCATCCTTCGAGGACATAATGATTTTTTAGTATCTCATTGATTAGCTTATTAGTTGGAGTTAGTTGGGGACATGTCCCATCAACTCCTTATTCATATTCTTCAGACAGTAGAGGTTTTTAGACTAGATGCAGACTAAATAAAGACTATCATGTTTTAGACTTCAATTTTGTTTTGGTATTCTATTACCCCACACAGATGTTACGTTATTCAGTTATGTTCATGATCGAACCTTATGGCCTTTCAGTGCATGTTTTTGCATTATTATGTTATCTTATGCAAGATACAGGTACAAATATCAGTCATGAATTAGCTTGTGGTCCTTGAGGGTCATGAGTTCCATGTAGCATTACGGTTCAGCAAATTGGGTCATGATAAACTTAGTATCAGAGCCTAAGGTTCAATAGAGTCCTAGGAAGTTTGAAAGACGCATGTAGTAGAGTTTTGTACATAGGTGTATTGCGCGCCACATTTATGTGCAAGAGGCTATAAGATGTTTTAAGAATAGTTTTCCCTCTTTCAGTATTTATGTCGTTCTTGTGAGCATAATCACAGTCATTCTCTCAGTTTAATCCGCTTCTTCTCTTTATTTTAGAACATGCCTCCTAAGAGAAGAAATCAGTCAGCCTCTTAGCTCGAAGAACCTTTAGGCAATCATGTTTCTTATGCGGAGTTCAGGACCGTATTTACCATTCTTACTTAATCAGCCGTTGCTCATAATGAACGGCCAACAGTTGTTTTGGCCAACCTAGTGGCCAACTTAGCTACAACGAGGATTCAGGACTTCACCCAAATGAATCCTCCAACCTTCCTCGGGTCTAAGGTAGATGACAACCCTTAGGAATTTTTAGATCAAATTTAGAAAGTGACAGACGCCATGGGGGTGACTACTATTGAGAGTGATGAGCTAGCTGCATACCAGTTGCAAGATGTGGCTCATTCTTGGTTTAAATAGTGGAAGTTTGAAAGATCAGATGATGTAGGTCCTATAGAGTGGGAGGAGTTTGTCATTGCATTCTTAGATAGATTCTTTCCCCAAGAGCTTAGAGAAGCTAAGGTGCTAGAGTTCATCAACTTCAGGTAGGGAAATATGACGGTGAAAGAGTATTCACTAAAGTTTACTCAATTAGCCAGATATGACCCTCATGTGGTTACAAACAGTAGATATAAGATATGTAAGTTCGCTTCATGGGTGAACGACAACGTGGTCAATGAGTGCAGATCCGCCATACTGAACAGTAAAATGACCTTAGCTAGACTTATGACCCATGCTCAGTAGATAAAAAAGTAGAAAAATAAGCTGAGGGAAAATCAGAATAAGAGAGCGAAGATAGGTAGTTTCAACTTTGCTTAGCCTAAATTAGAAGGACCAAACTGTTTTTAGTTTCGTCCTAAGTCATCAGTTCCATCTCCCTCTACAACCAGTGCTCTAGTTGCTAAGTTTAGAGAGGGTAACAAAGATAGAGCGCCAGGCTCTAAGACCCAAGGCAGTATTAGCAGTGCCCGCACCTATTCTCTTTGCCATACTTGCGGTAAGCACCATCAGGGTATGTGTAGAGCAGATAGTGGCATTGGTTTTGGTTATGGCAAGCCAGGACATAAAGTTAGAGACTGTCCGCATCTAGGTTCTCAAGGTCAATAGAATCACTCCTCATCTCAGTCCGGTCGCCCAAATTAGCTGGGTGCCACTTCCAGTGTGACTAGCGAGCAACACCCAAATCGTCTCTTTTCTTTTTAGAATCAACAAGATCAGGAAATTTCTCATAATGTAGTTACTGGTATGTTACAAATCTTTCATGTGCATGTTTACGCTTTGCTAGATCCAGGAACTTCCTTGTCTTTTGTTACTCCTTATATAGCAGTTGATCTTGGAATCAAACCTGAAATTCTAGCAGAGCCCTTCTCAATCTCTACCGCAGTGGGTAAAACCATTATAGCCCGACGGGTATACAAGAACTGCCCGATTATGATATTTTAGAAAGTTATTTCAGCAGACTTAGTCAAAATAGAGATGACTGATTTTGATGTCATTCTCGGCATAGATTGGATTCATTCCTACAATGCCACAGTCGATTATAGAAATAGAATAGTTCAGTTTCATTTCCCAAATGAACCCATTCTAGAGTGGAAGGGTAGCATATTTGCTTACAAGGGTCAACTTATTTCCTACCTTCGGGCAAGGAAAATGATGTCTAAGGGGTGTATTTATTATCTAGTTCATGTTAGAGATTCCAGTTTCGAGGATCCCAGTATCGAATCAATCCTTGTAGTGAATGAATATTTAGATGTCTTTCCCGAAGATCTTCTAGAAATTCCTTCCGAAAGGGAAATAGACTTCAGTATTGATCTTTTTTTAGAAACTCAGCCTATCTCTATTCCGCCATATAGAGTGGCACCAGTAGAACTCAAGGAACTGAAAGAACAATTGAAGGATCTCTTAGATAAGGGATTCATCAGACTCAATATTTCCTCGTAGGGCGCAACAATCTTATTCGTGCACAAGAAAGATGGTTCTCTAAGAATGTGTATAGATTACCGTCAACTCAATAAAGTCACGTTCAAGAACAAGTATCCTCTTCCCAAAATCAATGACTTGTTTGACCAGCTTTAGGGTTCCAGTTATTTCTCTAAGATGGACCATAGATACGACTATCATCATCTCAGAATTAGATAATATGACATCCCGAAGATAGCTTTCCGTACGTGGTATGGTCACTTCGAATTTCTAGTCATGTTATTTGGTCTTACCAATGCCCCAACCACTTTTATGGACTTAATTAACTGTGTGTTCAAACAGTACTGGGACATGTTTGTCATAGTCTTCATAGATGATATTCTGGTCTATTCCTGCACTGAGCACAAATCATGCAGACCATCTCAGAACAGTACTTCAGACTTTCAGAAATCATCAGTTATTCACCAAATTCAGTAAGTGTGAATTTTGGCTAAGATCAGTAGCATTCCTGGGATATATTATTTTCGGTGATGGCATTAGAGTAGATCCTTAAAAGACCAAAGCGGTAAGGAACTGGCCTTGCTCTATCTCTCCATAAGATATCAGGAGTTTCTTAGGTCTGGCTGGATATTACAGACGGTTTGTTGAAGGATTTTAATCCATCACATCCCCTATGTCTAGATTGACTCAGAAGAAAGTCAAGTTTCAGTGGTCAGATCCTTACGAGAGGAATTTTTTGGAGTTGAAGACTCGACACACCTCAGCTGTAGTTTTAGCTCTTTCAGATGGTTTAGATGGGTTCGTAGTATATTGTGATGCATCCAGAGTACGTTTGGGTTATTCCCTCATGCATCATGGTAAGGTCATAGCCTATTCCTCCAAATAGCTTAAACCCCATGAGAAGAATTATCCTACTCATGATCTTAAGTTAGCCGCCGTAGTCTTTGCCTTAAAAATTTAGAGGTATTATCTCTATGGAGTTCATGTAGATGTCTTCACAGATCTTAAGAGTCTTTAGTATGTCTTTTCTTAGAAAGATCTCAATCTTTGTCAGAGAAGGTGGTTAGAGCTCTTGAAAGATTAGGACATGAGTGTCCTTTATCATCCGGGCAAGGCCAACGTAGTGGCCGATGCTCTTAGTAGACTATCCATGGGTAGTGTTTCTCATGTTGAGGACAGTAAGAAAAAGTTAGCTCAGGAAGTCCATAGCTTGCCAGACTAGGTGTTTGCTTAGTCGATATAGATGAGGGTGATATATGGGTTCAGAGTAGCTCAGAATCATCTCTAGTTTCTAAGGTAAAAGAAAAGAAAGATGTAGATCCTAACCTTGTCAAGTTGAATGAGTCAGTTCAGGATCAGAAAATAGATGTCTTTTTTCCCAAGGGGGAGATTGTGTTCTTCGTTGTCAGGGTCATCTCTGTGTTCCAGGTGTTGATAAATTAAGGAAGTGAATTCTTGCAGAAGCACATGGTGCGCGCTACTCTATTCATCCAGGGGATACAAAGATGTACCGTGACTTATGGGAAATCTATTGGTGGAGTGGGATGAAAAGAGATATTGCTTAGTTTGTGGCTAAGTGCTCTACATGTCAGCAGGTTAAGATAAAGCATCAGAAGCCTAGTGGGTCCATGCAGGAGTTCAGTATTCCTACTTGGAAGTGAGAAGTTGTGAGCACGGACTTCGTGATGGGTTTGCCTCGAACTCGTCATCAATATATTTCAGTCTAGGTCATTATAGATAGAATGACCAAATCAGCCTATTTTCTTCCAGTCCATACCTCTCATTCAGCGGAGGATTACGCCAAACTTTACATCAAGGAGTTGGTCAGATTGCACGGTGTTCCGCTATTTATTATCTCAGACTAAGGTACCCAGTTTACTTCTCATTTCTAGAAAGAATTCCAAAAGGGTCTTGTACCCAAGTTCATCTCAGTACAACCTTTCATCCTCAGACAGATGGTCAACAAGAAAGGACCATTCATACTTTAAAAGATATGCTAAGGGCGTGTGTAATCAATTTTAAGGGATGTTGGGATGACCACTTACCTTTGATAGAGTTTGCATACAACAATAGCTATCATTCCAGTATTCGGATCAATCCATTTAAAGATCTCTAGAGTAGGAAATGTAGATATCCAATTGGTTGGTTTGAAGTCAGCGAGGCCTCAGTCATAGGTCCTGGCTTGGTATTCGAAGACTTAGAAAAAGTCTAGTTGATTAGAAAAAGACTCCGGGCTGCTCAGATCTGACAGAAGTCTTATGCAAATATTTTTAAAAAAGATCTTGAGTTTGATATTGGTGATCATGTCTATCTAAAGATCTCTCCTATGAAGGGAGTGAAGAGATTTGTCAAGAAGGGAAAGCTCAATCCCCGATATGTTGGTCCCTTCAAAATTCTTAGTCGCTTTGGCAAAGTTGCCTATGATCTTGAATTGGCTTCTGGTCTAGCCTCTGTTCATCCAGTATTTCATGTCTCTTTGCTCAAAAATTGCATAGGTGACCCATCAGTTATAGACCTTATTCAGAGCATGGTGTTCAGAACACTCTCTCTTATGAAGAGATTCTAGTCGAAATCTTAGACTATCAGACTTGTAGATTGAGGAACAAAGAAGTCCCTCTAGTTAATGTTCTTTGGCGAAATCAGTCCGTTGAGGGAGCTACTTGGGAAGCAGAACCATGTATGCGTATAAAGTATTCTCACCTCTTCTTCGCCAACTCAGATCAAGCTCAAGGTAACAGCTCTCCTTAAGCTTACTTTGTTTCATGTTCAGTGTTCATAAAAAACTTGGTATGCAGTTTCATGCTCATGTTCCCATTATAAACTTGGTATTAAGTACCATTGCATATTCATTCATGCACTCATCTATCAGTTCAGTTATGTAATTATGCATCAGACATGGATTCTCATTGTGAGAAACTTAGTTCTTCAGAACATTCAGTCATGCATTCATGAATCAGTTGCACATGTATTAGATATGCATGTTCAGCATTATATGTTTAGCTTATCAGTCATGTCAGTCATGAGATCATGTTCCAGTTAATCATGTTCAGCATGTACATCAGTTGTGTTTTCTCCCCTCTCAGTCAGTATCATTTGAGGACGAATGTTCTCAAGGGGGAGATATTGTAATACCCCATACTTTTTCCTAGCTAATTTCATCTCAAGAATGTCTAGTATTAGCTTCTAAATGGAATGATGATTATTTAATGAGGAATTTTTAATATTTTCACTTTTTTTATGTGGGAAATCCAATAATCTTTCCATCGGTATAAGATTTGCCGTAATCTGGTAACCGGGTCAGAAGTTACGACTATTTCAAGTTCTCATCGTAAAAAAATGCCATATTAGTCAATGGAATGCCGCACCACAAGAGGAAATGACATTTGGCAAATTCCAATAAGGGTCCACAAATATGGCGCGTCGCGCCAGGGCCCGAATTCAGAATTTTTCTTTTCCAGTTTCTTAGTGTGATTTCCTCTGCGTCGCGTCAAAGTTCCAGGTCACAAAAGAAGGGGCAGCGCGATGGCTCCACGTCGTACCATCCCTCAGTTTCCCAATTGTCATATTCCAGTGACATGATGCGATAGCACCGCGTCGCACCAGGGGTTCAGTTCGGGAAAATTTTATTGAAATTAAATGACGCATCCAGGGTTAAAAGAGTCAACTTTCCACCCCTATTTTAGCCCTTTAACACGTGGTTCAGCCACTTTTCACCCAAAATAAACTCTCTTCTCTCAAACTCTCTCAAGAACAACCTAGGGTTTTAATAGAAGATCCAATTTCAAGAAATTTTCACCATCAATCTTCACGAAATCACGAACTAAGGTATGCATAGTGTTCATTCATGGACTCTTTTTGTCCATCAAGCCCAATAATCCCTTTTTCTAAATTCAAGTTATGGATTTTCTTATGAATTTCATGATTTGGATGATATTGTTTATATTGATAATGATTAATTGAATTGTATTCAATGAATGAGTGCTAAAATTCCATATGGGTTGATTTGTATAGGTATACATTCATGAAATCCTATGACTAAACCCTTGAATGATGAAATTAGAATTGAATCATGATAGTTAGATATTGTATAATGTTGTTTACACATTCTATGCCTACCATATGTTTGATTAAATTCCTAGATGAAGGAAAAATGTCTAATTAGCATGATATCATAAAATCCCCATGTATGTACAAGCTTATGCCTATCACATGTTTGATAAAATGCTTCAGTAAATGTATTATGATGATTATTATGTATTCAAGCAAGTCTTGCTCTGTCAGTTTCCTTCTATCGAGTCCTGGGGGTACTTGTACCCAAAATATTAGTTAGTGTTCCTAGAGCCATGTCATGTTTTCATGATACTCTCAATCAAGCTATGATTCCTTACACTTTAGACAGTCTTATGACTTAGGAAATCTCCATGATCTCATGACCTCATTCAGTTGTCAGATATCAGTAGTATTCCATCCGTCAACGGAAATTCAAAATTCACTTCAAGTTCAATTCAGTATATCATGTTCAGTGTCCATTCAGATGGGAGTATAAATTAGCACCGAGTGAATCCAAGGGTAGGGACACACACTATTAGATGAGGGTGTGATCCTTAGCAGTCTTCCTTGCAATCCAGAACTATGAAGCCAGCATAGGTTGAGATATCAACACTGTCGATGAGGGTTGATGAGGTGGATAAGCACTGTCAGATAAGGGCCCCATCATTCTCGTACAGGGGACACTATCAGATGAGGGTCACCCATATCTTTTCCTTACTAGTAGCGCAGTATTGATACCCTTCCAATCAGGGCGTAGATTGGACCCCTGCTCAACTATTATAGCACATTTGGGGCATGTCGGTTAGATACTTCCCACAGTTTCAGGTTACAGAATCAGGATTGTCAGATATAGTCAATTAGTATTAGTAATAGAACTCAGATAGTTCTTTAGATTTTAGGACTGTCAGATACAGTCAACTCAGATATAGTATGGAACTCAGATAGTTCCATCAGATTCAGGATTGTCAGCTACAGTCACCCATGTTATCAATTATACTCAGATATAGTCACCCATGTTATCAATATTATTCAGATATAGTCCTTCATGTTATCAGTCATATCAATTACTAGTATGTCATGTTATTTGTATATAGACTCAGAAATCAGAAAATCACGTTGTCAGTTACAATTACATATTTATGCATGTATTCTCACGTTTATGTTAGACAGTCAGCTAGCATTAACATGCATGTGAACCATTGCATTTAGCCTATCTCACATGTATACTCGGTACATATGTACTAACGCATTCGCACTATGGTGCTTTCTTTTTATGTTACACCATAGGTTCAGAGACACGAGTTCCAGATCAGCAGTAGATTTTAGTTTCAGCAGTCAGAGTAGAAGTGAGTCCTCATCTTTCGAGGACATAATGATTTTCTAGTATCTTATTGATTAGCTTATTAGTTGGAGTTAGTTGGGGACTTGTCCCATCAACTCCTTATTCAAATTCTTCAGATAGTAGAGGCTTTTATACTAGATGCAGACTAGATACATACTTTCATGTTTTAGATTTCAGTTTCGTTTTAGGTATTCTATTACACCACATAGATGTTACGTTATTTAGTTATGTTCATGATCGAACCTTATGGCCTATCAGTGCATGTTTTTGCACTATCATGTTATCTTATGCAGTATACAGGTATAGATATTAGTCATGGGTTATCTTGATGTCCTTCGGGGTCATGAGTACCATGTAGCATTCCGGTTCAGAAAATTAGGTCGTTACATAAAGTCTCCCTACCTCTAACACGAACCACTGCATTGCCCCTCCCCATTTCTCTCTCTCTCTTCCTGTTTTTTGCGGTTGTCTTACCTTATGTGGTGACCAGCGGGTACCACCAAGACGCCACCACCGTTGACCTCTTTCGTGTTCACTTTCTTTGCTAGCTCATCAGATTTGGTAGCCGGAGAGTTCGGGCTCGCAACATACCACCATTACCGCGTTACTGGAAATGGCTACAGTCGGCTAAAATTTTATTTCTCCAGCATTGCTCCAAAGAAAACCATTGAAGCAACACCTCTATCACCACTGTTTCGAGGTTGTTACTATATTTTTTTAATTATTATAATTTTTTTTAAACATGATGTTATAGAATCTAAAAATTTGGAAGGAGTTGCTCGTTATTCAGTAAGGCTCTGTTAAAACTAATGAAGATCCACAATTTTCGCTATATTTTTTCATAACTTTGTTGATTGCATTTATAATTCTTTTCTTTTCTTTTGCTAAGCTTTGCTTGCTTCCTTGTAATATTTATTGTTGTGGTTTTGCTCTATTTTTATTATCTCTATTATTGATATGTTGTTAGTGTTTGCTGCCCTGTGATATTTGTTGTCATGGTTTTGCTCTATTTTCTTATTATTTTTGTTATTGATATATTATTGCTGTTTGTTGTCCTATTTCCACTACTTGTTGTACTTCGTTTTTATTCTACAGACTGTTTAATTAATTTAGGATTATTTTTTAGTAAAAAGTTTACTTTGAAAATGCTTCTGCTTCGCTACCATTTGAATAATTTTTGGATTGTTTTGAATATTTTTTTTACTTTTATTGCTATGTCATTTATTAGACTAATAATGAACAAGTACTATAGTATTTTGGCCAATGAATTTATCTCTCCATCTAGATATTTGAGGCTACCCCATTACAAAAGACGGACTCTAGATATGATTTTAAGGGCAAAACTTGATCGATGAAGAAATTCTCCATCGATTTTTGAGGCCTTTCCAAATAAAAAGACAGATATTACGTAAACAAATACATAATAAAATAAATAAATTTGGGCAATGAAATTTTTTTTATAACAACACCAAAAACTTTTATGATTCGTTTCTTGAAAAGAAGATTTAGGATGACTAATGAATCAACAACCACTTCATAGTCATCCGTATTTAAAATTTAATCTGAGCCCTCCTTTTAATGAAAATTATATATTTTTTATACATATATGCACATATATGTTCTCAATTTATTTTGATAATTCTTTATTTGTTACTAACATTTTTATTTACAAGTGTTTATACAGGTTATTGGGAATACTTATCGAGAATAACATTTAAAGAAGATTTTAAATTTTTTTGTTTGTATTTTTTATATTTTTAAACTTGTACAAAATATCAATTATAGTGAAAATTTTACTTTGGGGCGTTGGGCGGGAGGTATTTTTTACAAATATTTATCACGCGTTTAGAAAAATTTAGGCCATTAACATTTTATATTAAATTGATTCACATATTTAATTAAATAATTCACAATTTTATATTAAATTGTCTATATTATTTTAATACACATTTTATAGTTGCATTTAAAATATTGATTTCTCTCTCTTTTTTTTTTATAAACCTAAGTTTGGCCGGGAACCACATTTGTGGATTCTGAAGTGTGTCTTATACCTTTCCTTCAGAATAATTTGAACCCTTACCTAAAATTTAAAATGGTTTCGTAGTTTAAATAAAGTTATACTTGCTAAACAAATAAATGGGTTTCCTATTTTTCCTTAAAAATTAGGTGGCGACTCTGTACAAAATTTATTCTTTTAGATTTCATAATGTCGTGCTTGTTTTGACCTTAGGTAAAAATCTGGTATGACAGTTTGGTGACTCCACTGGGGATAAAGGTTCTAACCATTACAGACTTAGGTAACTATTTATGTTTTTTATACACTGTTATTTATTTTTTCCTAATTGTCTTGAATTATCTTGTTTGTATGACATAAATTGTTTACTTCTATTATTTGTATAAATTATTTATTTATTTATCGCTTTATATAAATTGACATTCCATTCATATTTACTCCATTTCGAAATACTGACACTCACACACATAGTACACGCGGATTGTATAATGTACTTTTTCAAAAATTTTTCAAATCACCTTATTTTAGAGAGTTGGCGCATACGTGGGGTGAGCGAAAGTTTTACTGTCGTGGGACTACGTGCCTTCTCATATAGAAAATTCAAATCCCTGTCTACCCACTCTTAGTTAATATAGGATATAGCTAAAATAACATCTTTTTAGGTGCATGCGTTATTAGTCAATTTTATTTCCGAAGGGTTTACGACCCAAGTGACATATTGTTATAGTCTTTGTAGATATTTGAAAGATTATTGTATTTGTATATATTTGTTTGATCTAAATTGATTATTCTTTAGTGTGAAAGTGTAATCTAATATTTGTTTTGCATGGCGGATCAGTTAAAAGATACACCTTATCAAAATTATCGATAGCTGCATATAGGTTTGAACTACATTTTGATCTGATTCTTGTCCTGACAAGATACATAGGCAACCCTCATTTGGGTTCGATCTCTTAACTGTTTCAGAATAATTTCTTCGGTATTTAAACTGGGATAATTTTTTAGAACAGTTTAAAGACGCTCTTCAAAGATTTTCAAGAGCGCATAACAATAGCTCCTGAAATCCAAATCTCATTGACATTAGTGTCTAGCCGGCCTACTTCCAGATTTTCACCTATTTTTTGTGCAATAATACCTAACTTCTTTTTTTGAATGTTGTAAACTATTAAATTTATGGCGTATCGATCCTTACTTTCAAAAGCAAGAATTCAAAATTTTTTCAGTTGTAATAATCCCGCCAACTGCGGCAAAATAATATCATAATTCCTTCAATGTCTGACTTTTAAAATCTTGTCAGCATACTAAAGTTGTGTCAAAGCTTTCCCCATGCTTTACATCCATTCTTTCGATCATTTGATCAGAACAAATTTGATGCTAAAAACAGTTTTTTCTTGATCGTCTTTCATATTATTTTTATGAATGACCATCAATTTATTGTTACAATCATACATTTCACATACAAATTTGCAAATTTTCTTGAACTACGCGAACATGGTTCTTGCTTTCACAGATACATAGGCAACCTTCATTTGGGTTCGATCCCATTCTTTTTTTTTAATAAAAAAATAAAATTGACTTGGTTGGTATCAATATAGTTAGGAGTATTCATGACAAAAAGTAAATTGATATGATAAAAAAGGCTGATTTCATGATAAACCATAGATTCTTTGGTACCTTTTATCACACCTGAGTAACGCTTGAAAAAGTCTCTTGCATACATCTAAGACAAAAATGAAGCCAACCTCGTCGTTTCAAATGCATTGTGTGGCGAACTTTAGTTTAATTCCTTGCACTGCATTGATGATCTAGAACTTGGTCTAAATGTCCGTTAAGGCAAAATTCTGAGTTATACTTGATTTAGGAAAGGATCGTAGGCTTTTTTTGTCCCGATTGTGCCTTTATAGCCCACCAAATTACATTAATCCCTAGCATCCCCTCTTTTGAGCCTAAAACCTTTTCTTTGGACAACCAAATCTGAACCTATACCTCTTTGAGTGGTTACCTGCACTATCATTCTCTTGGCCCTGCTGCTTTGAGCATACTAAATACGTGCAAATTATGGATGAAGACTCAAGATCAAAAATGCAAAATGCAAAATATGTATTGTCCTAGATGAACAAAAATAAAAAAACAACTTCAAAAGGAGCAAAATTTTCACAAAAAGAATAGAGAAAAGAAAAAAAAATATATAGCTAATTTCTTGAAAAAAATGGGAAAAACTCCAACACAAGGTTCAAAAGAATTCGAAGAAAATACAAAGCAAGGGACAACGAAGAAAAACTAAAAAGATCTCGCGACAAAGCACAACAAAACATCGAAAGAACATATGCAGTATAATGTTCATTGAGGGATTAGTCACTTTCATCTCAAATATTATCCTACCCATCCCCAAGCCTACATTACAAGCCGATAGCAAGTCCTAAGAGATCCTATTCCAAGTGTTCTCACATTAGTGGATATTTATATGAAGGCCAAGCCTATGGTATCACAATTGCATGCATTGAATTTTTTTTTGAGTGTGAGTGTATTTCTTGATACGTCCCTAAATTCAAAAAAAAAAATAACTCAAATATGTATGAAATGAGGCTTTGTTTATGGAGAGGGCACTTAAAACATGAGAATAAACACAACTCAAAATCTTTATTTGAAGAACAATGGACAAATTTTGTCGATAGTTAGGTTTTTTTGAGGTACCACTTGAAACTATAGGAGTTACCCTGAAGTCGATCTCGATTAGCTAGTGTAATACCCCATATATTTCCTAGCTAATTTCATCTCAAGAATGTCTAGTATGAGCTTCTAAATTTAATGATGGTTATTCCATGAGGAATTTTCAAGATTTTCATTTTTTATCATGTGGAAAATTCAATAAGCTTTCCATCGATATAAGATTCGCCCAAATATGATAACCGGGTCACGACTATTTCAAGTTCTCATCGTAAAACAGTGACATATTAGTCAGTGGCATGACGCACCACAAGAGGAAATGGCATTTGGAAAATTCAAGTAGAGGTCCGCGATTATGGCACGTCGCGCCAGGGCCCAAATTCAAAATTGTCCTTTTGCAGTGTCTTAGCACGATTTCCTCCGCGTCGCACCAAAGTTCCAGGTCGCAAAAAAAGGGGCAATGCGATGGCTCCACATCGCGCCATCCCTCAGTTTCTCAATTGTCAAATTCCAGTGGGGTTCAGTTCGAAAATTTTTTACTAAAATTAAATGACGCGCCTACGGTTAAAAGGGTCAACTTCCTACCTCTATTTAAGTTCTTTAACACGTGATTCAACCACTTTTCACCAAAAATACACTCTCTTATCTTAAAAACCTTTCAAGAACAAGCTAGGGTTTTCATAGTAGATCCAATTCCAAGAAAGTTTCTCCATCGATCTTCATGAAATCACGAACTAAGGTATGCATAGTGTTCATTCATGGACTCCTTTCATCCATAAAGCCCAAGAATCCCTTTCCTAAATTCAAGTTTATGGATTTTCTTAAGAATTTCATGATTGGGCTGCTCTTGTTCATGTGGATAATGAGAAATTGAATTCTACTCCATGTTGGGTGACAAATTCTATGTGGGTTACATTATTATAGATATAGATTCATACAAACCTATGATTAAACCCTTGAATGATGAAATTAAAATTGAACCATGATGTTTAATTATTGTACAATGGCATTTACTTGTACCAAGCCTATAATATATTTGATTAAATGCCTAGATGAAGGAAAAGTGCCTAACTAGTATGATACCATGAAATCCTCATGTATGTACAAGTTATGCCTATCACATGTTTTGTTGAAATGCTTCTATAAATGTATTATGGATTATGATGTTAGTTATATATTTAAGTAAGTTATGCTTGGTCACTTTCCTTCCATCGAGTCCTAGGGGTACTCGTATCCCAAATATTAGCTGTATGCCTAGATCCATGTCATGTTTTCACTATACTCTCAGTTAAGCTATGATCCTTAGACTTCAGATAGTCTTATGACACAGGAAAATCTCCATGATCTCATGACCTCAGTCAGTTGTCAGATATCAGTAGTATTCCATCAGTCAACAAAAATTCAGAAATTCAGCTCATGTTCAGTTAAGTAAATCATGTTCAGTGTTCATTCAGATGAGAGTGAAAATTAGCACAAAGTGAACCCAAGGATGGGGACACACACTATCAGATGAGAGTGTGATCCTTAATAGTCATCCTTACGTTCCAGAACTATATATCCAACATAGGTTGAGATTGTTGATGAGGGTTAATGAGGTGGATAAGCACTGTCAGATAAGGGCTCCACCATTCTCGTACAGGGGACACTATTAGATGAGGGTCACCCACAGTTTGTCCTTACCGGTGGTGCAGTATTGACACCCTTCCAATTGGGGTTACAGATTGGACCCCAACTCAGCCATAATGGCATATCAGGGGCATGCCTGTTAGATGACTACTTCCCATCATTTCATATTATACAATCAGGACTGTTAGACACAGTCAATTAGTCTCAGTAATAGAATTTAGATAGTTTTTTAGATTTTAAGACTGTCATATATAGTCAACTCAAATATAGTATGAAAATCAACTAGTTCCATCAAATTTGGACTGTGACATACAGTCACTTATGTTATCAGTTATATTTAGATTCAGTAATCATGTCATCACAGTATTAGTGTCAGTTGTTATGTCTAATGCATGTATTCTCACACTTATGATAGTTGGTAAGTTATTATTATTGTTCATGCATATGAACCCCATACATTCAGCCTACCTCACATGCATACCGGTACATTCAAAGTACCAACAAATTTACACTATGGTGTCTTATACCATAGGTTCAGAGACATGATCTCCAGAACAACTGTAGATTCTAAATATCCACAGACAGAGTTAGAAGTGAGTCCTCATCTTTCAAGGACATAATTATTCCCTATTGTCTCATTAATTATTTTATTAGTTGGAGTTAGTTGGGGACATGTCCCATCAGCTCCTTACTTAGACAGTTCAGTCATTTAGAGGCTTTGTAGACTATCATGTTTCAGACTTTAGTATGTTCAGTTTTGTTTCAGGTGTTCTATTACCCCACACAGATGTTATATCATTCAGATTAAATTCAGTATTGAACCTTATGGACTTTTGAGTTCATGTTTCCAAATTATAATGTATTTTATGCAGTATACAAGTGCAGATATTAGTCATGGGTTAGCTTATGGTCCTTCGGGGTCATGATCACCGTGTAGCATTCTGGGTACCAGATTCAGGGTGTTACAAACTTCGTATCAAAGCCTATGGTTCAATAGAGTCCTAGGAAATCTAAAAGCCGCATCTAGTAGAGTCTTATACATGGGTGTGTTGCGCGCCACATTTATGTACAGGAGTCTATAAGATATTTTAGGAACAGTTTCCCCTCTTTTAGTATTTATATCATGCCAGTGAGCATAATCTCAAGTCAATCTCTCAGTCTAATCCATTTCTCCCTTTTTTCTACAGAACATAACTCCTAAAATAAGAAATGGGAATCAACCAACCCCTCAGCCCAAAGAACCTTTGGGCGAATATATTTCTTATGCAGAGTTTCAAGCTGCATTCACTACTCTTGCTAACTCAGTTACTGCTCAGAATGAATGACTAACTGTCATTCCGGCCAATTCAGTAACCAATTCAGCTGTAGCTAGGATTCGGGATTTCACCCAAATAAATCCTCCATCCTTTCTTGGGTCTAAGTCAGATGAGGAACCTCAGGGATTCATTGATCAGGTTTAGAAGATGACAGACATCATGGGGTTAACTACTATTGAGAGTGCTGAGCTAATTGCGTATCAGTTTCAAGATGTGGATAATACTTGGTTCAAACAGTGGAAGTCAGAGAGGTTAGATAATGCAAGTTCTGTAGAATGGAAGGAGTTTGCCACAACATTCCTTGATAGATTCTTTTCCCTAGAGCTTATAGAAGCTAAGAGAGCGAAGATAGGTAGTTTTAACTTTGCTCAGCCTAAGTTAGAAGGAGAAAACCGTTCTTAGTTTTATCCTAAGTCATCAATTCCAGCTCTTTCTTTAGCCAGTGCTCCAGTTCCTAAGTTCAGGGAGGGTAACAGAGATAGAGCGCCAAGCTTTAGGTTTCAGGGTAGTGTTAGTGATACCTGAACTAATTCCTTTTGTCAGACTTATGGTAAGAACCACAAGGGTGCTTGCAGAGCTAGTAGCGATGTCTATTTTGGTTATGGCAATCTAGTCCATAGAGTTAGATACTGCTCTTAGTTAGGTTATCAGAGTCATCTCCACTCTTCAGCTCAGTCTGGTCACCTGAATCAGTAGGGTGCCACCACCAGTGCTACTAGTGGGCAATGCCCAAATCGTCTATATGCTCTTCAGTCCCAACAGGATTAGGAAAATTCTCCTGATATAGTTACTGGTACGTTATAGATCTTTCATGTGCATGTTTATGTTTTGCTAGATCTAGGAGTTTTTTTGTCTTTTGTTACTCCCTATATAGCAGGCAATTTAAAAATCAGTTTCAAAATCCTAGCAGAGCCTTTTTCAGTCTCTACCCCAGTGGGTAAAACCATTATAGGCCAGTGGGTATACAAGAACTGCCCGGTTATGATATTTTCGAAAGTCACTTCAGCAGACTTAGTCTAATTAGAGATTATTGATTTTGATGTCATTCTCAGCATGGATTGGCTTAATTCCTGCTATGCCACAGTCGATTCAGAAACAGGATAGTCCAGTTTCAGTTTCCAAATAAACCCATCCTTAAGTGGAAGAGTAGTACTTCAGCGTTCAGAGGTTAGCTTATTTCCTACCTTCGAGTATGAAAAATGATATCTAAAGGATGTGTCTATCATCTTGTTTGAGTTAAGGACACTAGTTCCAAAAATCCTAGCCTTGAATCAATTCAAGTTGTAGGTGAATATTCAGATGTCTTTCCCAAATATCTTCCAAGAATTCCTCCCAAAAGAGAAATAGACTTCGGCATTGATCTTCTTCTAGATACTCAACCTATATTTATTCTGCCATACAAAATGGCACCAATAGAACTCAGAGAATTGAAAGAATAATTAAAGGATCTCTTAGATAAGGGATTTAGCAGGCCCAGCATTTCCCTGTAGGGCGCTCAAGTATTATTCGTGTGCAAGAAAGATGGTTCTCTTAGGATGTGTGTAGACTACCATCAACTCAATAAGGTCACGGTCAAGAACAAGTATCCTCTTCCAAGAATCGATGACTTGTTTGACCAAATTTAGGGTGCCAGTTATTTCTCTAAGATAGACCTTAGATCCGGCTATCATCAGCTTAGAGTCAGAGAATATGACATTTCGAAAATAACTTTTCGTACTCGGTATGATCATTTCAAATTCTTAGTCATGTCATTTGGTCTTACTAATGCCCCAGCCATTTTTATGGACTTGATGAACCGTATATTCTGGAAGTACTTGTACATGTTCGTCATAGTCTTTATAGATGATATCCTGGTCTATTCCCACAGTGAGCGTAATCATGAAGACCATCTCAGAATAGTACTTTAGACTCTCAGTGATCATTAGTTATTCGCCAAATTTAGTAAATGTGAATTTTAGCTAAGGTTAGTAGAATTCCTTGGTCACATCATTTTCGGTGATGGCATTAGAGTGGATCCTCAAAAGACCAAAACAGTAAAAAACTAGCCTCTCTTTGTCTCTCTATCAGATATTAGGATTTTCTTGGGTTTGGCCAGCTATTACAGATGGTTTGTTGAGGGTTTTTATTTATTGCATCCCCTATATCTAGATTAACTCAGAAGAAAGTCAAATTTTAGTGGTTATATCCTTGCGAGAAGAGTTTTCAGGAGTTAAAGACTCGACTGACCTCAGCTCCAGTATTAGCTCTTCCAGATGGTTTCGTAGTATATTTTGATGCATCCAGAGTGGGTCTAGGTTGTGTAATCATGCATCATGGTAAGGTCAAAACCTACACCTCCATACATCTTAAACCCCACGAGAAAAATTATCCTAATCATAATATTGAGTTAGCAGCCGTAGTCGTTGCCTTAAAGATTGGGAGGCATTATCTATACAATGTTCATGTAGATGTCTTCACAGATCATAAAAGTCTTCAGTATGTATTTTGTCAAAAATCTCTCAATCTTCGTTAGAGAAAGTGGTTATAGCTTTTGAAAGATTATGACATTAGTTTTCTCTATCATTTGGGCAAGGCCAACATAGTGGCCGACGCTCTCAGTAGACTATCCATGGGTAGTGTTTCTAATGTTGAGGACAGTAAGAAGAAGTTAGCTCAGGAAGTACATCAGTTTGCAAGACTAGGCGTTCTCTTAGTTGATACAGATGAGGGTGATATATGGGTTTAGAGTAGTTCAGAATCATCTCTAGTTTCCGAGGTGAAAGAAAAGCAAGATAGAGATCCCAGCCTTGTCAAGTTGAAAGAGTCAGTCAAGGATCAAAAGTAGAGGTTTTCTCCCAATGGGGAGATGGTGTTTTGCGTTATCAGGGTCGTCTCTATATTCCAGGTGTAGACGACTTAAGCCAGTGAATTCTTACAGAAGTGCATGGTGCACGCTACTCTATTAATCCAGGGGCCATAAAGATGTACTGCGACTTGCAGGGAATCTATTGGTGGAGTGGGATAAAGAAAGATGTTGTGAGTTTATGGCTAAGTACTCTACATGTCAGTAGGTTAAGATAGAGCATTAGAAGCCTAGTGGGTCCATGCAAGAGTTCAATATTCCTACTTTGAAGTGGGAAGTTGTGAGCATGGACTTTATGACGGGTTTGCCTCAAACTCGTCATCAGCATGATTCAGTCTGGGTCATTGTAGACAGAATGACCAAATTAGCTCATTTTCTTCCAAGTCATACCTCTTATTCAACCGAGTATTACACCAAACTCTACATCAAGGAGTTGGTCAGATTACACGGTCTTCCATTGTTTATTATCTCAGACAGAGGTACCAGTTTACCTCTAATTTTTGGAAAGCATTCCAAAAGGGTCTTGGTACCCAAGTTCATCTCAGTACAACCTTTCATCCTCAAACAGATGGTCAAGAAAAAAGGACCATTCAGACGTTAGAAGATATGCTAAGGGCGTGTGTAATTATTTTCAAGGAAAGTTGGGATGACCACTTACCTTTGGTTGAGTTTGCATACAACAACAACTATCATTCTAGTATTCGGATGGCTCCATTCAAAACTCTCTATGGTAGTAGATGTAGATCTCCAATTGGCTGGTTCAAAGTTAGTGAGGCCTCAGTTATAGGGCCTGACTTAGTATTCGATGCCCTTAGAAAAAGTTCAGTTGATTAGAGAAAGACTCTGGGCTACTCAGAGCTGATAGAAGTCTTATGCAGATATTCGTAGAAAAGATCTCGTGTTCGACATTGGTGACTATGTCTATCTAAAGATCTCTTCTATGAAGGGAGTGAAGTTGTTCGGCAAGAAAGGAAAACTCAGTCCCCGATATGTCGGTTCCTTTAAGATTCTCAGTTGATTTGGCAAGGTAGCTTATGACCTCAAATTGCCTTCAGATCTAGCCTCAGTTCATCCAATCTTTCATGTCTCTTTACTCAAGAAGTGCATAGGTGACCCATAATTTGTAGTCCCTATTCATATCATTGATGTTCAGAACACTCTCTCTTATGAAGAGATTCCAGTTGAAATTTTAGACTATCAGACTAGTAGAATGAGGAACAAAGAAGTCCCTCTAGTTAAGGTTCTTTGGTGGAATCAGTTCTTCGAGTGAGCTAATTGGGAAGCAGAGGAAGACATGAGTACCAAGTATCCTAACCACTTCTTCGCCAACTCATATCAAGCTCAAGGTAACAGTTCTCCTTAAGCTTACTCAATTTTATGTTTAGTGTTTATCACAAACTTGGTATGTAGTTTCATGCTCATGTTCTCATTATAAACTTGGTATCAAGTACCATTGGATATTCAGTCTTACACTTATGTATCAGTTCAGTTATGTAATTATGCATCAAATATACATTCTCATTGTAAGAAACTTAGTTCTTCAGAACACTCAGTCATGCATTCATGAATCAGTTACACATGCATCAGATATGCATGTTCAGTATTATATGTTCAACTTGTCAGTCATGAGATGTTCCAGTTATTCATGTTTAGTATGTACGTTAGTTGTCTTTTCTCCCCTCTCAGTCAGTCTTATTCGACGACGAATGTACTCAAGGGGGAGATATTATAATACCCCATACTTTTCCTAGCTAATTTCACCTCAAGAATGTCTAGTATTAGATTCTAAATTGAATGATGGTTATTCCATGAGTAATTTTCAAGATTTTTACTTTTTGTCATGTGGGAAATTCAATAAGCTTTCCATCTATATAAGATTCGCCCAAATCCGATATCCGGGTCAGAAGTTACGACTATTTTAAGTTCCCGTGTAAAACAGTGCTATATTAGTCAGTGTCACATCGTGCCACAAGAGGAAATAGCATTTGGTAAATTCCAGTAGGGGTCCTCGATTATGACGTGTCACGCTAGGGCCCAAATTCAAAATTGTCCTTTTGCAGCGTCTTAGCACGATTTACTCCGCGTCGCGCCAAAGGTCCAGGTCGTAAAAGAAGGGACAACACTATGGCTCCACGTCGTGCCATCCCTCAGTTTTCTAATTGTCAAATTCAAGTGACACGACGTGATAGCGCTGCGTCGCGCCAGGGGTTCAGTTCAGGAAAATTTTATTGAAATTAAATAATGCGTCCAGGGTTAAAAGGGTCAACTTCCCACCCCTATTTAAGCCCTTTAACACGTGATTCAACCATTTTTCACCGAAAATACACTCTCTTCTCTCAAAAACCTCTCAAGCACAAGCTAGGGTTTTCATAGAATATCTAATTCCAAGAAAGTTTCTCCGTCAATCTTCATGAAATTACGAACTAAGGTATGCATAGTGTTCATTCATGAACTCCCTTTGTCGATGAAGCCCAAGAATCTCTTTTCTAAATTCAAGTTTATGAATTTTCTTATGAATTTCATGATTGGGCTGCTCTTGTTCATGTGGATAATGAAAAATTGAATTCTACTCTATGTTGGGTGATAAATTCTATATGGGTTACATTATTATAGATATAGATTCAAGCCTTGTGATATGATGCTCATGATCCATAGAAAAATCCATGTCTTATAACATACTTGGTTCTAAGAAAACTGTGCTTTCTTTATGTTACCGATTCATGCTATGTCAGGTCTAGCCTAATGAGATAAAGTTTATGCAAACTCATGGTCATGTTCAATTCTTAAATAAGGAGCAATGGATCCAAGTAGAAATCCTTGTCTCAATCATTGACTTCATGAATTCTGGCCTTATGTTATACTACTCTTGATATGTGCACTCATATTTTCTCACTGTGGTCTGTCCTAAGAATCTATGTTGTGCTGTATTTATGCAAGATTGACTCTCTACTCATGATCTATAGATTTGATATATGATTCACTTTGTTCCTAATGTGTCGTATCTTTATTTCATATCCCACCTTGAGTAGTTCAATAAGTATAAGTTATAGTCGAATAATGTCACTCCTCTTTTCATGATGCTCATGCTCGGGTCCCTCAATGACCCACCGTGTGATATTATGATAGTAGTTATGGAAGAGTAGTGATGTTTTAGGTAGAGGAGTAGATTTTCTTGAATGTAAAAATTTTGAGATGATTTCTTTAGCTAAGGTTATAGGTGAAGGGAGAAAGAAAGAGACAAACTTTTGTTATGTGAAATAGTTAGGAAGGAGATATGTGGCAAAGAACTTTGTAAGAATGATTGAAGTTGCTGGTTTTAGTAGGTAAATCTATAAAATGGGTGTAGTAGAGATAGGCTTGAATATTGTGCTTGATGAAAATGCAAACCAATGCGCTATGTGGTTAGTACTTCTCGATTTAAGGTAGAAGGTTGTTCGATTATAGTGATAAGATGGAGAAGTGTTCTTAAAGGGATGTAGAACATGGGGTCCTATAGCTTAAGCTAACATCTTTTACTCCGGGTTAGGCTTTAACGTAGAAGTATGATACAGTTAGATTCAATCTCTTGCAGTTATGTATTTAGCAGGGAAATTATAAGATCTGGGATGTTGAAATGTGGTATTCATAGTTGAAATCATAGTGGAGAAGCGTCGCAATTTTTTTTTGAGGCTATTAGATGTATCATTTGAGGTAGAAAATATTTCTAACCTATTATTATGTCCCACGAGAATCTCATTTCATGTCTTGTACCAATCTAATCAAGCCGGGGATTCTTAGAAAAGTTCATGCCTTACAATGTTTTAATCATGTTCCATAAAACACATGCCAAAATCATATCGATGTCAAGTTTCATCATATCATGATTTGTGCTTACACAATTTACTTGATGATGCTATAAAGCTCTTCTTTAATGTCTATGTATGTTTTATTGAGGGAAATGTGAGATTACGTTCTTTATTCTACACTTTTAGAACTTCAAAAAAAACAAAAAAAAGTCCTTACCCATCATTCGGGGACGAATGATCCTAAGGGGGAGATAATGTAACACCTCGCATTTTTTGGGCTAGAATTCAAACCATCATTCCTACTCATATAGACCCAAATCTAATGATTCCTGTTAATTTATGTGTGATGATAAAATATTTAGTGTGAAAATACCTTTGAACATGAATTGAGGTCAAAAATATCTCCTAACTTAAAGACGAGTTGAAAACTTTCCTATTGATTGAGTTTTAGTGAGCGTCTAAACTTGGATCAACTTTTATCGATCATAATTTTTTATATTTATCGAATTATTGGGCCTAGTATATATCAAATGGAAGTTCTTTGAGTCTTCTTTCTAACTCCACTAGTTTTGCCTTAATCCTATGTCGGAGTAGAAAGTTATGCTTATTTTAATTCAAAGTGTCTGTCTGCCAAAATGTGATGACGAGGTTGATAGAGATTCTTAGAAAAGTTCATGCCTTACAATGTTTTAATCATGTGGCATAAAAAACATGACAAAATCATATCGATGTCAAGTTTCGTCATCTTATGATTTGTGCTTACGAAATTTACTTGGTGATGCCATAAAGCTCTTCTTTAATGTCGACGTATATTTCATTGAGGGAAATGAAATTTATATTATGAGATTACATTCTTTATTCTACAATTTTAGAGCTTAAAAAAAATAAAAAAGTCCCTACCCATCATTTGGGGACGAACGATCCCAAGGGGGAGATAATGTAACACCCCATATTTTTTGGGCTAGAATTCAAACCTCGTTCCTATGCGTATAGACCCAAATCTAATGATTCCTTGTTAATTTCTGGGTGATAGTAAAATATTTATTGTGGCCATACCTTTGAAGATGAATTGAGGTCACAAATATCTCCTAACTCAAAGACGAGTTGAAAACTTTCCTATTGATTGAGTTTTTGTGAGCGTCTAAACTTGGGTCAACTTACATCAATCATAGCTTTATGATAATATCGAATTAGGGAGCCTACTATATATCTAATGAAAGGCATTTGAGTTCTTTTTCAACACCACTAGTTTTTCCTTAATCCAATATCAGAGTAGAAAGTTATGCTCATTTTACTTTAAAGTGTCTGTCTGCCAAAATGTGATGACGAGGCTGACGACCTATCAACTAGGTGACGGCCCATCAGCCCTAGTCGTTAGTCTAGGGTAGAAAGTGGTAAAATCCATCCCAATATTGATGACCTAGGTGATGGCTTATCACCTGAGTGATGGCCCATTAACCTTGGTCGTCAATTGATGAAGTTCTGTGAAGTTTTTGATTTCCTTAGGGTATTTTGGTCTTCTCCTCACTCCAAAAACCTTTCTGACAAACTTAATTACACTCTAAACGTTATTAATCTATCATTGTCAATTATACAACATCAAAAAAATTCTCTCTTCACTCTCAAATACAAGATCAAACTAGGGTTTCCTCCAAGAACAAGAAATCAAGAAAGATCAATCCTTAAGTCCAAAATTTCCAAGGAATAAATCAAGATTCAAGTTCTAATCTTTAAACTAAGTAATCTAAGGTACGTGGGGTTTTACTAAAACTACATGGGCATGATGAAATAGTTTTAATGATATTTGAATGGTGAGAAATCATGAAACTTCAAGGGGTTTCGAGATCTTTATTGACAATTATGCATTGAAAATTTCTTTTTGAAAATATTGATTTGGTCTTGAGGCCTTACCCCTTAAATTCGATTATATATATATATGTATGTATGCATGCATGTGGTTATATATTTGGGATTTGAATTGAGAGCAAGAAGAATCATAATCCCTCTCTTGTTGTAAATACCCTTGTTTTTATATGTTATGAATTATTCAATTTCATACTGAGAAGCATGTTACATATATATTTACTGTTGTTTAAGACTTGATCGTAATTATGAATTGAAGAGAGGGTGTTTCTTGTTTATATAAAGGAGAAGTGATGATTTTAAAGAGTTGCATGATTTATCACAAAATACTCGACCACCACATATTTGATGAAATGTTGAAAAGAGAGAATCTCTGCATAGTTTGAAATATGTTTTGAAACTAAGAACTCTCTTACATTGTTTGATTGATTTGGTGGTCTGAAAATTGTTTTGCTTGAAAAGAGTTATAATTTGACAATGTATGGCTGAGAAATATGACTTGCAAGTCTTGGTATGACGATACCAATACAGATAATGCCATAGTAATACAGAACAAAATAGAATGCAGGTTTTTATTTAGATTTTTAGATTTTGAATTCAAAAAGATACATGTTTAGAAAATTTTTAAAATGGGCTTAAAGGGAGTTAGATGTTTACCCAAAAAAAGTAAGAGTTGAAAGACTCAACGCTAGAAACCATGATTTGTCGACACGGGATTATGGTACCCTGCTTTATGATCTTGTGTACCTTGATTCATTTCATACCAAATTGGGACTATGGTTAGGATCCCTGCTTTATGATCTTGTGCACTATCATCACATATTGATTTGATTGGGGATTTTGGCACCCTGCTGTGTGATCTTGCGTGTCTCCCTTATAGATACTCCAATCTTTACGGTAAACTTGGATTGGGGGCTTGACCACCAAGTCAAGGGAGGATTCCATATAGCTTGTGGAATTACATATTGTAGGGTGTACCTTCTAGCTAGCTCAGAAGTAAAACAAAGAGTGAGTCTTGAATTCAAAGAAATGATTCAAAGTCTTTAAAGTGTGCCCATGTGTCTTCATATATTATATGTAAAATGTTTTATGAATTTCTCTCACTTATGTTATATATAAATACATTATTTTGGATTACTCTGTGTACCAGTACATCTGTATTAACCCCTTATATTTTAGGGTCTGAGGCTCAGTCCAGGGGTCCCGTTAAGCCATAGATTTGTCTGACAGAGGTGTGCAGTTGGTGAGCCTCCCTTATTTTGAAAGGCCTATTTTTAGAACATTGCTATTTTATTTTGGTTTTTGGGTCCGAATGGGGGCCTTGTCCCAGATCTCAGACAGATGTTATTTTTTGGTTAGTAGAGATTTTGCAGACTGATGTTGAATGTTGTTAGAAGGTTATGTATTTCATTTTGAACCATGCAGTTGAATTATCCTATTGACTATGATTCCGTATTATTATTTTTCCACATTTCTTATTATTTTATGAACATTTTGCATGATCGCCAGATAGACAGGGGCACCCGACCTTCATATTTAAGGATGCCCATCGCGGCCAGGGCCTCGGCTCGATTCGTGACATACTTGGTATCAGAGCAAAGTTCATGGTCCCAGGGTGTCTGAGAAATTGCATTGGGTAGAGTCCTTTTTATGGGTGTGTAGCACACCACACTTATAAGGAGGGAGCTACTAGGCGTTTAGAAATCTACAATCATTTGCCTCCTTTTAGAGTGTGTTTGGTTGGAAGAAAAATATTTCATAGTTTCTTGAAAAATAAGTAGATTTTTTACCTATTTTTTAGTGTTTGGTATATATGCATGCAAATATTATCTTATGAACATTCATATTGTTATGAAATATGAAGTACGAACAAGAAGAATGGAGAAAGAAGAGAGGAGACTTCTTATTTGTTTTGAGGAATTTCTAGAGGGGTCTTTTTACAGTGATGAAAAATCCCTATATTTATAGGGGAAAACTTTGTACCAAAAGTTAGGGTTTCTAACTTTTTTATAAAAAGACAATCACTATATGGGGTAATACATTTATAACACTATCCCTTGAATTTTTAATTGATAGATTATGTGCCTTGTTAAAATCTTACTAAAAAAACTCAGTGGAAAGAAAATCTAGTAAAGAAAAAAGAGTACACATCTCTATTAATATACATATGGCCCGTCTTATTAAAAAACTTAAGAATACAATGCATATTAACTCCCTCTAACGAGAACATCCTTGAACCTTTGCATCTCAATCTTGTGCGCCTTCTTTTTTAAAATTGCAGTTGGAAGAGATTTGATGAATAAATCAGCCAGATTATCACTTGAGCGAATTCGTTGCATGTCAATATCACTATTTTTTTGGAGTTCAGGTGTATAGAAAAGTTTTGGTGAAATATTGTTCGTTTTATCTCCTTTTATGAATCTTCACTTTAGTTGGGTGATGCATAATTTCTGACTTGCTTAATGAATAGATATTATTTTAACAGGATTAGATTATCAGGTAAAATGACCTGTTTGATGGTAAACCTTCATGATAGTAGATAATATGTCTTTATCGAACTCTTATGTGAATCATATGAATATCATGTATATTCAAAAACTTTACAATATTCATTAGGATAAACACATTCAGACAAGGGTTTTCATTTGCAAAGTATAAGTGATCTTATTTCACTATCTCCACGTATGAGTAAAAATATAACATGCTCATAATTATAGCAAGATGTATAAATACATCAATTTCATAAGATATAGTACTTCATAACCAATTAATTCTGGATGTTTCTCATTTCAACTTCTTTCAGAAGATAAACTATTTTTTTTGAAAACTCTCTATGATTTTCAAATAATATTCAAACCTTGAATTTACCTTTTATAAGGATTATAAATAAGTTTTTTTACAAACTTTTATATGCTTCAAGTATTTTAAATCTTTCAGGGATTTTCATATAGGTTTTGTCAAGTGATAATATTTAACATTAAATGCATGACATCTTCTTATTTCTGGACTGCAAATCTAATAAGATTTATGCTTACCATAATGCATTATTTCATGTCACTTGCTAAATACTTCTATGTCAACATGCTTAAATAAACGGAGAATTCATATCCTCATAATTTTCTTTACAATATTGTATCAAAGATACCATCGATGATATATTATTTTATATCGATTCATAATGTGACATAAAATTTTGAGATCTCATCACTTTATTATTTTCAGGTACCTAAACCTTTCATAAGGTTTCATGAAGTGTTATGTCGTAGGCTTTTTAAGAGCACATTGTCTCCTTATTATGATCATTTGTTCCTTTTTTTAAAAAAAATTTATTTTTTTAGAATCGATTGATCTACCATGTTTCATACATGTAGCAGACTTTGTCCTCAAGGACATCCAATTGGAATATTTACAATTAAAAATAATATCAATTTTTGGATCATCAAATGCTCCTAGCATTTGAACTTGAATTATTCTTTGAATGAGGATCATATTGATGATAATTCACAACATATTTTTTAGCTTTTAATTATCTCTCTCTTATGTTATAAAACTAACATACATATCAATTTACTTAGAGAATCATCTTCGTACATCACGATATATTCATTAATCGCATAACGCACATAAAATTTTGTTAGGTTAAATATTTTGTTCATGACTTTGAACCAATTGAGAGAGAAGAAATAATCATAAACTATTAGTCTAATGCATACATGTGCTATTGTATGCAATATAACATATTTTAGATCAACACATGAAGCTTTGTTTTCATTAGTAATGATTCGGCCATTTATCGAAGACATTCAATGCCAAACTAACATTATCAAGATGAATTGTCTTGATTACACAATCTGGAAATTATGCTCTTAACTCAATTTATTAAACAAGCAACTTTATGAATGTCAAACTACAAATTGAAAATAAATGTACATGTGATTATCTTGTTGATACATCTTTTCAATATATCACATGATAGGTGAACGTACTCTTATTTACTTTTAATACTTTTCGGAATTTAGGATCTAACCCCAACATTAGTTGGTCCATAATTTATCATGACAACAAGCAAAATTAAAAGTTCATGAAAAATTTTCTAGTTCTTTAATATATGTTGAATACTCAATATGCACATTTTTGAGATGTCGAAATCATTCATGTTAATTAATAAATTTTTATACTAGTAAAATCCAAGTTTATTATGACATGCAACTTTCACAAAGTTTATATCAATAAACTCCTTAGTTTATTATGACATTGTTCTCATAATGCTCGAGTGACTTTTCACATTCGTGTTTTTTATTATAGTGACTTGGATATATTCAATCTTGTAATTATTCTACCTCTTCAGGAGGTAGGTTGTGAGATCTTCACAACGAAGAATATGTTCTTCATAAGCTTTAATAAACATAGTCATATTCACCTTCAGGGTATATATTTGTATTTATAACAATCAAAATTCTCATTCATAGGAATGAAATATAATCTTGCCTTACGTTATCAAATTTTATAGTTTAGAACCTCTTTCAAGATATTGTTTCTTCAGGATCTAATCGAGGAATACATATAATGTAGGGAATTTTCTCTAACATATCTTTTAGAGTGTATCACACCTCAAAGCATTACTGCTTTGAACTTTTGTCATGCTCACGTACAGTTGAATAACCACAATAATTATTTTTTCATCTTTCAAACGTATCATATATTGCTACTGCATTCACTTCAGAAATCGGAGCATATTCAATGGGACATATTTCATGATATTTCATGAAATACACATTATTTTTCCTTAGCCATCATTATATCATCAATATGGTGTATTGATATTTAAACTAAAAGTCTTATCCATAAAGTGGTGTCTTAGGTATAAATCGATGGGACTTGAACCCAACATCTTATCATTATAATATACCGAGACTCTAACCCGATGTCTTACCCTCTTAAGGGATGAAAATTAAATCCATCATCACACCCTCAATTAATAACATAATGATCAAAGTTAAATAAAACTTACCTTATTGATTAAAACGAATACAGAATCTCCAAAAATACTTTAGCAAATCATTGTAGCTAGAGAAGTATTAAAATCAATGATATGCAGCAACGATATAAAATATCAGTTAAAATATTTGCCTTAGAAAAATAATGGCAATAGACACATATTACTACAATAAAGTAAGAACCAATAATCATTACATGCTTATGCTATGCTGTATTACTTTTGTAGAGGTCAAAGTGCAGGAAGTACCTTCAAAATCGTATATTAATAAGTCCGTGAAAAATAACTAAAGTGAATTTTTTAAAGAATGAATATCACAGTTTTCTAGTTAAATTTTTAGAATAGTTTAATGAATGAATATTATAGTTTTCTAGTAAAGTTTCTAGACTACTCTAGCATAGTATTTAGGATAATTATCTTAGAGAAATGTATAGATTATTCTTAGATAGTTAGAAGATAAAAGTTGTCTAGATTGTTCTTGTAGAATGATCTAGACAAGTATATAGAATCATCCATAGGCAAGTATAAATATGTGTCACATTGTACATTTCTAACTAACCAAAAAATAAAATCAATTCAAGGATTGTTGTCCATATTAAAGCTCTTCCTTCTCTTTTCAGAGATTTTTCTTCTTAGTTGAATCTTTCGATCTTAATTAATAATATTGGGCTAGCAGAAGGTCTCCCCAATTACACCTTTATTTTGCTATTCTCTACATGGTATCAGAGCCAAATTCATATATTGACTTGCACTTATTTTAAGATCGAATTTGTGATTGATTCAATTGGTTTGTAATGGATTTAAGCGATCGTACTAATAGGCTGGGAATGAAGTTGCTAAATTAGTTCAATTACAAAGTATGAAAGATATAGATCAAATCATACCTTATGACAGAGGATTTGTGGGATGTTGTTAATGGAAGTAACACAAGTACTTCGGACGACAGACTTGAGAGCAGTAGTGCATACAAGAAGTGAAAGAAGATTAATGCAAAGACAGAGTCATACTAAAGAGGCCTATCTCCTCCAATTTATTTGGCCGCATCATAAGGTGTAAATCAGCTCATGAAATATGAGGGACCCTCGATCAGTTATTCAACAAGAAGAGTGAAGCTTGACTACAGATATAGAAAAATGAATTGGCTAACGCTAATTAAGGTAATTTTTCTATTGCCAAGTATTTCTTAAGGATTAAGAATTTATATTCTGAGTTATCTTTATTAAATCTGAATGAGGCTATCTGTGAAGCATGAATATGAAGAAATATTATCCGTGGTTAGAAGCCAGAATATATTTCCTTTATGATATCGATTCAAAGATGGTCTCAACAACCATCTTTGGAGAAATTTGAGAATTTATTGGCGTCACAGGAATTACTAGCCCAATAATTGGCTGATGATTTTTTCAAAGAAAGGGAAGGAAATTCTCTTCTAGCTGACAAGAAAAACGTTAAAGAAAAAATAAGAGATATGCATCACACTCGATTATCAAGTGGTTTAAGTTTTCTTGGAAAAAAGAAAGTGTCTTTTAACAATTATAGTACGAAGCCTCTCAAATGTTATTGGTGTAGTAAAGTAGGACACACAAGAAGATATTATCGAGCCACGGAGAGCAACGTAGCTCCAACTAAAAAAGTTATTAGAAAAGAAAAAGGCTAGAAAAGATGCTTAGCAGCTAATAATATAGCAATAAATGTCTTGGCTTTCATAAATTTGGAAAGAGATTGGATCAGATATATTACAACCTATCATGTGGAGCAGGAAGACACTGATAAGAAGCAAAATGATACTGAAGATGTTCAGACTAATGACGTGGTAGCTGTTATCAAGGAAATCAAAGAAGTGGATCCTAAAAATGGCAATAAAAGTCTGAACGTGGAGGATATTGAAGTAGATTATGAGCAAACCATGTCTGAAACTCAATATGCCAGAGATGACTTTATCAGAGAAATTATTAAGGGAGATGTAGTAAAAGTTAAAGTCTCTGATTAATCATCTATCATATTAAGTTCAATCATTGACTCAGAGTAAATATTAGAAGTTGATGAAGAAGCTAACGATTCAATGAATAACGAAATTGAAAGAGAAGTCAAAATTTCAGATGAAAAGAGACATAGTATGTTTGAAGAACTAGATAGAGAATCTAGTGCTGGATCTTATTATGGTGATGAGGCTTTACGGAAAATTGACGATCATATTATTACCAACTTAGATAAAGAAACTGATACTAATAAATTTTCTTCATATCATGGAGTTGCATTGGAAGGGGAGGTAATACAAAAGTTAAACCTCAGAGTTTCTAATTTTCCTAGCATATGTGTTTCTTCGAATAATTTAGTTGTGGGGGAGTTTAGAGAAAGGGGAGCTCAAGAAGTCAACATCATAAAACTTGGTAAGATGATGATTCATATGATTCTCAAAGAGCAAAAAGGACTACTGTCAAGCTATCTCACTACAGAAATGATAAGTTTGTCAATACGTATTCTTGCTTCTTTGTAGGAAAAATTGATGATGAAAAATCTTCATCATTAGAAGAAAAAAGAGGAGCTAGGAAAAAGCTGCTAAGAGTTTCACCAAGGCATGGTTCAAAGCTTCATTTAAGTTCTTCTGCAAAGAGTTTGGGATAACTTAAAAAAAATCACTTTAAGGGAGAGTGTGAAAAATAACTAAAGTAGATTTTTTGGAAGAATGGATATTCTAGTTTTCTATTAAAATTTCTAGAATAGTGTAGTGGATGAAAATTATTGTTTTATAATACAGTTTTCAGACTACTCTAGTATAGTGTGTAGGATAATTATCTTAGAGAAATATCTAGATTATTCTTAGATAGCTAGAAGATAAAAATTGTCTAGATTGTTATTGTAGAAAGATCTAGACAAGTGTCTAGAATCATCCATAGGTAAGTATAAATATGAGTCACATTGTATATTTGTAACTAACCAAAAAATAAAACTAATTCAAGTATGTCCTCTATATTAAAGCTCTTCCTTCTCTTTTCAAAGCTTCCTTTTCTTAGTTGAATCTTTGGATCTTAGTTAACGATATTGGGCTAGTAGAAGATCTCCCCAATTGCGCCTTTATTTTGCTATTCTCTACAAGTTCTATTCATAGATACAAACTAGCATCACTTTAATATCTACTCACCAAAAAAAGTCATCAAAATATAAATTATAAAATCAAACAAACCAGCAACATTTCGAGTTCTCATACGTGGATCTAAAATATAATTGTACTGAAAAATATTATAATTTTGACGTGTTATACACAACAAATAATATCCACATAATTGATTTAAGAAAACATAATGTCGTATTTACTATAATGAAACATGGCAATAGATATTTGGGAGAAGAAAAAAACAAACTTTTCAGAATGAGTAAAAAATATTATAAAATCAAAGCTCAAACCTTTTCTAAGCAAAGGTTTTCTCAACTGGTTAGATACTCGTGTTGATAACGTGTTATGAAATATAAAGTAAGAACAAGAAGAATAAAGAGAGAAGCGAGAAGACTCTTCAGAGATTTCTTGAAAGAACAAGAAGAATAACGAGAGAAGCGAGGAGATTTCTAATTTCTCTTGAGGAATTTTTGAGGGGTCTTTGACAATGAAGAAAATCCCTATATTTATAGGGGAATCTAACTTTATCCCAATAATTGAAGTTTCTAACCTTTTTATAAATAGACATTCATTATATATGGTAATATATTTATAACATATATGTAATATAACAAAATACAATGGGGTGGAATGTGGTGAGGAGTAAGGGTTAAGGGATTGTAAGGTGGGGGCGCTGTGTGGGCGGGGGAGGAAATAACAAACTTGATTTGTCACATATGAAACTCGTTTCCAATATTTGCCAAAATATTATAAACAATCAAACCTGAAAAAATTGAAAACCAAAAACATACACACCCTTAATGTATCTTCTTCTTTTGAATAGACAATGTCAAAATCCAGAAGACAACTTTAGAAAGGTTGAACAAATTCGAAGAGGTAAAATACAAAATATTACTATACTATATACTAAATACAAAATACAAACAAACCATATACTACATAATCAATATTTCTAAAATCCAATATAATTGAAACACACAACATTTGTAGAGACATATTAAAATATAAATAAATAAGAATATATTCTTTTTAATAGGTAAATTCTTAGACGAGATTTTTCCACACGTTATGTGCCTTATAACTCACAATTACTAAGGTTTATAGACTAGTTGTACTGTGGAAGTCTCGTAGAATTCACTTTACAATTATATCTTTAAAAAATAGTCATTATCATATAGTTTTACGTGCCTATATACAAATTTTATTCTTTTCGTTAATTGAGCTAAAAAAAAAGAAGTTTTAAAATTGTTTTTTTTAAAAGTTACCTCACTCATTTTCTTTACATCTTCAGAGTCAATCCAACAAAAAAAACCTGTTTTTCTTTTATTCAAATTCAATCCAAACCTATTTTATCTCTGAATAAAAGAGAAATTGAGTTTTTTTATGAAAAAATTACTGAGCATAAGAAAGAGGAGTCCATAATTATCAATACATGGTAAGATTTACAACAATTGCCATCTATCGGATTTGGCTCCTCTTTATTTCCACTCTCTTCATTTTTCCTAAGTTCCTATCTTGATTGATGACATATAAAATAGTTCAAATTAAATGGGTAAGATTTAACTATTCTAAAATAAATCTCTAACCATAGTTTAGATAATAAATACATTATATATTGAGTTTAAAAAAATATTATGATCCCATAATCTTAGCAACATATTATCTTGTAACAAAAATCTTTTCTTCCTAAATCTTTTTCCTACGCATGGTCCATTTTTTAATTTCTATTTAAATTAACCTTTTTATTGTATTTTGGAAACTTTCTCTTTAATAATTACTAGCTACTTTATTTTCTTTAAATAGGCAAAATAAAATAGGAGAGCCGATAATTTCTCTTATTTTATTTCACCTATTTTAAAGAAAATAAAATAGATGATAGTTAAAGGAAAAGTTTCAAAAAAAAAAAAAAGGCAATAAAAAAATTAATTTCGAATACTAAAGCCAAATATTTCTCACATGTTCTTTCTATTTTATTTCACCTATTTTAAAGAAACTAAAATATCTAATTTTAAAAAAAAAAGTGATTAAAAATTAATCTAAAATAGAAGAGCCGATTATTTCTCCTACTTTATTTCACCTATTTTAAAGAAAATAAAATAGCTAATTGTAAAAAAAAAATTCAAAAAAAAAACAGATAATAAAAAAATCAATTTACAAAGAAATTAAAAGACAGAATTGTTACGTAGGAAAAGTAAGTAGGAAGAGAAAATCTCTTGTTGCTTTATTTATGGACATGTTGCTAAGATTATGGGATCACAATATATTTTAAACTAAATATATAATGAATTTATTATCTATAGTTAGTAATTTATTTTAGAATAATTAAACCTTACCCCTTCAATTTGAACTATGCCATATGTCACCAACAAGATAGAAACTTGGAGAAAATGAAGAGTAGCCAAATCTCCATCTATAACTAATCTTTAGGATTAATAGCATCTCTCTCTCCCGATCTCTCCTTCTCTAGCTTGCCACTCTCCTCCCCCTCTCTCGCTCTCTCTGCCTCTCTCTCTTTTTCTCCTCTCTTTTTCTCTCTTTGCCCTCTCTCCCTCTCTGCTCTCCTTCCTCAATGTCGTCCCACCTCTCTCGTTTGGCTATAATGAAAGACTTGTATAGACAACTATTGTATATGTATTATGTATCGGTATTTTGGTTTATGTATATGTTTCAATTGTATATATATTGGGTATTAGTGGGAAGAGTTGTATCAGTATGTATTAGGTACTTAGCTTGTATTTAGTTTCAATTGTAATATACAAATACATATGCAAATTATCTAATTCTCCGGTATATGTTTACACCTGTTCAATATGTATTTGTATTACAAATACAAAGCTGTAATACGTAAGTTTCAATTTTAATATACAAAACATGTAAATACATCTTGATACAAATTAAATATATCAGCATGAATGTCATATACAAACACAACTGAAGTATTTATTTCGTATTAAAATGGTTCTGTTGTGAAAGTATTAAGAGGATTTTTAAATGGTTCAAGTGAAAAATGAATTTTTGTAAATTTGAAATTGCCTATACAATTAAAATCTGAGATGTTTTGTATATCCTGTATAATAGCACAATTGAAAGACATGTAAATGTATATTTTTTTGGGTTATACAATTTCAATGTCCATAGTCACTGATAAATGTAAGTCTAAAATTTTAGAACAAGCGTAAATATAAGTCCTCTTATATTTCAATAAATGTATTTTTGTGCCGGTGTTTGAAATACAAATGTACATCTAATAAATGTATTTGTATCAGATTTTCTTTTGAATTACAAATGTATATCTGATCCCCCTTTACAAATGTACATGTAACGTCTTTGTATGATTATGAAAGTGTATATCTATACATATACATTTGCAAAATGTATATTGAATAAGTAAATACCAGTCCTCTCTCCTCACTTTCTCAGTCTCACTCAACACTTCCGTTTTTAATATGTAGCTATGAATTGTAATTAGAAAACGTTAGTTTACCCCCTCCAAATTAATTCTAAACCTTAGCAATTTATGAAACTTTGCCATTATTAATTTGGGTCGTGTCTCGATGGACAAAAAGATGGATGAGATAATTTTTTAAAGCCACATGATATTTTTATAATTAAAAATCAGTTATAGAATTTTTCAATAAATATAGGTTTATTAATGAGGGGTATATATGGATCACTATGGACCATTTTTTTTACTGAGGGTATTTCCGTTCTAAATCTCAAAGTTGTGAGTTATATTTACCCTTTTTCTTTTAAATATTGAATATTGTTATAGGGAAGTAATAATATGAAAAGTTGGTTTTGAATAATTAAATGATGTTATAATGAGGTTGGAGTGTATTACAAAGACATTCTGTTACTGGTTTGTGGAGAAGTCTCAGTTCTTTGTTCATCCTACTGGCATAAGAAGAAGAAAAAAAGCAATGTCAAGACAAGGGAGTACAAAATTCACATTAATCAGTATTGAAAAAGCAATAATTCAAAAGTCAATTATATGAATTGTATTTTAATCTTGGAATTGTGAACCTGTACTTGATTAATTGTATCTATTTGTCAACATTTTCTCATAGGCATAATACATAATCTCAAATTGTATGTATGATCTCCAATTTTAGATGCGCACAAATAGACACTTAAACTTGTATAAAGCTGAACAAGTAGACACACACGTCCTATGTGGCATAATACATGTAGGACACCATGTAAGATAAGAATAGGCCACATAGCACATATGTGTCGACTTGTTTAACTTTATACAAGTTTAAGTGTCTACTTGTACATACCCAAAGTTAGAGAACATAGACGATGTAATTTAAGGCTAAGTTAAAGAACATGTTTATGTATTTTACCTTTCTCATAAGATCTGAATCCATAGCTTGCCTACTTTCTTCACCTACTATTTCTCAAACAAGCAAAGAGGTTAATTCTAATTAATAGCTTTAATCTTAATTTGCTCAACTCAAAAGGTATGATTATAGTCTTCAACCTCTCTAATTTATTAATGCCCTTCTTTTTGGTGTTAAAAAGGAGCCTTCGATCGGAGTGATTAGTAAAATTGTTTTCATGTGATCAGGAGGGCACGAGTTCAAACTGTGGAAATAGCCTCTGATAGAAATACAGGGTGAGACTACGTACAATAAACCCTTGTGATCCAGCCCTTCTATGAACTCCGCACGTATCGAACCTTTAGTTCACCTAGCTGCCCTTCTTTTTAGTGTTCTATGCTACTGGAAATCTACTTACGGTATTCAGCCCTTCTTTTTAGTGTTCTATGCTATTGGAAAATGGTGGAGACTCAGCAAAACCATATATTCCTCTCCATCCTAATTTATGTGTCACAATTGAAATTTAAGAGTCAATCAAATTTTTCTTTGATTGAAATTTCTTTATATGACTTTTAAATATTTTAAATACTTAATTATTGTAATTTATAGTACTTTTTTACGTAGCTCTTAATGTATACTTCTATGTTCAAATTCATAGTCAAAAATCTCAAAATTTCAACAATGCTACATAAATTAAGACTGAGAATGTAGGAGTTATAGAAATAGGAAGGACAAACTATACTTATCTAGTTAATAGCCTGTTTGGACAAGCCGAAAGTAGTTATTTTGTTTTAAGAAGTTATTTATTTTGACCAAGTTTTCAAAAGAAAAAAGTAATTTTGAGTATTAGCAGAAACTGATTTTAGGTGAAAAAGATAGTTTTCCCCGGAAACACTTTTGGAATCTTAATCAAATATAAATTGCTGCCAGCAAAAGTGTTTTCCAATCCAAAACTCTTAAGAATATTGTTTTCCAAAAGTTCACAATCTGATCATGACATGATTTTTAGTTGAATATTTGATTTACTTCGGCATAATATCAGTTATTTGTTGGTGAAGATGTATCATGTTTTAGAAAATTTTACATGAAAGTAAACCATCTTTGTTTGACTTGCATGTTAATTTAGAGTAAATATGTGAGTTTGATACAACATTGATTTGGTGTTTTGGCAGATATCATTTGGTTTACTTCACAAGTACATTGTCAATATTGTGATTTGATAGAGAGGTTAAAGAGAAGAAAATAAAATTGCTCTTGACATGGATTAAATTGAAAATCTGGAATTGGAGTTGACATATATGTCGACAATTCTTCAGCATTGTTATTCCAATTTGGATGGTTTTAATGCTAAAATGTCTCGCAACGCATGGGAGGTTTATGATCTGGTTCAGTCAGTTTTCTTTTGGAGTGGAGATAACATGCTGATTAAATATGATATGGATCACATCATTCCTCACTTTCTGAAGAATAACATGCGTTTTATCAGTTCTTATTATTGTTCTGATCAATCAACTTCCACCATAACTGAGGATAAGTTGGCTGAACCTTTGGGTGCCCTCCTTGTGAACCTCCGTTATCCACCTAAGTGTACTCATGAGTTGTAAGTAAGGACAAGTATTCTATATGAGCTTCTTCAGAATGTGTTTGGCAATTTAAAAGATTTCCATGGGCTGATAGTAAATGGCTATGTTGAGCATGAGACAATTGAACATGTTTTACCTCAACTCCACCTTATGGCTGAGAGAGTAGGACACCTTTGTCTTAGCCTTTTGGCTTTGCGCTTGATGAAGATGAAATAGAAGAAGTTGGATGCTTCATTAGGCAACTCCTAGAAGCCTTTCCATACATTCTTATAGAATAGTTGATTTATCTGCAGGAGCATATGATTAATGCTATTACTCTAGCACTCCAACTCGAAACATTCATGTCATGATAGAGATTCTATTGATTATTCTTACTGATGTTCCCACTGGTGTTATTCATCATGACAAATTTTTTTTTTTTTTTTGGCATGTGTTGGAACATTTATCAGGGAGGTATCCATTCTTGTTTGCAAATTAAAAGAGATAAAATCAAGGAGTGATGAGAATATCAGTGAAACAAACTGTACAACTCTCATTTTATTGGAAAACATTGAATTCTTAAAAGAAGATCTCATACATATTTACTTGAGAACCCTTGAAGACGCATCTCAACTCCGCTTTCCCATCAGTTATGACTGTTCTTTTTGGAAACTTAAATGACTTTCTCAATTCTAATGCTTACGCAGTTGATTTAATAAAGGGAATTGCTGGTGAAAAATGACCTAGAACTCATAAGATTATTTTTCTGAAAATGTTGAACAAGAATTGAATAAGAATCTCTAGACTTGTATTCTAGATGTGGCATATGAGTCAACACATGCCATTAATTCAATTTTCATTAGAGATCATGGTCTTTTGCAACTCATCTTCTTCCTTCCAAATACAATTGAAAGATCAAGATTATCAAATAGGAAGTTCTATAGAAGATCCCCAAGAACATTAGTATCATTTTCGCAAACTCTCCCAATAGTCCAGTTGAAATTAGCAAGTCATCACAAGCTGTAATTGAATAATTGAAGGTTTTGGGGAGGAGACTGAGCGGATGATTAGGAATCTCACCAGTGGATCAGCTGAGGTAGACGTCATTTTCATAGTTGGTATGCTAGGGTTTGAAAAATCCCTTTGACTTACAGAGTATATAATGATAAGTCTGTTGTTGATCACTTTGATGTTCGTCCTTTGTGCATAGTTGACCAGGAATGTATGAGAAAAAGTTGTTGCAGAAAATTTTCAATCAAGTTATTGGTTTGAAAGAAGGATTCAATGAGGATGTCATAGACAATGACATTCCTGATAAGCTATGAAAACAATTGTTTGTAAATAGGTACCTTATTTTCTTGTATGACTTCTGGGATACTGCAACATGAGATGAGCTAACAAGACCATTTCCTGAATTTCAGAAAAAAGTAGGATTATTTTAACAAGTCAAAAAAAGGAAGTGGCTTTGCATGCTAAATGCCATAGTGATCCTCTTGATCTTCAGTTGCTAGGGCCAGAAGAAAGCTGGGAGTTATTATAGAAAAGGGTATTCAAAGAAGAACATTGCTTTGATGAACAAAATGATGTTGGAGAAAAATATCCCAAAAGTGTGATGGGCTCCTTTGGTACTTGATTTGATCAGTGGAGTCATTTTAAGGAAGGAAAAATGAAGAATCTAATCAAATACACAATTTGTAGGAACATTAAATATTGTTTCACTAGTCAATTAGTGATATCACATGTATATAAACACGCGCTACATCGAAATAACCACATCCTATGATTGCATACCTATTATAGAGTTGTTCCAATGCATCTTTAGAAGAAATCTATACAAGATTCTTCAATGAAACTTTTACGCAATTGGAGAAGAGAGAAGGTGAATAACTTTTTCTTTTTGTTTTTTAGGGAAAAAGTTAAATACGTTCAGATAAGAGAACCTTTTTATAATCCCAAAGGGACACAACACTTCAAATAGTTGTGTCTCTTCCTTTTTAATTAATAATATAAATATATAAGTAATTATCTATCATTTCTCTTTTAATATGGATATGGGTGACCTGATCAAATTGTCTTCATCTCCCATTCAAACATAGTGGGGAAACTTTCATTCCTATTCTGTAGCTTTCATATTTAACGACTAAACCATTTGGTCAGTGCATACTTTGAGATCTTCGTTGCTATATATCTTGGTATATCTTGTTTTTGATAATGAGAAGCTGACAAGGGACCAGGTCCCTGGATCTTCAAGGCTACAGTACAACTGGTACGCGCCTACGTAGTTTTGTCCTTTTGTGTAAAAAACTGGGCAAGTGCTGCTTGTACTATTTAAGACACATGGTCCAATTGTATTTTAACCTTTATAATCACTCAACTATAAAACAAAAAGGATGTTTCTCTATCAAGCAATTTTTGAAAATCAAAAATTAAAGAGTGAAAAAGGCAAAAACTCAATATTATCTCATTTCTTGTGTATGATAAAATAGCAAGTGTTCCTGAGTCCAGCTGGAGTCTGTAACTGAATTACTCATAATATAAGAGTAATTCTCTTTTCTTTTTTCTTTGAGAGTGCTTAGGTAGAGTTGCCTAAGCTTGATACTAGTTAGAGTTAATTAGTTTTGAGGGAGTCTTGATAGAGTTGTCAAGGTGAGCTTTTAGTAGAGTTATTACAAGTAGGAGGATCCTAGAGTTAGATTCAAGTTCGAGTCTATAATCATGAGGTTGATTATAGTTAACTTTTGAGAGCTTGTGAGGCCAAGCCGTGGTTTTTCCTCCCTTGAGCAAGGAGGTTTCCACGTTAAATCTTTTGTTCTTTACATTTCCTACACTATGTTGTGTTCCTAGTTAGTTTACTGTGTTTTTTTCTGTGACTAATTATAAGGGACCCGGTCCCTCATAATGTGGTGCAAACCCCACAGTTTTAACACATCGGTTAGGAATATACAACATCTTAATTAATGAAACTTAGAGTAGATTATAATATGCAGAATCCTAGATTATTTATCATATTCATTGTAACACCCCAAAAATCTATCCCGAGATGTCACACGGTGCTTAGGACCACAAGTGATCCCAAGCTAATTCTTTTACAAGGCATAACTCATAAGCAACTGAATAATATGTATAAACTGACTGAGTTTACAACGCAAAAACATAATAATGGTGAAATATGTGAAAATACAATACTGATACAACTTTTACATTCTGATAAGGTCTGAAAGAGGGACGGAAAATATATAACTGACTCTAACTGACATCTGTGAAGCCTCTACTATACTGACTATAGATAGCTAGGACACGACCCCAACTATCACTAATCAATACATAGGAGTAAGGAAGTAAAGTACATAAATAACATCTAACTAAAGTACCTAAAGTAGGAGGACTCGTTATCTGCTGGCTGGAATTTGCAGGCTATCTGAATATAGTATGCGTGCTATAACTCGTACCTACATTATGAGACAATATAGCACATAAACATATATGTGGATCAGTACTTTGAGGATGTATTGAGTATATGGGGGTGAATGCATAAGTAAAACATAATATCAATCATCATAGTTTGTAAAATGATGCATGCTAAATATAAATGACTCACATAAGCTGGAATATCTGAAATACTGAAATATACAACAATGGGAAGCAAAACATACTTTATAAATCTTGTGATCCATAACATTTATTTCTAAAAGTTGTACTTATCTCCCTCCAAATAATTCTGTCTAAGTGTAGAAGGACTCACTACTAAATTCTGAAATCTGAAAGCTAAAATTTGTAACTATTATCTTTTCTGTAAGATATATTTTGAGTAAAACTTGTGAGCCTTTACGCTTAGTTTTCTAAAATCGTTTTTGTTCTTCTTTTACTATTAAGGATAATACTTTATCTTAAAAATCATTGCTATTAGGCTTTTAAACTCTTAGAGAAAAACTATTCTGCAAGGGAATTCTTTAAACTATTTAGGGAATATACACTTAACGGTATGGAAAATACTTTTAGAACTGTTCTAAAAATCTTTATTGTTAGGAAAATACTTTTCAAAAACTTATCTGTAATGGAGGTTCTCTTAACCAACATAAACCATGTGAGTTATAAGGAGTCCAACGTGTTGACCTCCTAAGGAAAAAACCTCACTTTGTGGAAAGGTTTCATACTCTTGCCAGGGAGTATAACCTAATCCATGTGATCGATCACAAGCTAAATCTGTCATCCATATAGAAATGGAAATAATCTGATAATCTGTACCTATGTTGGCTACATTGTTCTATGGAAGATAGGGCACGCTAATCCCACACTTTCCTCTCGGTGCCAAATACTACTCCCTGTTAAATCTATATGCTCAAACCACTGGAAATTCACTTTTAAAAATAGCATAAGGGTGCGTATGGAAAACCAATTATGCATTATATGAGTAAATCTGTAAATAAAACTAATCTGAGTTCTGTAAATTATAATAATCTGTAAAGTGAATTCCAAAGCTAAAATCAATGATCTAAAGATCAAAGCTTTACTGAAAAACTATAAAAAAAAATCTGCTCATAACATGCTTAAAAGATCAACTTTATTGAAGTAATAATACTAAATCTTGAGATAAATAACCTATGCGTCAATCTCATGTTAAATCTATTATAATAATCATGCTTGATAATGCAAATATGGATAAGACAACTCAAAATCTAGAATTTTCAGCAATATGCATGTAAATATGAACATAATCATGGAATTCAACTTTTAAATCATTGGAAATATCATAAACTTGAAACTAACAATGATGGGTGTAAACCCTAACTTGAATTTCATGGGAAATCATATAAAATTCAGTAAGTTTGAATTTAAAATAAATTTTGGGCCCAAGGACGAAAAAATTGTCCTTGTTCATAACCCCACATACCTTAATTGATGATCTTAGATGAAAAGCTTGAATCTTGGATTCCTATGATTCTTTTGCAGATGAGTTCTTGGAGTTTTTATATTGGGAATCCTTAATCTTGTTCCTTGGAGAATTAATAGAAGCATTGGGTTTCTTGGAGAGGAACCTTTGATTTCTAGGGTTTTGCTTTTGAACAGAATGGTGAGTAATGAGCATAAAATGCTTAGAATAAGCTTAAATCTTATTTTTGGACGGATTGGGAGCTTGGAAAAAGTACAAAATACCCTATTTAAATTCCTAAACAAAGCTGGAAAAATGTAACTGGGGTCCCGATTTAATGGGCCACCGCGACGCCCCATTATCGCGGTGGCTCACTGGAATTTGACGATTGAAAAATTAAGGGCCTCCGCGATGCAGAGCTATCACTTTGTCCCACTGGATTTTGACAATTGGGACCTGGAACTTCAACGTGATGCACCACCATCGTGGTGCCTTATAGGAATACCATTTTGGCCTTGGTGCGACGTGCCACTATAGTGGTTGACTACTGAAAATTGACAAATGGGAAAATAAACCACTCCGCGACACGCCAATATTACGGTGGTCCACTGGAAAAATAAAAATTATGAATTTAACCATCTCCGCGATGCGGTGACTTCCCAGGTGGTATGCTGTCAACTTAAAAATGTCTCAACTCCTTCACTAAGTATCGGAATTAGGCGAATTTGGTATCAATGGAAAATTTATTCAATTTCCCACGCTATGGAAAGTAAATTTGAATAATTCCACACGAAATAAATGTTATTCAGTTTGGAAGCTATCGCTTTACATTCTAAGGACAAATTTAAGCTATGAAAAATATGGGGTATTACAATATCTCCTCCTTGGGAACATTCGTCCTCTAATATGGCTAATTAGATTGAAATTACTGAGGAAACCTGAGGCTATAAGCTAGCATGCATAATTGAAATAAAATGTATAACTAAATCCCAATGTAGTGGGCTACTGAATTGATCTGTGAGTGCATGAACTTTCATGAAAATAGCTATATGGCTGATCTCGAAACGAGAGAGTCAACTTAGGGGTAGTAATTTCATTAGGCTGGATATGATTTTGTGTGAAAAGATGCAAGGTTCATGACATGAAAACTCAGGGTATTACAACATCTCCGCCTTGGGATCGTTCATCCCCGAATGATACTGATTTGGTTGAAATACTAAGAAAAGACTGAGATGATATACAAGATACTTACATACTGAATCATACTGAATGCTTATACCCAGATGGAGTATTTCTTCCATACTTTTTCTAAGAAACTTTAACGATGTTAGGGAGTCAGAGCTTTGGGCATGATCTGAACAAAACATCTGAATAAAGAATTACAACATTGCAACAACTCTATAGCATGGAACATAAACTTATAAATCATAATCCAGGGTAGAAATTCTAGGGCTTAAGCAATACAACTTCATACTTTCAAGCTTAGCAACACTTGTCAAACACTCCCTCAACTATACTATTCCCTTCAAATACCATACTCACTTGATTCAACTTATAATTCTCACATGGTATTGCTAAATCCGTCTACAAAAGTCTAAATTGAACTAAATCCCCTCATCATGGTCAAGTCTAACTCGGAATCACAATGCACTACACATAACACCATAATACTAGTCCGAACCATGGATTCAATACTCCAAGCATTGTCATAACTACTCTTCTCTTAGATAATTCTTCTTATCACTTCTATACCAAAATTCAACCTCTTACTAAGAAGTTTTAGCGTACAGCGCGCCCATCCAATTATATATCAACATAAAGTTCAAATCTATCTTCATAACCACATGTGCACTTCTAAGTAATTACTCATAAGAGCATCTTCCTCATATTCTCTAATACCTCTATCAATAATAACTTCCATGCGCTATTCAATTCTTAGGAAGACGCACATAAAATATTCTCAACTAACCAAGTCATACATAAGAAAATAAACTTCACCTAAAAAATTCTTTCAAACTTATAGACTTACATAAAACTGGCTTTTAACCATTTTCCCAACATAACACATTTACTCTCTCCTATCCACAACATGAAGGTATACTAAGCATATCTTGATACTTTACTGCGTTCTGTGGAATAGAGCATTCACAACATGGATTTATTAGAGAAATCTAATATGAGGGTGTACATGATATAAATCTGGATTTATCTTGATCGTTAAGAGTGTTGCATGAGTACTGAAACTAAATGGATACATGAGTCATGAGCTGCATGACTTGAATTTGGAGTTCATAACTTATGGAATGTGATTCCAACTGCTAGATGAACTGGAACTCCTCTTACTAGGAACTGAGAGAGTACATGACTCTCTATTGTACGCATGAACATGAGCTATAACTAGGTAACTGACACGTGAGAAATGAGTAAATATCAGGATATTTGAAGTATGAAACTTTGTACTGAGATGAGAATGGGTCGAGCATCATCCTATCTTACTGGCTTTCTATACTACACCGGTATCACTTACTAGAATCTAGAAGTCTAACTTGGTTACTCATTCTATCATCTCCCCCTTTGGCTTTAAGCCATCAATCTAAGTCTGTGAACCACTAAATAAACTTCAATCTGAACTGCAATCACTTTACTCTTGAGTCTGGGGTTATTCAATACACATAAAACTAAACTTACCCTGAAGGACTGTATCTTAACGTGTAACACCCAATTCTAATACCTCCGTCAGAGATACTACTCTATCTTTCTATAGATCAATAGTTATCATATAACATCTTGAGCACATACTAACTTAGAATCTTCATGGGTATCACCATATCCTGAGTTCACACCATCTAGAGCCTCAACTCTTCTTTCTATTTTCTCAATCTTTAAGGATTCAAACTTGTATTCTATCACTTAACATAGATATCTTCAACCTTTAATAAACTATACTGCTTCCGTCATAGCCTACCAATATCACATCTCTAAACTTATATTTCTAAACCATGAGAATCAAGATCACACCAAGAAGTTCAACATCATCTTTCCCTACTCTGCTCTTTAACTTAGCTATTAAGAACAATATATACTATATAACTAGTCTTCTTCCACTTAGCAACCCAACGGTACTACTAAAACTAACAACTCACAATATGTACTAACCTTAAAAAATAATGCAACCTCTTATTACCTTAGACATACTTCTTCATCATACATACAACATTATACTTAATTACAAATAACTGAACTCAAACTCTTACATACACTGTTCAAGCCTACTAGATCACTTCCATATAACTAGCATCATTAACCAAGAAATCATTACATCCACTTTGATAACCATCAACTGTTCAAACTTAATGTCTAGTGCAAAACATACTTCAACAACCCAACCTCACATACAATTCTCACTTGAAAGATATAAGATAAAACATCAAGAAACACTAGTCCACTTAAACATTGTAACAACAATAACTGATCACAATCATATGGCCTATCTTATCATAATCTATTAAAACATCCCCCTTCTACACATCATTACTATTTACCCTTCTATACATCTAAATTACTATCATAGCTCTATAAGTTTTAGCTAAGCTTCTTTTTGTAACCTCAAGGAAAGCCTAAATTAATGATACTAAACCACCAAACACTTCATTAATATCCGATACTTTTCCAACACAATAGCTATCATCAATAACCCTTTTCATACTTTAAGCAATCAATAATTCTCCTTAACTAATAACTCCTTCCCTACCTTTCGGTAAACTAACACACCAGGACATATCACCATAAAGCAAAATCTATAACAAGCATAAGTTCACCTCTATACTTTCTATCAATTGACACTCTCACTTTTCTCGTCAATACTCTTCTATACCCATACTTCAAACTATAATAGGGTTATACTATTCATTAATCATAACACTGAAGCTCATAATATCCCTCGAATGTAAACTCTATTCAATAATCAAGGTTCATACCATCTCCTCTTACGAGCACTATCTGTACTAAAAGAGTCAATAGACAATCTGAATACATGTCTAATTCTATCTCAACTGAATAACCCATAAGGATGAGAACATAAACTTTCAACTTAAGGAACTTAACACATTAGGGAGCTCCTCTTAAGCCCCTTGTGTGACTTCTAAAACTTCTGCTAGCAAATCTGAGAGCATTGCCTAGGGAGGAATTGGAACTTGCTAATTATGTTATCTCAAGAATAATACATATATGAGGAATTTGGGGTAACACACAAATAGATAAAAGATTCTGAGAAAATAACTTTACTGCATGATCTAGAGTAGGAAATAAAGGAAACTTTTCTTAAATACCTCATAGCCTCTCAAAGAAAAGTACAAACATCTCCGTACCATTCCGCAAGACTCTACTAGACATGGCTTCATAGACACCCTAGGACACTTGAACTTTGTGCTTTGATACCAAGTTTGTAATGCTCTAAAAATCTGTTTCGAGATGTCACACGGTACTTAGGACCATAAGTGATCCCATACTAACCCTTTTATTGGCATAACACATAAACAACTGGATAATATGTATAAAATTACTATGTTTAAAGTGCGGAAACATAATAATAGTAGAATCTGTGAAAATATAATACTTATACAACTTTTACATTCCGATAAGGTCTGAAAGAGGGAATGAAAATACATAACTGACTCTAATTAACATCTGTGAAGACTCTACTATACTGACTATAAATAGGTAGGACTCAACCCCAAACATCACTAATCAATACATAAATAATATCTAACTAAAGTCCCCAAAGTAGGAGAACTCGTCATCTGCTGGCTGGAATCTGCAAGCTGTCTGAATATGGTATGCGTGCTACAAATCGTACCTACATTATGAGATAATTCAGGACATCGACATATATGTGGATTAGTACTTTGAGGATGTACTGAGTACATGGGAGTGAATGCATAAGTAAAATATAATATAAATCATTATAATTTGTAAAATGATGCATGCTAAATGTAAATGACTCAAATAAGCTGGAATATCTAAAATACTAAAATATACAGCAATAGAAAGCAAAACATACTTTATAAATCTTGTGAGCCATAACATTTAGTTCTAAAAGTTATACTTGTATTCTTCCTTTAAATCATTCTGTCTAAGTATAGAAGGACTCACTAATGAATCTAAAATCTGAAAGCTAAAATCTATAGCTATTATTTTTTTTGTAAGGTATATTCTGAGTAAAACTTATGAGCCTTTACACTTAGTTTTCTAAAATCTTTTCTGTTCTTCTTTTACTATTAAGGAGAGTACTTTATCTTAAAAATTATTGCTATTACGCTTTAAAACTTTTAGGGAAAAACTGTTCTGCGAGGGAATTCTTTCAAATCTTTAAAGAATATACTCTTAACGGTAGGGAAAATACTTTTAGAACTATTCTAAAAATCTTTACTGTTAGGGAAATACTTTTTCAGAAGCTTATCTGTAAGGGAGGTTCTCTTAACCGACATAAACCATGTGAGCTACATGGAGTCCGATGTCTTGACCTCCTAAGGAAGAAACCTCACGTTGGGGAGAAGTGTGATACTTTTGCTAGAGAGTATAACCTAATCCATGTGATCGATCACAAGCTAAATCTTCCATCCATATAGAAATGGAAATAATATGATAATATGTACCGACGTTGGCTACATAGTTCTATGGAAAATAGGGCACGCTAATCTCACACTTCCCGCTCGATGATAAATACTACTCCCTCTTAAATCTGTATGCTCAAACCATTGGAAGTTCACTTTTAAAACTAGCATAAAGGTTCATATGGAAAACCAATTATGCATTTATATGAGTAAATCTATAAATAAAGCTAATCTGAGTTATGTAAACTGTAATAATCTGTAAAGTAGATTCCAAAGCTAAACCAGTGATCGAAAGATAAAGCTTTACTGAAAAACTATAAAAAAAATCTGCTCATAAGATGCTTAAAGCATCATCTTTCTTAAAGTAATAATACTAAATTTTGGGATAAATAACCCATGCGTCAATCTCATGTTAAATCTATTATAATAATCATGCTTGATAATGTAAACATGGATAAGACAACTCAAAATCTGGAAATTTCAGCAATATGCATGAAAATATACGCATAATCATGAAATTCAACTTTTAAATCATTGGAAATATTATAAACTTGAAAATAACAACGATGGGTGTAAATCATAACTTGAATTTCATGGGAAATAATATAAAATTTTGTAAGTTCAAATTTAAAATTAATTTTAGGCATAAGGCCGAAAGGATTGTCCTTGTTTATAAACCTACATACCTTAATTGATGATCTTAGATGAAAAGATTGAATCTTGGATTCCTATGATTCTTTTGAAGATGAGTTCTTGGATTTCTTGTATTGGGAATCCTTAATCTTGAATTTCCTTGGAGAATTAATGGAAGAATTGGATTTCTTGGAGAAGGAGCTTTAGGTTTCTAGGGTTTTACTTTTGAAGAGAATGATGAATAACGAGCATAAAGTGCTTAGAATAAGCTTAAATCTTATGTTTGGATGGATTAATAGCTTGGAAAAAGTCTAAAGTACCCTGTTTAAACACCTAAACAAAGATGGGAAAATGTAACTGGGGTCCGATTTAATGGGCCACCACGACGCGTCACTATCTCTGTGGCTTACTGGAATTTAACGATTGGAAAATTGGGGGCCTCTGCGACGCGGAACTATCGCGTTGTCCCACTGGATTTTGAGAATTGGGACTTGGAACTTCAATGCAACACGCCACCATCGCGGTGCCCTATAGGAATACCATTTTCGCCTTCGGTGCGACGCGCCACTATAGCGTTGGACGGCTAAAAATTAAAATTGAATAAATGAACCTCTCCGCGATGCCCCAATAATACGGTGGTCCACTGAAAAATGACAATTATGAATTTAACCATCTCTGCGACGCGGTGACTACCCAGGTGGCACACTGTCAACTTAAAAATATTTTAAATCCTTCACCGAGTGTCGAAATTGGGCAAATTTGGTATCGATGGAAAGCTTATTCAATTTATCACACCATGAAAAGTCTAAATAAAAAGAATTTCACATGAAATAAATACTATTCAATTTGAAAGCTATCCCTTAACATTATATGGATGAATTTAAGCTAGTAAAAATATGGGGTATTACATTCATATTCTTCATAATATCTTTTATTAATTTTGAGTTCATCATTATGTAGTTTTTGCACAGATAAACATGATGAACCAATTAATGAACACAATTAATGTGGAAATACTCAATGATCTTCCTCATCTCATCAATCTCTTAATCTCAATGTGATATACTTTTTTAGAAATGTCCCGCCAGACCAAATCAATCGTGATCTCTTGGCAGCATCGTAAGATAGAAAACACCAAATTTAATATCATGAAACTAATTAAAGTCATAAGGGTACAATGTAAAAAATTACTTATAATTTTCAGGGCTGCACACGATAACAAGTAGAGACTAAACTTATATTGCCCTTATGGGTCACTATATGCATACATGGTATGAAACATGTATCATATTATTGACTCCTTTTCCATGGAGCGTATGATTTTTATGAGTTAAATACTGTGCATATGATAGTTTAGATAACTTATGTCTAACTTTCAGTTCACATTTACTTAATCATTTTATTCTTCAGAACTCACATCTAACTTTAGAAACAGACTAAGTCATTTTAATCACATGTTTAAAACACAATATAACAAATGACATTCTGACTATAAACTTTTAGCTCTTTTTTATCATCACGGTTGACAATAATAAATTGATAACTGTTTCGTCTCGACTACTTGTTAGTTAGACAATAAAGGTGATTGCCTGTGTGAATAGGCCAATATTTTTATTTGTTTGATATGCTTTTTATCATAAAAAATTTAATACACCACAATATGAAAAAAAATATATGTATATTAACCAACACGATGTAAAATTAGGCATTAATAATGGTTAACCTCATTAATGTTAATTTATATAAACATGATTGGAAAAGAAATAAATATATCAACATCTACATAAACACAATGGCATTATTTGTCTTTCATAAACATCACAAGTTAAGGGTTTTGTTATGGGATCCGCAATCATTTGATACGTAGATATGTATTTCACGTTTACCTTCTTTTTTACAACTATTTCTCTTACAAAATTATATTTTATGTCAATGTTTCATCTTCCCATAGTACTTTCGATCCTTACTATAGGCTATTGCAACCTGACTAGCATAATTATTGTGACAAGTTCAATGACATGGTTATACACACCCAAGTAGAACAAAGAATATTTAAGCCAAATAGCATCTTGCACAGCAGATGAAAGTACCCCAAATTCAGCTTTCATCGTAAATACAACTATACATGATTTTTTCTTGATACTCCATGATATGACATCATTGTTAAGCTAGAATGCATATTCATAGGTTTAGTTTCTCTCATTTAAATTTTTTCCACAATCGGCATCGGTGTTGCCTTTAAGTTGCAAATCATTTCCTTGATAATATAACGAATAGCCAATTGTGCCTTTGAGATGCCTCAATATTTTTTTAACTACTTTCTAATATTACGGTCCTGGGTCAGATTGATATCTGCTAACTAACCGAACATCATAACAGATATCAGGTTTAGTACACATCATAGCCTATATTACACATTCGACTGCATTGATATAAGGAACCTTTCTCATTTGTTTCTTATCTTGTGTAGTCTGAGGGAACAACCTTTGGTTTAAAGCTTCACTTTAGAAATTGAAGTAATTTATGAATTTGCAATCCTGCATATTAAAATGTTTAAGAACTTGCTTAATGTAAGGTTCTTGTGAAAATGCTAACAGTCTCTTCTAACAATCTTTTGAAACCTTAACTCCAAGAATATATGACACTTCACCCATGTATTTCATCTTAAAAGCAGATGATAACGACTCTTTTGTGTCTTTTACATACTCAATGTCACTTAAAATTATAAGTGTGTCATCTATATACAATGATAAAATGCAAAATTATCTTTGGATCTTTTGATGTATACACAATGATCATCATGAATCATAATGAAATCATACAATATTATTGCATTATGGAAACATAAGTACTATCGTCTAGAAAATCGTTGAATTCTATAAATCGACCTTCAAAGTCGAGATACTTTATTTCTATTGCATTTTTCATGAAACCTACAAGTTATTCCATATAGAATTCTTCTTCTAGTTGAGGAAATTTCCACTTCCATTTGATGCAATTAAAGATCCAACATAGCTACTATAGACAAAATTAATCTTATTGAAGTAAAAGATTACAATAGGTGAAAATATTTCTTCACAATAAATTCCATTCTATTGTGTATACCCCTTAGATACTAGGCGAGCTTTCAATCTTTTGATACTACCATCTGCCTTACGCTTGATTTTGAGAATCCATTTATTTCCAATATTTTTTCAGCCTATAGGTATATCAGTTAATTTAGATTTTACTGACTCGATCTCCTTATCCATTGATTTTAACTATTTTTCTTTGTCGAGATATGTAAGAGTCTCATTTATATTTCTTTGGCTCTACATCATATGAAGTAACTATAAATATTTTCCCTTTGATTTCAAATCAACGACAGGGAAGTTGTGGATGATTTGTTCATCGACTTTAAGACTGACAAATTGATTTATCAATTGATAAGTTACTCCCACTCAAACCAAAAATATCAGTAGGATTTGTGGAAACAGGAACCGATCCATTATCATGACTCCAACTCAAATCCATTGGAATGTTAATATAGGAAGTGGTCTGGTCTGTAGTTTCATAGAGAGTTAAGTCTTGACCTATCACGTCATTCTTAGGAAAATCATTTTCTATAAATGTAACATCACGTGACTCAATTTTAGTTACAGTACCACTATCTTGTTCACTTATGAACACATAACCCTTAGACTGTTCAGGGTATCTTATAGATATACATTTCTTTCCCCTTGTACCTAATTTTTCATAATAGGAGGAATGATTATAAATAAAAGCAGCACAACCCCGAGGCTTTAAAATGATCAAACTGGACTTTTGTTTAGTCCATAACTTATACAATGTAGCTATAACTGATTTTAAAAGGACACAATTAAGTAAAAATGCAAAAGTGAGCAATGCATCACCCTAATAGGTGATAGATAATTTTACTTGTGCCATCACTGACCTAACCATTTCTAACAAGGTTCTATTTTATCATTCTGCAATACCATTTTGTGTGGAGTGTAAGGAGTAGTTAATTGTATTTGAATTCCCTTTTCATCACATAATTGTTTGAACTCATTAGACAAATACTCTCTTTCTCGATCAGTTCTTAGATCTTTTGTTTTTCTATCCAATTGATTCTCAACTAAGTTCATAAACTTAATGAAGCAACTCAAGGCTTTAGATTTGTTGGAATGAATTAATTACAATGGAGTATCAGCTCTTGTGCCTTTTTTCAAATAGTTTTATTACAGTTTTTTGACTAGGCAAGATTTACAAATAGATAGTTTTACTTTATTCATTGTTCCAAGTAGGTATTCTTTAGCTAAGCGATTCATTTTATGTCGACAAGTATGGCCAAGCCTTGAATGCTCTAAATTACATCATGCTCACAATTAGAAATTGACGTAAATAAGGAATAACTAATATTATTATTGTTAGGACTTTGAATAACATCCAATACAAAAAATAGATCATAAAAATAACTAGTGTCATATTTTCTTGGCCAAATATAAATCCTTACCATGTTCATGAAAGAAAAATTAAATTCTAACTTAATCAATATTCTGACAGAGACTAGATTTTGATGTATTGTTGGGATAAATAGTACAACACGTAGATATAAAATTCGGCCAATATGCATTTCCAGTTTGAAGGTACCAATCCATTTGGCCTCCTCTTTGGAGTTATTTCATATGTACACCCATTCAGATCCTGGTGGGATTCATCAAAAATCTACGAAAGCATTGTTTTCCGTTGCTATGAGTTTGTTGGCTGTTGAGTCTACAATCCATAGAGAAAGTGATTCAGTTAAAAAAATAGAAAAAACATTTACATCACTATGTAAATTATTAATAAGGTCATGTACCTTTTTAGGCTCAGGACAATCACGAGCAAAGTCTCCTTTGTTCTCCCAGTTGTAGCACTTGAGCTTAGCCATGTTCATCTTTTCTTTTGCTTTGGAGCAGAAATATTTTTCTCTTTTTGTCGATTATTCTTAGGCTTCTTTGATATATTTTCTTTCCCCTTCTTTTGAGAAAATTGACCATGTTTGCGTTTGTTACCATGTCTATATCTTGGATCTAAACGAGTCACATATGCATTTTAGTGACATTGTTTACTCCAAGGTGCTCTTCCTCGAGTTTGAAATAATGCTTAGCATCTGCCATAGTTTTGATGCTAACATTTTGGGTTAAGTGAATTTTAATATTTTCTCATCTTTGAGGCAGGGAGAGAATCATAACTTGCAGTTGTTGATCTTTAGTCAACATATGACCGACATCTTTTAGTTCATTCACCATATTTGACATATGGGGTAAATGTTTATGCATAGTATGATCAACAAATTTCTTATTAGTAACAAACTTAATAGTAAGAGCCCTTAACTTAGCAATAGAAGTATGGCCAAAATTTTCTTTTATTCTAGACCACATGTCCTTAGCATCATACTTTGGAAATTCTCTCATAATATCATTATCCATACTACTCAACAATGTTATGCGAGAAAGAGAATTTTTCTTATTCCAACCTTGATATGCCTCAAGATCTTTCATATATTACGGAGTATAACCATTTTTAGGAAGTGTCATATACACATTAAGAGCTTCAAGAGCCTCTTTCTCTTCCAGAACATATTGGATTTTCATGCTTCATATTTTATAATTATCACCGTTAAGCTTATCACCTTTTTAAGCTGGGAGACAATGTTCTTTGCAACTGTTGGCATACTGATATAAATAATTATCAAGAATAGTGAGACAACTACATACATTATTTTATCCTAAATTCATATATATAATGTAGACACATAGTTTTGACCCTCTCGAACTTGAAATTTACCCATCTACCGTATCTTTACCATGCACCCTCACCCTATTCTATAATCTCTCCACAAGAAAATAAAAATAATAATGTCACCACACTATATTCCCTCACCCTACCCCACGTACCCCACAGACCCCTTGTTAACGTTCTTTTACTCACCCATCCTCACAATAACAACTATATAATAGAACAACAACACCCATTTTTTAGGGAAGAATCCCTAAACATTTTTCTAGAACCAACAATAACACTACAACATATTTTATTACTATTACATTAACAAACTCATATATACAATAGGGGAGAGAATACACAAATAGAAGAGAAGAATATAGATATGACGTAGGAGAAAAATAGTAGAAAAATAGAGTGAGGAACAAAGGAGAAAAAGAGTGATTAGAAAAGAAAGAGAGATTGAGAGAGGGAGATAGATATCGAGAGGGGAAAAATAGTAGAAAAGCAAAGAGAATTAAGAGTGCAAGAGGAGATTAGAGAGAGGGGAAGTTAGAGAAAAAAGTGAGAGAGAGAGAAAGAGGAGAATAATGAAGAGTTGAGAAAATTCCCTTTGTTCTAATTTCCAATGGAAATTTCACTGAAAAACAAACCCATATCACCGAAAAATAACAACCACCTCTACCCCTTTTTTTGGTTTCTCCATTAATGAACAAAATCTATAAACAACAACCAAAATAGCCTCAAAACTGACCCCCTATTCCAATTGCTAGTGAAATCCATTGGAAAATGACCAAAATTCAAATCGTGTCAAACTCCCATCGAACCATCTCCAAAACCTGTGACCCAACGACCAAAAATGATTGAACCACACCATAAATCTTGGCAAAAAGAATTAATTTGGTTTGGATTTTCATTTTGTCATAACTCGAGTTGGGACCCTGGCCACGATGAGCATCCTGAACTGTATAGGCTCGGGTGCCCCTTCCTGTATGGTACTTATGAACACCATTCATAACAATAAAGGAAAAAGATGCGGAATATAACAAATGGAATCAGGGTCATCTTGGAGTTTGGTTTAATATTTTGAAAATAGGTAAATCAACAACCAGACAACATCTGTTCCAGTCTACGAAATCTTTATTACATATGAAATTATCAAACTGTCTAAAGCTTGGAAAAGTCCCCAAGTGGACCTAAACCAAAGTAAATGACAAGTATCTAAAAAGAAATAGGCCTTCTGGAATAGATAAGGCTCACCAACTGAACACTTCACTTCTTTATGAAAAACTCTACTACTTAGCAGGACCTCTATTCTCAGCCTCAGACCCTAAAATATTAGGGGTCAATACAATTATACTGGTACACAGAGAAATCCAAAATAATAAATTTAAATATATCATAAGTGAGAGCAATTAATAAAATATTATGCATGAAATAGTTCAAAATACAAGGGCCATCTCGAATGCTCTTAAATTAATCTTGTAAATACAACTCTACGCTCTGTATTACTTTTGAGCTAGGTGGTATACCCTACAACTTTGAAATTCCACCGGCTATATGGAATCTTTCCTTGACTTTCAGTCAAGCCCTAACTCAAGTTTGCCATATGAATTGGACTCTGTGTCTGATATGACACAGGGCACTAGGCCAGCGTATAATCCCTATTGGGGATGTAATAAAACCCGTATCAGCAAAACACAGTTTTGGGCTAGGAATTATTCGAACTCAAGCCTTCTTCGAGCAACCACCTACTCCTCTTTAAGACCATTTTTAACTCTTTAAGACATGTATTCTTTGAAATTAAGTCCAAAACTCGTACTTTGTTATGGCATTCATTTATATGGTGTTGTCATACCATTGACTTGCAAGTCAAATCTCTAAGCCATAAAATATCATAATATAATATCTATTTTCAAAACACAAAGTTTGGACCACCATACTTCAGACAATTCAAGAAGATTCATACTTCAAAACATTTGTCAAATTAGGCAAACAATCTTTTAAACATTTCAACAAACATGGGGTGGTCATGTATTTTTGACAAACCATTCAATTTTTTAATTATATATTTTCAACCTATAAACCCCCCTCTCTTCAATTCAAAACCATAATCACTTCATAAATAATAATCAAGACATTTGTCTCATGCTTCTCAAAATGTATTCGAAATAATCCATATCATATGAAAAGATTGAAAAATCATTGCGAGAGAGGGATTCTATATGTTCATGCTCTCAATTAAATATACAAATCCAATTTCATACGTACATATGTATAAGTACAAATAAATTTGGGGGAAAGGACTCAAGACCAAAACAATAATATCATTAAAGAATTCATAATGCATGCTTGTATATATAATTCCAAAATCCCTTTAAAATTTCATGATTTCTATAACTTTAAACTTTATTCGAAGTCTTTTCAACAAGCCCATGTAGTTTAGGAAAACCTCACGTACCTTTTATCTCAAGGTTTGAAGAGTAGAACTCAAATCTTAATTTGTTCCTTGGAAATCATGGACTTAAGGATTAATTTTTTTCTTGCTTTCTTGTTCTTGGAGGAAACCCTAAGTTGATCTTATTTTGAGAGTGAAGAAGAAAATTTTTGATGTTGCAACTGATGGAAATTGATTAATAATGTGTTAGGCTATAATTAAATCCATTGGGGAGGTTTTATGAAGAGGAAAAGTACCAAAACAACCCTTTAAAAAATCACGTTTTTGAGCTTTGGGATGACCAACGGATGGCCCGACGGACCGTCACGAGCCCAACGAACTATCCCTAGAACTTTTGCTGCATTTCTAGTGATTGAGTCACTATTTTTGGGGAGACAGGCCACGCGATAGACTGTCACAGCCCGACGGACCATCAGCCCGGCTGTCGCTCCTTAGGCAGCATGACACCTTACTGTAAAATAGGCATAACTTTTTACCTCGATATCGGATGCAGGCAAAACCGGCGGTGTTGGAAAGGGGATTTAAAGAAATTTCATTTTGATATATAGTAGGCCCTCTAATTCATTATATACAAAAAGGTATGATCAATTGAAGTTGACCCAAGTTTAAACGCTAAGCAAAACTCAATCGATAGGAAGACGTTCAACTCGTCCTTGAGTTAAGGGACCTCTATGATATAAATTTATGCTCAACTAGATTCCCACACTACATAATTGATTAAAATACTAAATTCACATTGGATTTATGGATTTCAGAACCTTTATACACAGGAATGATGGTTTACGTTCTAGCCCAAAATGCGGGGTGTTACATTATCTCCCCCTTGGGATCATTCATCCCCGAATGATGGATAGAGACTTGTCGAATATCTAAAGGTATGGAATATGGAACGTAACCTTGAATTGAACATTTTTCCTCAACAAAATATGCAAAGGCATCGAAAGAGCTTCATGATAACCCCTACTGAAACGTGTAAGCACGAAGCATGAGGTAATGAAACTTTACATAGGGATGACCTTGCACATGAGTTCTATGAATCATTATCATCATAACATAAGGCATAAGTTTATTCGGTGATCATAGAACCTATTTATATCGTTACTAAGCATGAAATGAGATTTTACGGGAGACAGGATTTAGAAGAATTTCCCACCGTACAAGATACAACGAATGGACCTTAAAGACATTATTTATCTATGCCCAAACATTAATCAACATACTTCATCATTTCCAACTTACAATTCTCCCATAACACACCTAACCACAATAATTTATGTTCCACCAGATCATAATTCCATGTCGAAGCCCAACTCGGAGGAAAGATGTGCTAACTTAAGTTACGGGACCCTGTACTCTACATCCCTTTAAGAATATTTCTTCACCTTATAACTACCATCAAACACACTTGAGATTTAATTTAGATAGTGCTAACCACTAGCACATATGTTTGAGTTTTCAGCAACCACAACATTCAAGCCTAATCATTACTATACCCTCTACATGGATCTCCCCATTAAGACCAATAATTTCAATCACTCTCACAAATATTTCGCCACATTCCTCCTTCTTAGCTATTTCACACAACAAAAGTTCATATCCTTCCTTTCCCTTTCACCTATAACCTTAGCTCAAAATTTCACATCGAATTTTTCACCTTCAAGAACAATACTCCCCTACCTAACACATCACCACGCTTTCACTGCCACCATCATACTATCATACAGAGGGTTATTAAGGGACCCAAGCATAAAGATCATGAATGGAAGTAACACTATTAGACCATAACTTATACTTATTGCACAACTCAAGGAGGGACATGAAATGAAGATACTATAAAATAGACACGAAATACTCCATATATCAAGTGTATGGATCTTAAGTAGAGAGTCAATCGAAATAAATACATTATAGAATGAATTCTTAGGATAGAGCACAATGAGAAAACATTGGTGCACATATCAAGATATATGAGGGAAAGAAACTGAATTACCCTCCTGGACCCTAAAGTCAGTAAGATGAACTGGGCACCCAATGCGCCAACTGATGCAACACTTTGATATCGCTTTGGGCCACTGCTTCATCGACGTGATCATCAACGCGGAGTGTCGACTTCAGATCGGGCAATTATTTCCAACATCCAAATAGATCTCTAACATTGTTCAAAAAATTTGAAACATCCCCGAAACATCTCCTTTACTCCCCCAAACATAAATCAACTTAAAAATCCATATCTCAAGGTTGGAAAAATTGATTTAGAAATCATGAAAGTTTAGGATCTTAAAATATGATTAAGTCCTTTTTGATAATTAGAAAAATTTTTAGGTTGCCAGATCTCCATATATGCAACCAAGAGTTGTATTGAGTCGAGAATGCTATGGGGTGTTACATTACAACTAAGACAATAATTTTCGCTTGAAGCGATTGCTCCTCAGTTAAGGAACTGAGATTTGCCATGAGTTTGCATAAACTTTATTGCTTTGGCTAAACCCAACATAGAATGAATCCATGACATATAGAAACATATTTCCTTAGGACCAAGCATGCTGAGAGACATAGATTTTCATGGATCACGAACAACACAACATATGGCTTGAATACAAGAAAGACTAGAATAGTGAGAGACATAATTGCTTCTAGTTTGGAGGTCAAATCATAAACATAAGTCTATAGCGAACTAGAACCATAGGAATAGTTATGACTTGAACAAATGACGTAATACATTAGTAGGATACTCTACTAAATTAAAGTAGAAGGATTATGCTTGAGTAGAAATAGGATTATCATGGTTTCTCCCCACAACTTGCCCCACTGAGAACATTCGGGAACTACCTTCATTCACCATCTGCCCCTTAGATAAAAGTCACAGTGCTAGACTTATGGACATATCCCAGATCAAAATCTATAGCCATAACTCCCAACATAAAAGAGACATCACCGTACACTTAAAACTCTAAAATTACCCTAAAGAACTATACTTTGAAGGCCTTGCTTTTCTGTAAATGCTACTCTTAACTTTTGCTAGCCTCTATAGCCATCACTCTACAACTCCCAATATTATGAGCACACGCATCCACACTTATTATCATAAAAGGGGTATCAATATATATATGAGCATAACTCCTCTCATTAGTTTCTAATACAAAGACACTAAATTACCTTCTAGGACATCCCCTTTCAGGGACACTAATAGTAATTTCTTCTAACTCTCAATGTCATCAACTTACAACTAATATTTTCATGGGCATAGACACCCACGTTTCTAAATACTAAACGCTCCATCTTCACTTCCTTAGAATACTACTATTACACTTCTACTCACATAACCTCCAACTGCACAAAATATGTAAGACTATACCAAAGGCACATATTGCCTACCTATTTTCCTTAATTTAACTCTAAAGAGCACCATACAATAACTTCCCAGACTTCTCCATACTACAAGATTCAAGAATTAAATCTACGTACACAAAACACATAAACATAAAACTTTATTTAGCAACCTGCTACCAGGGGTTCAACTTATTCCCATATACTCATGTTCTCATCCACTTAATGATTCAACCACAATTCATCATTTTAACGCTAGTCCTCATGTACACATATACCCTATAGTTACCACTTAAACTTTTCATAGATCATCAACCTAGGCCATTTCACACATCACATATGGCCTACTAATTACTCCACAAAACATGCATCTTTAGTCTTAAGCTCTTATTCTCACCACTACACTCCAGATCTACAGTTCAAGCCTATTATCTATCCTAAATTATTTACCATCGGTAAAGTATGCCACATACTATACTAGTCCGTCAAATTGGGAAATTAACCTAAATACTACACTTTACTCAGCTACTACCTACAATTATAACCCCACCATAACATTACTATTACAACTCAAAATCCATTATATACCTTCTCACATGAAGTACTAGCTTACTACTACTAAAGAAAAAGACCATCAAAGGGGGTAAAGTCACACGAGTCGATCTTAATCTGATAATATCACCCATTTCAATCTTATCAACATATTCCACTTTCTCACATCATAGTTACTTACCCATGCATATATTTAGACCACCTTTAAATTCCATTCACACCAATGAGTCTACAATTATAACTTATTAGCTAATCTAACCGTTTCCATTCACAACCTATAATGGATTTCTATAACTACCCTAACTGTCCACTCTAGGTTCCTTCCGTATTTCTAAATAGATAATAATCTCAGCCAAACACTTCCTCTATCGAATACCTTACAATCTACAAATATCACTACCACATTAGTCTATCAATATAAAATGAAAAATCATTCCTCAATCAATAATTATACAACTAAAAGTATTTACATACATAAAAGTCCCCTCACTCTTACTTCTAACCTTATGATTTCATATCCCTAACTTCTTGGACCAATCTCACTACCAATAGGTCATGACACTTTAACAAACACTACTACTTGGGTGGAATTATAGTTCCAATATTCTGTTACATATCATTCCCCTTATGTATGACATCTGCAACAAGAATTTTGAAAGGGACTGGACACACTTAATAACTCAGGCTAAAGAGTACGATTCATCAGGATCATAGTTTATACTGAAATTAATACACCTTAAAGCACTAACGGACACCTCTTAAGTCCTTGCACAATTTTATAATACTTTATGACTCAAATAGAAAAGGACCACATCATTTATATTCTAAGCTTCTGAACTTGAATAAACTCAACAATGAGACATATCTAAGAACATCAGAGTAAGGAAAGAACTGGGATAATTTTAAGTTAGTATGGAAAACACCATAGCATGAACTAGAGTATGAAAGAGGAATATTCTGACTCCATAGCATGAACTAGAACATGACGAAAGAGAAATATTCCTAAATGCCTTGTAGCCTCCTACTTATAAGTGTGGCGCGCTACTCACCCATAAACAGAACTCTATTCGATGAGATTTTGTAGACACCCTGGGACTATAAACCGTGCTCTTCTACCAAGTTTTTCATGACTTGGGTTTGGACCCTGGCCGCGACAAGCATCCCAAACCGTATAGGCTCGGGTGCCTCTTCCAGTCTGGTACTCATAAAAACCATTCATAATAATAAAGAAAAAAATGCGGAATATGAAAAATGGAATCATGGTCATACTCGAAGTTTGGTTTAACATTTTGGAAATAAGTAAATCAACAACTAGATAACATCTGTTCCAGTCTGAGAAATCTCTATTACATATGAAATTATCAAACTGTCTAAAACTGGGACAAGGCCCCTAGTGGACATAAACCAAAGTAAATGATAAGTATCTAAAAATAAATAGGCCTTCCAGAATAGAGAAGGCTCACCAACTTCACACTTTACTTCTTTCTAAAAAACTCTACAGCTTAGCAGGACCTTAGACTGAGCCTCAGATCTTGAAATGTAGGGGGCCAATACAATTGTACTGGTACGCAGAGCAATCCAGAATAATGAATTTAAATATATCATAAATGAGAGCAATTAATAAAACATTATGCATAAAATAGTTCAAAATACATGGTCTATCTCGAATGCTCTTAAAACAGTCTTGTAAATGCAACTCCATGCTCTGTATTACTTCTAAGCTAGGTGGTATACCCTACAACCCTGAAATTCTAGGGCTATATAGAATCTGCCCTTGACTCGGCAGCCAATCCCCCAACTCAAGTTTTCCGTAAGAGTTGGAGTCTCTATCTTTGATATGCCATAGCGTACTAGGACAACGTATAATCCTTCTTAGGGATGTAATAAAACCTGTATCGGTAAAACACAGTTATAGCCTAGAAGTTATTTAAACTCAAGCCTTCTTCGGGCAGCCACCTAACCTCCTTTAATATCATTTTTAGCTCTTTAAGACATGTATTCTCTGAAATCAAGTCTGAAACTCTTACTCTGTTATGGCATTTATTTTTATGGTATCGTCATACCATTGACTTGCAAGTCAAATCTCTAAGACATAAAATATCATATAATCTCTTCTTTCAAAACATAAAGTTTGGACCACCATACTTCAAACAATTCAAGAAGATTCATACTTCAAAATATTTGTCAAATTAGGTAGAGAATCTCTCTTTTCAATATTTCAATAAACATGGAGTGGTCATGTATTTTTTACAAACCATGAAATTCTTTCATTACATATTTTCAACATTTATCAATATGTAAAATCCTCTCTCTTCAATTCAAAACCATAATCAAATCATAAACAATAATCAAAATATTTGTATCATGCTTCTCAAAATGCATTCGAAATAATCCATATCATATGAAAAGACTAAAAAATCGTAGCAAGAGAGGGAGTTCATATGTTTATGCTCTTAATTAATTATCCAAACCCAATTTCATACATACATATATATGAGTACAAATAAATTTGGGGGAAAGGCCTCAAGACCAAAACAATAATATCATTAAAGAATTCATAATACAAGCTTGTATATATAATTCCAAAACCCCTTTAAAATTTCATGATTTCTATAACTTTAAATCTTATTCGAAGTGTTTTCAACAAGACCATGTAGTTTAGGAAAATCCCACGTACTTTTATATTACAAGATTTGAAGAGTAGAACTCAAATCTTTATTTATTGATTTTTTTCTTGCTTTCTTGTTCTTGTAGGAAACCCTAAGTTGATCTTATTTTAAGAGTGAAGAAGGAAGTTTTTGATATTTCAACTAGTGGGAGTTTATTAATAATGTGTTAGGGTATAATTAAATCCATTAGGGAGGTTTTCTGAAGAGGAAAAGTACCAAAACAACCCTTTAAAAAAATCACGTTTTAAGCTTTGGGATGGCCGACAGATGGCCCAACGGACCGTCACGGGCCCGATGAACCTTCTATGCATTTTTAGTAATTGAGTCACTATTTTTGGTGTGATGGGCCCTATGATGGACCATCAAAGGCCTGACGGACCGTCGGCCCGGCCGTCGCTCCTTAGGCAGCCTGACACCTTACTATAAAATGGGCATAAATTTTTACCCCGATATTGGATTAAGGTGAAAATGGTGGAGTTGGAAAGAGGATTCAAAGAAATTTAATTTGATATACAGTAGGACCTCTAATTCATTATATACAAAAAGTTATGGTAGATTGAAATTGACCCAAGTTTAAACGCTCACCAAAACTCAATCGACTAGAAGCCTTTCAACTCTTCCTTGAGTTAAAGGACCTCTATGATCTCAATTTATGCTTAACTAGATTTCCACACTACATAATTTATTAACACACTAAATTCACATCGTATTTATGGATTTTGGAACCTTTACGTGCAGGAATGACGTTTACGTTCTAGCCGAAAATGCAGGGTTTTACACCTTTGCAGCGTTGAGTGATATAAGACAGAGTTGGGGTTGAAATTAGTCATTATTAAGGTATGATTCGAGGTATTTCGGCTATGATTTGGTTAAATAATTTGATGGATACAAATAAAATTGAGGTCTATTCTTTAGCTCTATCTTTTTCTATCTTTACCTTAATAGACTATTGATGTTATGATTACATGATTCGTGTGTGGTTGGTGGTATGTTTTTATAGTGCATTTGAACAATTCTAATCATTGTGGGTTTATATATTTGATTTCATCTTAAAATTCATCAATCATATGATTGGGAATGAAACGGGGTTGGGGATTGAAAATTGATAAAAGTGAATATTAGTTTGTTTTGATTCATTGATGAATTGTTTAATTCGGAATAGGTGTAAAATTTTTTAAACTTAGTATTATCATGATTAGTTCGTTAAATGGAGTATGAAAATTTTAGGATTCCATCTTTATCGAATGTTTAAATGTGTGTTTGAATGATTTTCTATTTTACCTCATGAAACTAAAATTGTATTTATTTTATTAGGGAATGGCCTAAGGTCTTATGTATTTATTTTCTGGGGAATGCCCCGAGGTATTATGTATTTATTTGCTGAGGAATGCCCCGTGATATCTTATACTTGGCAACATTCGTCGATAAGAACCTGTATATCAGGTGAAGTAGTTTAGGATTAGTTTAGCATAGAATAGATTTACATTTTAGTATTTCTTTTCTTTTTTTGGTACTGCATAATTGGATTGGACATTATTTTGTTTTGAATTCTTGTTTGATTTGTTTGTTCGATTGTTTTATGTTCTTGTGTTGGTTTTTTCACTTCATAGCAATAAACTAGCCAATGTAATTTAAAGAAGCACCCGTGTTCAAACCACGGAATTGAGGTATGCCTAGCACCTTCCCCTTGATTAACAGAATTCCTTAATCGGAATCTCTGTTTGCAGATCAGTACTAAAAGTCAAAATTATTTTTGAAAAAGAAATTCCAAAGGTGACTTAGCACATCAGATTTATGCCAAGTAGCAACTCTGAGTTCAATTATGCAATTCTTTTCAAAACAAATTTTTATTTTTCACTTTAATAAATAAAACCCTTTTTCAATCTTAAAAATCAATCTTTATATGTAAAAAAGGGGTGTGACAGCTCTGACGACTTTGTTGGGGACTTTAAGAATTTGATTTTTATTTTTGAGTTGTATCAGCTTATTTTGACACTATAGGTGTATAGACGCTTGTTTGTGTTATCGTTTTATCATTGTTGTGTCTTACGTGCTATTTTCTTATAGTTTTTCTTTATGTGTTACTGCTTTATATCTCTCATCATGTCCATTATCCCAACTTATTTCTTTTAAAACAAGTCTCGTAGTACACACTGAGGACACGAACCTTCTTTGAGTCACCTTTATTTTAGGAAGGGGAGCTGTTGGCTGATATGGAGTGGGTTGAAAGCAATCGCGGCCACCATTAACCATATGCTTCCCTAAACGATCTTATTAGTTAAACCCCAGCGTAGGTCGGCCTTTAGGTCATTCTTATTTGCATTATGTTGAGGGATAGTGGGACCCGTTTGGTCCTTCGTAGGACACTTACCCCTAAGATTTCCTACATGCTACTTGTTGCATCTTTGAGGGTACAAGGGTTATTTGACTGAATGATTTACGGAGGTATGTGCCAAAGTTGAGGAAGAGTGTGTTTAGACAAGAGTGGTTAAAAAAAAGATTTTTGTAATTATTAGTAGTTCTCCATGGCTTTCGTGTTCATAGTCAAAAAATTTAAAATTTTCCTTCTTGCCTTTTGCATGTTTTTCTTAAAAAAATAAAATAAAATAAAATCAAAAGGAATTTTCCTTTGTTTTCTTTAGCATGCATTCATAACTTGAAAATTTCAAAAATAAAATAAAAATTATTTAGTAGGACCTTTATGCATTTATATGGAGGAAAATCCAAAAAGGTTTTCTACATTTTGTGTAACTAAAATACAAAAAAAAGTTTTTTGTTTGTGTCTTCGTGTTCTTTGCGTCAAAAAAATATTTTTACGTCGGTGCTTTATTTTTGAAAATTTTTTTATGAAAAATACAAAAAAAAAAATTCATTCATAGTCTTGGGTTTCATTTTCATATGAAGTTTCAAATCGAAAACTCAAAAAAAAAATTATTTGCGTGTTTTGTTGTTTGTGTATAGTCATGTCTCAAGTCAGAGTGTAGTCTATTATTTAATCGTTAATTATCCAACGTGGACGAACTACATACACATGATTCTTCTATTTCAGGAGAGAGATACGTAGATAGTCCTTCTTCAGTTCGGTGATCTTAGATTTTTTCAAAATTCTCTTTAATAATTTTAGGTTTCATTTTAGTGTGAAATTCAGAATCGAAAATTCAAAAAAGATTTTATTCAAAAAGAAATTCTTTTACTCTTCATTTTAGATTAGTTGTTTCAAGTATTTCTTCGTATGAAAAATAATAAAATATTTTCTTTGGAAATCATGGTTTCATTTTACATAGGGAAAATTCAAAAAAAAAAATTTATCTACTTCTGATAATTTGTTTTTTTATTTCCTCTAAAATTTCAAGAAATAGAAAGAAAGAAAGAATTTGATCGGCCATTTTGTGCCAAAACTCTGCGAAAAAAAGAAAGAGAGTTTGATCAGCCATTTTGTGCCAAAACTTCACGAACTACACACACATAATTCTACTCTCTTAGGGGTGAGATACATAGGCGCCTTTCTAGTGTTCAGTGATCTTTCCAAAGAGAAAAAAATAGAAAAAAGAGTTTTTGAAAAAGATATTGAACTCTAACTGTCAAGACCTGACCATGGGACTGGCCATGATGGGTATCTCAAGCCCACCGAGGGTTCGAGACCACCCCCTTTGTCAAGTCAACAGAACACAATATACATAACCAAAATAAACAACAGAAGACAAAACCAAGCAATATATAAGAAAGAATAATGAACCAAGGCAAGCTCTAAGAATTCAACACAATATCTCAATCCACTGTTTTCCACAAAATCCTCTAACAAAAACCATTTATCAAACTAGGTTGGAACATGCCTCCAACTATAGTAAAAAGGGAATCTAAAGAAGGAAAGGAAACTGATGGAAATGATAAGATCTTTTGAAACATGGAAGTTCACCACTTTACAACTACTCAACGAACGTGATAATCCACCTAACATTGCATAGAGGTAAGAGTAGTATCTTCGGACCATACATTATGAAATACTATAGTGTCCTAGGATGGTTAGCGGGGCGAGCGCTAACATGTAACTCACGAAATGGATAAAATAATGCCATGATCAAATCAGTCCTAAACTATTCAAAAATCATATGCACACATTCATATATATATATATATATATTAACCTAGACTGTGTAGCTCGGGCCGTCCTAAAGGCACCCACGTGCTATATGGGTCGTATCCCTCTATCAAAAGGGCTCTGGTGTGTCTTAGCCGCACGAACCAAAGAAAACTTGAGGGAACGATAAATCCACCAGGGCAACTAGCCATCTCCAATATATATATATATATATATATATATATATATATCAAGTGCGACTTGAACACATAGTCATATAGACCCCCACACCGGCAAACATGGTTCCAAGTATCGGTCCCTCTTGGGACCTTCACCTTCCACGCCGAGATAACAATCCCCTTAAAGAGTAATTAAAACTTTTGCACATAAGTAATCCATTTAATCACAGAGTCATCCCTTAAGGTATTTACCGAATGGTATCATCATACCAATTAATTACGCTTGCAAGCCAATTCCATATGCCAAACGAATTAGCCAATTAGACTCCAAAGTTCCAATTTACAACCATTCTATGGCCACCAAGGCCTTTCAAAAAAAATTCATGTTCCATTAACCTTCTATGCAATGCAAGGTTTCAAAGTGAAGTAATTCATGTGTATATCCATGTTTCAAAACCAGTTTCACAAGTTGATTTTAGGTTAAAGCCAATTCCAAACCATTAAACCATCAATCCGGGGAAACCTATATTTCCCATTACAGATCCCACACCCATGTATTTAATTAATTAAAAATATGGAAATAAAGTATAAACAGTCAATTCAAAATCATCGAAATTCAATTCATGTGATAATCATTCCAAATCCCTCAACCCATATTCAAAGTCCAGTAATTAATTCACAAACTCATAGCAATAGAGAGTATACTACAAGGTTTCCATAACCCTAACAAATAAGCTTAGCTATACATGAATAAAACGGGAATCAAACTAGAAATATTCATCATACCGAAACTTAGAATAATCTTGGTAATGAAGATGACTAGCGAAAATAAGAGGAAAGCACGTTTTTCCCTATCCGTCGCTCAACTAAGCCATTTTCTCTGTTTTTCAAAATATTCCACAATCTGAATAATCAATGATCCCTAAAAATTCAGCAATAATGCTTTTAATAACATCCTTGTCTAATAAGTTGCTACTGCATCCTTAACTATTTAAAAATATTGAGTTTTCCCGGAAAAAAGTTCCCATGCATCACATTCAGTCCAAAAGCTGCCTTTTTCCTTTGCTGTCCACAGGTCCCCAAAGTGCTGAAATCTTCTTCATTAGTACCTGAAAAGCATGCTAATCACATAGGTCAGCTCACTTACTTAAAAATGGACTAAAAGTGCAAGACTTATATATTTTATCCTCAAAACTTAGCTAAAACATGGGTAAGTTATGGTGCTTAGACGTATAAATACGCCTAACATCACCACCCCACACTTAAAGCTTTGTTTGTCCTCGAACAAAATAGTACATTCAGGCAAATACCTAACTAAAATTCACAAGAGCAACACAAAATTTTCAACAAGACATACACTGCAATTATTAACAAAGAGTAGATTTCTTGTTCATTACTAGAAACAACTCACCTTCCAACATAGACTCATTAAGTTGGTTAATTCGTATACACAAGTTAAGCCAAAGAAAATCATATAAAACTACCCAACAATCATCAACCATGTGCGCTCACACAAAATGTTACCCATAATCACTCATAGTTTTGCATTTTTCCGAAACATGGGTATAAGACTTTGCTTGCTCTCACTCTCACAAAGAATTCTTAGATTACAACTGATGACCATATGCTTGACCTTAGTGTAATGCTCTACTAATATCAGAATGCTAAGGTTAGGATCAAATAGGTCTTTACGGGTTGTAATGTAGGCTAAGGGACAGGTAGGACTATTTTGGCCAGAAATGGTGACTATGTTCCCTAAGCGCTTTGATACACTACATTATGCTATTTACACTAAATTTTAACAACCACTCTACCTTCCTTTCATCTACCAACCCCCTTTCACCCATTTTGTTATTCAATCAGAAACACAATGATAGGAATATACAACTCTTTTTTTTCTTGATTTATTATTATTAGTATTATTTTTTCTTTTTCTCTTTTTTTTTGTTTTATTAATCATCCCTATGATAGCCACCATTTATCACAATATTTTCACGTATCAATAAACTCTGGGGCATCACTTTCACCATTTTCCTCTTATTTTGCCACACTCTTTACTCAACTTGATTCTACAATTTAAAGCGCTTAGGAGTTTTTGGATCAGATTATGGTCTTTTCAAAAAAATATGGATTAGGCTACATGTGAGGTTGCCAAAGAAAATAGCTAAAGGCTCAAAGGGTGTTCACTAGGACAATGTACAAAGGTAGGTAAAAAGAAGATTAAAAGAATCAGGGCAGCCAAAGAAATGCCTAAATCATCTCCTAAACTCACAATCTTTATTTCTCTTCACACACACACCAGTAAAGTTCTAGCATCAGTCACAACAAAGAATATACAATAACCTTACACACACATGGCACATGGTCAACTTAATTAGGAGAATTATAGATTCTTGACCCAACAGATGACTGAATTAAACCACAAGCAATTATCACAGAATGAGTCACAACTTAGAGCCGAAATGTTTCAATAGTAGTGCTTCACCACAAACTCTTGTTATAATGCCATGCCGTCTATAAGAACAATTTCATGCAAATATCAAAATCTGACTAATTACAACTACCTAACTATGACTAAATCAAAATAACTATAGAATAAATGCAGGCAAGCAGTACACAATACAGTAGACAAGGCAATCCGCAAACATATACCCGCACCCCACACTTACACAGAACACACTGCCCTCAGTGTAAATAAATAAGCAAAAACCTGGTTAGTCAGACTCCTCCTCTACATCTGGGGTCATACCCCCTTCGTTAGAATCATCATCAGAGCCTTCATCATCAGAGTTGTCCTCCACATCAGATTCTAGCAGTCGGTGATCATCGTCTGTCGGTACATCATCATCTAGAGGTTCTTTAAAATTTACCTCCACTCCACACATGGACCGAGCATAATCATTAAGCGGGTAGTCATAGTCCAACTGCCGAAGCTCTGCATCAGTCGGCACACAACCCCTATTCATCATAGCAAACCTAGTCATGCCATACAGATGGTAGAAAAACTCTCATCTCGAGAATATCTCTCAGCAGTGGTAAGGTTGATGCCTTGACAAGTTTCTGGATCTTTGATTTTCGTGAGATCTACCCTCTTTGGGTTATGTGGCAACTTATGGTCTGCTGGTTCCTCCTCAATGTGCTCTTTCCTTAAGATTGCAGTCAGCAAATTTCTGAAACTGAAATGGGACCTTTTGTGGACCCTTGCTTTTCGCATCAACATTCGTATCAATGTACCAATGTTGATGGGAACATTTTTCATTAGAGCATACACCATGCAAACTCGATCACGCGTGACCTTCGTGTATTGTGTCCTAGGAATCAAGAAGGAGTTGACTATTCTTAACCATATGCTAGCTTCTCTGTTCAAACAAGTATATAGGTAAGTGTTGTGACGACCATTATCTTTATGACGAGTCCACCGGGTAATGGACCTTGATCCACACAATGTATGTCTGATGGCTCTGTAGGGAGGTCTATTGTAGAGCTCCTTGAGTGGTGATGGATCCACACTTGGATTTCCCAGGAAAGAGTTGAAGAAATCAGCGTTCAATTGCAAGACTTGCCCCCAAATCTTTACTTCATTTCCCGTAGTCCTTGGGGACCAGTTGGCATAAAACTCTCAAGTCAAATCAAGATTACATTCGCCCATATCTCGGAAGATAAAGTCAAGATTTAGAGCCATAATCTTTGCCAAAATACGAGGGCAGTTCTTTGCTAAACTTTCCTTCTGCATCAAATCCACATGGACATATTTCTTCACCTTATTGTTTCTATACCATTCCTTCCCTTCCTCCTTCAGAACCCATTTAATTCCAAAAGTGCGTCGAGGCACTTGATGAGAGGAGGAATCAGCCTAGTCCTTTCTTGATCGTTTTTGACTCTTTTGTGAGGTGGATGCTTTCTTGTTTCCCTGTCGTCCTTTCGGATCCATGTTAGCTGAGATCATAGTAGGGTCATGTTAGTCTCATTTCATAAAATTCACTATAATCAAAAAAGAAAATAGTGATGGCACCACCCCACACTTAATTCATTTGCACAAACTAATTGAGTGAGTGATGTCGATTACATCAGACTTCATCGACATACATTTAGGTGGTATGTGCCAACAACATTATTACCGCAGTCACACTTTCAACCCTTCACTTTATATAACAATTTCTCAGTTTGATATAGAGAAGCAACACACAATGGTTATGTAATCTTGACTATCATTTCCAACTTTATTTCATTTGAGCAATGCAATCTTTGTACACGACTGCCACATAGAAACCTTATCATGCTATAGCATAGAGACAATCACACAATCTTATGCTTGTGGTCAATCATGATCATTACATTAATGAACGAGTTATTCAAATAGTCAAGCCTACACTTCCCAAAATTATGCATTAAACTTCAATATTTCAACTCCATAATAATAACAAATTATGACAGTGAATACCAATCAATACATGCCAGAGTAGAATCAAGATCACCTACGAGAATCCTTTCACTCAATGAGATGTAATTTTCAAAAATCATACCAAACTAACCATACTCTTATCACCAAACACTACTACAAAATCTAGTTAACCAATATAAGTGTAGCACTGAAACAACTATGGAACATGAAAGAACAACTTACTTGGTGATTAATTCGTGATGAATCAGGAAGGTGAGCCTGCAGGATTAGATGAGAAAAGAGAAAAGCTTGGAGAGGGAAAGGGTGCTTGGGCGGCGCCTAGGTTTAAGAAAGATTGAGCGGTGTTTAAGTGTAGAGGATATATTTAAAGGATGAGCCATGGGTTGGTTTGGTCCATTTACAAATGGGTTAATAGGCAAAAAGTGTAAGTAGGCGGCGCCTATATCATTGCCTAAGTATAAGTAGGCGGCGCCTAACCTATTACCTATGTTGGCATAGGCGGCGCCTAGCCTATCGCCTATGTGAGGTTGTGAGCATAGGCAAAGGCATAGGCAGCGCCTAACCTATTGCCTATGTTGGCATAGGCGGCGCCTAGCCTATTGCCTATGTGAGGCAGTGATCATAGGCAAAGGCATAGGCGGCGCTTAACCTATTGCCTATGTTGGCATAGGCAGCGCCTAAGCTATTGCCTATGTTGGCATAGGTAATTGGAAAGGCGGTGGACTCTTGGTCGAATCTACATAATTCGAGGCGCGACTCATACTTGAACCTTACATATTTGACTACTCCCTTTTACCTATATTGTTCCATCATTCCTAGACTTACCACCATTTACATGACTCACTTCTGAATCAAAATTGAGACTAATCTCCTACTTTGTACTTCTTGCACCTACACTTAATCAAAAACAACAAGAATGATTAGAAGGATGGGTTGCCTCCCACCAAGCGCCTTAGTTTTGGTCGTGGCTCGACTCTTCTTTTTGGATTTTTATTTACCAAAAACAAACTCCTAGTAAAACAAAAATGATTAAAATGATGGGTTACCTCCCATGTAGCGCTTGATTTATTGTCGCGGCACGACATAGTTACCTCGATTACTCAGTCTTCATCGAGATATATGGTGGCTATACATTTTATCTAGTCGGTTGGATCGATATATAGCTTCACTCTTTGGCCATTCACCTTAAAGACACCACAATTATTAATTTATAACTCCACTACCCCAGATGAGTAAACTTGGCCGATTCTGAATGGACCAGACCATTTAGAATTCAACTTACCTAGAAACAGCTTCAGTCTGGAGTTGAAAAGAAGTACCGAATCGCCCTTCTAAAAGCTTTATTGGATAATCCTCCAATCATGGTACTTTTTCATCCTTTCCTTGTAGAGATCTGCTGTTTCATATGCATGTAGACGGAATTCATCCATCTCATTCAGTTGTACCAATCTCATATTAATAGCATCATCCCAGTTCAGGTTAAGCTGCTTCAGTGCCCACAATGCTTTAGGTTCTAGCTCAATTTGCAAGTGACAAGCCTTTCCATACACTAGTTGGTATGGTGACATGCCAATTGGTGTCTTAAACACGGTCCTATATGCCCATAAGGCATCGTCCAGCTTCCGGTACCAATCTTTCCTGCTGGCATTCACAGTCTTAGCAAGGATCAGCTTGATTTCCCGATTGGAAACCTTCACCTGCCCACTAGTTTATGGGTGGTACGGTGTAGCTACCTTATGTTGCTTAAACCCATACTTTGCCAATGCGGCTCTGAATAGCTTGTTGCAGAAATGTGATCCTCCATCGCTTATGATGGTACGAGGTACCACAAAATAAGAGAAGATATTTCTCTTTAAGAAAGCCACAACACTCTTACCTTCATTATCAGCTAGCGCGACTTCTTCAACCCATTTGGATACATAATCCACAGTAACTAAAATATATTTCATCCCAAATGAGCTCACAAATGGGCCCATGAAATCAATACCCCAGACATTGAATAACTCTACTTCAAGCATTTTGGACATGGGCATCTCATGGTGCTTTGAAATAGAACCTTGTCGCTGAAACTGATCACATCTTCTTACAAAATTATAGGCATCCTTCAATAATGAAGGCCAATAGTAGCCACTTTGCAGTACTTTCTTGGCCGTCCGATCACCTATATGGTGACCTTCGACTTGGGAAGCATGGCTTTCTTCCAGTATGCTGGGCACCTCTACATCTGGGATGCACCGCCTAATAATACCATCAACACATTATCAAAAAAGAGAAGGCTCGTCCCAGAAGTAATGTATCACATCATGCATGAACTTTTTCTTTTGATGAAAGGAGAGATGCTCAGGAATCACTTCGCTCACCACGTAGTTGGCATAATCTGCATACCACGGTAAGTTTTCCACCGTAGTTGCTAGAATCTCTTCGTCAGGGAATGCATCATCAATATCAAGGTCAGTCTGCACTGTGTGCTCACTCTCAAGTCTAGATAGATGATCAGCCACTTGGTTTTCACAACCTTTTCTATCCTTCACCTCGAAATTGAATTCTTGAAGCAGTAACACCTACCTAATTAGCCTTGGCTTAGCATCCTTCTTTGCCATTAGATATCTTAGAGACGGATGATCTATATAAACCACTACCTTGGTTCCCAACAAGGAAGCACAGAACTTTTTGAAAGCGTAAACAACCGCTAGAAGCTCTTGTTCAGTGACGGTATAGTTTTTCTGTGCTCCATTCAAGGCCTTAGTCGCGTAGTAGATTGGATGAAATAGCTTTTCTCTTTTCTGACCAAGTACAGCACCCAAGGCTACACCACTTGCATCACATATAACTTCAACGGGTAGAGACCAATCAGGTGCTACAATAATATGGGCTTCAACTAGCTTTCCCTTAAGGCATTCAAATGCCTTCAAGCAATCAGCACCAAAGTGAAACTTTGCTTCCTTCTCCAAAAGTTTGCATAATGGGTTTGCAATCTTAGAGAAATCTTTAATAAACCTCTGATAAAAACCAGCATGACCAAGAAAACTACGAACCCCCTTCATAGATATTGGAGGTGGTAGTCGTTCGATAACTTCAATCTTGGCTCGATCAACTTCAATTCCCTTTTCAGAGACCTTATGCCTGAGAACAATGCCTTCCTTAACCATAAAATGGCACTTATCCCAATTTAGCACCAGGTTGAATTCCACACATCGCTGTAAAGCCATACTCAGATTTGCCAAGCATGACTCAAATGACTCCCCTACAATCGAAAAGTCATCCATGAACACCTCCAAGGTGTCTTTAACTATATCAGAGAAAATGGACATCATACATCACTGAAAAGTGGCAGGTGCATTATATAGCCCAAATGGAATTCGTTTGAATGCAAAAGTACCATATGGGCATGTAAAAGTGGTCTTCTCCTAATCTTCAGGAGCAATGCAAATCTGATTATATCCGGAATAACCATCCAAGAAATAGAACCATCCCTTTTCTGCCAATCGATCAATCATTTGATCCATGAATGGCATTAGGAAGTGGTCTTTTAATGTCCACGAATTTAGCTTCCGATAGTCCATGCACACTCTCCACCCTGTGATAGGCCTGAGTGGAATTAGCTCATTTTTCTCGTTTGCTACTACTGTCATGCCCCCTTTCTTGGGCACACATTGTACAGGACTCACCCATTTACTGTCTTAGATTGGATACACCACCCCTGCATCTAATCACTTCATGATTTCTTTCTTCACCACCTCTTACATAGGTGGATTCAGACGACGCTGATGCTCAATAGTGGGTACGCAATCTTCCTCGAGCTGAATCTTGTGCATACATATGCTAGGAGGGATACCAATTATATCAGTAATAGTCCAACCAATAGCTCTCTTGTACCTCTTCAGAATAGAGATGAGAGCCTCTACTTGTTGTTTACCTAAATCAGCAGCAACAATAACCGACAGTGTATTTCCACTACCCAAGAACACATACCTTAGATGACTGGGAAGCTCTTTCAATTCTAACACTGGTGGCACTTCAATGGATGGCTTCGCAGGTGGTGAAGGTCGATTCTTAAAGTCAAGGTCCAGCTTCTTGGGGGCATATGAATATGACCCCGTTCCTGTCAAAGCACAGATAGTTTCTTAGTACTCTACAACATCCTCACGCTTAAAGTTCAAAAGCACAACAGCCAATGGATCAATAGTAAGCTGCTTCTCTAAAGATAATTCCTTTTCATCCTCATAATAAACATCATCTATAGAGAACACATTCATATCTGTGGGATGCTTCATTGATTTGCATACATCAAAATGTACCACTTCGTCGTTCATTTAGAATAACAGCTCATTTGCTCGTAAATCAATAAGCACACTTCCTGTTGTGAGGAAAGGACGACCCAAGATTATGGGCACCTCAAAATCTACCTCGCAGTCCAAAATTATAAAGTCTGCAGGAAAAATAAAGGTAGAAACCTTCACTAATACATCATACAAGATACCAACAGGTCGTTTTACCGACCTATCTGTCATTACAAGCCGCATGTTGGTTGGTGTAGGATAACCCAACCCCAACTGTCTATAGATGGCTAGAGACATCAAATTAATGCTAGCCCCTAGATCACATAAAGCTTTAGCAAAGTCTAAGGATCCAACCGTGCAAGGAATAGTGAAAGCACCCAGATCTGCCTTCTTCTGTACTAAAGACCTCATGGCAATTACACTGCAACGATGCAAATTATCTGCCAGTTCATAACTTGCTGCCCTTTTCTTTATCAAAAGATCCTTAATGAATTTGGCGTACCCTGACATTTGCTCCAGTGCCTCCACCAAAGGCACATTTATAGTCAGGTGCCTCAGCATGGTCATGAATTTACTGAACCTGGTGTCATCAACCTTCTTCTTCAGTCTCTGAGGACAAGATGGTGGTGGATTTGGAAGAGTTTTCTCCACCACTTCCTTTTTATTGTGCTTTCCATTATCAATTCTTTCAGACTGTTGGCATCTAGGTGTAGGATCATGAACGTTCTCATCTTGATTTTCAACTTCTACAGCATCATCACAAACTGCTTCAATAATATTCTCTTCTATATTATCAGCCACAGGCTTGCCCTTGGACGGATTTTCCAACACTTTACCACTCCTGGTTGTAATAGCCAAACATGATCCATCTTTCCTTAGATTTTGGATAGTGTCACTCATTAAAGTGCCAGTTTTTCTTTGATTGAAAGCCGCTGATAGTTGACTCAATTGTTGTTCCAGCTATTTTATTGAAGTGGAATGCGAGTCAACCAATTGATTTATTGAGGACAAATCATTTTTTACCTCAGTTACTCCCGTGTTGGTTGGCTCTACTCCTTTCAACAGCTTAGCCATCATGTCCTCCATGGACATTTTCCCAGAGCTAGATGCAGCCGCTTCACGATTTCTAGGAGGGACATACAAACTGCTTCTATCATTCTTATTCTTCTAATTTCCTTGGTCTCGGTCCTTTTATCTGGATTTTTCATAATAGTTCCGACCTTGGTTTCCTTAGGCATTGCCTCGGAAACCCCTATGATTATTGAAGTAATTTGCTTCCTCCTCAGAGTCAGAGTCATCTCTTCCCTGTGATACAACATCCTTAACCTTTTCTGTCTTCATTGATAATAAATGCTTGGTAAGAAGGTCCATCTGCGTTTTCATGTGAGCCATATCCTGGTCACGTTCCTCTTCTCTTCATCTCTGTTCTGCCGTCATGCCAATAGATACAGTATAGCTTGCTACCTCAGAATCCCCATTATGCCAAGCTCTACTCTGCTTTTTCATACAATCCAGCATATCACATGCCTCAATAAAAGTAAGGTCCTTGAATGACCCACCCACAACATTATCAACCACTGTCTTAGTCACCGAGTTCAAAGCCTTATATAATATTTCCATCAAGTGGACATTGGTCATCTGATGATTTGGGCATTGCATAAGCTTCTTCTTGAACCTCTCCCATGTCTCGTGGAGAGCTTCAGTTGGAAGCTGTCTGAAATTGCTTATCTCATCTCTTAATTATGCTCTCTTGGATGGCGGAAAGAACCTTTCTAGGAAAGCTTCTTTCAGTTGCCTCCAATTGGTAATAGAGTTAAGAGTTAGCTCGTTTAACCATAGAGTTGCCTCTCCAGATAGAGACAATGGAAATAAGCACAGTCGGATTGCATTCTGTCCAACCCCTGGATTGTCAAACGATTTGCATGTTGAGATAAAATTAATCAGATGCATATTCGGATCGTCGCCTGTAAGTCCACCAAATAACCCTTTGAGTTGCAATAACTGGATCATGGTGCTAGTGATATTGAACTTGGCTCCGGGTGCCAAAGGCGGGGGAATAATAGCCCCTGTGGCACCAGCCCCATCCAAGTCGTCATCATCATCATCAAAAGCAACCTGCACAGCTCGGCGTTCAGGTCTCATTCTAGCTTGACGATCTCTGTTGACATTCCTGTTCACTGGTCCAGCCACATCATCTGCACGCCTTGGATTTAATAACTCATCATCACCCAGGTCCTGATCATCATGATTTGGTACCCGACCTAGGTTATCAGCATTCTGTTGATTTACTTGCGCAGCTGCCAATGCAGCTAATCTAGCCTGCTACTGTTGAGTAGCCATCCGTTCTAGGTCTCATTGTGCATCCATTCTGCCAATGAGATGTGGTTCAGGATTTATAGGTAATAATGGTTGACCATAAATTCGTGTATTTGGCATGCACTCCACCAAACCTGAACAAAACAAAAACAAAAAACAAAAAGTAAAATTTGAGAATCTTTGACCAAAGGGTCTACTAACTATCACAAACTTAGTTGACAACCGTATTCCCCGGCAACGGCGCCAAAATTTGATACGCCCAAATTACAACTCTCATTAGAAAGTGTAAGAGGTCGTTGTCAAATATAGAACCCAACTGTGTTGGTTGTCGAATCCCACAGGGAATACTATGGTCACTAAGTATTGCGATTATTATTATACTGTTAATCGAAGGTTCGAAGATAAGGGGGGTTTGGTTTAAGTACACAATAATACTATTAGTGTAACGAATGAGACGATATATGTAATAATATTTAATCACAGAGAATGACAAGTTAGGGTTATGTCCACCTTGTAGTTTCTACTTCACTATTAACTATGAGTAATACGGAGTTTATGAATGCATGCACTTATAGAGAGACGTATTCTAATTCTAAATCCAAGTGTTTTTCAACCATCAAGGATTTATTCACTTCAGTTCTTTCGAACCCAAAGTGTTCAACAAATTATACAAACTCTCCAAGAAGTTAATCCTGCTAGGGCATTAACGTGTAAAATAGAGGTTGGAAACCCTATTTTCTCATCACACTCTCTTTTCCAAATAGTAAATTTTCTATCGAACAAGTTATTGCTATAATGACACATTCCCTATGTTTGCAACCACGAGAATTCAATTATAATGAAGAGAGTAATGATATAAGTGGATTACACATCATAAATTCACAAACTCATAGCAATATAGAGTATACTACAAGGTTTCCATAACCCTAACAAATAAGCTTAGCTACTCATGAATAAAACGGGAATCAAACTAGAAATATTCATCATACTAAAAATTAGAATAATCTTGGCAATGAAGATGACTAGCGAAAATAAGAGGAAAGCACTTTTTTCCCTATCCGTCGCTCAACTAAGCCGTTTTCTTTGTTTTTCAAAATATCCCACAATCTGAATAATCAATAATCCCTAAAAATTCAGCAATAATGCTTTTAATAACATCTTTGTCTAATAAGTTTCTACTGCATCCTTAACTATTTAAAAATACTGAGTTTTCCCGGAAAAAAGTTCCCATGCATCACATTCAGTCCAAAAGTTGTCTTCCCTCTTATGTGAAGTCTTCCTTTGCTGTCCACAGGTCCCCAAAGTGCTGAAATCTTTTTCATTAGTACCTGAAAAGCATGCTAATCACATAGGTCAGCTCACTTACTTAAAAATGGACTAAAAGTGCTATACTTATGTATTTTATCCTCAAAACTTAGCTAAAACATGGGTAAGTTATGGTGCTTAGACGTATAAATACGCCTAACATCACAAACTTTTAAGGGTATTACATTACCCCCTCCCTCCTCCCCCGAGATTATTCATCCTTAAATGATAAGTTAGGACACTTTTAGCACGAGAATAGCAAGAACACACCTGAATCAAATGACAAACTCGAAAATTAACAAGAGAAAAATAGAACTCATACCTTAAGAACTTTTGTCTGACACATGGAACAAGAATGGATACTTGGCCTTTATATCCTATTTATCTTCCCAAGTATCTTCTTCCACCTTTTGGTTTCTCTGAAGGACTTTTACCGAAGCCATATCCTTCATCCTTAACCTATAAACTTGACTATCCAAAATCTCAGCTAGGACTTTCTCATAAGATAAGGAATCTAAAATACCAACACTCTCCGCAAGAACAAACAAAGATGGATCAACCACAGAAATTTTCAATATCGATACATGGAAAATAGGATGAAATAAACCCAAACTCACAGGCAAATCTAGCTCATAAGAAATATTCCTAACTCTTCTCAAAATCTAGTACAGACTAACATAATGAGGACTGAGCTTCCCCTCCTTCTCAAACCACATCACTTCTTTCATATGAGATACTATTAAGAATACCTAATCACCTATATCAAACTCCAATTCCTTTGCCTCATATCCGTATAAGACTTTTGAAGACCTGAATGACTAGTTAAAACACTCTTAGCATGAGAATAACAAGAACACACCCAAATCAAATGAAAAACTCAAAAAGTAACAAGAGGAAAATAGAACTCATACCTTAAGCACTTTCGTCTGATGCATAGAACAAGAATGGATACTTGGCCTTAATATCCTCTTCAACTTCTCAGGTAACTTCTTCCACCTTTTAGTTTCTCCAAGGGACTTTTACCAAAGCCACAACCTTCGTCCTCAACCAATAAACTTGACTATCCGAAGTATTAATTAGGACTTTCTCATAAGACTAGGAATGAAAAATATACCAAAAATCTCCACAAAAACAATCAAAGAAGGATCACCCACACACTTCTTCAATATCGACACATGGAAAATAAGATGAATAAAACCCACACTCACAGGCAAATCTAGCTCATAAGTAACATTCCCAACTTTTCTCAAAATCTGATATGGACCAACTATAATACCCCACAAAATGCTCTTCCAGTCTGAGCCTTAAAGCGTATTTGGTAAAGCAAAAATCTGAGTTAAAATATTTCAAAAATATCTTCCCAAGTATGAAATACTTTGAATCGTATTGAATTTCCTTAATTTATACTTTTTTCATGTAGAGCATTGAATAAGCTTTCCATCGATACCAAATTCACCCAAATCGGACACTTGGGTGAAGAGTTAGACCCATTTTAGTAAGACAATATGTCACCTAGCATTCTGGCACGTCGCAGAGTTAGCCAAAATGGAAATCATCAAATTCCAGTGGACCTTCAAGATTCCTATGCATCGCGGTGAAGTTTGAGTTTGCAACAAGTTTCCAAAATGATCCCCACCGCGTCGCGCCACTGAGAAATTTCACAATTATCCAAATCTAGTGAAGGACCACGATCTCGGCGCGTCGCGCCAGGGCCAAAAATTTGGATTTTTTAGTTTAAAATCTTCAAGGGCTTTTTGGTCTTTTCACCTTATCCCCACCATCTATATATACTCGATTAAGGGCTTTCAATCATCATTTTCTCTTTCTCTACCTAAAAACTAGGGTTTCCAAATTCCAAAATCTCTCTCTTTCTTCCCCAAATTAAGAGAGATCAAGAGAGAATCAAGAGAAACCAAGAAGTCTTTTGAAGGATTTCAAGAAAAGAGTTTCCACAAGGTCTGTAGATGTTGATTCTTGGGTCCTTTTCATGCAAGAAGCTCAAGTATCCTTTTTTTAAATCTTAAAGAATTTATGTTTATGAATTTTAATGATTCTTGTGAGTTGAAATTGATGTTTTGCTATGGTTGAGTTGTGATTCATGTTTTTTTACAAGATTATCAATCCTTGGCTCTAGTATGTTTATTTATGTGGTAAATAGATTGTGTTCTTGTTGTTGATGTTGAATGATTTCCAAGATGGAATATTTACATGGTTTGTATGAATATATGAGATTATATGAGTTGGAAATGTGTAAAATTGGTTGATTAGGGTGAGTATGTTGATGAATACACCTATGCCTAAGTTGTGAATGTAAGGTGTCCTATGAAATATCTAAGAGACTAGAAATCAAGTATTGTAGTTAAATAGTGAGACTAGATGGATAGATGGATGGCATATTGTTATTTACACTCCTTTTCATGGATAAGACTTTGAGAACTATGTGTATCGTGAAATGACCAAGTGAACGAATTACTCCACGATAGTAAGAAATCCCTAAGTAGGTGTAAAACCGTACATGTCTTGTGCTTGTTGAAAGACCGAAGTGAGTAAGTTGAGACAAGATAGTGGTAAATTTCCCCAAGTAAGTACTCTTTGATATATGACAAGCTTCCCATATATGCCAAGTGGTTAGCAAGTAAGTTATGACATGATAGTGTGAAGTTTCCCTAAATTACGTGATATCCGAATATACAACAAGATTGATATAGGTATGAAGTACTTGATATAAGTCCTTGTTGAATGAGGTATAATCTAATAAAATGTCTACCCTAGGCTAGTACATGATGGTGAACCGATGTTGATGATCTTTGAATGTTTGAAGTGACATTTTGTTGATTGTGATGATACATGAATTGTTGTAGTGATGAATGAATGCTTGAAATGATGAATGAATGATTATGTTTTACTTTTATGTTATCGAGTCCTGGGGTATTTATACCCGACAATAGAGCTGTTGTCTAGAGCCCGTATCAGTTTTACGATATTCCAGTCGATCTCTAATTCTCAGAACTCAATAAATTACAGATACTAAATATCCTAAGATAGTTACAGAACTTGAGAAATCTCAGAAATCTCTATTATCTCAGTATTCTCTATATCCTTAGTAATCTAGCCAGAGTGTTGTACTTAACTTAGATCTTGTAGTATTCCAATGTTCAGTTCTGGCCTCAGTAATGACCGAGTAATCTATTCAAATTTTGTATCATCAGTCAGATACCGTGATTCAGTAGTATTTCCTTAGATATGGAACCATGTGAATTCATCTTCACTCAGTCGAATCATCTGAGAAATATGATCAGTGTCAGATTCAGCCCAGTTTGTGTTTAACTAAAAGTTAAGTTTAGAGTCCTTCAGTTGGGAGTAGAAACTAGCACCGAGCGAGGGAAGGGATGGCGATTTCTCCCATCAGAGAGAGAGGCTAAAGTCGTTATTAATAATCATTAAACTCCAGAACTGCGTAGCCAGTGCAGGATACAAGAGTCCCCGTCAGTAGAGGCTATCACCGTCAGAGAGGTTGACTATTATATTGCCTCAAGTCGACTTTCTGTGAGGGTCATCCCATCAAAGAGGCTTGACTAGAGAGTGAGTCTTTACCCGTGGCACGGTATTGACGCCCTTCCAGATGGGGTCATAGGTTGGACCCCACTTGTGGTAGGTTGGGGAATATCGGTTAAGTAACCACTTTCCACAGTTTCAGTTTCAATATCAATCATCAAAAATTAGGAATGTTAGATACATTCATCTATCATTATGTGGAACTCAGATAGTTCCATTGATTCAGGGACCATCCCGACAAATAAGCTTAGTCACATATATAATTGTTAGATATCATATTCAGAGATAAGCCGCTAGATAGGCTTGATTCATAGTCTCAGATTATATTGGGTATCATTGTTGTCAGATTCTGATATAATCATATTTTTTATCATTGATAATAGTTTCTGAATATCATCCATTAGAAAGGTTGATCTCTAATCCTGTCAGTTGAAAGTAGTAAGCTCAGAATTCAGTCCTTGATAGAAGTGCATCCAGATTCTTAGTTATCAGTATCAGATGAGTCAGCGATTCAGTATCTCAGTGTAAGTAGTGAGTTCAGTCTGCATTAAAGTGGTATCCAAGTTTCAGTACCTAGTTGTGATGATTGTGTTTATGGTCTGTGCATTCATGTATGTGTTCTCGTGCAACATTTTCATGATTATTCAGTTTAGATATTGTGCACGCATGAGCCTTTACATTTAGCCTTACCTCGTCTACATACTCAGTACATTCTTGTACTGATTTGTGCTATGGTATTTTATTTGGCACCATAGGTTCAGAGGCATAGGATCTAGACTATCCTTAGTAGTTCAACCTAGTCAACATCAGTAACAATGAGTCCTCTTCTTTTGAGGATAAAATCTCAGTTGATTATTATTACATCAGATTCTGTTTATATTTATTTCAGTTGACGGAGTTAGCTGGGGATCTGTCCCATCAACTCCACAGTTCTGACATTTAGAGGCTTTCTAAATGGATGTATTGGAATTTAGTTTTCAGTTTTGAGTATGTATAGATGTGTTGAACCTTATGACTAGTTTCCGTATTTATTTCAAATTTTTTGTAGTGTACAGGTACATATATCAGTAAAGGGTTAGCTTGTGGTCCTTTGGGGTCATAAGTACCGTGTGACGTCCTGGGATAGGATCTCAGGTCATTACACCAACATAACGAGGACTTATCTTTCCCTTTTTCCCAAACTGCATCACTACTTTCATTGGAGTTACTTTTAGGAAAACCCAATCGCCTACATCAAACTCTAACTCCCTCTGCCTCACATCCTCATAAGACTTTTAGTGACTTTGGGCAGTCATAAGTCTTTCTCTAATCACCTTCACCTTCTCCTTGGCTTGATAAACTATGTCAGGAGCAACTAATATAATCTCACCAACCTCAAACCATCCAATAGGAGACCTATACCTCCTACCATAAAGAGCCTTAAAAGAAGCCATCTGAATACTTGAGTGATACTATTGTTATACATAAACTCAATGAGAGGTAAATAATCCACCCAATTACCACAAAAATCAATCACCCAAGCCCTAAGCATATTGTAATACCCCATAATATTCTAAGTTTTTTTGAGCTTCTAGTTGCAAGCTTAAGGAGTCCAAGGCTTGAAATTTGTACTAAGTGTTGAGGACTTGTCATTTTCAAGACCCCAACACTTTACGAATTTTTATTTTGGCCTTCCCAACCCTGAGACATTGGTTTTTGAGTTGATTCATGTTTAGGAAGGTTAAAGGTATATCTCTGGAGAGTTTTAGGATTTTTAGATGGGGTTCAAGGCATGTATGGATAGAAAAGATAGGGAGACCTCACGATATACCCACGACGCATTGGTCTCTCCCACAGTGATGGGGACCATGATGCGTTGCTCTTTCCACTAGAGCAAATAATGTGATGCGTTGCTCTCTCCTTGAGACTAATGGGTGTAATATGTTGGTGGCTTTTATCCATCTTTATTATTAAAGAGATCAAGGGGAAATTGAGTCTTTTTTCCTCAACCCAAGTCATCCATAACACGATTGGAGACATCCTTATGGGTATTATTTCCCCCTTTCTCTCAAAATTACTCATTAGAAATCCTCCTCCTTCCCAAGAACAAAATCCAATACCTTTTACCCAAGAATCCAAGAGTTAAAGCTTATAAGTTCAAGCAATCTTCAAGAATCTAGTTATTGAGGTATGTGGGGTATTCATTAATGGGTCCTTTTCACCCATTGGCCCAAAAAACTTCTCTTTGATTAAAGTATGGGGTTTTCCTTTATTATGGAGTTTCATATGTTAAAGATGAGTTTAATTCATGCTTTTCCTTAGTACTTTAAATTCAATCCATGTCCACATATGACCCCATGAAAATTAGGTTATTTCATGTTTTAAATTTCAATCTTGAATGTCATATTCAAGTGAATTTCATGTTACAATTTCCAATTTGGATCTTATCTATGTAATCATGTTGTTTTCTTATGTTTAACACGTTCCCATGTTCAAGTTCTTGAATTTCACTCAATTATTGAAATGCTTTATTTTTTGGGTCTTTGAACCATGATTAACTACATTTTTAAGATTTGATATCATAATTTTATGATCATTCAGTGCTGGCGGGTAATGAACACTCGATACCTATGAGTTTTTACATACTTTCAAATTTTGCAAGTAATAAGTCAGTTAAGCTAGGAATATTATCATTATACCCAGATATTTGTGATTATAATGAGCACTATCAAAAATAATATTCAGTTGAATTTAGTTCAGTTCAGTACCAGTGTCAGTTTAGTTGGGAGTAGACTTTAGCATTGAGTGAACCCAGATATGGGGGTTCACCTACTAGTATAAGGTATGACTTTTAGTAGCAGTCCTGAGTTCCAAAACTATGTAGTCAGTATAGGTTTGAGATAACTTCCTGCCATTTGAGGGTTGACACACATATCATGATAGCACCTGCCAGTAGAGGGTGCTTCTTTAGTCCTTTTGGACACTAGTTTAGAGGATCCACACAACCAGAGTTAGCACCCATGGAACCATATTGACACCCTTATAATTGGGGTTACATCTTAGTCCCCGATTAGCTCAAATTGGGGCATGTCGATTATATGATATCTCCTATAGTTTCAGTCTGTAGTTAGTGTATCTCAATCTAGGTTTGCTTGACCAAGTGTAATACTTTTTAGTTATGTAATTATTCAAAATTTAGTCTTTTTGATTACATATTCTTTTAGAAACATATCTATGCTTGGTCTTGTATTCTCAGATGTTACATGTTCATGCATTCATGATCAGTTCGCTCATATCTTACATACCAATACATTCAAAGTACTGATCGCATACTTTTACTTTACACTATGTTATCTTATAACATAGGTTTGGACGCTCATTATCTCGACCATTCTTAGACAACTCAACGTTACTCAGTAACAGCAATAGTGAGTCCTTTTCTACCGAGGCATGACATGCTTTACAGTTATTTTAGTATTCCTTTATGTTCAGACAGTCAGAGTTAGTTAAGGGTTTGTCCCATCAACTCCTCAGGATATTTAGAGGCTTTCAGATAGATAGTCAGTCTAACAGTTTGACAGTCATTTAGATTTTAGTATTATCAGTTGATTCAGACATACAGTTTAGTTCTCCAGTACTTATCGGATATTTTAGACATGTCATTTATATATGTATTTTAGTATTTTAGTTAACAGTATTTTATTAGCTTATCATCAACACATGTTGTGTTATTATTATTTTACTCAGTTCTAATAGTATATACTAGGTTATGGGTTAGCTTGTGGTCACTTGTGGATGCAAGCACCATTGTTGAGACTATGGGGTAGCCTCGGGTCATGAAAAAAATTAGTATTAGAACCTAAGGTTTTAAAGTGTCCTAGGGTATCTAAAAGTTGCATTTAGTAGAGTCTTGTTCATGGGTGTGAAGTGCACCACACTTATGGACAAGAGACTACAAGACGTTTTAGGAAAGTTTTCCTTCTTTTAGTGTTCAAGACATGTAAAAGAGAACAAGCTCTATTGAAATCCTCTTCCTAACTTATCCTTCATTCTATTTATAGAAAATTCCTTAAAAAAGAAATAACAGAAATAGGAATGGGGATCAGCCCACAACACCAGTCAAGAAAGATCCCATAAATGACCACGTTTCTCACGCTAAGTTCAAGGCTGCTTTCACTGACCTGGACCATTTTGTAACTACTCAAAACAATTAGAATCTTGTTTCCCTAGAAAATCTGGTGATGATAACGACTTTAGCTAGGGTCCAAGACATTAATCGAATGAATCCCCCTATGTTTTCTGGATCCAAGTTTGGGTAGGATCCATAAGAGTTTTTGGATGGAGTGAAAAAGTTGACAGGAATCATGGATGCCACCTCAGATAAGAGCACAAGGTTAGATGTATATCAGTTAAAAAAATTATCTCACACCTGGTTTAGGTAGTGGAAGAAAAGTAGGCGTCTGGAGGCAGAGCCTATAGGTGGGAGAAGTTTTCTATGACTTTCCTACATAGTTTCATTCCCTTAGAGTTAAGGGAAGCTAAGGTTTAGGAGTTTATAAACTTGAAATAGGTTAGTATGAACGTGAAGGAGTACTTGCTTTAGTTTCCTCAGTTGGCGAGGTATGCTCAACAATAGTGCAGACTCTAGGTCCAAGGTGAATAAGTTTGTGTCTGGTGTATCAAATAATGTGGTCAAGGAGTGTAGGACTGCTACATTGATTAAGAATATGGACCTATCTATACTCATGGTTCATGATCAGTATATTGAGGAGGAGAAGAATAAGGAGAAGAACAAAGAGAATAAGAGGTCTAGAATAGATAGTTTTAACTTTTCTCAACCAAGGTCAGAAGGTGGTAACCATTTAGTTTCATTAGAAATCTTCATCCCCAATTCCATATTTAGCTAGTGAGCCACTGCCTAAGTGGAGGAAAGATAGTCAGGATAGAGTAGTAGGCTCTGAGTCCCAGGGTAGTATGAACAGTGGTCGTACAAGTCTGCTCCATAAGTATAGTAGGAATCACCAGGATGAGTGTAGGGTTGGTAGTGATGTATGTTTTGGATGTGGTAATCCAGGCCACAGGGTCAAGGATTTTTTGAGAGCTGGTCAGTAGGGTCAGTCCAATTATTTATTAACTCCAGCCTGTCGCCTGACTCAGTAGGGTGCCACTTCCAGTAGACAACACAAAATAGATTATATACTCTCAGGACTCTGCATGAGTAGGAAAGTTCTCCTAAAGTGGTTACAAATACGTTATAGATCTTCCATCTTTATGTATATGCATTGTTAGAAACCGAAGCTTTATTTTTCTCTTTGAACCCTTACATAGCTGTAGACTTTGGTGTCAACCCAGAAACATTAGTAGATACTTTCTAAGTGTCTACCCCAGTAGGTAAGTCTATTTTAGCCAGATGAGTATACATAGATTGCCCTGTCACAGTGTCTCAGAAAGTTACTTCAGTTGATCTAGTAGAGTTAGGGATAATTGATTTTAATGTTATTCTTGGCATGGATCGACTCAAATAATGTTATGCCTCAGTTGATTGTATAAATAGAATTGTCCAATTCCAGTTTCCTAACGAGCCAATTATTGAATAGAGGGGTAGTACTTCAGCACTTAAGGGTCAGATTATTTCATATCTTAAGGCAAGAAAGATGATATCTAAGGGGTTTATTTAACATCTCATCTGAGTCAAGGACTAAAATTCTGAGACCCCGAGTCTTTAGTCAGTTTCAGTGGTAAGGAATTTATAGATGTATTTGTCGAAGCCTTCCCAGAGTTCCTCCCAAAAGTGAAATCAATTTTGGAATAGATCTCCTTCCAGACACCTCGCCTATCTGTATTCCATCCTACGGAACGTCTCCAACTGAGCTTAAGGATCCAAAAGATCAATTAAAATATCTCTTAGATAAGGGTTTTATTAGACCTAGTGTTTTTCCATGGGGTGCCCCAATACTTTTCATATGTAAGAAATATGGTTCCCTCAGAATGTGCATCAACTATCGTCAGTTGAATAAAGTAACAATCAAGAATAAATAACCTCTTCCCAGGATTGATGACTTATTCGATCAACTTCAGCTGCAATTTATTTCTCTAAGATAGATCTTATATTATGCTATCATCAGCTTAGAGTCAGAGAATGTGACATTTTGAAAACAACCTTCAGAACTTGGTATGGTCACTTTGAATTTCTAGTTATGTCTTTTGGACTAACAATGCCCCAAAATCTTTCACGGACTTCATAAACAGAGTGTTCAAATAGTACTTAAGACATATTTGATGTAGTCTTCATTGATGATATCCTTGTCTATTCCCGTAGCGAGAACGATCATACAGACTATCTGAGAGTCATGTTATGAAATCTTAGGGATCATTAGTTGTTTGATAAGTTTAGTAAGTGTGAATTTTTGTTAAGGTTAGTAGCTTTCCTTAGTCATATAGTTTCTGGTGATGGCATTCGAGTTGATCCTCAAAAGACCAAAGTAGTGAGAAACTAGCCAAGACCCATCTCTGTGTCAGATATCAAGAGTTTCTTGGGTTTAGCTGGATATTATAGACAGTTTATTGAAGGGTGTTCTTCTATTATGTCCCCTATATTGAGGATAACCTAAAAAAAGGTTAAATTTCAGTGGCCATATTCCCATGAGAAGAGTTTTCAAGAGTTGAAGACTCGACTTACTCCTGGCCCAATCTTGACTTTACCAAATAGCACTGATGGGTTCGTAGTGTATTGTGATGCTTCTATAGTTGGTCTGGGTTGTGTTTTGATGCATAAAGGTAAGTTCATAGACTATTCCTCTGGTCAACTTAAACCCTATGAAAAGAATTATCCGACTCACGATCTCAGGTTGGCAGCTATTATATTCTCCTTAAAAATTTGGAGGGATTATCTTAATGGGGTTAATGTTGATATGTTCATGGATCACAAGAGTTTACAGTATGTGTTATCATAGAAAGAACTAAATCTTTGCCCGAGAATATTGTTTGAGTTGTTAAAAGATTATGATATATGTGTATTGTATCATCCCGGTAAGGCCAACGTAGTAGAAGATGCCCTTAGTAGATTGTCCATGGGCAATGTTTCTCATGCTGAGGGGGATAAGGAAAAGATGGTCCTTAAGGTTCATTAGCTATCTAGGTTAGGTTTTCAATTGGTTGGTTCTGCTAAAGGCAGTATATGGGTTTACAATAGAGTGAATCTTCATTGATTTTGAGGTAAAATAAAACCAAGACAAGGATCCTAGTTTGTTTAGGTTGAAGGAGAAAGTTAGAGAGCAGAAGGTGGAGGTTTACTCCTAAGGGGGAGATGCCGTGCTTTATTTTTAGGGCAGGTTATGTGTTTTATGTGTTGATGGTTTGAGACAATGAATTTTAACAGAAGCGCATGGTACACATTATTCTATTCACCCTGGAGCTACTAAGATATACCATGACTTATGGGGAATCTATTCGTAGACTGGTATGAAGAAAGATATTGTAGAGTTTATGGCCAAGTGTTTGAATTATCAGTAGGTTAAGGTTGAGCACCAAAGCCCTACTGGTAAATTACAAGAGTTTAGCATTCCCACTTGGGAGTGGGAAGTGGTGAACATGGATTTGGTGACAGGATTGCCTCGTACACATCATCAACATAATTCGATATGGGTCATTGTGTATAGAATGACCAAATCAGCCTATTTATTGCTAGTTCATACTTCGTATTCAGCCGAGGATTATGCTAGACTCTATCTTAGAGAGTTTGTTAAGTTGCATGGGATTCCGTTGTCTATCATTTTAGATAGAGTTACTTAGTTTTCCTCTTAAATTTGGAAGCCTTTTCAAAAAGGTCTTGGTACCCAAGTTCATCTCAGTATGACTTTCCATCCCCAGACAGATGGTCAGGCAGAGAAGACTACTCAAACCTTAGAGAAAATATGAATGGAGTGTGTTATTGACTTTAAAGGTAGTTGGGATGGCCACTTACCTTTGATTTAGTTTGCTTACGATAATAGATATCACTCCAGTATTTGGATGGCCTCATGTTAGGCTCTCTATGAAAGGAGATGTAGATCTCCTATTGGTTTGTTTGAAGTCGGTGAGGCTGCTTTGATAGGGCTAGATTCAGTGTTTGAGGTGATGGAAGTTCAGTTAATTTGAGAGAGGCTGAAGAAGACCTGAAGCCGACAGAAATCTTATGCAGACGTGAGGAGAATGGACCTTGATTTTAAGGTTGGTGACTTAGTATATTTGAAAATTTCTTATATGAAAGGAGTGAAGATATTTGGCAAGAAAGGGAAGCTCAATCCTCGCTATTTTGGCCTATATAAAATCTTAAACCATTTTGGGAAAGTGTCTTATGAGCTTAAGTTGCCTGTTGATTTGTCATCAGTACATCCGTGTTACATGTTTCTTTGTTAAAGAAATGTATTGGTGATTCAGTGTCACACCTCAAAACTAATGAGATGGACATGCACCTGATGCCCTAGCGAACTAAGACAACAAACTTATTACTTATGCTTACCATACATGTAACTGTGATAATTCAAAGACCGTGACAAGTATAAAAAAGATGCTCAAATAAAATACCAACATAAATAGGCATAAAATGGGTTTGCCTGACTTGGTCACTAATACCTCTAATACCAAAAGACAAGACCCGACTGCACATTACTTTAACATTAGTCTACAAAGCCTAGAGATGGATAACTTAGCTTAGGTTGGGACAGGACCCCTCCATACACTTAACTGTAATACAATACAAAAATGCATGCTATAGTCTCGGCAAAGATATGAATTAACCTGGAGCTCACCAAAAAGCCGTTGAGTATCTTGCACTTTTATTGGGGAGATCTATTATAACTGGAGTACGTATACCTGTGGCATAAAACATAGTGTGCCCCATTAGGGACATCAGTACGAAAGAATATACAGAATATGTAAGGCATTAAATAACCATATGTAAAACATGAGCTCAAATGAAAAATTAGGTTCAAATGTATAGATAATGATAGAAGACCACCTTCGTTATACTTGTGGAATCGTGTACATTACATTCTTTTATTTACTTGATCTTCTTTGCGTTATTAACTTTGTTAGTATGTGATACAAGTGATATGCTGATTAGTGGTAAAAGAGGATGACCCATGCTAGGCATTATTCCCCTGAGATATGTTCGTTATCAATATATAAATTGGGATCTACCCATGCTTGGCTTTCCTTTCACCCCTGGGATACCACCCAATAATGGGATCAACCCATGCTAGTTGTTCCTCCCTTGGGATACCACCTATAAGTACAGGAATTGGGATCTTCCCATACTAGGATTTTGCCCCTAATCTACCACCCACATATAAGTATATTTACTTTATATCAGTTCATTAATCTTTTAGATTATTATTTTGGTGATCATGGTGTTAGCTTTGGGAAAACCAACCATAGTAGGAGATATGTGATTATGGACTTAAGGTAGCAACTATGAAATGGAAGTAAATTGTAACACCAACATAATACTTAGGAATTTATGTGACACAATAAGTGTTTGATAACTCGAACTGAAACACATATCCAGTGGAGACATTTAACTTATCAATCCAAGAGATATGGACTTAATTCAATGATATGATGGTAAAATAACTAGTAAATGATATCAAATGAAGGGGTTACATAAACGTGGAACCAATAAAGTACATGGATAGATTTAATATAGGAAAAATATACATCCCAAGTTAGTACATCTAAACTATTCAAAGGAACAATTTAAGAACTCATCCGACAAGATGAACCTCGTTTGACCTAGGGTTGCTCATAGAACTTGCTATTTAGAATAACTTTGTCATACCAATACTTAGAAGTATAATTAGGCAAATATATAATAATCAATACATATGGTCTCACGCAACATATTTGACAGACCATGGCAGATCCATATTAAGGACAACTGCACATTCTCTATTAGGACATATGCAAAATATATATTGAACAGAATATGTCTCCAACATATAAATTCTCATAACATCTGTAATGTAGGGTCGTATTGACTAAATGAACCGTATTTTACTTAGAGGACGACCTATGAAACTTGATGCTTAGAGTACCTTTATCGTACTAGTACTTGGAAGTACAAAATACTAATACAGGATAATGAAGACATGTAGAAGTACTTTGACACATTTGTGAAACCATGGGTAGTAGGAAGGAGATCATTAACTACATTGAGATTGTACACCATCAATATGTATCTCTTACCATGAGTATCACTTAGAAAGTTCACCTTGTTGGCAGTAACACAAGAATAAGATTTCATGCCAAAGAATATAGAATCAAAAAGCTTTACATACCTTGTTGTACAACACAACTATTACAACTTAACCTTCTACCTTTTAGATCATTAATCTATAATAAAATGAGTGGTTAAAATAGTATTAGTATCTAATCAATAAATTATGAACTACTTGATCTCACTGAAATACTAACCGGGCAGTAGCCCCTAATTCCTCAAATCAAGTATGCTCTTTCATCCCATTCTCCTCTAATTACATCTATATACTATATGATCTTCTTAAAATAACCCTTGTTACTTCTTGGGATTCAAAACACATACAAATAGTACAACAAAATGCAGTAGGAAACAAGCTCCCATAAACCTTAATTATGAGGTGTATCATCACTAACTTCTTCTATACTTGCATATAACTACCCATGTCACTTTTCAAAGTCAACCAAATTATCCCCCAATATGCACATCTAAAACATTTTCTAAATACCCCAAAACATCTGGTAACATAACAAGAATACATTGAATTCAAGGATTTCAATAACCAGCCCACAAGTTCATGACAAAAGACCTACAAAATTCTCCACCAAATTTGTACATAAGGAAGGGCAAAGAATGAGAAGTAACTTTACCTTTAATTTGGAATATCTGATCTTATCTCTTAATATTTCAAGAACATAATATTTTTTCTTCAAACTTGGACCAAAAAAATAATATAAAACACTTTGGAGAGTTGAAGAGAGTGGGGAACTAGCTTGGAGAAAAAGATTTTGTCCTATACTTAGCTTGAAAAGAAGCTGAATTTCCAGGAACCCTAAAGGATTTTATGGTTGCTATATGGAGCTAAGAAAGATTTTTAGTGAGAAATAATAAAATCTAAAATTTTGTAAGAGAAAAATGAAAAGAAAGTGTTGGTCTAAGACCTTAAAATGGGCTGCCTTAACCGCCTTTTTTTTTCAATTTCAGCCACATTTTGATCAAGTAGGTGATGCACCTACTTAACTATTTTTAAGATGGTCAAATACCAAAGTAGGTGACGTACCTACTTGGCCTTAATTTATGCCTCTTAATGGACTTGTCTTTGTTAGGCTTAAAAATATTAGGCCTTGCAGATGGGGTTTTGGGATGCCCATTCTCCTCATTCTCATTTGGGCCAAATTTGTCAAGTAGGTGATGATTATACTTTGGCCTATACATTTATCAAAATAGTCTTAGTAGGTGATGCTCCTACTTGGTTCTTACGTTGGTCAATAAGTCAAAGTAGGTGATGCACCTACTAACTTAACTAAAGTCAAGCAAGTAACTTACTTATTTTATTTCATATTTTAAATCTTAACCCATTTGCTTTTTATCTTCACACTTATATATAGTTATTCACTATAAATCTTAAAATAGAATACCACCTTACTATCTCACGTTTAAATACTTTCATCGAGTTAACTTAGCTAAACACATGCTGAAATATATGGGCATTATAGTAATCTGCTATTCTTGCTTAAATCAATACTAGTCATTTAAGAGATTTTGTACCTAGCCTATATTAGAGGTTACATCAAGTGCCATATGACTAGAACTAGTATACACAGAATATGGGTGTTACATTACTATCACAAGTTTAAATAATTTTTCTCAAATTTACTTAATCGTATATGTGTTGGAAGGTATAGGGTGTTAAATTCAGTTTTTGTTGTTCCTTCAGAAAGTGTGGAGGTTAAGGATAACCTTTCCTACAAAAAAGTCCCAGTTGAGATCCTTGATTATCATATTTGTAGGATAAGGAACAAAGAAATTTACTTGGTTAAAGCTCTATAGTAGAATCAAACTATAGAGGGATCTACTTGGGAAGCAGAAGCATATATGCGAGCCAAGTACCATCATATTTTCTCTTAAAACTTAGATTCAACTTGAGGTAACAATTTTCCTTACATTGACTCTTTTAAATTCTCTATTTCATCTATGTACCCATTCTCATATCATTTCATTTATTCATGAAATCAGTTTAGTTCATGCATCATGCTTCAGACTCAGATATATAATCACGTGACAAGCCATGCATGTTCAGTAAATAACCTCAGTTGCCTTAGTTTTCTCAGTCTAACCAGTCTTATTCAAGGATGAATGTTCCCAAGGGGGAGATATTATAATATCCCATAATATTTTAAGCACGTTTTAGCTTCTAGTTGCAATCCTAAAGAGTCCAAGGCTTGAAATTTTCACTAAGTGTTAAGGACATAGTTATTTTCAAGACCCTAAAACTTTACAATTTTTTATTTTGTTTTTTCCTACCCTGAGATGTTGGTTTTTGAGTAGATTCATATTTAGGGAGGTAAAAGGTATGTCTCTGGAGTGTTTTAGGATTTTCAAATAAGGTTCGAGGCATGTTTGGATAGCTGAGATAGTGAGCCCCCATGATACGCCCACGATGAGTTAGTCTCTCCCATAGTGATGGGGTCTGCGGTGCATTACTCTCTCTCCCAGAAAAGTGATGCAGCACATTGCTCTCTCCCCCAGACTAAGGGGCGCAGAGCGTTGGTGGCTTTTATCTATCTTCTTTATTAAAGAGATCAAGGGGCAATTGATTTTATTCCCTTAACCCAAGTCGTCTATAACACAATTGGGGACATACTTAGGGGCATTATTTTCCCCTTTCTCTCAAAATTACTCATTAGAAACCCTCCTCCTTACTAAGAAAAAAATCCAAGCTCTTTTCCCCATAAATCCAAAAGTTCAAACTTCCAAGTTCAAGAAATCTTCAATAATCTAGTTATTGAGGTATGTAGTGTATTCATCAATGTGTCCCTTTCACCCATTGAGCCCAAAACATTTCTCTTTAATTAAAGTATGGGTTTTCCTTTATTATAGAGTTTCATACGTTCAAGATGATTTTAATTCATTCTTTTCCTTAGTAATTTGAATTCAATCCATGTCCTTGTATGAACCCATGAAAATTAGGTTATTTTATGTTTTAAATTTTAATTTGCCATCTCATAATGAAGTGAATTTCATGTTACAATATCAAATTAGGAATTTATCCATCTAATCACATTGTTTTTTATGTTTAACACATTCTTATGTTCAAGTTCATGCATTTCATTCAATTATTGAAATTCTTTATGTTTTGGGTCTTTGAACCATGATTCCATACTACAGTTGTAAGTTTTGATATTAGAATTTTATGATCATTCTGGGCTAGCGGGTTACAAACACCCGATACCTCTGTGTTTTACATGGTTTCTGATTTTGCAAGTAATAAGTCAGTTATGCCAAGAATCTTATCATTATACCCAGATATTTGTAATCATGATGAGCACTATCAGAAATAATGTTCTGTTGAATTTAGTTTAATTCAGTCCCAGTGTCAGTTTAGTTGTGAGTAGGATTTAGAACTGAGAGAATCAAAGTATGGGGTATCACCTGCCAGTAGAGGGTGTGACCTTTAGTAGCAGTCCCTGAGTTCCAGAACAATGTAGACATCATAGGGTTTGAGATGTCTTCCTGCCAGTTGAGGGTTAATAGACATTTAATGAGAGCACCTTCAGTAGAGGGTGTCTCTGCATTCCTCTGGGACATTAGTTTGTGGATCCACACAACCAACACTATTACCAATGGAACTGTACTAACACCCTTCTAATAGGGGTTACAGGTTCGACCCCGATTAGCTCAGATTGGGGCATTTCAGTTACATGATATCTCCCATAATTTCAGTCAGTAGTCAGTGTATCTTAGTTCAGGTTTGCTTCACCAAGTGTACAGGTTTTTAGTTATTCAATTATATAGAATTCAATCTTTTAGATTAGAGATTATTTCAGAAACATGTCTGTGCTTGGTCTTGCATTCTAAAATATTACATGTTCATGCATTCATGCTCAGTTGTATCATGCATTTCAGTTGGCTCTTATCTCACGTACTAGTACATTCAAAGTACTGATCATATACTTTTACTTTGTTCTATGTTGTCTTATAACATAGGTTCGGATGCTCAGTATCCCGACCATTCTTAGACAGCTCAGTGTTACTCAGCAGGAGCAGTTGTGAGTCCTCTTCCACTGAGGACATGACATGCTTTTATAGTTATTTAGTATTCCTTTATAGTCACTCAGAGTTAGTTGGGAGTTTGTCCCATCAACTTCTCATGATGTTTAGAGGGTTTCAGATAGAAAGTCAGTCATACAGTTAGACAGTCATTCAGTTTTAAGTATTATCAGTTGATTCAGATAGATAGTTTAGTTTTCCAGTACTTATCAAACATTTTAGACAATTCATTTACATATGCATTTCAGTATGTCAGTTGACAATATTTTATTATCTTATCATCCACACATATTGTGTCATTATCACTTTACTCAGTGCTCATAATTGGTACCAGCTCACGAATTAGCTTGTGGTCACTTGTGGCCACAAACACCCTTGTTGTGACTAAAGGGTAGCCTCAGGTCATGAAACATATCCTCCAAAGCTTGAAGGGAACGTTCCACTTGCCCATCATCTGATGGTGGAAATTGGTGCTAAGGCTCACCCGTGTATCCAAACCTTTCTGACATGAACACTAAAAGTGAGATGAAAACTGCATACCTCTATCTAAAATGATGGACACTGGTATACTTCATAATTTCACAATCTCCTGAATGAACAACATTGCATAATCCTCTTTGTTGTAGTTAGTCCGTATAGGAAAGAACTGAGCAGACTTATTCAATGGAGCAACAATAGAAGAAAAACTCTCCACAAACCTCCTATAATACTGTAACACCCTAAATATAAAACTCAAAATACTACATAATGCTCACGATCCTGAAGGACCATAAGCTAATCCATGACTGATATCTGTTCCTGAGCACTACATAATATACTGTATAAATATGAAAAAAAGGCTGAAAGGCCATAAGGTTCAAATATCTGATAAAACATAACATCTGGAATTATGGTATATCAATACCAAAATTGAAATAAACTATCTAAACATGCTAGTCTGAAAGCCTCTAAACTGGTTGAAAACTGTGGAGTTGATGGGACATGTTTCCAACTAACTCTGTTTGCTAAAACTAAAATAATGAAGTAATGAAATAATCATGCTATCCTCGAATAATAAGGACTCACTGTAAATCTACTGCTGTTGGCTGAATCTGAAGCTAAGTGCAATCAGAAACTTGAGTGTCCGAACCTATGGTATAAAACATCATAGCATAAAAGAAAAGTATACATCAGTATGTATGAATGTACTGGCATGAAAAGTGAGGTAGGCTGAATGCATGAGGTTCAAATGCATGAACAATACTAACTGACTGAATAACATAAACGTGAGAACACATGCATTAATACGTAACTGTAATTGAAATCGTAATAATACTAACTACTGAGTATGAATACTGATAATATGAGTTTTATATAACTGATATACTGTTAACTGAGTGATTGTGTCTGACAGTCCTAATTCTGATAGAACTAGCTAATTTCCATACTGAACTAAGTGACTGTATCTGATAGACCTGAATCTGAAGAACTATCTGAGTTCTTTTTACTGAGACTAAGACTAAGACTGTGGAAAGTAATCATCCAACCAACATGCCCCAAATTTGAACTGGTGGGGTCTAACCTGTAACCCCAGCTGGAAGGGTGTCAGTATCGTTCTACGGGTAAAGACAAGTTGTGAGTCAACCCTCTCAGATAGGGAGCTCTTCTATCAACCCCTCCTAGTAGAAAAACTACAATGAGATGTATAATCCCTAGACTCATAGGGCTACATATCAACCTACGCTGGCTACATAGTTCTAGAATGCAAGGATTTCTTCTAAGGATCACACCTTCTACTGGCTGAGAGGTGAGCCCTCATCGCTAGGTTCACTTAGTGCTGAATCTTACTCCCAACTGAATAGACACTGAACTGATTTCCTAGTTCATACTAAGCTTGACTAAGCTATCACTGATCGTGTTGCTGACTGAACTAGTTTGATTTCTCTAAGTTTCATTGACTAATGAAATACTACTAAGATCTGATAACTGACTGAGATTACTGAGTACTGTGAAGGACTGGACTGATACTGAATTTACTGAGTTTTCCTAAGTCATGTGACTGACTGAATCAAAGGATCATAACTTGACTAAGAGTATATTAAAAACTGACGCTGGCTCTAGACACAGCTAAATTATCGGGTATAAGTACCCCAAGACTCGATAGCACGAAACTACAAGGCATGACACTTCTTTGAATACATAACCATAGTCTACAATTCATAATACAATCATTGGGGGATTTCATGAAACACTTGATATTTATAATCTTGTACATGGATAGGAATGCATTCAAACATCTCATAATTTCACAATTCTAGTCTCTTGAGCATTCCATCAAACAACTATAAGACATAGATTTAGCATGGGAGTCATTTTGAACATCTATTTTAGCCTAAGTTCATTATTTAGATCAACAAAGGGTCATAAAAAATAATTCTACTCACTTAGGCATTTTATCAAACACATAGGATGCATATACTTAGGCTTGGGCATGAATACTAAAAAATTACATCATGGCTACTTTAATTAACTCAATTTTATGAAATTCAATCCACATGCTAACATAATATCATAGAATACATAAAGATTCCATCATTGAAACCACACAAATCAACAACATGGATACAATTTCAATCCACAACATGAACATCATTATTTAAGCTTTATGAAAATGGTTTCTTGAACTCCAAGGATGAAAGGGATCCTTGGATGAACACTTTACTTACCTAGGTGATGATTTATTAAAGACTAATAGAGGAAAGCTTGAATCCTTGACTTGAAATTGATCACCTAGGTTTTCTTGTTCTTGATCATTTGTGGAATAAGGAATGCATTTAGCCAAAGAGGGATAAAATTCATGTTTATGAGGGCTGAAAGTCGAGGAAAATGACCTAATTACCCTTAAGGATATGATCATTTAATGACTAAAACTGGGTATCGATGCGTTGAGCGATGCATTGCATCAATGGCACCGACATGATGCTCGTTGCATCGCACAATGATCATGCTAAACCTTAGTACTTTTGGCTTTGGAAACCTGTAAATGTTAGCCAACACGATAAGTGATGTGGTGCACCAAGTTCGTGTTGGTTCACAGTTTTGGGACACCAAACCTGGTCTAAACGAGGTCTGAAAAATATGAAACTTGTCTGGAAATACCTATTGACCTCCCTGATCATGAATTAGCAAGAATACCAACCATTAAAGGTCATTAAGGTCACAAAATAAGATTGCCAACTTTCGAAGGCCAAAAATAAACTAAGTCTGGAAACTTAGCTAGAATTTTCTAAGTCTGGGATCCCCTTGACAAGATTAAAGGACTGAATTAATGTTAGGAATTTTTGCGGGGTCTTACAATATCTCCCCCTCGGTAATATTTTTTCTCAAATGGGACTGACTGAGATGGAAGAAATGATAAGCTGAAGTACATACTGAACATGAATAACTAAAACATGAGTATATGACTAAGATGAATGATTAGCTGCATGTATTATACTGAATATGCATATCTAATTCATGAATAGCTAACTCAATGAATGTATGACTGGGATTACTGGTAAGCTAAATTCGTCAAGGTGAGCATGCATATCTGATACGTGAATACATGACTGAATTAACACATGAACATATGACTGAATATGCATTGGTAATTGATACAAAGTTTATAATGGAAATCTGAGAATGAAACTGAATACCAAGTTTGTAATGGAATCTTAACATGGAACTGAGTGAATTCCTGGAAGACTGTTACCTTAAACCAAAAATACTGATGAACTCGAGATCACTTACTGGGTATGCATGAATAGGAATATAGGAACATATATGAACCTGAAACATGGTATATAAACTGAATATCATGATCTGAACTGAGCACTTTGAATACGTGGCTTGCGGCTGAGGTCAGAGTTTAAGGGTCAACTTATGAGTACCTCTTACTCCTAACTGTATTCATTACGAGAAGAGAGAGTGGCATGTTTATGTCATGAAAGTTCAGGGAATTATAGTATATCTCCCCCTTGGGACACTAGGTCCCTCAAAGAATATTAATTTTGTTGAGATACTGAGGAAAACTAGGGCGATGCACAAGGAACCTATGAACTGAATTATGACTAAATATTTGGGATCTGAACCTAAGACATGATAAATGAACTAAGCTAAGCACGCAACTACCTGGTTGGTCCATCTTAGAATGATCACGTTCGTGGGACTCCAGACAGTGCATCTAGATGGACTCCAGATCACTTTCCACCTTAGTACAACACGTCACTTGAGACTACCAAAAATATTCACATGGGTATTGAGCACTGCTGCTTAAATATACTACTCATTTGATTAACTAAAGGACTTATTACTGAATGTTGGGTCTGCAAGGCTTAACTAAACTTTAACTAAACTTAGTATGAACAACTGGACTTAAACTATAGAGTATAATGGATAAAAGGTAATGATTGGCTGGGTAACATGAGGTAACTGAGCATGAGTGAGTGAAAACCGTATTACCTTAAGAATGCAAGACCAGTCGTCTAACATGTTTTGGAAACATTATGTAAACTGGGGTACTAAAATACTAATAACTAAGTAACTAATGGACATATGCTATGGTCGGGAAATACTGAAACTAAATGAGTTACTAAAATAATTACAGGGCTAGGACTAGGACTGAGATTATAGCTAAGATGGTAATTGATACTGTATAACTAAGAATATAACTGAAACTGAATGATAGCTTCTGATAACTGAGCTTTGGACTGGTACTAAAGTACTGAATTCTGATGGCTAAGTAGTTGATAACTAAAAGCCATGGTCCTGTAGGACTATCTGAGTCATTTACTTAATATTGATTACCGAACTAATTCTGTACTGAGGCCTGAGGGATAGAGCATCAACACAACAGATTCATCGAGGGATCTAAACTGAGAGTATATATGACATAATCTGAGTTTGGCTGATCACTAGGAGTGGAGCATGAGTCATGAGCTGCATGACCTGAGCCTGGAATTTCTGTGTTCATGGGACATGATTCATAACACTGGGTGAACTGGAACTCCTCATACTAGGAACTTGAAACAAACACTATTCTATGAAAAAAGCATGGGTATAAGCTATATTCGTGGGACTGAAACGTAAAGCATGCGTAAGTACCATGATTCTTAAAGTAAAAAACTTTGCACTTTAGTAGGAATGGGTCAGGAATCATCTTCCCTTATGGATTTCCTACATATACTGGCATTACTACTGGAGCCTGAAGGCCTGAATTTCTGTGATATCATAACTGGGCAGTCCCTGTTTACCTACCGGGCTTTGATGGGCTGACCCAATGGGTGAAGACTGATAAAGGTCCTATTAATATTTGGCCTGACCTTGTAAAGAGTTACAAAAGAAAAAAAAACTCCTGAATGTGAAGAAATGTGAACATATAAATGAGGGATCGGTAACATACTAGTAGCTTCATCAAGAGGATTTTCTTGATTCCATCAGGACTGGAGAGCATAGAGCCTATTTGGGTGTTGACCACTAATAGCGTCGTAATTTGCACCTTGCTGATTCGGGCAATTGGACTGGGCAGAAGGACGACAATGCTGACTTCAAGGTCCAGGTTTAGGACTGTCTCGGACCTTGTGACCTGAATCTCTATATCTAAAACACATATCACTATCGGTTCTACACACCCTCTTAAGATACCACACTTTTCACAAAGCGGATTAGTAAAACTCCTGCTCTCACTACCCTGGCATTTGGAGCCTGGCGCCCTATCCCTACGATTATTTCTGAACTTTGGTACTGGCGCACTAGCTTAGGACTGAAAACTTCTGACTATGCTAAGAACGGTTATCACCCTGGGACCATGGCTGAGAAAAACTATAGCTACCTGTTCTAACTTTCTTATTCTTCATTTTCTTCTTCTTAAGCTTCTGCTCTTCAATTTGTTGAGCATAGACCATAAGCCTAGATATGTCTATATCCTTAATCAACTTTGCAGTCCTGTACTTCTTAACCACTCTACCTGATACCCCAGGCACAAATTTGCTCATTTTGGATCTACTATTTGCTACTACATGGGGAGCATACCTGGCTAACTGAGTAAACTTGAGGGAGTATTACTTTACGCTCATGCTACCTGGTCTAAGATTAATGAAATCTAACACTCTGCATTCTTTATACTCTAGGGTAAAAAATCAGCCTAGGAAGGTAGTAGCAAACTTTTCTTACTCTATAGGCTCTGCATCTATACCCCGATCTACTTTTCATTTCTTAAACTACGTATGAGCTACATCTTGTAGATGATAAATGGATAACTTAGCACTATCACTAGAAGTCACTCCCATGATATTTATGACTTTCTAAACTTGGTCAAGGAACTCATGTGGATCCTCTTCGGATTTAGAACCTGAGAATAGGGAAGGATTCATTCGGGTGAAGTCCCAAATCCTGGCTGCAGCAGTAATTGCCACTGAATTGGCTGGAACAACAGTTGGACGTTCATTCTGAGCTATGACTAACTTGGCTAGAGTAGTGAATGTAGTCCTAAATTTTGCATAGGATACATGCTCGTCTAGGGGATCTGCCTGAACGTGCTGAGGGGCTGACTGATATTCGTTTCTTATTTTGAGAGACATGCTCTTTAAATGTAGAGGGAGAAATGGATTATATTGAGATTTAAATTTAAGCTCATGCTCACTGGCATGACATGAATACTAAAAGAAGGCAAACTATTCCTAAAACATCTTATAGCCTCCTGTACGTAAATATGGCGCACAATATACCCATGCACAAGACTATACTAGCTGCGACTTTTTAGACTTCCTAGAACTCTATTGAACCTTAGGCTCTTATACCAAGTTTGTAACACCCCAGATCTGATACCCAAAATGCAATACGGTGCTCATGCCCTAGAAGGACCACAAGATAACCCATGACTGATATTTGTACCTGAGCACCGCATAATCTACTATATAAATACGGAATTAAAGGATGAAAGTTCATAAGGTTCAAATATCTGATAAAACATAGCATCTGGAATTATGGTATATCAATACCAAAACTAAAATAAATTGTTTGAACATGCTAGTTTGAAAGCCTCTAAACTGTCTGAAAACTGTAGAGTTGATGGGACATGTCCCCAACTAACTCCGTCTACTAAAACTGAAATAATGAAGTAATGAAATAATCATGATATCCTTGAATGATGAGGACTCACTGCAAATCTACTGTTGTTGGTTGAATCTAAAGCTAAGTGCGATTGGGAACTTGAGCGTCCAAACCTATGGTATAAAACACCATAGCGTAGAAGAAAAGTATGCATCAGTATGTCTAAATGTACTGGTATACACAGTGAGGTAAACTAAATGCATAGGGTTTATATGCATGAACAATACTAACTGACTGAATAACATCAATTTGAGAATACATGCATGAATATGTAACTGTAATTGAGATCGTAATAATACTGACTACTGAGTCTGAATACTAATAATATGAGTTTTGTATAACTGATATACTATTAACTGAGTGACTGTGTCAGATTGTCATGATTCTGATGGAACTAGCTGAGTTTCGTACGGAACTGAGTAACTATATCTGACAGTCCTGAATCTGAAAAACTATCTGAGTTCTTTTACTGAGACTGAGACTAAGTAATCATCTAACCGACATGCCCCGAATCTGAATTGGTGGGGTCTAAACTATAACCCCAGCTAGAAGGGTGTCAGTATCGTGCCACAGGTAAAGACAAGGTGTAAGTTGACCCTCTCTAACAGGGAACTCTTTTGTCAACCCCTCCCAGTAGGAAAACTCCAATAAGATGTATAATCCCGGGACTCGTAGGGGTACATGTCAACTTACGCTAGCTACGTAGTTCTGGAACACAAGGATTGCTTCTAAGGATCACACCCTCTACTGGCTGATAGGTGAGCCCTCATCTCTAGGTTTACTCGATGTTGAATCCTACTCCCAACTAAATAGACACTGAACTGATTTCCTAGTTCATACTAGGCTTGACTGAGCTGTCAATGATCGTGTTACTGTCTGAACTGGATTGATTTCACTAAGTTTCATTGACTGACGGAATACTACTAAGATTTGATAACTGACTGAGATTACTGAGTACTGTGAAGAACTAGACTAGTACTAAATTTACTGAGTTTTCTTGATTCATATGACTGACTGAATTCTAAGGATCTTGGCTTGACTAAGAGTATATTGAAAACTGACGCTGGCTCTTGGCACACAGGTAAATTGTCAGGTACAAGTACCCCCAAGACTCGATAGCATGAAACTAACAAGGCATGACACTTCTTTGAATACATAACCATAGGCTACAATTCATAATACAATCATTGGGGGATTTCATGAAGCACTTGATATTCATAATCTTGTACATGGATAGGAATTCATTCAAACATATCATAATTTCACAATTCTATTATCATGAGCATTCCATCAAACAACTATAAGTCATAGATTTAGCATGGGAGTCATTTTGAACATCTAGTTGTAGCCTAAGTTCATCATTTAGATCAACAAAGGGTCATAAAACCTAATTTTACTCACTTAGGCATTTTATCAAACACATGAGATGCATATACTTAGGCTTGGGCATGAATACTAAACAATTACATCATGGCTACTTTCATCAACTTAATTTCATGAAATTCAATCCACATGCTAACATAATATCAAGGAATACATAAAGATTCCATCATGGAAACCATACAAATCAACAACATGGATACAATTTCAATCCACAACATGAACATTATTATTTAAGCTTTTAAAAAATGGTTTCTTGAACTCCAAGGATGAAAGGAATCGTTGGATGAACACTTTACATAGCTAGGTGGATGATTTTTTGAAGATTGATGGAGGAAAGCTTGAATCCAACAATTGGATTTGTTTGATTAATTTATTAATTATGATAAAATTAGATTTAGATATCCACCAAAATATTATAAATATTGTTTAGATGAATAACATATAGAAATTACAAAAATATAAAGAATTAAAACAAATAATATCTGAAAAACGTAAAGAATTAAAAATAAGGATAGAAAGACTACAATATAACATAATTGTCGAAGTTAGTAAAAATTCAAAAAATGCACAAAAGAAGAAATATCAAATTTAGAATCAACAATAGATAGTCTAGACTATATATATATATATATATATATATCAACATAACCTATATACATTTAAATAAAATGAACAAAGAAGAATTTATTATAGACGAAAAAACATATGAAAATAACGAAGTATCAAAAATAAAAATAGTATTCTCTAATTTAGGAAGAAGATATAAGAAAATAGGTGAACATTTATATTTAATGTTAGAAAAAGAAGAGTTAAAATTAAAAGATAAGTTGGTGTCCATGGTAAGAATAGAAACAGAAAATGAAGAAATAGGTAGAAAAAAGGAAATAGATAATATAAAACAACAAACCACAGAAGAAATACGAAAAATAGAAGAAACTAAAAATAATAGGATTGCTGAATTAGAAAAAGAACTACAAATGCTAAAAGATTTGTATGAAAAAAGACAGAAAGAAAAAGTAGAAAAAGATAAAGAACAAAAATTATTAAACGATATAAATTAATTTAAAGAAAAATTAGAAATAAAAAATAAAGAACCAGAAACTAGTGAATTAGAAATAAATACAATAGAAGCTGAAGAAACAGATAATTATGATTTGGAAGATAGTGAAACATATACGGAAATTCTAGAAAACATAGGAAAACTAGAAATTAATGAAAAACAATAAGTAATTAATAAAGAAAATATAGAACTAATAAATATAGAAGTAAATACTCTAGATAAAAATATAATACCTAGTATATCAGAAATGAGAAAACCAATGTATAATTACAATAATAAGTTTAAAAGATATAATTCAAAGGATGAATATAGTAAATGGACACCAAAACAAATAGTTAATTACAACTTTTTGGATTTAGACTGTGTAATAGACACAAATAAAACAATACAACTATGGGTAGGATATATGTCAAAACAATTATTAGATAATAAAATAGATATTATGTAAAAAATTATAAACATAAAAGACCATATAGGAAAAAGAAATCTATAAAAGAATGTACTTGTTATAATTGTGGAAAACTAGGACATTTAGCTAGAGATTGTAAATTACCAAAAAACCCAAAAAAGAAATAAATTTAAGAAATAAAAATAGAAAATACAGAATATATGCAGATAGATTATATAGATTATGAATTAGAAAGTGAAGATAGTATATATGAAATTTCGGAGAATGAAACAGATAATGAAATAGATAGTGAATTAGATGAAGGAAATGACTGACGAAGATATAAAAATGAACCAAATAACTGAAGAAGATATAAAAATAATAACAAAGGAAGAATATTTAAATGAAGAAGGAACAGATCAAAAAATAATATTTGATAGTCATATATTTGATGAAATAAAAGGAAAAGATTTAGACTTAAATATAGAAAAAATATTTATAATACCAACAATAAAAGGTATATTTAGTAGAAAAAAGGAAGAATACTACGTAGTAAGCCAAAAAGAACATGTAATAGACTGTAGATATGCAAAAGGTAGGGCTAGTATACCACTAGTAACAAAAAGAATAATTAATAAAGAAATAAACGATATAAAAAGTAAAGACCCAATAAAATATGTATACCTTGGAGGAACAAAGATATTAATAAAAGCATCTTTTAGAGAAGGAATAGATACACCAATAGAATTATATTTAGCAGATGATAGAATTATAAAACCTAAAGAAAAAAGTATAATAACTGCCATAAAAGGAAATTTAATATACCAAAAATTTAAATTTATAATAAGTGTGAATTATTCAGTGGCAATAACAGATAAAAATATAGATAAATCATTAGTATTATATTGGAAAATACCAGAAATAGAACTAACCCCAGGAAGTAAAATATTTACAGCAAGATGTAAGAATCTACATGTATTAACAACAAAACATAAAGTAACACGAAAAAATAAAATTAATAAAATAAAATAGAAAGTCCTTTTGAACAATTCGTAAAAACAATTGATAATAATGATTATAGTTACAAAAATACAGACATAGAAGAAGATTTAGAAATAATAAATGATAGACTAAGTACATAAAAAAGAATAGCTCATGAAAAACATGAATCATCAAGCTCATAAAAAAGAACAAGTTATGAAACAACTTCAACAGTTAATTCAAACCAATATTACATAACAGCAACAATAAATGAAAAAGAATATTTAATACTCTTAAACACAGGACAAGAAGAAAATTGTATAGCAAAATATCTAGTAAAAAGTGAAGAAATAAAATCTAATAGTAATATATGCCCAGATCTACCAAGGAGTCTAATAAACATTAAGGATACGGCAGAAAAAGAAATAATAATAGGAGTTAGGAAAATAAAAATAGAATTTGCAATAAAGGAAGAAATGCAAAAAACAGATATAATATTAGGAATAAAATGGTTAGAACAAGTAAATCTATACAATATAGAACATACACAATTATCTATAACATATAATAAAGAGAAATTATTCATAAAAAGAACTTTAACATGATATGAAAATATATGTACTTGTAAAAATAATCGTAGAAGGATATTACAATAGGTATTATACATCTATGATAGATACAGGAGCAGAAGCAAACTTATGTAGATACAACTGTTTACCAGAAAGTAAATGGGATAAATTAAAAACACCAATAGTAGTCAAAGGATTTAATAATAAAGGAATTTTAATTACATATAAAGCTAAAAATGTAAAAATATAGATATTGGATAAAATAATAACAATAGAAGAAATCTATAATTATGAAATAACATCAAAAGATATGCTTTTAGGAATGCCATTTTTAGATAAATTATACCCACATATAATAACTAAAACAGATTGGTGGTTTACAACACCATGTAAATAAAAAGTAAGAGCAAAAAGAATTATTAATAAAATAAGAAAGAAAACTAATTGGATAGAAGGAAGTGAAAAAATTACAGTACAGTTAGAAAATATAAAAAATACAGAAGACATAGTAGAACTAGTTCTATTTTCGATAAATAAAAAAGAAATAACTATATTTTCAATAGATAAGGTAGAAATAATAAAGAAAAAATTAAGACAATTATATAGTGAAGATCCATTAAAAGGATGGGGAAAACATAAAACTACTATAAAAATTGAATTAATAGATAAAAATAACATAATAACTCAAAAACCATTAACATATAATTTTGATGATTTAAAAGAATTTAAAATGCATATAGATGAATTATTAGAAAAAAGTATATACAAAAAAGTAATGGTAAACACAATAGTCTAGCATTTATAGTAAATAAACATTGTGAACAAAAAAGAGGAAAAAGTAGAATGGTTATTGACTATAGAAATTTAAATGCAAAAACTATTACATACAATTATCCAATACCAAATAAGATATTAAAAATACGACAAATACAAGGATATAGCTACTTTAGTAAATTTGACTGTAAATCAGGATTTTACCACTTAAAATTAGGTGAAGATTCTAAGGAATTAACCACATTTACGGTACCACAAGGATTTTATGAATGAAATATATTACCATTTGGATATAAAAATGCACCAGATAGATACCAACACTTTATGGATAGTTACTTCAAACAATTACCTAATTGTATAGTATACATAGATGATATACTACAATATGCAAAAACTAAAGAGGAACATTTAAAATTATTAGAACAATTTACAAATATAATAGAAAAATCAAAAATAAGTTTAAGTGAAAAGAAAGCTGAAATTATGAAAAGCTAGATAGAATTTTTAGGGATACAAATAGATAAAAGTGGAGTAAAAATGCAACAACATATAGTACAAAAAATAATAAATTCAAAAGAAGAATTAGATACAAAAATGAAATTACAATCATTTTTAGGATTAGTAAATCAAGTAAGAGAATATATACCAAAATTAGCAGAAAACCAAAAGGATGTAGAATATAATTGCAACGAGGAAGATAAAAAATAACAACAACAACAACAACAAACCTAGTATATTCCCACATAGTGGGGTCTAGGGAGGGTAACATGTACGCAGTCCATACCACTACCCCCGAAGGAGTAGAGAGGCTGTTTCCGATAGACCCCCGGCTTAAGAGAAGATAAAAAAATAAGTTCAAAAAATAAAAATACTTTGTAAAGAATTACCAAAATTACAATTCCCAGACGAAAATTAAAAATTTACATATATAGTAGAAGAAGATGCAAGTGAATATAGTTATGGAGGAGTACTTAAATATAGGTACGAAAATGAAAAAAATAGAACATTATTGTAGATATTATTCAGAAACATTTAATGAAATAGAAATAAAATGGGAAATAAATAGAAAAGAATTATGCTCATTATATAAATGTTTATTAACTTTTGAACCATATATTGTATATAACAAATTCATTGTGAGAAAAGATAATACCCAGGTTCGATGGTGGTTAACAAGAAAAATACAAAACTCAGTTACGAAAAAGAAAATTTGGAGATTAGTATTGAATATATTAAATTTTACATTTACGATTGAAGTAATCAAGACTGAGAAGAAAGTTATTGCAGATTACATATGAAGACAAAGGACTCAAACTGATTTACCAATGGAAAAAGCTGATGTCAAAGATACCCAAACAGACTTAATATTACAAGTGTTCGAACAAATGAAGTTATTACAAGAACGAGTTATCACATTAACTGCTGAAGTTACAAATGTAAAAGTGTAGGTTGAGCACTATAAAAAACAAGAAGCTATTAAAAAACAACATTAAAATAAAGATACAGTGCAGGAAGAGTACATTAAAAAACTAGACCTAGAAGGTGATGTAGAGAAACACCTAAACACTCAAATTACTAACGAAACTACAGTTACAGCTGTAGGCGCAAGTGATGTATCCAAGGGAAAGAATATAGTCACTCAAAATAAACTTGAATTACCAAAGAAAAAGAATTATAACCTCAACCAGATATTCTCAAAACCATATACACCAAATATACAAAAATCAGAGTCATCTATACCTCCCCAGATACACACATATTCCGAATTACTCAATCAACAAAAGCAGACTTATAACCATATCACTCGTACATATATTGATAATAATTATACCTTACAAAAATTGTTAAATACAAAACCTATCCAGAGTGAAGAATTAGCAAAAAAAACCAAGGATATATTACACAAAAATGTTAGAACTATAACAAACTTATTGCTTTGCCGGACACCAGTGCATACTTAATTTTTTCATGTTACTATTATGGACTATTATCTACAGTTTACACAATTACTGGAGCAGATTTAACAAGAATTCCAGATATTCACAAAAAAATTATGGATTATAAAAAGATTACGAAGGGACAGTTATTCTATGTCTGTTTCTACTTAGCACCAAGAGAAATATTATTTGATAAAATAAAATAGACAATTACTATTGTCAAGATAGGAATGACATGAGACTATATTATCCTGAAGAAATATGCGAACAAGAAGAGATAACCAAAAACCAGATACCGTACTTCTACTGAAACAATAGAGTTATTGGACTTAGCAGTATATTGACTGAGTTAGCAAATAATTATATAAATCAAAACCCAGTTTGGATTTACTATAACAGAAATCAATTATAGGTTTACTCTACTTGTAAAAATATTAGAGAAAATAACAGAGAAGAGATAAGAAAATGGGTCATAATGATCCTAAAACCAGAAGAGTTACCAGTCACAAGATCTATTACAAAAAAAAATATTTCAGAAAAAGCTATGGATTAATTCTGTAAACAGGTTGGCCAAAGATACGATGACCACATATGCAGCAGATGTAGTGACAGACACAACTTTATCCCAGATGTGATGCTACAATAGCAAGAAGATAAAAAAAGCAGCAGATACGACAAGGAGAAGATGAAAAGAAGATAACAACGGAGCAATAATGGAAGAGATAAAAGACAAAGATAATAAAAGCTAGAAAGCGATATGTGAATTATTGTATAGCCTTTTAATGTTGTTACGTAAATTATATAGTTAGGAAGACTTTTTAGTAATAGCGATTAATAGCTTTAACTTTTTAGGTATAGGATTTTTGACTTTTCATGTATAGTATTATTAATTCTTATCTTTCTGACAAAAATAGGAGATGTAAATTAGGAAACGTGTAAAGTGTGTTAATAGTTTACACACTTTCTTAGGATTATAAATAGAGAGCATTTTGCTCAGTTAGAGGTAAGCCTTCATGAGTTGAAGCAAAACCCTCTCTTGTACACAAAAAACTTTTGAATTATTTAATAAAAAAACAGGTATATGTCCAAGGAAAAGTTATGAATCAGACAGCTATGGAAAATCTATAATTATCAAACTTATCAGAACAGGTATTTATATTTCTGATTATGAATAGCTAAATTCATAAATTCCTGAAAATCATGATATGATAAAATAAGTTCATGTTAGTTACTTTATAGTAGAATTATTCGAAGAATAGCATGTTAAGAAGTTTATTAGTAAAGAGAAAAAAGAAGAAAAATCCCTAAGAACTATGCCATCCTAAAGGTGAAACCAGTGAGGCAAGAAAGCCGTGATAGGGGAGTAGCCAGAGTAGAGGCGCTGTTTAAGGAAAAAATATCCATATTACCATGCTAATAATGAATGAAGAACATGTTATTTAAAGAATAATCTAGTATATAGTAATCTAAAATGATCATATTTTGTTATGTGTATGATTGAAGGGAATAGTTTGAAAAAACATCATATGAAAATTTAATACTTATTTATCTGACGAAATGGTAGATAAATTCAAAATACTTGTTTTGTATATACTTAAGGATATAGAAATTGTAGATATAAGAAAAATCATATTGGAAAAATATTTGATAAATATTTTATGACTAGAATAAATTATATACCACACCTACCTACCTACTCTTACAAATACTTACATACCAAACCTACAAATCAACCATGATAAATTACGTGTATTTAGAAAATTTAAAAATGGATATGAAAAATATACAATTAATAGAAAAACTAATGAAAACAAATTTAGAAGAATATATGAGAACTAAAAATATAAAATATATAGAATTTCTTAATGAAAATAAAGAGGAATTATTAAGATTAAAACAACCAACTAATAAATACTATTATAAAACAATTAATTACTAGAATCCAATTCCAAGTTATCCAAGTTATTCGTAGAAATCTAAGCATAATATGGATAATATGACAAGATATATATCTGATGAAACTAAGATACTAGTTTTATATATCATAAAAGACTTAAAATTAGAAGACATAAAGAAAATAATATGGGAAAAAATATTTGATTATGAAAATGAGTTACTAAGTACTAATTGGATAGAAGAAAAAAATAAAGTTGGCTATACGAAGAAATTAATTATAGAAACCAGCTTAGAAAAGAAAGAGAACAATTAAAAGAAACATTAATTTGGATAAATAAACCCATAAAAAAACTAGAATTAAAAGACAGTTTAGAATATGATTTAGAAATGGAATTATTCATAGCCGAAAAAGACAGGATAATTAACGAAATAGATAAACTAGAATTTAATATCAGATATAGTACAATTAGAATAAATTATTACAAAGAAATTTGCAGTATCACAACTACTTTAGGATAAAATGATAGACTATGAGTATTTAAAATATTGGAGACAAGATATGGAAGAAAGAAGATTAATAGAAATACTTATGAAAGAGAATTTAATTGAATATTTTAGAACAAAAGATATAGAATATTTAGAATACCTCCCAAATAATATACAAGAATTACAAAGGCTAAGAGAAAAAACTAAAGAATATTACAGTAAAGCATTCAATCAAATACCATCCAATCACCCCCAAGATATGAACATTAATAAAATTAAAATAAATAAACTAAAAATTAAAATGATTAGAGAATTTAAGAAATATCCACGCACAAACAAAAATTGATCCATTAGAGCTATAATAGATCTATTTAAGTTACCCAATTTATCCACACCCCCTACAATTGGTATCAAGGTTTCTTGTTCTTGAGCAATTGTGGAATAAGGAATTTATTTAGCCAAAAGAGGGCCAAATTTCGTGTTTATAAGGGTTGGAGGTCGAGGAAAATGACCTAATTACCCTTAAGGATATAGTCATTTAATGACTAAAATTGGGCACCAACGCGTTAAGCGATGCATCACGTCAATGACACCGACGCGATACTCGATGCGTCGCGCCATGATCACGCTAAGCCTCAGTACTTTTGGCTTTTGCAACCTGCAACAATGTTAACCAACATGATATGTGATGTGGCGCACTAAGATTGCGTTGTTCCATTATTTTGAGAAACCAAATGTGGTCTAAACGAGGTCCAAAAAATCTGAAACTTATTTGGGAGTACCTATTGACCTCCCTGATCATGAATTAGCAAGAATACCGACCATTTTAGGACATTGAGGTCGCAAAATGAGATTTCCAACTTTTGAAGGCCAAAAATAAACTAAGTCTGGAAACTTAGCTAGAATTTTCTAAGTCTGGTACCCCCTTGACAAGCTTAATTGACTGAATTAAGCTTAGGAATTTTTGCGGGGTCTTACAAATACCCAGCCAAGACCAATAAGTTCCAAATATCATTTAAAGTTGTACGTCTAGGCTATTTCTTAACCGGCTTGACTTTCTGTAGATCCACCTTGATCCTCTTACTAGAAATAACATGCATAATAAACGTCAAAATATTTAGCCAAAACTCACACTTAGAGAATTTAGCATACAACTTATGATCCTTAATGGTCTAAAACACAATTTGAAGGTGACTTCCATGATTATCCTCACTCTTAGAATACACCAAGATGTCATCAATAAATACTATTACAAACAAATCCAAATACTATCTGAAGACCTAATTCATATGATCCTTGAGCGCCACTGGAGCATTAGCCAGCCCAAAGGCCATAATCAGAAACTCATAATGACCATACTAGGTTTGGAAAGTAGTCTTAGGAATATCAACTTCTCTAATATTCAACTAGTGATAACCCAACTGAAGATCTTAGAGAAACATCTAACACCCTAAAATTGGTAAAAAAGGTCATCAATCCTAGGAAGAGGGTGCTTGTTCTATACTATCACCTTATTCAGCTGATGATAATATATGCATATTAAAAGGGATCCATCCTTCTTACGTACGAAAAACACTGATGTAGGATGTATTTATGCATTATAGTATTGGTATTCTATCTTATTTAACCTTGTTTCAAGGATAATTTGTGTGTTTTATGTGTTTATGATGATATAAACAAGCATATAAGTTTTCAAGGATATGAATACAATGTTTAAAAGTTTTTTCAAACTAGTGTGGGTTAAATCAGTCATTTAGAGTCTAAATAAGAAAAGTAGTTTTACTAGCTTGAGTTAGGTGATGTTCTAGTCTTTTACATTGGATTCTAATGTGTTGAATGAGTTTTGACTGGTATTATTGTGTAATAATGAGTGTAATAACTTGTTTATAATTATAAAAGTGTGATTGACATAAGCCAAGAGTCAACGGTACATTATAGCATAAAGTGGTCAAGACTAGCAATTAGATTGAGTTTTAGGTCATCATTCTTGTCGTTTAGATGTGTTGAACTCTAATGCTTGGTGTTGGATGACGTAGGATGCTTGTGGATTTGATTTTTCTGATATTTGAATGTTGAAAAATCTGGATATTAAAGGTAAAACAACACCAAAAGCTTGGAATTGAAGGTAAAATCATGTAACAAGGCAAGAGGGACCTCAACACTTCGCTGAACTTTTAGAAGCAACTTCCAGTAGCTGTGGGTAATATGCCCATGACGCAGGATCCATAGCATGATACTTTGACTTTGAAAATATTGTGAGATGCAACTTCCAGTAGCTTCAGGCGAAATGCCCGCGACTCAGGCTCCACATCGGTGAAACAATGCCCGTGACACATGCAATACTATTAAGGGCACATCGCATGATTCATTCCTATGAATAATTTCATGCGATGCGTGATTTATTCTTGGGCTCAAAATTTATGTGATATCTTGCACTCCTAAATGGCTTAGGATTTTCCCACTATAAATACACTATATCGTATACTTTATGTTACTAATCTTGTTACGTCTTGCACTAATTAGGAGCTTTTGCACTTCGTATCTTAGATTTTATTTTCTCTTAATTTATCTCTATATTATATTATATTGTGTATTCATATTGGATCATGATTATGACTGTGAGTGGCTAAAAACTCCCTTTCCAGGGTTAAAGCAAAGAACATGACTACTATTATTTTTGAATTAATTTTGCTGGATTCGCTTATCATATTTGTTTGTTTTTTTATTCTTGTTTTACTTATTTTGAGGATTTATCAACCTTATAATATATATATTGTCAACTTTGTGATCTCGAGAGAGGGGATAGGGAGATAGAATGTTGGGATAAACAAAATAGGGTTTGTATTCTTTTATAAAATAAGGAATTTGAATTAGCATCTTGGATAGAGATGTACCTAGCAGCCTTACTTGATTCACATGTAAGATGATAACGTTAAGCACTTAATTAGATTATTACATCCCTGCTTAACAACGTAGTTGTAATGTCCAAGTTAGGTAGATGATTAGAGTTCGGGAGACCATATCGTGCAATCAACCCTACAAATCAACAACGAAGATAAACGAATTAACGAATGAAGTTCGATAACATAGTATGATTGTAAGAAATTATTTAACCCTTGTCTTTCTTCTATTGATTATCTCAATACCTTTATTTTATGCATTATTTACTTTATTTTAGTTTACAAATCTTCAAAACTTTCTTTTGGTTACACTTGCATTAGAACAAGTCCCTATGGGATCGATATTAGGATTTCTTGAAGGCCACTAAATTACTTGGTAGACCACGTACACTTGCGTATGCACTTGGGTGCTGTCATGATTTTGGCGCCATTGTTGGGGACTTGTAATTTGGAAACTATTTTATTTTTAGTTTTACTTTTTAGATTTCTTTGTGGTTTTACACTTGCTCTTGTTTTTATAATTGAAGGAAATAGGTTTACAAGTTAGTAAGCTGGCTAGGGATAGGGAATTGGTTGAACCTTGTTTAAAACCTGAGCAACTCTTTCATCAATGTAGGAGAGAAACAATCTGTCTACCCCATATTCAGTAAATAGAAGAATATCAATAAAATCCTACTCATATGGTTAAAGAAAAAGTAGCCCGCAAGATAGTTCATGAAGTGGCAATCCCACTTTCGATAAATCTGACCTCACCTTTTCAGAAACCAACTGCTGGAGGAAGGTTTGAGCTAAAGAAAACTATGGTACAACTATTGATTAGTGGTGGATAGTTTACAGGGCTTGCATATGAAGATCCACAGTTCCATTTGTAGAAATTCATTGATCTCACTGACATATTCATCCCTACGAGTGTTAATACTGATTATGTGAGGTTGACACTCTTCCCCTATTCATTTATTGGAGAAGGTAAAAGGTGGTTGAAATCTAAGCTAATGAATTCAATCACATCATGGTAGGACTTAGACTGAAAGTTTCTCATCAGATTTTTTTCATTTGCAAGACTGCAAAACTTCATAGTGAGATAGTGAGCTTCAATCAAAGGCTAGACGAGAACCTCTATCATGCTTGGGAGTAGTTCAAGGCACTTCTTTGAGACTTTCCATATCATTAATAGTCTAATAAGGTATGTGCTCATACTTTTGTAGAAGCACTTGACCACACCATAAAAATTTTGCTATATTCAGCTGCAGGTGGTCAAGCATTGGAGTTGACTTATAATGAGTTATACACCTTATTAAACCACATAGAACAAGGAAATCCAGAATAGCATGGTGATTCTAGGAGTGCTACCAAGAAGGTTGCAGATGTATTGGAGGTGGACCAATTTATGGCTATATCTGTCCAGATCTCTGCATTGTAAAATCAAATAAGCGGTCTGAAGTTGGGAGACGCATAACCTGTAACCACAGTTCGTGCAAGCTAAAAAATTATAGGTTGGTGTGACGTTTGTGGTAATATTGCCCATTTAGAGGCTATGTGTGCTTTCAATTAAGAGTCTATGATGTATATGGGAAATGTTCAAAGGAAGAATTATGGAAATGCCTACAGCATAAAGTGGCAGACTCAGCCACTAAATTAGTTATGGAATGCCCAATAACAACAAATTCAATAGTAATGGGAATAAGGAAATCAGTCAACTACTAAATTAGAAGAGATGATGAAACATATTTTAACTAATCAAACACAATTGGCTGCAGATATAAATAATCATCAAATAGCCATGAGAAGCTTAAAGTTGCAGTTGGGGCAGTTATAGTAGACACTAAGTACCAGGACTCAAGGTGGTTTGCCAAGTGATCTAGAAAACCCAAAACAATTAATGGCAATCACTTTGAGAAGTAGTAAAGAGCTTAATGAAGAACCTCCAAAGGAAACCAAGTAGGTAGATACTGAGGTGGTAATTGAAAAGGTAAATGGCAGAGTTGCTAAAAAGTCAAGAAAGTTTGAGTACTCGAAAGAGAATGTTGTTGAAAAAGTGAAGAAGATCCCAAAACTACCTTTCCTATCAAATTATATAAAGGCAAATAAAGATGCGTGCTTCAAGAAGTTCTTTGACACGTTTAGAAAGATACATATTAACTTACCTCTTTTAGATGTTTTTTAGGGTATGGCCATGTATGCTAAGTACTTGAGGTACATGGTTTTTAATAAATTTAAATTGTAGAATGTTGAGGTGGTAACATTAACTGAGGAGTGTATCTTGGTGGTGACTTAAAAGATACCGAAAAAGCTCAAAGACCTTGGGAAGTTTACTTTCCCTAATTAGATTAGCATTAATGAGGTAGTTCAGGTACTTAGTGATTTAGGGGCAAGTATCAAATTGATACTCCTATCTTTGTTCAACACATTGGGCTTGGGAAATCCTAGACCTAGCTCTGTGCTACTATAATTGGCCAAAAAGACCATAGTTCATCCTGAAGGAGTGATAGAGGATGTCCTCATAAAGGTTGGTAAATTTATTATTCCTACTAACTTTATTATTCCAGATTTTTAGGCAGAAAAATAGGTACCAATCATCTTAGCGCATCCAGTTTTAGCGATGGGAGAAGCCTTAATAGACGTGAGAGAGGGTATCACACAATGAGGTTAGAAGATGAAGTGGAAATTTTTAAAGTGTACTATCTACTTAACACACTATCCCATCATAATGAATTATGCATGATTAATGTGATTAAAGGGGATGAGTGTAGGGTGGTAGAGCCTGTACCTTAATATACCTCTGTGAATACCCTCATTGATTAGCCTAAGCCACAACCACTTAAACTCGACATGAGGCAGATTGATGAGCCTGGAAAGGCTAAAGTTGAAAAAATTATTGACCTTGAGAGTTCACACTCAAGAGGTCAGAAAAGAATAATAAGATGGCCTCAAGTGTGAGGAAAAGTATGAAGGAATCTGGATGAGTCATAGTTGGGTTATGCCACGATACTAAGTCAGGTATTGCTTGGGAGGAAACCCAAGTTAAGTAGGTATGTTTTATTTTTAGTTTTTTTAAGTTTTTACTTCACGCAGTTTTTGTTTTGTTGAGTCATAGGTTGATGGGAAGTCTGAGTACTAGAAAACCTGAGCTAAGAAGCATGAAAAATACTGAGTGTGGTATCCCCAAACCCTCTTGATATGTAAAAATACTACTAGCTAGGCCTAGAGGCCTCAGGGTGTATTTCTATCTCTACTTTTAATTTATACTTTGGCGACAAAGTAGATTTTTAAGTGTGGGGTGGGGGAATTCCCACTTTTAGGGTAAAGTTAAAAAAAATTAGGTTAGGAATAAGTAAAATGTTATTATTAGTGATATATTTGAATACTTGCTGCAAGTATTTTAGTTGTAAAAGCATGTTGATTGTGTGAATTAGTACTTTTGATAATCCTAGGCTCAGGTTTATGATTCTTGTACTTGTTGGCTCAATGTGGAATTTGTGTGATGGTTTGCTTAAGAGTCTATGAGGATCCTACTTGAAGTTGAGCATGTGACATGTGCGTGTAAGGTATTTGTATATTCCTTGTTGCATGTGATGTCAACAACTTGCTTGGTGTGTGTGAAAAACAAAATAAAGAGTGTGGGTTTAGGAGATGATATAGACATTTCTTTGATAGTCTTGTTTTATACCTTTTTTTTTCCTGCCCTTGAGCATAATCCTAGTAAGCCCCATTGAGCCTTTAGATTTTTCTTTGGCATTCTGATGTGTAGCCTAACCCCTTATTTGATAGACGAGAATTTGATCCAAAAGTCCCTCAATGCTTAATGAAAAATTAATTGAGTTTAGGAGTTGAAAAATAAGAGGAGAAAAGGTGAAATTGAAGCCCCACAGTGATAGTTTTTAGTGTGTAAAAAAAATTGTGTTGTGATTGGGAGTTACAAAAATTTGTGCTTAAGAAGTTCCCATTTTTAGCCTAGTGTGTTACGATGAAACTTTTTTGGCCCTGGTCCTTCTTGGACATTGTGCACCTCAACTAAAGCAAATCGCTTAAGTTGAAGGTGGCTATCATTAGGGTTTGTAGTGTAAAGTGGATGCGAAAAAGGGTAAAAGTGAAAGATATGTACTTAGATGATAAAATATTAATGGGATCCACTACTTTATGATCGATGCTTCAAGGATCACATCTACGGATTGAAGACTTGGTTATTTTAGGAGATCAAATATGTGAATGGAGGATATCTTGGAAAGAAGCTTTAATTGGTGATATCCTCCATGAAAGAAATGGGCCACACCATATTTGGATGATAGCTTGGGATTCCATAAAGTATGGGCGTCCCTTCCATTGTTTTGGGCTTTGGGTCACTTTTGGGCCCAATAGCTTTTAGGGTCACTTTTGGGCCCATTGTGTAATAAATAGCCCACGACTATAAATAGCTAGTTTTCTTTCATCTTTAGGAAGTTGATAAATGATGAATTGAGTTGTCACTTGAGGGTGTTGTAGTAAGTTTTTGGGAGTTTCTTGAGTCATGAGAAATGTGGGTACTCAGAATCTGTTTCTGTTGTGTCCTCGTAAGAGGTTGGTGTTATAGATGATTGATAGAAAGGTCTAGGGTTTAGTATACCCTTGGTTGTCCTTTTGTTATCTGTTTATATCAATCTATCTATCCCCTTTATTTTCTATCTCGATTCTTTGTTTTTAGTGTTTTCCTTTGCTTGTCCTTGTTTTCATATTGTTTTCAATTTCGTGTTTTATGTTTTGTATCATTTGGTATCAAAGCCAGGTTTAGTTGGGTCTCGTTGTGTTGGAAAATCAAAAATCCAAAAAAAAAAAATCACTATTTAGGTTTTGATTTTAGGTAAAATTTTGAGTATTTGATTTTGTTGTTTTTCTTTTATTTTGGTGTTAGATTCTTGTTCCCTAACACCACTAAAGTCTAACCTTGAATTTGAGCTCAATCGGAGGTGAATTGAAAGGTCTACCATTGTTGAGAAGCTTAAGTTTGAAGGTGGAGTTAAAATCTGAAATTTTTGATTGAGAATCTGAGGAAATTTATGCTTGGAATGTTCTTAGAAGGTTGAAAATATCCTAAGTTCAAAATTTCACCTATTTCCGAGCAAGGGTTGAAGAGTTAGAGCATTTTGAAGTTGGTGGTGTTCTTGAGTGTTCTTGGAGAAATTCAAATCTTCAAGGGTAATTTTCTTCAAAAGGTGGTTTTTTGATACTCAAAAGTGAATAAAAAGGTACAAAAGTGTTTGTACAAGTACCTAAAGAATATTGCACAAGAGAGTACAAAGGGGGGCCATTTAGAGGGCAAAAGGGCCATTTTAGGAGAGAGGGGAAGGTGACCTGCCTTGCATCTGCGTCCAAGGAGCTCTTGGTATGCTCCAGCAGGTACAAATCACCTCAAACCATTAGGGGGAGGTCCTCCTACGTCCAAGTTTCCCTTGACCTAACACAGATCACCTAATTGGATGCCAAAACAACCCTAAACGCAATCGAAATGCATTCCAACACTTCTTCGACATCAATTCAAGTTCTCAAACATATTTCAACACTTTCAAAAGTTCATTTGATCAGGTTCAAAACCATTAGTTTCATATGTTAATTCCTCATTTCATTTCATTTATTCTTGATATTAGTTAACAACTAAACCGTAATCAACTTAGTTGTTTAACTAGTTCTTGTTTTGTTCTTCTTTTGTGTCTTAATTTCTTGTGTATTTTACTTCTTTATCTTTTGTTTTCTTAGTTTAGCACTTGAAATTCAAGTTATTCAAGTATGTGTTTTATCTTTTATTCTCTCTTTGTGTGTTTTATCATTTCTTTCTTCGTAAACGTCATTGAGTCATGTGTTTCAACTTTCAAATGATTCATCAATAGTTATGTCATCTCTTTTCTCAATTGTGCTAAGAAGCTATGGGTGTAGCAACCTTTGATACCGTAGTGGAAGCCATCATGGGTTTACAAAAATATTTGAATGATTGGAAGGTAGAATGGTCACACTTAAAAGGAAAGAAGGAAACTTTGACATGTCTTACTCCCCAAAACACTACCCAAGCTCCCCAAATCCTCACTCCACCCTATCAAACACCCCCAATTCAATTTCCAAACTTCCAAATTCCCCAAGGATTGAACCCACAAAGACTCAATAAACCCTACTACCCACCCTATCAAGTACCCCAAATCCAAATACCACACTACCAAAGGCCACCAAATCTGAATTCACCCTACCAAAATCCACTTAACCAAATGCCACCATACCACATGCCACCAAACCAAGCCGTTGGAGTTCAAGGAGAGTTTGTAGGAAAAGTTGAAGGAGGTTATGGATATGGTGCACATGAACATGTTCCCTCAACCCAAATAAATACAAACCAAATTCCTGAAGACATTGTTCAACCAACCCAAATCCAAATTGAAAAGACCAATTCCAACATGTAATCTTTGTCACTCTCTAACTATGATGCTAGCATTTTACCTAGCATCACTCTTTAATTTTTGCAGGTTCATGAACAAATAATATCAAAGGAGAATGCAAGGATAATGCCATATTAAAATGAGCTTGAAGGCCTAAAGGAACTCTTACCAAAGGATTCCAAACTTGAAAGGTGCAATGGCAAGTTGATAAAGGAGTTGGATTCGAGGACGAATCCTTTTCAAGAAATGTAGGATGATACAAGATCAATGGGCTTCACTCCTTTGGGATATATGATTCAAGGATCACATTTATGGATCCAAGACTTGGTCATTTTAGGAGATCAAATATGCGAATGGAGGATAGCTTAGAAAGAAGTTTATTTGGTGATATCCTCCATGAAAGGAATAGGCGACACCACATTTGGATGATAGCTTGGGATTAGATAGAGTATGGGCATCTATACCATTTTTTTTTATCATCCAGTAACAGAGAAGGGCCACTATTCCATTCCGGGGTTAAACCCAAGTACATGACTACTATCGTTTAAAATTAATTTTGTTGGAATCGCTTATCATATTTGTTTTTTTGTTTATTCTTGTTTTACTTATTTTGAGGATTAATCACCCTTAGAATACATATATTGTCAACCTTGTGATCTCAGTAGAGGGAAAAGAGAGATAAAATGTGGAGATAAATAAAGTCGGGTTTGTATTCTTTTATAAAATAAGGAATTTGAATTAGCATCTAGGATAGGGATGCACCTAGAAGTGTTACTTGATTCATATGTAGGATGATAACGTTAAGAACTTAATTGGATTATTACATCCCCTCTAAATGATGTATTGTAATGTACAAGTTAGGTAGACGATTAGAGGTTGGGTGACCTTGATCATGGAATTAACCTTACGAATCAAAAACCAAGATAAGAAAATTAATGAATGAAGTTCAGTAACATAGTATGATTTTTCGAAGTGCTTTAACCCTGGGCTTTCTCCTATTGATTGTCTCAAGACCTTTATTTTACGTATTGTTTACTTTATTTTAGTTTAAAAATCTTAAAAAATCTCTTTTGGTTATGCTTGCATAAATTAATCTAAATTGGGAACTAGAATTGAACAGTCGTTAGAACAAATCCTTGTGGAATCTATATTCGGCTTTCTTAAAGGCTACTATATTACTTGGTAGACCACGTACACTTGTGTGTGCACTTGGGCGCTGTCAAGAACCCCATGGGGAAACACTAGGACTAATGAAACTGATATAACCCAAGCGCACACGCAAGTGTACGTGGTCTACCAAGTAGTAAAGTGGCCACCAAGAAAGCCGGATATCGATTCCATAGGGACTTGATTCAACAATGATTCAATTCTAGTTCATAGTTAAGATTTAATTGGTGAAAGAGTAACCAAAAATAGAGTTTGTAATTTGTAGACTAAAGAAAAGTAAATAATGCGTAAATTAAAGTATTGTAACAATCAATGGATTAAAGCCCAGGGTTAAAGCACATCAAATAATCATACTATGTTATTGAACTTCATTCGTTAACTCGCTTATCTTGGTTGTTGATTCGTAGGGTTAATTGCATGATCATGTTCTCCTGACCTCTAACCGTTTACCTAATATGTACATTACAACTATATCATTGAGTAGGGATGTTATTATCCCATTAATTTATTTAAGCTATCATCTTACGTGTGAATCAACTAAGGCATCTAAGGACATCCTTGTCCTAGATGCTAAGTTCAATTCTTTATTTTATAAGGAAATAAGAACCATACATTGTTTATTCCCACATTCTATTGTTCTATCCCCTCTCCCGAGATAGAAAGGTCAACAATAGATGTATTTTTGGGCGATCAATCCATCAATTAATTAAATCAAGAATAAACAAACAACCAATAATGATAGGAAAATTAAATTAATTTAATCCAAAACAATAGTACTCATGTTCTTGGCTTAACCCCGAAAAGAGGGCTTTTAGCCAGTAATATTCATAATCACGATACAAATAATTGAATACATGTTATGATATAATTAAAAGATAAGAAAATAATTAAAAAAAACCTAATAGCAAGTAGTGGCAGCCTCCAATTTTATCGTAGTACGTCCAAACCGTCCCAGGTGTAACCAAATTGTCCAAGCCTTTCTCAAAGTGTGTAATGTAATATATATTTATAGTGCCTAATACCTAACCTTATCCTAATCCTTCTAGGATTAAAGAATGGAATGTGATCCAAGATATTCCCACCAGCCGTTTCTTTATGTGGGCATATAATATATTAATAATAAGACAAAGCCCCAAGCCGTGTATAATTAGAATTGCATTTGGCCGTAGTTGAAATAGCAACGCAATGCATTAGTTATAGAATTGATATGAGAAACACGATGTGTTGATGGATGAAATAGGAATGACAACACGATGCGTTGATATCACATCGACTCACTGGAAGTTGCGTCCAAAATTTATTCCAAGTGTTGAACGTCCTATCCTTTGCCCATGCCTTTTGTAGTGTATTTCCAATGAATTTCTAGCCTTTTTATCATCAATATATCACCATGTTCAGATCACAAAGCTTCCTGCAATATCACACACCACATATTAGAGATCATAACAACACAATATTCTCAACGACAAATCAAAACAAGAGCTAAGACAAGGCCAGTTCACATTGATCTTCACTTATTGTTCCGACTCTAGATTTAATCAAATTGAACTTTTCACAATACAAACAATTCGTTCCACATATAATTACACCATTAAAACAATTTGGAACCTTTTAAACACAATAGAATCCAACAAAACCAACTAGACACACAACTAGCTCAATCTAGTAACACTAGTTTTCTAGGTTGAACTATAAATGACTCAATTAAGTACAAACTTGTTTGAAAAACATGTTGATTATTGTAATCACACAATTGGACACTTATATGATTATTTATATCATATTAACACATAAAGAACACGAATTATTCTCAAAACAAGGCTAAATAAGCTAGAATAGTAACACTAGAGTGCATAAATACACCCATCCTCAGAAACCCTTATAAAAAAAATCTTTTAATTTCTCCTTTAACCTAACTCGAGCCATTCTATAAGAAGGAATAGAAATTGGATGAGTGTCTGACAGAATACCAATCCCAAAATCTTTTTCCCTATCAGGAGGAATACTAGGAAGGTCATCGAGAAACATTTTGGGAAACTCATTAACCATAGGGACAAATTGTAAAGAAGGACTTTCAGAATCCTTAACACGAACTAAATAGTATTGAAACCCTCTAGAAATAGACTTTCAGGCTCTAAGATAAGAAATAAACCTTACTTTAGGTAATAGGGAATTCTCTTCCCATTCAATCATTGGTTTATTCGGGAAATGGAAATTGTCCTTTTGGGTCCTACAATCAAGAGTTGCATAACACGAATGGAGCCAATCCATCCCTAATATAGCATCAAAGTCCACCATATATATTTCTATCAAATCTACCAATGTCTTCCTGTGAAAGATTGAAACCACACAAGCCCTACAGAACTTTCTAAACATAATAAAATCACCCACTAGGGTAGATATAAAAAAGGGTTCAGAAATACTCTCAAGACCAAAAGAAAAGTGCACATCCACATAAGGAGCCACATAAGAAAGGGTAGACCTCGAATAAAGTAGATAATACACATCAAGAGAGAAGAGTTGTAACATACCAATAATAAAATCAAAAGATGCCTCAGATTCTTAGCGAGTAGCAAGAGCATAGAGACAATTATGCCGGTACTAGAAGTAGCCCCCTTAGGTGCAGGAGATGAAGATGCAGCAATCGAAACTTTATTAGAACCTATAGTAATTCTAGCTGAAGGATAATTTCTCTGCATATAACCCAGCTGAAAACAATTATAACACTAATTTATCCACTCCGCATAATAACCACGATGAAGCTTCCCACAAAATCTACAAGTGGGATAAGGTAGGGTTGAGTGAGCTCCACTAGCCTAAGACTGGGCACCTTGCACCTTAAAACCACTACTTTCCTAAAAATGACAATCGCTTGAAGGCTTAGGATAAGAAGCACTAGCAGACAAATAAGAGTTCCCCAAATTCTTCTTCTTAGTCCACTGTCTGTTTTCTTTCCTACTATTCTACTAACCTCACTTTGCTATGAATATCTAAACTTCTTATTCTACCCTTCTTCATTCTCTATCTATTTCTTCTTCTATTTCTCAACCCACTGCATATAAGCCACAAGTCTGGAGATGTCCATGTCATTTTTCAGCATAGCAGCCTTACAGTCTAAGACAAAGTCACGAGACAACCCCAAAGCAAAGTTTCTCATTATGGCTCTCATAGAACATACCAACTTAGGAGCATAACGAGACAACTGCTGAAACTTCAAAGAATAATCCTTCATAGTCATCTTCCCTTACTTCAGATTAACAAACTCCTCAGCCTTAGATTTTTTGAACTCCCAAGGAAAGAAATGAACAAAAAAGGCCCTTGAAAAGTCATCCACATAGCCTACTCAACATTATTACCCCTCAACTCCTCCCACTCCTCATATCACTGATAGGCTACATCTTTCAGCTGATATGCAACAAAATCCACACCCTATACATTAATAGTATACATTACCCAAAAGATTTTTTCTATCTCATCAATAAATCCTTGAGAATACTCCTCAAACTTAGAGCCTATACAGGTTTAGGGATTTAACCTCATAAACTGGCCAACTCTTGTGAGCTTAGACGAATGAGCAACCAAGCCAAGCCAGTCAGATTAATAAGATTACGATGCCATTAGTTGAGTAACTAGATGAATCGACTGACATAACTCCACATTAGAAATATCACTCTAGGGAGTAGTGGCATGAGCAACATTAGCTTGCGAAGCCCAAGGAGGACTAGTAGGAACCAGTAGAACTTCACATGGGGCAGAGTAATCATGAGCAGGGACCCTAGATTTGGCTTGCACTCTATAGGTAAGGTGAGTTCCATTCATATATTCCCCAGGTAAGACAGAGTTCCTAGCCGCCAAGCTTTGACGAACATCAGATATTTGGGGAGGCATGATCTGAAATGTGATCAAGCCAGAGAAGTTTCATAACACTAGACTCTACAACCCAAAATAGAACACAATAAAAGGAAACATTCCTAAATACCTTTTAGACTCCTTCTTATAAGTGTGGCACGCTACACACTGATAAAAAGGACTCTACTTGACATGGTTTTGTGGACACCCAATGACTATAAACCTATTATTTGATATAAAGCTTGTCACGACCCTATCCCAGGCTTGGTCGTGACGGGTATCTCAAGCCTATCGAGGGCTAGAGACCACCCCCTTTGCTAAGTCAACAGAACACACTATACATAACCAAAATAAATAGTGAAAGACAAACCAAATAGTATATAAGAAAGAATAATGAACCAAGGCAAGGTGTAAGAACTCAACATAATATCCCAATCCATAGTTGCCTACAAAAGGCTCTAACAAAAAATAATTATCAAAATAGGTCGAAACATGACCTATCTATAGCCAAAAGAGAATCCAAAGTAGGAATTGAAATTGATGGAAATGATAAGACTTTCTAAGAATGAAATCTCACTGCTTCACAACAACTCAATAAATATGCTAATCTACCTAGTGTTGCACAGAGGTAAAACTAGTCTCTTTGGACTCTATATTATGAAATAGTGTAGTATCCTAGGATGGTTAGTAGGGCAAGTGCTAGCATGTAATTTAGGAAAGGGATAATATAATGTCATGATCAAATCAGTCAAAAACCATATGCTCACATTTATATATATATATATATATATATATATATATATATGCATACAGTCATATATATATATATATATAAGATGTTGATATAGGGAACAAGGTTTTACCATGACTTTAAAACCATTAACTTAGACTGTGTAGCTTAGACCATCCTAAAGGCACCTACAGGCTTTATGGGTTTGGCTGCCCCCACCGGAATGGCTCCAATGCGTGTTAGCCACACAAACACTAGAAAAAATGAGGGGAAGATAAAGCCACCAAGGTAATTAGACATACCCAATATATATATATATATATATATATATATATATATATATCAAGTGTTACTCGAACACATGGACATATAGACCTCCCGAAACCTCCACCTTCTACGATGAGCTACAAAAACCCCTTTAAGCCCAATTAAAATATTATTACATAATCCATACATTTAACCATGGAGTCATCTGTTAAGGCATTTACTGAATGGTATCATCATACCATTTAATTATGCTTGCAAGCCAATTCCATATTCTACACCAATCATCCAATTAGATTCAAAAGTTCTAATTTACAACCATTCCATCACCACTAAGGCTTTTCAAATAATTCATGTTCAGTTAACCTTTTATGCAATGCAAGGTTTCAAAAGTGAAGTAATTCATGTGTATATCAATGTTTCAAAACTACTTTCAGAAGTTTGGTTGAGGTTAAAGCCAATTCCAAACCATTAAACCATAAAATTGGGGAAACTCATGTTTCCCATTACAATTCCCACACCGTCCAGTTAATTAGTTTAAAATCATGGAATAAAGCATAAACAATCAATTCAAAACCATAGAAATTCAATTCATGTGATAATAATTTCAAACCCCTCAACCCATATTCAAAATCTAATAATTAAATTATATGGATAATAATTAACATACATGCCTTTAAATAAAACCTATTAAGAGAAGAGATAGCTACCTTAAACATGCAAGAATTTGAAAGCAATTTGGAGTTTGGGACCCAAAGGATGAATGCACAGTGAAATCCTTAAGCTTGTCTTGGGTTTTGAATTTTAGAGTGAAAGAGATCAATTGATCTTCTTAACATTTATAAAGACTTTTTAAGTCAAAAATCAATACTATAGACACAAGAAGGCCAAGAATAAAATGCACTAAATTTTAATGGTATTACATTAACATATTTGTTATTTTTATTATTCAGTTAGTTGCATTTTGGATGGTCATTCATCTGACATCAAGTATAAGAGAAAGTTAGTTATGGACAACAAGGATTCTGAGGTTGTTATGACTGACCAGACAAAGAGTTTGAGGAATGAGAGTTTAGAACATAATGAAGAGAACTTGAAATTAAGGCAACAAATAGTAGAAATGCATTGAGCATAGGATAATGAGTTGTCTCCCCCTCTATTTTCCCATGATAAATTAGAAAATTATTCTATATTACCTTTAATATCATATGCATAATGTCCCATTTATATTGATGCACCACAACATGCACTGGCATTTACTCAAGGAAAACACTATCCAAACACTTCCAACATTCATTTCTTAGCTCCTCAACACAAAACTACCACATACTTATCTCCATCTATTGTTCCTAATTTTGTGAATCCTCCTCTACCTGAAGCTCTTACTTTTGGTGTCCATCCAATGGTTTTGCTTCCCTAGTCTACGAGTGAGCCTGTATGGGATATTTCTGATGATCAACCTTATAATCTTAAACCCACTTTTAAGTTGACTGATTTTTATGGATATACTTAAATACCCACATTTTCTCTTAATCCTATTATAATAGGAGAACAATAAGAAATTATAACAAAGGTGAAAAGTTTGGAACTGGCTATGAAGAACTTGTAAGGACTTAGGAGGTACAAAAGTGTCTCATATAAGGACATATGTATGTTTTCATGTAATAAACACTCTTTTGGCTTTATGATGCCAAATTTTAAGAAGTATGAAGTACGCGGTGATACCATCACATATTTTAGATGTTATTGCAATCAATTGAGGGAAGCTGGAGGGAAAGAAGAATTGCTTATGCCTTATTTTGGAGAAAGACTAGTAGGTTTAGCCTCTGAATGGTTTGTTGATCTAGACATTGTTAAGTGGAACAGTTAGGATGATATGGCTAATGAATTTGTGCAACTATTTCAATACAATATTGATTTGGTCCTTGATGAAAAGTTTTTGACCAACATGAAAAAGAAGAGTATCGACAGTTTCAGGGAATATGCCATTAAATGTTGTGAACAAACTTCTATAGTGAAACCACCAATAATAGAAAGAAAGATGGTGGAGGTATTTATTCAAAAAAAGGATGAAACATATTTTTAACACCTGTTACCTGTATTAGGAAAGTCATTTACTGAGGTCCTTAAAATGGGGGAGATGATAGAGGATGCAATTAAGAGTAGTCATATTATGAGTTTTGTTGTATTAATGGCTACTATCCAATTAATTCAAAGTGGTTTAGGGAATTTTGGAGAAAAGAAGAAGGAATATATAACTGTTGTTATCGCTGGATCACGTAGACATCTAAGAAGATATTATCGCCATTACCCTTAGTCTTAAGCCTAAGTTTATACCCAAGCTCTATATAATCACTCCTAACATTAAAATCTTTCCCAAAACCTAGTATAAACTATTCCCTGTAACATCCCAAAACCTAGTCCCGAGATATCACACGATGCTCAAGACTATAAGTAGCCTTAAGCTAACCCTATCTGCCTTCTATAATTTTGAATCTCGTAATAGCAGAAATATAGGTATAAAATTGATAACGCTCAATCTACAACTCTTGTAGGAGTGTAAAGCGGTCGTTAGCAAATATAGAACCCAACCTGGGTTGGGTGTCGATCCCACAGGGAATAGCTTGGCCAACAAGTAAGCAAAATTACTAACCATTGGTGCAAGTCTCGTAAGAAGGGGGGGATTTCTTGTCGTGCAAGTAATGTAAACAAAGTATTAAAGCAAAAGCTGAAAATAAAAAGAAAGAATGTTACATGAGTTGTAAACAATGAGAATTGAAGCGTTGGGGTTATGTCCACCTTCTGAGGTATACGTCTCTATTGGCTATGAGTGTGTAGAGTCTTGACATGCAATTGCTTATAGAGAATTGTAGTCGATGGTAAATCCAAGCATCTCTCGACCTAAACAAGGACTATTTCACTTTAACTCTCTCGAGCTTAAAGCGTGTCTAACGGTACGAATTCTCCAAGAGGTTAGTCCAGTTACGACACTAGCTTTTTAATAGGAAAGGGTGTCCTACTACCTTGACATTATCTCTTTTCCAGACAAATAACCTTTCTCTCGAACAAGTTAAATGTTAGACTGGCATATTCTTGCGTATGCAACTGCAAAGAATGTAGATTAAGATGAAGAGAATAATAATATAAGCAATATACGTGTCATAAACTCACAAACTCACAGCAATAGATAGTATCTCATTCGGCTTCCATAACCCCAACAGAGAGGTTTAGTTACCCATGAATGCAAAGGAGATCACGATTGACATTGTTTTTATATCACAATATTGAGTAATGGCGTGTAGATCAAGTGATAGGCGTTAGGCGTGATTCCTTAGCAAGTAACGTTTCTCTTGTTGCGGAAATTAAAAATTGAATAGATGAATAGAAGAAGAAAAATAGAATTAATGGGAAGATTAGAAGAGTTGTAGAATTGTTGTGGTGGAAGAAGAGAGGGATGGAAGAATGTATTGTGGTGAGGGATGAATTCTCTCCACTAAGGGAGGAATGTCTCTCCACTAAGGGAGGACTTGTCTCTCCACTAAGGGAGGACTTGTCTCTCCACTAAGGGAGGACTTGTCTCTCCACTAAGGGAGGACTTAATTAAAAATCTCTAGCATGATAGGGTATTTATAATACCCATATCCTACTCCTACTAAGCTAATGAAATAAATAACCAAATCCTACTAGGCTAATGTAATACTTAACCCAAATGTACTAGGTTAATGTAACATTATCATAATCCAAATAAACTAATGAAATACATAACCCAATTGTACTAGGTTAATGTATCATTGTCCAAATCCAGCTTTGTGTCTGTAAGTCCCCAAAGTCTTCAGAAATGCTGTTTTAGCCCGGGACAGATTTTCCATGCAGCAGTTTTGGTCCTTTAGGCGTCCCACTTCCTTCTTCTTAGTTCGTGAGCTTTCTTTTGCGTCAAGTAAGCCATAAAATGCTGAATTCTGCATCATTTATACCTGAAACTTTACTAATCATGTTCGTTAGCTCATTTATAGGAAAAAGGACTAAAAATGCATGAAATATATAGTTTGTTCTCAAAACTAGGCTAAAATATGGGCAAAATATATTGATATAGGCGTGTAAATTCGCCTATCATCAACACCCCACACGTGAAGCTTTGTTCGTCCTCGAACGAAATATCATGTCCTTCTAAGCGTCGACTTAAGGATTTTACAGCAACAACACAAAACATTTATCAAGACAAGCACAACGATTATCAACCAAGAGTAGATTTCTGATTATAAGTAGAAACCATTTAACCTCTAGCATAGACTCGTGATGGTGGTTAACTCATATTCAAAAGTCAAGGCACAAAGAATCATACACAACTATCCAAAACTCATCAACCATGTGTGTCTCACAATATATTACCCATAGTCACTCACAAGTATAGCATATTTTTCAAACATGGGTATCAAAATATCTTTGCTCTCGCTCTCACAAAGAATTCATATGCAAAAACTCATGACCATAGGCTTGCCCTTAGTGTAATACTCCACTAAATGTCAGAATGTTAAGATTAGGATCAAGTAGGTCTTTTGATAGTTGTAATGTAGGCTAAGGGACGGGTAGGATCAACTATTTTGGCCAGAAATAGTGACTAAGTTCCTAAGCATTTTAATACATCACATTGTATTATTGACACTTTTTTCTTTCAACGTTTCTTTCTTTTATTCTTCCACCCTTGTTCTCATCTTTTGTTTTTCAATTTTAAGCACAACTCACTTTTCACCTTTCTTTTCCTTTTTCTTTTCACAACATACCTCTTATGATAAAACTTTTTTCTTTTTCATAACACATTCAAGAACCATTACAATTTAAAGCATCATACTCACCCAATTTCCTCTTATTTCGTCACATGACTTTATAGTTTAAAACACTTAGGAGTTTGGATCAAAGTACGGTCTTGAAAGAAATGGATTAGGCTTACATATGAGGTTGTCAAAGAAATAGGCTAAAGGCTCAAAAGGGTTTTACTAGGATGATGTCCATGGGTAGGTAAAACTGAAGGTAAACAAATATAGGTTGCCAAAGAAATGCGTAAATCATATCCTAACTTACACTCCTTATTTTCGCTTTGCATACATACCAGGCAAGTTCTACCATCAGCCACATACATAGAAGATACTCTTAATCTCACACACACAAGGCACATGGTCGACTTGATTGGAAGTAATATAGACTCTTGACCCAACAAGTGAAGGAATTGAACCACAAAATATCACATAATGAGTCACAACTAGAGTCTAAACATCTCAATAGTCACAATTGTAACACATACTCTTGTTATAATCTCATGCTGCCTATCAAAATAATTTCATGCGAAGCTAGAAAAAATTTACTCCTAAAAACTTAAAAAAAAAAACGAACTCAAATAAACAAAGTAAAACTCAAGTAAAACTCAAATAAACAAAGCAATAAACAAAGTAAAACTCAAATAAACAAAGCAATAAACAAAGTAAAACTCAAGTAAAACTCAAATAAACAAAGCAAACAAACATAGGTGCAAACAGAGAAGTATAGCATGCGATACCGCCACCCCACACTTAAACAGGACACTGCCCTCAGTGGAAAATAAATACAAAAAACCTGGTTAGTCGGACTCTTCCTCAATGTCGGGGGTCATACCCCCTTCGTCTGAATCATCATAAGAGTCGTCGTCAGAGTTCTCCTCCTCGTCAGAATCAGGCAAGCGTCGATCGTCATCAGTCGACACATCATTATCTAGAGGTTCCTCAAAGTATACGCCCACTCCACACATCTCCCGTGCATGCATGTTCATTGGATAGTCGTGGTCCAGCTGTTGGAGCTCTTCAGCAGTTGGAACACGTCCACCACTCATCATAGTGAATCGTGTCATACCATAGAGATGACGGAAGAAACTCTCATCACGAGCATGTCTCTCCGCAGTAGTAAGGTTGACTCCATGAGTTGTTTCAGCATCTTTGACCTTGGTGAGGTCAACCTTTTTTGGGTTATGTGGGAGTTTGTGGTCAGCTGGTTCCTCTTCGATATCCTCCTTTCGCAACATTGCTGTCAACAAATTGCCGAATGTGAAATGGGACCTTTTGTGGAGTCTGGCCTTCCTTATGGTAGATCGAATGATTGCCCCAAAGTTGACAGGGACATTTGTCATCAAAGCATAGACCAAACACACTCTATCTCTCGATATCTTGGTGTATTGAGTCCCAGGAATAAGACATGAGTTGGCAATGCGCATCCAAATTCTTGCTTCCCTATTTAGTGAAGCATAGGGGAAGGTGTTGTGTCGGCCTGTTTCTTTATGTCTGCCCCACCTTGCCATTGATCTACTTCCACAAAGAGTGTGTCGTATCTCTCTATAAGGAGGCCTGCTATACAGCTCTTTGAATGGTGATGTGTCGACCGAAGGTAAGCCAAGAAAAGAGTTGATCCAATCCGCGGTGAACTGTAACACTTGGCCCCGAATTTTGACTTCATTGCCTGTTGTGTTCGGCGACCAGTTGGCATAAAATTCTCTTGTTAAATCAAGGTTGCATTCTCCCATGTCGCGGAAGATGAAATCCAGCTTCAAAGCCATTATTTTTGCCAACATACGCAGCTCCTTCTTTGCTAAGGTTTCCTTGTTAATCAAGTCGACGTGAACATATTTTCGTTCTTTGTTGTTCCTGTACCATTCTTTGGCTTCCTCCTCAAGAACCCATTTTATTCCAAACATTCTGTGGGGTAGTTGTGCTGAGGATGATTCTCCTTGGTCCTTGCGACCTCTCTTTTTGCCCTTTTGGGAAGAGGTAGACTTTTCTTTGCCTTGTCTTGCTTTGGGTGCCATTGTACCTGAGACTTGAAATAGTGTTAATGGTAGCACAATATCAATGGATACAATCTATACATAAGCAGTAGGGTTACCACCCCACACTTAGTTTTGTTAACACAAATCAGTGAAGTGAAAGTGGTCGATTACTCAGATTTCGTCGACATACGTTTTAGGATTGTATTCCGACAAGAAAGTCAGCAATGCATCACTTACTTGCAGCCATTGGACTACTTTCATGGTAGATATAGCAATACTACTACATAGGGGTTACCACATGGAATAGTTATTCTTACAACAATCACAACCTCTTATGTCGGTAGGCACTATAAGTCTTATCCCGATGGCCGGGATAGTCTAACATGTAAGTATCCAAACAACCATCTTAAGTACTATTCATAGCCATAGTAATTGCGCAAATAGTATAACAATGCTATTAAAACCAATTTCAAGTCGGAAACAAGTCAAGATTTTCCTACGTACATGTTCACTCACATGATTTTGTATCAACAATCCAAACACATGAACATCACCAACAATCTTATACGATTTAGCAATTCATAATAGACATAGCAACGTAGTACTTACGAGAAATAAATGAAGAATAAGAGAGTACTTATTTGCTTGAAGCTTGTGGAGATGGTTTTGTGAATTAGAAGAGTAAAAGAAGAAAATTTTGAGAGGATTTGGATGTATATGCGGCGCCCTTAGGTAAAGTTTTAGTGTGGTTGTGTTGTAAAACTAAGTCCCCTTTATATAGGAAGAGAATGGGTCGGGTTTTGACCCATTTACAATTGGTTTTGGAGACAAAAATACCACATATGCGGCGTATAATGCTCGGCATATCAATGACATATGCGGCGCATTGTCTATAGCATAATGGGACATATGCGCCGCATAGTCTATGGAATTTGTAGACATATGCGCCGCATAGTCTATGGCATAAGATATACTGAGACCAAATGCCATAGCATAGGCGGCGCATAGTCAAAAGCATACCTAGGAATAGGCGGCGCATAGTGTATAGCACACTAGATTCCGAGACCTTAGGCTATAGGATAGGTTGTGCATCGTTCGTGGCCTAGTTTTACCAAGGCCTAGCCTTTCTCGATGCCTATTTTGGCGTGAGAAATGCTCAATCCATAGCCTTATGCATCACCATTCCTAACTTACCAACTTTACCATACAATGCATCCAAATCGTCAATTGAAATCAATCTCCTCGTTGAATACTTCTTGCACCTATTTTTGCTCAAAACCAAACGAAAATGATTAGTACGATGGGTTGCCTCCCACCAAGCGCCTTAGTTTTGGTCGTGGCACGACTCTTATTTTTGGATTTTTCATTTAGCAAAACAAAACAAGTACTAGAATGAAAGGAAAAACGATAAACAATAAATGAAAAAACGATGGGTTGCCTCCCATCTAGCACCTTATTTATTGTCGTGGCACGACATGGTTACCTCGAGTACTCAGACTTCGTCGAGGTAAATGGTGGATCATTTTCTGAAAGGATTTAGACGACAATGAGGCTTACCTGTGGGCAAACGATCTTTTTCGAGATGGCTCTTACATTTTCTGGAGAATCTCCAATTATATCATCAATAGTCCAACCCATAGCTCTCTTGTATCTCTTCAGAGCAGAGATGAGAGCTTCTACGTGCTGTTCACTTAAATCATTTGCTCTCTCCGGAAGTATATTTCTACTTTCCAAGAACACATACCTTAGATAGTCGGGGAGCTCTTGTGATTCTAGCATTGGTGGCTCGTCAATAGGAGTCTTTGCTGTTGGTTGATTCTTGAGATCACAATCCGGTTGCTTAGGAGTATAAGACTCTATTTCTGTTAGATCACCCATAAGTTCTTCATAATCTTCATTATCCTCATGCTCAACATTCAGTGGCCCAGCAGACAATGGCTCAACAGTAGGCTGTTTCTCTATAGATAATGCTTTCATATCCTCTTGATGAACATCAGCTACAGATAACTCATTCATATCGCTGGGCTGCTTCATGGCTTTGCATATATCAAACCGTACCACTTCGTCATTAATTCGAAACAAAAGCTTATTATCTTTTATGTCAATAAGCACACTTCCAGTTGCAAGGAAAGGACGTCCCAAGATTATGGGAACTTCAGAATCCTCCTTACAATCCAGAATAACGAAGTCTACAGGAATGATGAATGAAGAAACTTTCACCAACACATCATTCAAGATACCCACAGGTCATTTTACCGACCTATCAGCCTTCACGAGCCTCATATTGGTTGGTGTCGGATCGCCTAGCCCCAACTTCTTGTAGATGGATAGTGGCATCAAATTGATGCTAGGACCTAGATCACACAATGCCTTGGCAAAATCCAACGATCCAATTGTGCAAGGAATAGTGAAAGCTCCAGGATCTGCCTTCTTTTGAACTAACGACCTTGTAGCGATTGCACTACAATGATGAACATTATCTGCCAACTCATAACTTCATTCCCGCTTCTTTGTCAATAGGTCCTTCATAAACTTCGCATATCCAGGCATTTGTTCAAGTTCCTCCACCAATGGAACATTAATGGTCAGCTGCTTGAGCATAGTCATGAATTTGCTGAACTTTGTGTCATCTGCCACCTTCTTCAATCTTTGGGGAAAAGGTGGTGGTGGGTATGGAAGTGTTCTCTCCGCGGTTTTATTCTCCTCTTGCTTCTGTTTTCCCAATTTTTTAGGCTGCACAGTGCTGGATGTGGCATTGTTAACGTCAGGAGTAGTAGCTGCGGCATCTTCTCCTTTTGCGTTGTCATCCATGTCCGCAACTTCGTCAATCACTTGCTTGCCTTTTTCTGGAGTTTCCATCACCTTACCACTTCTGGTAGTGATGTCCATGGATGAACCATCATTCCTTAGGTTTTGCACAGTATCGCTAGGTAAAGTGCCGACCTTTCTTTGGTTGAGTGCTGCTGAAAGTTGACTGAATTGCTGCTCTAGTTGTCTAATTGAAGTGGAATGTGAATCTACTAATTGTTTCATGGGGGATAAATCATTAATTACCTCCGTAACTCCCGCGCTCGTTGCTTCCACTCCTTTCAATAATTTAGCCATCATGTCTTCCATACTTCCAGAATTAGATATGGTGGTATCACGTCTGCCAGGGGGAACGTACAAACCACTCTTTTCATTCTTGTTCTTCCAACTACCTTGGTCTTTGTTTCCAAATTTATCATAATAGTTCCGACCTTGGTTTCCTTGGGTATTCCCTCGGAAACCCCCTTGATTATTAAAGTAGTTGGCTTCTTCTTTAGAGTCGGATTCCTCTCTTCCTTTTGACGCAACAGCTTTGACTTTTTCGGTCTTCCCTGATAATAAAAGCTTTGTAAGAAGATCCATTTGTGTTTTCATATGCGCTATATCTTGATCACGTTCTTCTTCTCTTCTTCGTTGGTCTACCGTCATGCCAATAGATAAAGTGGGGCTTGCTACCTCAGAATCCCTGGTATGCCAAGCTCTACTTTGTTTCGTCATACAATCTAGCATATTGCTTGCTTGACCAAAGGTGAGGTCCATGAAAGAACCTCCAGCTGCGTTGTCCACCACTTGTTTAGTTATTGAATTCAAGGCTCTATACAAGATCTCCATGAGGTGAACATTAGTCATGTGATGGTTTGGGCATCTCACTAGCTTTGTCTTGAACCTCTCCCATGTTTCATGAAGAGCTTCAGAGGGAAGCTGACGAAAGTTGCTGATTTCATCTCTCAATTGAGCCCTTTTGGATGGCGGAAAGAATCTTTCTAGGAAAGCGTCTCTCAATTGCCTCCAATTTGTAATTGAATCAGGAGTCAGCCCATTCAACCATAGTGTTGCCTCCCCAGATAGAGACAATGGAAATAGGCGTAATCGAATAGCATTCTGACCAACACCAGGATTGTCAAAGGACTTGCATGTAGAAATAAAGTTGATGAGATTCATATTCTGATCATCGCCTGCTAGTCCACCAAATAATCGCTTGAGTTGCAATAACTGAATCATGGTGCTTGTGATGTTGAACTTGGCTCCGGGCGCTAATGGTGGTGGAATTATAGCTCCAGTGGCTCCGGCACCATCAAGGTCATCATCATCATCATCGAAAGCTGGCTACAAAGGTTAGCGATCATACCTATACCGAGCTTGTCGACCTCTTCTGTTGGTTGGTGTTATAGTTTCAGCAACATGCCTTGGGTTTATCAACTCGTCGTCACCTAAATCCTCATCGTCAGGATTTGTTGCTCGCCCAGGATTATCAATGTTTTGTTGTTGGACTTGAGCAGCGGCAAGAGAAGCTAATCTTGCTTGCTCGTGCTGAGCAGCCATCCTGTCGATTTCAGCTTGTGCTTCCATTCTTCTAATTCGTTGTGTTTCAGGATTGATTGGTAATAACGGTTGACCAGAACTTCTAGTATGGGGCATGCACTAAAGTAAAAACCTGCAAGAAACAAAAACAAAAACTAAAAGTAAAAGTACGAGAATCTTTGACCAAAGGGTCTAGTAATTATCACAAACTTGATTGACACTCGTATTCCCCGGCAACGGCGCCAATTTTTGATAACGCTCAATCTACAGCTCTCATAGGAGTGTAAAGCGGTCGTTAGCAAATATAGAACCCAACCTGGGTTGGGTGTCGATCCCACAGGGAATAGCTTGGCCAACAAGTAAGCAATAATACTAAACTTTTGGTGCAAGTCTCGTAAGAAGGGGGGATTTCTTGTCGTGCAAGTAATGTAAACAAAGTATTAAAGCAAAAGCTGAAAATAAAAAGAAAGAATGTTACGTGAGTTGTAAACAATGAGAATTGAAGTGTTGGGGTTATGTCCACCTTCTGAGGTATACGTCTCTATTGGCTATGAGTGTGTAGAGTCTTGACGTGCAATTGCTTATAGAGAATTGTAGTCGATGGTAAATCCAAGCGTCTCTTGACCTAAACAAGGACTATTTCACTTTAACTCTCTCGAGCTTAAAGCGTGTCTAACGGTACGAATTCTCCAAGAGGTTAGTCCAGTTACAGCACTAGCTTTTTAATAGGAAAGGGTGTCCTACTACCTTGACATTATCTCTTTTCCAGACAAATAACCTTTCTCTCGAACAAGTTAAATGTGAGACTGGCGTATTCTTGCGTTTTCAACCGCAAAGAATGTAGATTAAGATGAAGAGAATAATGATATAAGCAATATACGTGTCATGAACTCACAAACTCACAACAATAGATAGTATCTCATTCGTCTTCCATAACCCCAACAGAGAGGTTTAGTTACCCATGAATGCGAAGGAGATCACAATTGACATTGTTTTTATATCACAATATTGAGTAATGGCATGTAGATCAAGTGATAGGAGTTATGCGTGATTCCTTAGCAAGTAACGTTTCTCTTGTTGCGGAAATTAAAAATTGAATAGATGAATAGAAGAAGAAAAATAGAATTAATGGGAAGATTAGAAGAGTTGTAGAATTGTTGTGGTGGAAGAAGAGAGGGATGGAAGAATGTATTGTGGTGAGGGATGAATTCTCTCCACTAAGGGAGGAATGTCTCTCCACTAAGGGAGGACTTGTCTCTCCACTAAGGGAGGACTTAATTAAAAATCTTTAGCATGATAGGGTATTTATAATACCCATATCCTACTCCTACTAAGCTAATGAAATAAATAACCAAATCCTACTAGGCTAATGTAATACTTAACCCAAATGTACTAGGTTAATGTAACATTATCATAATCCAAATAAACTAATGAAATACATAACCCATTTGTACTAGGTTAATGTATCATTGTCCAAATCCAGCTTCGTGTCTGTAAGTCCCCAAAGTCTTCAGAAATGTTGTTTTAGCCCGGGACAGATTTTCCATGCAGCAGTTTTGGTCCTTTAGGCGTCCCACTTCCTTCTTCTTCATTCGTGAGATTTCTTTTGCGTCAAGTAAGCCATAAAATGCTGAATTCTGCATCATTTATACCTGAAACTTTACTAATCATGTTCGTTAGCTCATTTATAGGAAAAAGGACTAAAAATGCATGAAATATATAGTTTGTTCTCAAAACTAGGCTAAAATATGGGCAAAATGTATTGATATAGGCGTGTAAATTTGCCTATCATCAAAAATCATACTAAATACAGAAATCTATCTGAACTAACTGAGAATATCTGAATCATGACATCTAAAATAATAGACTTAAGAGTCTGGGCAATCAAAACTGAATAATTTGAATTATATCTAGTAGTCTGACAAGCCTCTACTACTAATAACTAGAGAGTCACTAGGACACATCCCCAGCTGACTCGAACTATCTAAAAGGAATACTGAATTATCTAAACAGATAAGATGAAAATAAATTAAATGACTAAGTACCCAAACAATGAGGACTCACCAACTATCAAGATGTAGATGGAGATGCTCGTAATCACTTACACTGCTGAAACTGAGCACCTAAACCAACATTATGAGACAATGTAGCACATAGACATATATGTGGATCAGTACCTTAAGGATGTACTGAGTGAGGGTGAAATGCATACGTAAAAACAACATATCAATCATCATCATCATTTGTAAAACAATGAATGCCAAATAAAAATGGCTCATACAAGCTTGAGTAACTGAGAAACTGAAAACAGTAATCATGAGTAGTAAAGAATATTGAATAGATCTAGTGAGTCATAACATTTAGTTCCAAAAGTTGTGCTAGTTATCTATGTATAAATCATGTTGTCTAAGTGTAGAAAGGACTCACTTTTATAACTAAAATCTGAAAGTTGTAGTCTGTAGCTAATGTCTTTCTATAAAGCATAATCTAAATAAAAATATAAGCCTTTGTACTTGGTTTTCTAAAAGATGTTCTGTTATTCTTTTTTATTCTAAAATCTATAGTCTGTAAGCTTTAGGGAGGTTCTTCTAACTGACATAAACCATGTGAGCTAACATGGAGTCCAACATCTTATTCCTCTAAGGGGGAAACCTCACGATGGTAGAGGTGTATACTCTTGCCAAGGAGTATAACCTAATTGTGATCACATCTATATCTGTCACCCATAGATAAATGGAAATAATTTGAATCTGTACCTATATTGGCTACGTAGTTCTATGAAAGATAGGGCACACTAATCCCACACTTCTAGATTGGTGCTAAATACTACTCCCTTTTTAATTTGTATGGTCATTCTATTGAAAATTGACTTTAAAAATTAGCATAAGGGTTATTATGAAACCAATTATGCATTTATCTGATTCAATTTGTGAATAAAACTATTCTGACTTTAGAAATCTATAATAAATCTATAAAGTGAATTTCAAATCTTATCTGAGGATCAAAAGATCAAATCTTTACTGAAAATCTAAAAATAAACTAATCATCTGATGCTTAAAGCATACTCTTTCTTGAAATTATAATGTTCAATCTAGGGGTAGTAACTCATGCATCAATCTCATGTCAAAACATCATAATAATCATGCTTGGTAATGAAAACAATGACGATTCATCTCAAAATCTAGAAATTATTGCAATAGGCATGAAAATATAAAAATAACATTCAATTCAACTTCTAAATCACTTGAAATCTCATAATCTTTCAATTAACAATAGAGGGTACGAACCCTAATTTAAATATCATGTAATTTCATAGAAAATCATGTAAATTTATAGTTAAGAAATAGCTTTTGCCACAAGGATGAAAGAGGATCCTTGTTCATAAACCCCACATACCTTAATTGATGAAATTTCTAATAAAGCGTGAACTTGAATCTCTATTTGTGGTTTTGGTGATGAACTCTTGAATATCTTGAATTAGGAATCCTCAATTTTTGGTTTTCTTAGAGAAACAATGGAAGAAATTGATTTCTTGGAGAGTAAGCTTTTGAGCTCTATGATTTTATTTTGAGAGAGAATGGATGAAAATAAGCATAAAGTGCTTAGGATATGCTTAATACCTTGATTTGGACGAATTGGGGGTTTGGGAATTGACCAAAGTGCCCTTTTTAAAATTTTTGTCGGGACTAGAATAAGGGAGAATTTTCCAATTTTACATTCCACCATGACGCGCCACTATCACGGTGGCTCACTAGAATTCGATAATTGAGAACTGGACATTCAATATGACAGAGAGCTATTGCGGTGCACTACTGGAATGCCATTTTGGCCATCAATGTGATGTGCCACTATCGTGGTGAGCCACTGGAAATTGGAAATTAGAAAATAAGGCTCCACTGCAATGTGGGATCATCGTGGAGGTCCACTGGAATCAGAAAATTGCCATTTTGCAAGTCACCGCAATGTGATGCTTCTCCAATTGGGATACTGCTTTACTAAAAATGCCATAACTTCTCAACCGTGTATCGAATTTAGGAAAAATTGGTATTGATGGAAAGCTAATTCAATTCCCTACTCAATGGAGGTTCTAAACCTAGAAACTATATGTAATAAAAGTTATTCATCTTAAAGCTAGCCTTCGACATTCTTGGCGCTAAATTGAGCTAGGAAAAGTATGGGGTATTACAATCCTCTACCTCCATAGCTGGTAGATAGCACCCAACCATATATTCAATCCCCTCCTTACCAACAATCGCACACACCAACTCCTTAAAATTGTTCTACATCTCCTCAAACATACCGAAGTCCTTCTAGACCAAATTTTGAACTAAGGCTATAATATACAAAGAGGCAGAAGCCAAGGGGTAGTTTCACACCAATTGGAGAATGGTGTACGATTTTATTCTAGAAATTAAGATAATAGGGAATGATCACTCCTTTCCTTGGGTATACTCCTGACCCACATTTAAGAAATTTTTATCCTAATCTATGATATGCATATTATTTTGATGTTCAGGGTCACAGTACTAAAGATTGTTGTCCTTTGAAAAGAAAAATAGAAAGGATGATTTAATTTAAATCAATTATATTACAAAACATTACAAGTGGTGAAAGCTCTAGTCATGTTGATGTGCAAACTAGTGGCTAAGATATCATATCAGCAATTAGGAAGACACTCCTCCTCCTTATTAGGAAGGGTTTTGGGTAGTTTTTTTTGTTTTCTTTTCTGTTGTTTGGATTATTTCAGGGTTGTAATGCAGTACCTACCTTATGTTTTTTCTTTGTCATTTATTTTCAAACCCTTCTATATTTTCTTTTAACTAATTGTAGTGCCTCTTTCTGCTTTATAATATGTGTTGTTTGTTGGTTTTCTTTACACAGTATATTTTGTATTGGTTCTAGTGATCTAACGTGTTTACAGAATTTTATGCTAGATCTTAAAATTTAGTTTAATTATGAATCATTGAATCAAAATGTTAAAATTAGAAAAAGATCATCTAAGAAAGTAGACAGAATATTGACACATTTAGGGACCAAATTGAAGCTTTACATGAATAAACTAAGGTAATCACTTTGAGAATTACAAGAATTACTTGGTCGTCAATTGAAAGAAAAATCTCAATCATTTTGAATTGGATCAAATAGTGTATGGACGATCTCCCATGTCAAGAAAAACAAAATTAAATTTGTTCCACTAAAGTATGAGTCATCCGATATGAGCCGTGTACAGAAAAGGTGGAGTTAGATGTTTGACAACGGAGGAAGGAAAAGTGACACACATGCTCAGTTCAAATTATAATGTTGTAAAAAAATGTCATAGATTATCTTTATCTTCCACTTTCATATTGGATGTTTTGTACTGACATTTTAAAGAAATGATGTGATGAAGCATTTTCATTCTCTTATCCAAACATTGTGTCATCCTTTGTTTACCCCATTTGAGCTTTAGTTCTAGTTTAATTTCATACCCCTGTATTGGAATCAAGTTGGAGTCAGCAAAAGTTGAAAAAAAATATGTGTCGAGCAAAAGAATATAATCAGGAAAAGTTAGAAAAAAAGAATGAGTCAAAAAAAAAGATAAGAGTGTCAAGAAAATTAGAGTTAGAAAAAGTCCCAAAGAGGAAAAAGAAGAAGAGAAATCAAAACCAAACAAAAGAACAAGTTGTCTAAACTATGTTTGACTTTGCTCTTACAATGACAAAATACATAGGCAACCTTACTCTAGAGTTTGGCCTGTCCAAGTAAAAGTTAAAGAATGCCCTATTTAAAAGAAACTGGGGCAAGAGTTAATTTTCATTTCTTGAGTCGATTCCAAGAGTTGTAACTCTCACCCCACTTCAAGTGTTGTTTGAGCCTCATGTCGTCCTTTGTTTCTAACCCTATCCAAAATCCATGTTACAACTAAAGAAAGACCTTCAGATCAATCTTTGATAATGTTAAGTCTAGGCATTTAATGAACATATGATGTTGTATTTTGGTACTAATTATCTTCATCATCATAAGGAATCAGGAGAGAAATAAAATTGTGAGAGTCTCATTGATGAAAATCCTCACGGGCATTGTAAGATAATAATGAGTTGACAAAAATAAAAATAGGAGTCTTATTGGTGAAAACTCTTATAAGCATCATAAGGCTATTGCGAGTTGAGAAATAAAAATTAGTGTATTATTGGTGAAAAATCTCACGAGCATCGTACGACAAGTGTGAGTCAAGAGAAATAAAATTAAGAGAGTATTACTGGTGAAAATCCTCGCAGGAACTACACAGGCCATTGTTAGTTGAGGAAATAAAATGAGAAGAGGCTTTTTGGCTAAGAACCTTCAAGGCATTACTAACCGAATGAGGTATATGAGTGCAATTTTCTTAAGGAAGAAACTTAATATCGGGCTCATTAACTCAACAACAATTGGTTAAAAGTTGGGATGAAAAGATCAGACAGCTTAATCCAAAATGCATGTCATATTTATTAGAGCTGGCTTTTGTATTCAGATAAGTTTTTTCTTTGTTTTTCAAAAAGGGGACATTCATGGTCTTTTGTTTCTTCTATATTTTTCTAATTTTGTTCTGATGAGTCTATTAATCAAATAGAAAATCATTATCATTTTTGTCATACCTTTGAGTCAAGTCTATGTCAAAATAATTAAGAAAGGACTTCGAAACATGCTACCAACTTCTTCAAACACGCAGAGTAATGCATAAGGCCAACATATAAAGATGGCATTATCCAAAATGAATCAAAGTATCCCAAGAATCTTCGTCAAATGACAGATTATGAAATCGTAATAATACAAGGTTTTAATAGAGTTTACTTTGGAGATACCATAGGATAGAGATATTGTGTTTCATTTAGAGTTGCTTTTATTAGTCTGAGTTTGGACCAATGTTGAAGCAATTCAGTGACATATGGAAATAGTTTGAAGCAAGTTAATGTGACACGTTTAAGAAAAATTGCCTTAAAAAATAGACCATAAACCAGCCACCATATCTTTATACTCACAAGTTTTCTTTAATGAAACAAGAACACATATTACCTTCAAATCAAGGATTTCAAAGCCTAAATATCAAAATTTGCAATTCTTTACTTCTACAAATGCAAGAGCCAATATGGTTACACAGATTTGATAATCACAATTATGGTAAAACTCATCATCTTGTTCCCCTAAGAGACACCCTTTTCTAATTAGGGTCTCACATCTCATATCTAAGAGGTGCACTTTCTAATTTGAAACTTTAATTCAAAAAGATACACTTTTTAGTCAAAATCTCTCACTTTAACTCTTAAGAGACATATTTTCTAGTTTTGTTCATTCAATTTTACTCTCCAAAAATACATTTATTGATCAGAGTCTTGATTGCCATTGCATGGTGCATTTTTGCAGGTAGTTATGATTTGTTTTGACACTCACAAAATTTTTCTAATGTTAAATAGGCGCAAAAATTTTATTCATGTTACTTGAAACTTTACTTTCAGTCTAGTACCCTCCTAGAAAAAGGGACTTTATTTTTTGAAAAATAGGATCTTTCTTTATCATAATCTTTGATAACTTTTATTCTAGTTTTGACTTTGATTCAGGAGCCCGTCTGGAGAATAGGGTGAAGAAATAGCAAGTAAGGAGTGCGCTTGGAGAATAAGATGAAGAAATAGTAAGTTAGGATCCTGCTTAGAGAATGGGGTGAAGAAATTTCAAGTCAAGAGCCCGCCTAGAGAATAGGGTAAAGAAATATCATGTCAAGAGCCTTCCTAGAGAATAGAGTGAAGAAATTGCAAGTTAGGAGACTGCCTAGAGAATAGGGTGAAGAAATTATAAGTTAGGAGCCTGTCTGGAGAATAGGGTGACGAAATTAAAAGTCAGGAGCACACCTAAACACTAGGGTGAAGAAATAGCAAGTCAGGAGATCGCATGGATAACAAGGAAAAGAAATCGCTAGTCAAGATATAAACTAGTGAAGATATAGTAAGTCAAGAGCCCACCAGAAGAACAGGGTGAAGAAATTGGAAGTCAGGACCGCTAGAGAATAGGGTAAAGAAATTGAAAGTCGGGAGCCTTCCTAGAGAATAAGGTGAAGAAATTTCAAGTTATGAGTCTTCCTGGAGAATAGGATGAGGAAATTTCTAGTCAGAAACTTGCTTGGAGAAGAGGGTATAGAAATTTATAGTCAGAAACTTGCTTGGAGAAGAGGGTATAGAAATTTATAGTCAGAAACTTGCTTGGAGAAGAGGTTACAGAAATTGCTAGTCAGGAGCCCGCCTGAAAAATAGGGTGAAGAAATTGTAAGTCAAGAGCCCGCCTGAAAAATTGGGTGAAGAAATAGAAAATCAAGAGCCCGCCTGGAGAATAGGGTGAAGAAATTGCAAGTCAGGAGACTAGCTAAAGAATAGGGTGAAAAAATTGCAAGTCAGGAGCCCACCTGGAGAATAGTGTGAAGAAACTGAAATTGCAAGTCAGGAAATCACCTGAAGAATAGGGTGAAGATTTTAAATTGCAAGTCAGGAGATCACCAGGAGAATAGGGTGAATATTTTTAAGTTTAAGTTTGTCACGACCCAAACTAGGGCCTAGACATAATGGGTATCTTAAGTTCACCGTTTATCGGAGACCAGCCCCTTAGCCTAACCCAATATAACTAAGTACACCAAGTAGGGACTGAGTTTCGATATAAACAAGATAAGATAAGAAAACACAAAGAATATATGATAGATCAATGTCCAACAACCACTAACAAATAACCAGTACCGATAACCAACCATACTACCCATAACCACAGTAATGTACAACAAAGCCTCTAACAAAACCAAAGATAATCTGGTCGGGACATGCCCTCGACCATAGCCAAAAACTAATCCAAAAGAAAGAGTCAATATATATGGGAACCCAATCATGAAATAAAGTCTTTCGAATGATGGAAGATTACTATTTCAATATGACTCATGAGCTGTCCTACGGTCACATAGTCACTGTGTAGGAGGAATAAAATTATACACAATTCATGTATCGCATGGGGATACAGTGTATAAAGGCAATTAGTGGTTGGAGCACTAGCATGTAACTCAGGGATATAGGATAAAGTAATGCCATGGACCATATTAAAAAAAACCATTAAAACCAGTATAAAACATTATATGCAATACATATATATATCACATGCCGGGAAAGGGAATAGGGATTAGCATGAAAATGAAAACCTTAACCTTGACTGTGTAGCTTGGCCGTCCTAAACCGGCACCCACGGGGTATATGGGTTCAGCTTTCCTACTGAATAGTCCCCAGTGCATGTTAGCTACACGAACCAAAGAAAACTTAAGGGAAAGCTAGAGCCATTAACAACTATTTTAGCCTTACCTAGGTGATAGTAGAGACTCATGTCACAGTACTTGAGCAACACAAGCCATCTCTTTTGCCTGAGATTCAACTCCTTCTGGGTGAATACATATTGTAGGCTCTTATGATCCAAATAAATATCAACATGGACCCTATATAGATAATGTCGCCAAATCATTAATGTGAATACCACAACCAATAATTCTAAGTTATGAGTCGGATAATTCCTCTCATGAAATTTCAATTGCCTAGAAGTATATACTACCACCTTTCCTTGTTGTATTAACACATAACCAAGTCCCACACGAGATGCATCACAATAAACCACAAATCCATCAATACCCTCAAACAGGGCCAAAATCGACGCAGAAGTTAATTTATCTTTCAGATTCTCAAACTCCCCTCTAAGTATCGAACCATAGAAACTTCACCTTCTTCTGAGTTAACTTAGTCAAAGGTGCGGCAATCGATGAGAAACTCTCCACAAACTTCCTATAATAGCTAGCTAAACTCATGAAGCTCCAAATATCAGTTGGAGTCATAGGTCTACATCACTTCTTAACCACTGCAACTTTCTATGGATCTATCATTATCCCTTCACTAGAAACAACATGACCCAAAAAGTTACAACATTCAACAAAAATTCACACTTAAAAAACTTAGCATACAAACATTGATCTATTCCAGTCTAGAACACAATATGGAGGTAGTTAGTATGATCCACCTCACTCTTTAATATACCAAAATATCATCTATAAACATAATCACAAACAAGTCTAGAAACTGATGGAATACCCTATTCATGAGATCCATAAATACAGCTGGGGCATTAGTCAACCCAAAAGACATGACCAAGAACTCATAATATCCATACCGTGTATGAAAAGAAATCTTAGGGATATCCTCCTCCCTAATCTTTAGTTGATGATAACCCAATCGAAGGACAACCTTAGAGAAATACTTAGCACCCTAAAGTTGGTCAATAGATCACCAATCCTAGGAAGAGGGTACTTATTCTTCGTCATCGCCTTATTTAACTGATGATAATAAATACACATCTGAAAAGAACCATCCTTCTTAGGAACAAAAAGAATGAAAGTAACCCATGGAGACACACCAGGGCAGATAAAACCCTTGTCAGGAAGATCTTTCAACTGTTTCTTAAGTTCCTTTAACTCTGTCAGAGTCATTCTATAAAGAGGGATAGAGAAAGAAGGAGTGTCCAAAAAAAGATCGATCCCAAACTCAATTTCCCTATCGGGGGAGGGGGGGGGGGCAGGACACCAATAATCTTATCAGGGAAAACCTTCAAAAACTCAATAACATGAGAACGAATTGAAAATAAGGAATCTCTGAGTTAGAATCTTTAACTCAAACCAAATGATAAAGATACCTGTTGGAAATTAATTTTTGGGCTCTAAGATATGATATGAACCTTCTCTTAGACACTAGAGAACACTCTTATTACTCAATAAATGTCTTGTTAGGAAATTTGAAAATGACCTTATGGGTCCAACAATCTAAAAAGGCATAACACGAATATAACCAATCCATCCCTAAGATGACATTAAAATCTAACATGTTTAATTCAATCAAATCCATCAAAGTTTCCCTACCACCAACAGATACGACACAAACCCTATAGATCTTTCTAGTAACCATCGAGTCATCCACCAAGGTAGAAGTAGCAAAGGGGTCCAAAATGCACTCAAGACTAAAACCAAAATACACAACCATAAATGGGGTCATATAAGAAGGGTAGATCCTGGATCAAGTAAATAATACAAATCACAAGATAAGAGTTTTAACATACCATAGACAAAAACAGGAGATGCCTCAGACACTTGATGAGTAGTAAGAGTGTACAAGAAATTTCGAACAGTGCCAATGCTAGAAGTGGCACCCTTTCATGCAGAAGCTGATGACATGGCAACTAGAATCTTATTAGCCTTCGTAGAGACATTTCCCCAGGGAAATCTTCAGTATGTGTCTCGGTTGGCCATAATTAAAACACCAGTTCCCCCATCATAGAAAACATAATGCAACTGACCACAAAATCTGTAGGGAAGAAACAATGGAGCTGACTAGGCACCATTAGCCTGAGATTGGTTACCCTATGCTCTAAACTATCACCACTCTAAAAAAAAGGATCTCTTAATGCCTTTAGATAAGGTGCACTAGCCATCGAATAGGAACCAGAGTTGCCCCACTTCTTCTTAGACCATTTCCTACCACTCTACTGCTGACCTTCATCTTGATTTGAATACTGAAACTTCTTACTATGCCTTTCACCTACCTCAGCATACTTGTTCTTTTCTTATTCAAATTGTTTTATACACCACCAGTTGAGATATATCTATCACCTTATTCAATAAGGAAGCCTTGCACTCTAAAATTAATTCATGAGACAAATTAGAAGTGAATTTACTCATGCTAGCCCTCGTGCTAGACACTAGTTCAGGAGCATACCACAATGACTGGTGGAACCTCAAGGCATATTTTTTTACTGTTATCCTAGGCTTGCTTCAAATTCACAAGCTCCCCGGCCTTCACCTCCCTTAACTCCTAAGGAAAGAAGTCATCCAAAAAGGCACTAGAAAAGTCATCCCACAAAGTGGACTCAACATCATCACCCCTAAGTTTCTCCCACTCTTCATATCATTGGTATGCTATATCTTTCAACTAATAAGTATGGAATTCCACACCTCCATATTCTTAGCATGCATAACTCAGACGATTTTCTCCATCTCATCTATAAAACCTTATGGATCCTTCTCAACCTTAGTTATAGTGAAAGTTTGAGGGCTCAAACTCATAAACTGGCCAACTCTAGTGCGTTAGATGAAATTCTAGCAGTACCAACAAAGCCCTTCTAATGTGGCTGAGATGTCACCAACTAGGTCAATAGATGAATGAATTAGCAAAACTCGGCATTATTGAAATCGTCCTCCGGTAACTAAGTACGAGTGCCACCAGTTAGAGAAAGATCCATAGAGACAGGTGGAACTTCATGGGGATAATTAGAAGCAATGACCCTAGACTAAGTTTATACCCAGAAGTTAGAAGAGATCTACCCATATTGTCCTTAGGCGGAACAGAAGAATTTCTATGAGATTTATATCATCTGGGAGGCATGATCTAATGGCGAATAAATGGGAGTTAGAGGAATCCAAGAACTTAGACTTTATACCTCAAAAATAAGACAATAATAAAGGAAAACATTCGTAAATGCCTCGTATACTCTCCCTTATAAATGTAGCATGCTACATACCCATAAAAAAGACTCTACTTGACATGACTTTATGGAAATCCAATCGACCTTTAACCTAGGATTTGATACCAACTTTGTCATGACTCGAACCATGACATAGCTATGACAGGTATCTCAAGTCTACTGTAATCTAGAGACCATCCCCTTAGCCTAACCTAATAGAACTAATTACACCTAGCAGTGGATAAATCTGGATATAAAATAAGATAAGATAAGAAAACTCAAAGAATCTATGATAGATCAATGTCCAACAACCACCAACCAATAACTAGTACCAATAACCAACCATACTACCCATGCCCACAAAATGTCCAACAAAGACTCTAATAAAAACAAAGTTATTCTGGTTAGGACATGCCCTGACCGTAGCCAAAAACCAATAAAAAAGAGTTAATACATAAGGGAACCCAAGTAAAGGGGTCTTATGAAGGATGGAAACTCACCACTTCAGTCTAAATCACGAGTTGTTCCATGATCACTTAGTCACTATGCAGTAGGAATAGAAGCATGACCAATTTCTACATCGCGTGGGAATACAATGTCTGAAGATGGTTAGTGATTGGAGTGCTAGCAGGTAACTTAGGGATTTAGGATAAAGTAATGACATGAACCATATTATAAAAACCATTAAAAACCAATGCAAAACATCATATGCAATACATACATATATACATATATATATATAAATGTATATATATATATATCACATGTTGGGAAAGGTAACAGTTCTTATCATAAAAGTTAAAACCTTAACCTGGATTGTGTAACTTGATTGTCCTAAAATAGTACCCACGTGCTATATGGGTTTAGCTCTCCCTGCTGAAAAGGCCCCGGTGCGTGTTAGCTGCAGGAACCAGAGAAAACCCAAGGGAAAGCTAAAGCCATCAAGGCAATTATTCATCCTTAAATATATCAAGTTTGAATTATGCACACGTTATTAAGACCAACCATTACATCAGCAAACATGAGTTTTTAGTATCAGTCTCTCCAGGACATCCACCTTCATAACTTTGCTACACAACCTCCTGAAGACAAATTAAAATATTTAACACATAACCCTACCATTATATTAAGGAGTCAGCCATTTAGGCATCATTACGTGGTATCATCATACGTAATATTGCTTGGAAGCAATATTATTTGCCATCCCTTTGAGGAAATCTCGTACTCGAGACTCCATTATTAAAATCTACTTGAAGGATTCCACTGTAACCCATAAGGTTTTCAAAAACATCCTTAACCCTTTTTCCATTTATAAAATGCATTAGTTTCAAATAGAAAAGCCAAACAAAATGATAATTCATATTCCAAAACTATTTATGCAAGTGGATCGAGGTTATTATCAATTTCTATGCTAAAACCAATTAATTGGGGAATCTGTTGTACCAATAAATTCATTCACCATTTCCATTCACCCCAATGAGTGTCCAAACCAACAAGTTATGCATAATAATTCAATATAAACCATTGAAAAGTATTCAAACAATCTATACCCAAAACCCTCAACCTATAGTTCAAAATCCAACATCAAAACCATGAATAATAAACCAACTTACATTCCATTAACAAAATACAAGTATAGAAAAAGAGGTGTATTCCTTAGACACATAAGAATTGGAAGGTAATTGGGAACTTGAAACCTGGAAGATGAACGGATGATGAAATCCTTATGCTATCTTAGGGTTTTGAGTTTAGGAGTGATACAATAGCTCGTATGTCATGAAGACATCTGAAAATAGGCTCATATAGTGTTTAAAGGTTGGTCATTAGTGAAAATAACCCAATACCCCTCATCCAAATAATTAAAACAAAAATTGCTTGAATTTAAAGTATCAGCATGGCACGACGCTTATTGCATAGGTTATCCTCCATGCCACAGACCCTAACACAGAGATTATCCTCTATGTCATGAACCCTATCATAGAGATTATCCTCTGTGACATGGGGATATCATGGAGGCTCACTTCGTCGGGCTCAAAAACCACTCCGAACCCTAATAAAAAATTCTAAAACTCTTTTTGGACACCCCTTTAACATACCAAGTACAATTTGAGTCAAAAATCAACATTTTAAACTTGGGAAGGCCAAAAGTAAAATGCTCAAAATTTTTAACGGTGTTACGAAGTTCAAGTTCAGAAGAGCCACCTGAAGAACATGGTCAATTTTCAAGTTCATCTCCAATACCAAATTTTTCATGGATAAAGAATCAATTTTCAAGTTCAACCCAAAGAAGAGAAGATATTTTATCTCTTGAAAATGCATTGAAGATTCAAGTCAAGAATCAAGAGAGGCTGCATTGATAGGAATTTTGTGATTTCATTTCTCTTTTCAACATGTAATCTTTATTTTTGATGTACTGAAGAGCAGAGGATGAAATCCTCCACAGGACCTCACTCAACTCTCAAACTCAGTATACTCTTTTTTTTCAACCATTTGAACTACAAAGACTCAATTTATCATAACTCAAGATAGATAAAATTCCCAAAACCAAGACTCGGTGTCACTCTATCTTTTCCCCCCCTTTTAAGTAATGGTTGGGTTAAATTTTATCTCATTTTCTACTTTTTTTTCTGGAAATAATTTATATTTACAGTCAAAGAGGGGCATGATGTAGATACTTAATTTTGACCCTCCCAAACTTGAGATTACCTATTTACCTCACCTTTACCATGCACCCTCACCCTATTCGATCATATCTCCATAAGAAAAGAAAAAATAACAACCTCATTGCACTATATTCCCTCACCTACCCCAACCCCTTACCCTACATACCTTACAAACCTCGCACTCATATTCTTTACTCACCCAACCTCACAATAACAACCATATAACAGAACAACAACACCCATGTTTGGGGGGAAGAATCCCTACATATATTTTGGAACCAACAACAATAATACACCATATTTTTATCATTATTCCATTACCATACTGGCATACATAATAGGGGGGATATACAAATAAAATAAAGAATAGAGAGATGGAGGAAAAGAAAAATAGTAGAAAATATAGGGATGAATAAAGGAGAAAATAGAGAGAGTGACTGGAAAATAAGATACAGATAGAGAGAGGGAGAAAAGAGTAGAATAGTAGAGAAAGGAGAGAAGATTGGGGAGAAAAATGAGAGAGAGGGGAGAAAGATCAAGAGTTGAGAAAATTACCCCTGTTCTAATTTTTGGCAGAAATTTCACCAAAAACCTAACCCATCTATCTGAAAAACAACAACCAAATCCACCCTTTCCTCCAATTTCTCTGTTAACGACCAAAATTTTAAAACAACAACCAAAATAGCCTCAAAACCTACCCTTAATTCTAGTTTCCTTTGAAATCCATCAGAAAATGACCAAAATTCAACTTAGGTCAAACTTTCATGAAACCATATATGAAACCAGCAACCCAATAACCAAAGTCAACTGACCCACACCATAGATTCCAGTGAAAATAATCAATTTGGTTTGGGTTTTTCTTTGTAATATTGAGTGGTGCGAGACAAAATTGGGTTAAATTTGGTTGTTATTAAGGTCTTATTCGAGGTATTTCGGCTATGCTTCGGTCAAATAACTCAATGGATTAAAATAAAATTGAGGTCCAATTTTTCAACTCTATCTTTTTCTATATTCACCTTAATATGGCATGTTGATGTTATGATTAGATGATTCATATGTGGTTGGTGATATGTTTGATAGTGTGTTTGATCAGTTCTAATTGTCATGGCTTTGGATGTTTGATTTCATCTTAAAATTGATTAATCATAAGATTAAGAATGAAATTTGGGTGAGGATTGAAAATTGATAAAAATATTGGTTTGTTTTGATTATTAATGGATTGTTTAATTTGAAATAGGTGCCGATTTTACTAAACTGAGTAGTATCATGATTAGTTTGTCAAATGGGGTAGGAAATTTTAGGATTCCATCTTTAGCGAATGTTTGGATGGTTTTCTATTTTATATCACAAAATTAAAATTGTATTTATTTTGTCGGAGAATGTACCAAGGTCATATGAATTCATTTGTCAGGGAATACCCTGAGGTCTTATGTATTAATTTGCAAGGAAATGCCTAGTGAGCTCTTGTACTTGCTCCCCAAGATCTTGTACTTGCCAGTGTTCACGGGCAAGACTCGAGATATCGGGTGGAGCATAATTTAGGATTATTTTATGATAGAATAGGTTTATATTTTCATATTTTTTCCATTTTTTGGATTGTATAATCAGAATGGACATTATTTACTTTTGAATTCTTGTTTGGTTTATTTATTCTATTATTTTATGTGCTTGTGTTGGTTTATTCACTTTATAGCGTCATATTAGCTGATATAACTCAAAAAAGTGATCGTGTTCGAATCACGGGATTTAGGGGTGCCTAACACCTTTCCTCCGATCAATAAAATTCCTTAACCAAAATCTCTGATCACAAATCAATACTAAGAGTCAAAACCATTTCTGAAAAAGGAATTCCAAAGGTGACTTGTGACACCAGATTTATGTCAAGTGCCAACTCTGAGTTTAATTATAAAATTCTTTTCAAAACTCCTTTTTAGTTTGTCACTTTAATAAATAAAAATCCTTTTAAAACTTAAAAATCAAACTTTTTTGGTAAAAAAAAGGGCTGTGAGAAATAATAATTCTTAAGATGATCAAGTATATCAATATTTATTTCACATCATATTCAAATTCGAAAGTTCACCAAGTTATCAATCATCATCCAAATTCTAATATGTCATAAATCTAACATAATCAATCATATAAGAACGACTTATCTTAAATCATATAAATTCAAGATTAAACAAGCATGACTTCTATAACAAATATAGAAATACTCAATGATGCATAATAACATAAACAATTAAATTCATACAAGTTATGTGGAAATAATATATCATATTGATTATCAAAAACTTAAATGCACCACAATATATTTTTTAATCACAACACATGAGACAAAATAAAATTGAAACTACCATAAATATTTAGAGACACAAGCATGCCTACTAAGTACTAACATTGTATAGTAATAAAAAAAAGAGTGAAGTTCTTTAAAACAATTTTTATACCCAAGAAAGTTGCATAATAATGCTCTAAAAAACAGTAAACTCCCTTTTTTCTTACCAATGATTGTAATAGATTTCTCCATCAAACCAAAAAAATATAAGCAATGACATTTTCTTTTTTTTTAATTATTGTTATCGATTATTGAATTAAAACAGATGAAGATTTGTTATCCAGCTACACAATCATTAATATAGATCCACATGTGCATATTCAAAACAGATTTTAAAAGAAACCATTGGAAACATCCAAATCAATGCAAAAATCCCGTAATATAAAAAAAATTGCGGCAATGTTATAATCTACAAAAGATCACAACTAGTAAATCAAATAATAACTATAGGATTTGATACCAATGAAAAATCTAACCAAACACACAGTTTACAAGATTATTGAATATTATTCCACTATCAATTAGTGCAATCACATGTATATAAATATGAACTACACTGAGATAGCCACAGTCTATGACCGCGTACCTGTTACAAAGTTGTTCCAATGCTTTCTAGAAGTAACCTATACAAGAATCTCCAATGAAACTTTTATGGAATTAGATAAGAGACAAAGAGAAGTATTTTTTATTTTTGTTTTTCTTTTTTATAGGAAAAGTTATGTAGGTTTAGACAAGAGAATCTTTTTATAATCCCAAAGGGACACAACTCTTTAAATAATTATGTCTCTTATCCAAACGGACAAAACTCTTTAAATAGTTATGTCTCTTTCTTTTTATTTAATAATATAAGTATATAAATAATTATATATTACTTCTCCTTTAATATAGATCTGGACCGACCCACAATGGGTGACCCGATCCAATTTTCTTCAGAAAACAAAGAGGCTTTATGGCTTGAAGTTATCAATAATTTAAGTTATTTGTTTTTACAGATGAAAATAAAATGGTAAATGTTATACAATTAAGTTATGATCATTTATCAGATCCCTAAATTTTTGCTTTTTGTACCTTGCAAGTTATCCAAAGAATAAAGATATGGTGATCTCTAAGTTGAAAGATTTATGGAGTGGTGAAGGACTTATGAATCCAGCTAACTTTAAAAGTGTGGAAGAAGTAATGGATATTTATGTGAATGAATTAATTTCTAGTATCTTGGTAATAGTGAGAGGGGGTGGGGACAAGAGATGAAAAATTCATAATTTAGTGCATAATTTTTGCTTGATGAAATCTAGAAAGGAAAAGTTGTTTGACATCACATGTTCAATTGTTCTATCTTCCCCCTTTCTTCTACAGAACTTATGCTGCGTAGACGGACCATCCATTATGATGAACATGTTCATTCAAGAATATTTCTTTCTTATTCAATCTATAAAAAAGAAATTCTTATACCAAAAATCTACTCTTTTTGGAACTTGCATATATGTATGACAATTATCTTCCCAACAATAGTCACTTAAGAGAGTTGAGGCTTTTTAAAAGGTTGGAGCTGCATCGTGTAATTTTGATAGATTCTTTACTTTGAGGTGCTTAATCATTAGATGGAGGCAGAAGCTCCCCCTCTATTATTTTTATACATCTGCAATCTAGAAACTCTAGTAGTGTGATATGATGGACTAGACGTGGTATTATCACCAAGTATCTGGAGTTTCATAAAGCTACAATGTGTATCTACCTATAGTTGTTCTGTCCTTGATTCAGATATTGAAAAACCAACAAAGAGAATCTGCAAACATTAAATTTTCTCAACCTTTCCTATTCGATGGACTCAGAGAATATTTTCAAAAGTTTTTTCCAATCTCCAAACTCTTTGCTTTTTCATGGATTATTTAATAGAGGAGATTAATTTTCAAGATTGGATGTCCTTAATGAACTTTAAAAATTTTCTGTATAATTTAAATACAGAAGGGGTACACATGTTCATCATTTTGATTTTCACGTCCCTTCATGCTTGAATGAACTAGAGTTGGAAGGCTTTTATGTGACATAAAATTCATTGTAAAGAATTGGAAGATCACTGCCCAACCTTCAAAAGCTGGGACTATTAAGCACAAGCATCCAAGGGGGGAAGCATGGAACATAAACAAGTAAACTCTAAGAATCTCGAATCTCTAAAATTGGTTGGTGTTTCTTCTTTTTTTTGAATGGCAGATTATTGTAGATAAATCCTTTTCCGTACTCAAGGCATTAGATATAATATATTTTACTTAGCTTATAGAGATTCTAGACAGTTTTGGAGATACAATTTCATTAAAATTATCTTAGTGTGAGGAATCCCTTAGCTTAAAGATTCGATCCTCAATATAAAGGAATATGTTGCAAAATGATAGGAAAAGACAAGCTTGATATAATATACACAGGTATACTATTTTAGAATATATGAATCCAATAACTATTTCAGACATTTAACACAAGCATGCAGAATGGAACATTAAAGAAGTCACATTCCATAATTAATTGCAAAAATCTAATGGCACATGCATTCTTGTTCTAAATGGTAGTTTATTAAAGATGAATCTATTCTTGTGCTCTAGGAGTTAGATATACGAGGTTGTACTGATCTTATAGACAAGCTATGGGATATTGCATCATTAGAGTTTGTCTCACTATACTATTTATCAAGTGATATAAGGACTTAATTCACTTCAGTTCAATGTATTGTTTACCTAGTACTTTCTTGAAGTGGCCTTTGGTTTTGGAAAAAGTACTACAATATTGATATGAAACTGAAATTAATAATTATAATAAACTGTCACAAATGCTGTGTCATGGCAAGCCACTGCCTTGAAAGTGATTTTGGCCTGACTTCGGTGCAAATCCTTTTAGTCGGTCGCTCCCCAAGGTTCCACAACTACTTCTAAACATGTGCACTCATGGCTGGAATTTTGGAGGTTTCTCAAAACTATTGCCCAAAAGTAGAGAACTTAGGAGGAAGATATTTTTCTTTTACTTTGTTGGTGGTGTATCTTTTGTTCTCAAATAGAGTGGTTTATATGGGTGAAGAACAAATTATGTTACAAGAGTGAGATAATGGTGAATTAAATGAATTAAATCCTCACCAAATGAATTCATCCATTCAAGGAATGAATTAACTTATCCAAAACTAACTCATCAAATGAATTCTTATGTTCAAGGAGAAGCGAAAACACACAGTTACAAAAAAATTAATAAGTTACATTTTCTCACAATGTATCTTATAAATGTATTTACACTTCTCTTTTTGGATAAGCTTAAAGAAGCTTTAGATTTTTACTTTGCATTCTAACCATTTATTAAAAATGCTTTCAATCCCCCACAATCATAGACAAAAGAATAGAAACACTTTTGGGCAAATAAAAGGAACAGGTACTTAAGTGTCCATATCTTTCGATTTGAATTGACACGTAGTGATATGAGGCAACAAAAAATATCCAATAAGTAAAGTATTCTTGAACTAGATGGACATAACTTGAGACCCCCACAACACATACCATATCCTTGATTTAAGCAACCTCTGTGATACTACAAAGTTCTTTTATGGTTATGCACACAAACCTTGGGTCTCATAAGTGCTTTAGAAAGATAACTCAAGTCTTTCATAAAAATTTGATCAACCTTTTACATTCACATAGGTGATCCATCAAGTCTATCTCATAGACCACCTTAAGTCTATGGATCATTAAGAGCAAAAATAATCTCAACCTTATAATACAGTACCTCATGTCATAGGGATAGGATATGTATTGTTTATTGACGGCCTATATGGCATCATTTGACCACAAATGGGTATCCACCATATTACCTCAATCCATAGGCTTTAGCCCCATCCCCCTCGACTATTCAAGGACCATTTTCCTTGTTAAACCCTTTGTCATAGGATCCACCAAAATTCTTTTGGATCTCACATATTCTAAGAAAATAATACCATGTTTCAACAATTGTTTAACTGCACCATGTCTGATGAAAATATGTCTCCTTTTACCATTATATACACTATTTTTAGCAATCCCAATTGCCACTTGTGAGTCACAATGTAAAGAGACTGGTGACATTTGTGTTCCCCATAAAGGCATATCTGTCAAAAGACTTTTCAGTCACTCAACTTTTTACCCTGCCAACACGAGAGCAATGAATTCAGATTCTATGGTAGAATGTGCTATACAAGTCTGCTTTGAAGACTTCCATGAAATAGCAGCTGCACCCAAAGTAAATATATATCCACTGGTCGAGCGAACTTCATCATTATTAGTAACACAGTTTGCATCACAAAAACCTTCTAAAATAACAAAAAATTTATTAAAATGCAAACAACAATCCATAGTACCTCTCAAGTACCATAACAAGCGATGAAGAGTATCCCAATATTCACTACTGGGATTATGAGTATATCTACTAAATCTACTATTAACATAAGCTATATCAGGCTGAGTATAGTTCACGAGAAACATTACACTCCTAATTATTTTAGCATATTAAGTTTGAGAAATACTAAAATATTTATTCTTTTTCAAGTTTATGCTAGGATCATAAGGAGTTCTCATAGAAACTACATCAAAACAATCAATTTTTTTCAACATTATTTCAATATAATAAGACTGACACAAAGAGAAATCATTAATAGTTCTTTTGATTTTTTATTCCTAAAATCACATCAGATTCTCCAAGGTCTTTCATTTCAAATTTAGAAAATAAAAATTTCTTAGTCTCATTTACAACATTCACATTAGGGCCAAAGATTAACATGTCATCCATATATAAACATATAATCACACAATCTGATCCTATCATTTTAGAACAAACACAAGTATCAGATGAATTAACAAAAAAGCCATTATCTATTAATGTGAAATCAAATTTTTCATACCACTGCTTAGGTTCCTGCTTAAGTCCATTTAAAGACTTTCTTAATTTGCATACTTTATCCTCCTGTCCTGGGACCACAAAACCCTCAGGTTGAGTCATATAGATCTTTTTCTCTAAATCAACAGTTAAAAATACAATTTTGACATCTATTTGGTGTACCATTAAACTATGAATAGTATCTAGAACAATAAGAGATTTAATGGTTTCTATTTTAGTCACAGGAGAATAAGTATCAAAATAATCAACCCTTTTCTTTTGGTTAAAAACCTTAATCACAAGTCTAGCCTTATATTTATCAATTGTACCATTATGCCTTACTTTCTTCTTAAATATCCACTTATTATTGATGGTTTTACAACCTTTAGGCAAATAATACAAGTCTCATGTGTAATTAGAGATTATAGAGTCTAATTCACTTTTAATAGCCTCTTTCCAAAATATCTCATCTATTGAACTCATTGCATTATCAAACATCTTAGGGTCTTCTTCTATTAAGTAGATAGACACTAATTCATCATTTAAAGTATTGATATCAAAATCCTTAGTTAAGAAGGTGGTGATAAAATCAGGACCAAATGTAGTCTCAATTCTACGTCTTTTATTCCTTCTCAGTTTATTTTCACGCTCATTAGCAATAACATCAGATACAGGCATAACATGAAAGTTAATAGACATAGATATAGAAGTATTATTTTGTACATCACTACGCACATCATTTTTGAAAGATAAAACATACTAAAAAAATTCTGCATCTCTAGATTCACAAATAGAATAATCATTTAATAACATAAATCTATATACAACACTAATTTGAGAATAACCAATAAAGATAGTATCAAAGGTCTTAGAACCTAAATTTACACATTTAAAATTAGGTAGACCAATCTTAGCCAAACACCCCCACACTTTCAGAAATTTCAAGTTAGGGGCATATTCTTTCCATAACTCATAAGAGGTCTTGTCTGACTTTTTATGACAGACTCTATTAAGAATATAACATGCAGATAAGATAGCTTCCCCCCACATATAGTCAGGTAGACCCGAGCTTAAAAATATAGCATTCATCATTTCCTTTAGTGTTCTATTTTTTCATTCGGCTACACCATTTTGTTGGGGAGTATAGGGAGAACTAAACTTTTGTATAATACCATTTTTCTCAAAAGAAATTTCTAGAGTTTTAGTACTATTTTCACCACCCCTATTAGATCTAAATCTCTTGATTTTCCTGTCTAATTAATTTTCTATTTCTGTTTTGAATTTTAAAAATATGCTTTCAGCCTCATCTTTAGACTTAAGGAGGTATACCTTAGTGTACCTAGAAAAATCATCAATAAAAGTAATGTAATACTTCTTTCCACCTTTACTAATAGTGTTCTTAAAATCTGCTAAGTCTGAATGTACTAGTTCCAAAAACCCGATCTTTCTACTAGTAACTTATTTAAAAGGTTTCTTGGCATGCTTTGCTTCTACACACAGGACATTTAGAAATATCATCAATATTTAATACAGGAATTAATTCCATTTTCCAAATCTTTTAATAGAAGAAATATTAACATGACCTAGTCTACCATGCCATAAATTAATAGACTCAGTAATTTAGAAATATTTGCATTAATAATCACTTAATCAATGTTCAGTACAAATAAGCCTCCATTAAGGTATCCCTTCCTAAAAAAGTCTCCTTCATGAGAAATAATTATTTTATCAGCTTCAAAAACAAGTTTAAGGCCTACTTCGTTGAGAAGTGCTCCAGAAAGTAAGTTTCTACGGAGCAAGGGAACATACAGAACATTGTTCAAGGCTAATGTTTTTCCAGAAGTTAATTTAAGTAAAATTTTTCCTTTACCCATAACTCCAGAAGTAGTGGAGTTACCCATGTAGACCACTCGCCATCGGTGGATTCCTCAAAGCCATGGAATAATTCTTTGTTAGCGCAAAACTGTCTTGAAGCGCCTATGTCCAACACCCAATCAGTCTTGCTAGCTACCAGATTTGCCTCAATGATTATTGCAGAAATTACTTCATCAGCCTCTGTAAGATGAGCTTGGACATCACCTTGTCCTCCCTGTTTTGGATTTTGTCCTTTTCTTAGGTAACACTGGATAGCCCTGTGGCCAAGTTTTCTGCAGACAAAACAAGTCTCTTTTGATTTTTTAATTTGACTCTATGGCTTGTTGAAATTATTTTTCTTTTTCACTTGTTCCTTATTTTGAACATTCTTTTGTTTACCTTCGTACCTGTCTTTTGCAATCGTACCAGAAGATAACACAAGGTTAGCTTTAGAAGAATTAAGAGAAACAACTTCCATCTTGTCTTTAAGGAGGTTTGCCTTCTTTGTTCTCATGTAAATGATAAGTTCTGGAAAAGTTAAATTTTTTTTCTTATGTTTTAATTGATTTCTATAATCACTCCAAGATGGTGAAATTTTTTCAAGCAGAACATTCGCCTGAAGAATCTCACACATCTTCATACTCTCATTAAGAACATCAACAGTTAAATTTTCATATTCATGGACTTATTCCATGATTGATTTATTGTCAACCATTTGAAATTAAATCCATTGTCTAACAATATATTTTTTCTTTCCTACATCATTGGTACCATATTTCTTTTCAAAACTGTCTCATATTTCTTTAACAGATTTGTAAGTAAAAAATAAATAAAATAAATGATTAGTCATATGATTCAGCAAATGTCCTCTAACTATTTTGTTATCTTTTTCAAATTTCCTTTTAGTAACATCATCAATCACAACATTGTTAAGAGTTATCAGTAGGAGATTCATTAAACAAAACATAATCAACGTCTAATTGTTTGAAAAAAATCAGAAGTTTTTGTGACCAACGTTTAAAATTATTTTCGTCCAATGGCTCAAGTTTTGTTCAAAGAAAGAGACATTTATCAATATTGTATGTAATGAAATTGCTTTCAAATTGTTGGAAAAAGTACTACAATATTGATATGGAACTGAAATTAATAATTGTAATAAAATAGTCATAAATTCTGTGTCGTTTCAAGCAACTGCCTTGAAAGCGATTTTGGCCAAACTCCAGTGCAAATCCTTCTAGAAATTCTCCCCAAGGTTCTACAGATACTTCCAAACACGTGCACTCATGGCTGGAAGTTTTGAGGTTGTTCAAAACTATTCCCCAAAATTAGAAAACTTAGGAGGAAGATATTTTTCTTTTACTTTGTTGGTGGTGTATATTTTTTTATCAAATAGAGTGGTGTATATAGGTGAAGAACAAAGGATGTTACAAGAGTGAGTTAATGGTGAATTGAATGAATTAACTCCTCACCAAGTAAATTCATCTGTTCAAGTAATAAATTAACTTATCAAGAACTAACTCATTAAATTAATTCTTACGTTCATGGAGAATTGAAAACACACAGTTACAAAAGAAATAATAAGTTACATTTTCTCAGAATGTATCTTGTAAATGTATTTGGACTTCTCTTTTTGGATAAGCTTAAAGAAGATTCAGATTTTGACTTTGCATTCTTACCATTTATTAAAAATGCTTTCATTTGGAAGTGTTCAATTATAGTAATGACTGGTAGTACTTGTGTTCCTTATTAGAATAGATGAGACATTGTATGTATGAGTGCTTTTGATTACCATAAGATCTGTTATATTATTAAATTCTTCTAAAGTGTTGCAGTAGTAATCTTCAGTTACAATAAAGAATGAAACTTTGATTTGGCCTGCAAGGATAGACACTTTAACTTGATCTTAACTGACAACTAAACAGTACTCCAAATTAAATTTTTAGATGCTCAATTAGACACGTCAGCTCATCTCTATTGTGTCATTCAAACACTTTAACTTACAAAATGATCATTAGGACACCTTCCAAGATTTGTGTGCCACATCAACATTGAATGTCTACAAAGTGGAGTGGAGATGAGTTGAGATGTCTAAATGTGTATCCTTAAATTTAGAACGTATAGTTATTAGTTGAGGCTAAATTAAGATGTCTAGAAAAGGGAAGATACGTGAATTTTAATTATTGATTAAGGATCAGTACGTGTTGTTTTCATTCTGAACATTAGATGATATAACTCTGTAGTTTAATCTCATGATCATGTTAATTAGCTTCCTGTTAACATAGACTAAAATTTATCATTGTAAATACAACTTTTGGTCTTAATTTTGGTACTGCTCTTGGGTAAAAAATTGTCATCAAACAACTAAATTTCGCTTTATTATTCATTCAAATATAGTTCTTAGCTATTGATACATGCAATTTAGAGAAGTTGGATCAGAACAAAAACACTTAGGCCCATTTGGCCATGAAGATTTCACTTTTCTTAGAGGTGAGCTCTAGAAAATACGTTTGTTGTAAAATTTTGTAATATTTGTTTTACTTTTTTTTTTCTCCAGATTACCTGCAAGAATTAAAAAAATAACTCTAATTTATTTCATTCCCAAACGCAACTCTGATTTTCAAATATCACTTTCACTTGAATAGAGCCTGCTGAAGCATAAAGCTTCTAAAGCCTAGGCTTTTGATGGTCCTAAAAAATTCCTAATATGTGTATATACTATGTTTTTAAAATTTTTTAAGTCAATGGTGTTTTTAGTTTGAGTATACTTCTCAAAAATTACTTATTTTTAATAAATAAGAAGTGTTTTTACTAACTTAATCCTAATTAAATGCCTTAAATAAAGAAGTGATTCTTTAATTGTGTAGAATTTAATGTATTAAAATAAGAATAATTCATGAAGCATAAGATAATTTCTTCTTGAAATTCTAAAATATGATTTAATTACCAAGATAATATGATTTATTATGAAACTATGTGAAAGGCTAAAACACCAAATTTTGTTGTCCCCGGCAACGACCTAAAATTTTTTGCCGCCCAAACTGTACCTCCAAAAAAGATACGATGCTTTTGTTGTCAAATTATAGTTACCCAACTAGGTTGGGGTCGATATCACAGGGAATAGGTCAAACTCGTATCTCAAGCTTGTTGAAGTATCAGGAAGTGTAGAAAAGTAAATTGAGGGTTTGCAGTAATCAGTAAAAGTAACCAATTGAGAATGCTTTTGGTTATAAACAATTTGAAATAAATACTTGGACTGTGTTTTCTTTGGCTTCCTAACTTTGTAAGTTTCTCATTCTCAACCCAACTATTTCACTGTTGCACGTACAAAATCTGACAAGCTAGGTATTACCAACTATCTTGTGGACTCATAGGTAAATCTCACCCTTTACCTTTTGTGTCTCAGGGTATCGCCTTACTATCCCTTGTCTTTGATCCCAGTTTAACTTTTACTTTATAGGTCTCAAATTATTATATGAGGGTTGATATCCTAAAATCAGTGTTATAACCCCTTTTTCCAATGATGATCTCTTTTGTGAAGACGATCTCACATGCAGACTAGATCTTAGAATTGGCCACCACTAAGAAAGCAATTAACTTGAAGGATATCATAATACACGTGTAAATATTTATCTAGCCAAATATCATACTTTGCCTACTTCGTTAATCTACCAATGTTCCCACAACCCTACTTAAAAGAATTAGACACTCATAGTTTTAAAATAATCCATGGAGTTCAATAAACAAATCATAGAATTATTCTCACAATAATGAAGAATAAAACTCAAAGTCTCGAATTGAATAATAAATAAAAAACCAAGAACAAGATTATAAAGTGTATAAAAATATGTCAAAGTATGTAAACTATTACATAAAAACCCAGGGGTATTTATATATTATCAAAATAACAAATGAAACCTAACCAAAACAAAATAGGAAAACTAATTCGACAGTGGTCCAGCCTCTAGTAACGAGTTATATTGACTGATGATGACTCATTAGGTTCTATCATTGCTCTCTTCTGACTTTAGTGGTCCCGACTTATTGTCAGACATCACGAGTCATTGGCTAGGACATGTTGTCATTCCAGTGAATGTTATTTCAGTACTTTTGGTTCTATTGTCAGAACGACCCCTCACCATGAGTCATTATCAGTCATAACTACTCGTGGTTTTCACTAATTTCCATTAGGCTTCAACTTATAATATGCTTAGAATGACTCACCCTATGAGTCATAGCCAGTCTTTAACATTGATCTTGAAATCAGAATTCATCACTATAAACCTCACGACTTAGGCTACGAGTCATTAGGTGACTAAACGACTTGTGGTCCAGTCAGTGCCTTAGATTTTTAACTCTTTTTTATCCAATTATGGTCCACACCACTTCCAACCTAATTTACCTGCAACATAAATAAAGCACGCATCATATCCAATAAAATAACCCAAGTAAGTCCATATTTTCACCGTTTTAAGCACAAAAAATATCATGAAACCATGGCACATCAACACCCTTAATTTAGAACATTTGCATGTCCTCGGGCAATAACAAAAACAAAATGAAAAATAATGCTTAACCAAGAAGAACCTAAGATCCCAATGGAAACCAATTTCATTTTTAAGCTCAAAACATCACCCCCTCTTACATTTACTTTCCAAAAATAACAATGTGTGAATCCACAAAGCTTAACAACAAGACACAATAGAATCAGGATATGGATTTACATTAACAATAGACAATTGTGCATATATGCAAATTAAATTACCTGATCAAACAACCAGAGAAGGTTCCTTCAACTGTTGTCTTCACTGCGACTCATCGTGATGAGTTGTAATGTGTCATTGCGAGTTATTAGTGCTGATAATTTTTTAGCTTTTAACTAAGGGCACTTTAGAAATTTTTCCTTTTCTCCAAATCATAACCCATGACTTAAAACCCTTTTATGGTGTCATTATCACTCTAAAACAAATTGAAGTAACTTCTCAATCTCTCTCAAATTTTCTCAAGAAAGATACTTAGGGTTTCCAAGAAGATTAATTAGAGCTCCCAAGGGAAAATTCTCTCTATAAATCTTGATATTTCATGCATGTTACTCTTCCCCAACTATTACTTTATGAAAGAATATTTTTTAAATAGTTCTCCATCTTTCTGAGGATGGAAGGATGTACTGAGATGAACTTGGGTACCAAGACCCTTTTGGAATGCTTTCTAGAAATGAGAGGTGAACTTGGTACCTCTTTTTGAGATAAGAGATAATGGAACACCATGATATCTGACCAACTCCCTGATGTAGAGTTTGGCATAATCCTCGGCGGAATAAGATGTATGGACTGGAAGAAAATGAGTTGATTTGGTCATATTATATATAATGACCCAGACTGAATTATGCTGATGACAAGTATGAGGCAAACCCATCACAAAGTCCATGTTCACTTTTTCCCACTTCCAAGTAAGAATACTAAAATCCTACATAGACCTACTAGGCTTCTGATGGTCTATCTTAACCTGCTAATATATAGAGCACTTAACCACAAACTCTGCAACATCTCTCTTCATCCTACTCCAACAATAGATCTCACGCAAGTTGCGGTACATCTTTATGGCCCCTAGATGAATAAAGTATCATGCACCACGATCTTCTACAAGAATTCACTACTTTAAGTCGTCTACTCCTGGAACACACAGAAGACCCTGACAGCGCAGAACACCATTTCCCCTTTAGGAGAAAACCTCTATTTTCTGATCCTTGACTGACTCTTTCAACTTGACTAGACTGGGATCTCTATCTTTCTTTTCCTTCACCTCGGAAACTAGAGATAATTTTGAACCACTCTGAACCCATATATCACCTTCTTCTATATCGACTAAGTGAATGCCTAGTCTGGTAAGCTGATGGACTTCCTGAGCTAAATTCTTCTTACTATCCTCAACATGAGAAATACTACCCATAGACAGTCTACGGAGAGCGTCGGCCACTATATTTGCCTTGCCCGGATGATAAAGGACACTCATGTCATAATTTTTCAAGAGCTCTAACCACCTTCTTTGACAAAGAATGAGATATTTTTGAGAAAGGACATATTGAAGGCTTTTATGATCTGTGAACACATCTACATGAACTCCATAAAGATAATGCCTCCAAATCATTAAGGAAAATACTACAGCTGCTAACTCAAGATCATGAGTAGGATAATTTTTCTCATGGGGTTTAAGCTGTCAGGAGGCATTATGACCTTACCATACTACGTGAGGACACAACCTAAACCTACTCTGTACGCATCATAATACACTATAAAACCATCTAAACTATCTGGAAGAGTCAAAATGGGAGCTAAGTGAGTCGAGTTTTCAACTCCCAAACACTCTTCTCTCAAGGGTTTGACCATTAAAACTTGACTTTATTCTGAGTCAATTTGGACATAAGGAATGCAATAGAAGAAAATCCCTCAACAAACCATCTGTAATAACCAGCCAAACCCAAAAAACTCCTAATATCTGATGGAGAGATAGGGTAAGGCTAGTTTCTTACGGCTTTGGTCTTTTGAGGATCTACTCTAATGCCATCACTGAAAATGATATGACCAAGGAATGCTAGTGACCTTAGCCAAAATTTGCACTTACTAAATTTGGTGAACAACTGATGGGATCTAGAGTCTAAATTATAATTCAGAGATGGTTTGCATGATCATGTTTACTATGGAAATAGACCAGAATATCATTTATGAAGACTATGACAAACATGTCCAAGTACTGCTTGAACGCCCAATTCATTAAGTCCATAAAGAGGCTAGGGCATTAGTAAGACCAAAGGACATGACTAGGAATTTAAAGTGACCATACCGACTTCGGAAAGCTATTTTCAAAATGTCACATTCCCTAACTCTGAGCTAATGATATCTTGATCTGAGGTCTATCTTAAAGAAATAGCTAACACCCTAAAGTTGGTCAAACAAGTCATCGATTTTGGGAAAGGATATTTGTTCTTGACCGTGACTTTATTGAGTTGATGGTAATCAATACACATCCCGAGAGAACTATCTTTCTTGCACATTAATAAAATTGGTGCACCCTACAGGGACACATTGGGCCTGATGAACCCCTTATCTAAGAGATCCTTCAACTGATCTTTTAGTTCTTTGAGTTTTGTTAGTGCCATTCTATATGGCGGAATCGATATGGGTTGAGTATCTGGAAGAAGATCAATGTAAAAGTCTATTTCCCTTTTGGGAGAAATTCCTGGAAGATTTTCGGGAAAGATATTTGAATATTCATTCACTACTGGGACTAATTCAAGAATGGGAGTTTCAGAGCTAGAGTCTTTAACACGAACAAGATGATAGACACACCCTATAGAAATCATTTTCCGTGCCCGAAGGTAGGAAATAAGCAAATCTGAACGCTGAAGTACTACCCTTCCACTCTAGGACAGGTTAATTCAGAAACTAAAACTGGACTATTCTATTTCTGCAGTCGACTGTGGCATAGCAGGAATAAAGATAATCCATGTGGAGAATGACATCAAAATCAGTCATCTCTAATTCGACTAAGTCTGTTGAAGTGACTTTCTGAAATATCATGATCGAACAGTTCCTGTACACCCGTTGGGCTATGATGGTTTTACCTACTGGGGTAAATACTGAGAAGGGCTCTACTAGAATTTCAATACTAACTCCAAAATCAACTGCTATGTAAGAAGTAATAAAATACAAGGAAGTACCTGTGTCTAGCAAAGCGTAAATATGCACATGAAAGATCTGTAACATACTAGTAACCACATCAGGAGAATTTTTCAGATCTTTCCAGGGCTGGAGAGCATAAAGGTAGTTTGGGCGTTACCCATTAGTAGCACTGGAAGTAGCACTCTACTGATTTAGGCGACCAGACTAGGATGGGAAACAGTTCTACTGACCCTGATAACCTAACTAGGGATAATCTTTGAATCTGTGGCCTAGATTACCACATCCAAAATAGACATCCCTGCCAGCTCTGTAATTACCCTTGTGGTTCTTACCACAAGTCTGAAAAAGAGTATTAGTTTGGGTATTGTTGATACTGCCCTAAGACTTAGAGCGTGGAGCCCTATCTCTATTACCATCCCTGAACTTAAGAGTTGGAGCACTAGATGAAGAAGGAGCTGGAACTGATGACTTAGAATGGAATTGAGAATGATTCCCTCCTTCTGATTTGGGCTGAGCAAAGTTGAAACTACCTATCCTTGCTCTCTTATTCAGCTTCTCCCTCATCTTAGTCTTCTGCTCTTCTATCTGCTGAGCATGAGTCATAAGCCTGGCTATGTTTATTTCAGTATTCAACATTGCAAACCTACACTCATTGACCACACTATCATTCACCCTGGAAACAAACTTACTCATCTTGGCCCTGTCGTCTGTAACGATATGAGGGGCATATCTGGCTGATTGAGTAAACTTAATAGAATACTCTTTCACCGTATGTTGTCTTCCCTGAGGTTGATAAATTCTAGCACCTTATCTTCTCTCAGCTCTGGGGAAATAATCTATCTACGAAGGAAGTAGCAGACTCCTCCCACTCAATAGGCCTTACATCTACAACCCTCTCTGCTTTTCACTATTTGAACCAAGTGTGGGCAACATCCTACAACTGATATGCAGGTAGCTTAGCACTCTCAATAGAAGTAACCCCCATGATGCCCATAATCTTCTAAACTTGGTCTAGGACTCCTAGGATACTCTTCTATATTAGACCCAAAAAAGGATAAAGGATTCATTCGAGTGAAGTCTTGAATCTTGGTTGCAGCTGAATTGATCATTGGGTTGGCCGGAATGATAGTTGGTCGTTCATTCTGAGTAGAAACTAAATTATCAAGAGTGGTGAATGCAGCTCTAAACTCTGCATGAGAAATATATTCATCCAAGGCGTCTACTTGGACGGGCTGCGGGGCTGTCTGATTTTTGTTTCTTCTTTTGGAAGGCATATTTTGTAGAAGAAAGGGAGAAACAGATTAGTCTTAGATTTAAATTTGAGCTCACGCTTACTAGCATGATATGAAAACTAAAAGAAAGGAAACTGTTCCTAAAATATTTCATAGTTTTCTGCATATAAATATGGCACTCAACACACCCATGTACAAGACTCTACTAGATGTGGATTTCAGACTTCGTTGGACTCTATTTAACCTGGCTCTGATACCAAGTTTGTAACGCCCCAAATATAGTACCTAAAATGCTACACGGTGCACATGAACCCAAATGAACACAAGCTAACCAATGACTGATATATGTATAAATACAGAAATAAAGGCTAAAAGGACATAAGGTTAAAACTAAGACATAATATCTAATAGAATATAACATCTGGGTGGGATATAAATATCCAAATCAATTGAAATAAACTATCTAAACATGGTAGTCTGAAAAGCCTCTAACTATCTGAATAAGGAGTTAATAGGATATGTCTCCAACTAACTACATCTACAGAAAGCTAACTGAGATTATGAAATAACTAATAATATCTTTCTCGAATGATGAGGACTCACTGCTAAATCTAGCGGGTACTGATGCTTTAGAGCTCGTGCTTCTGAACCTATGGTATAAAATACCATAGCACAAATGTGTCAGTACGGTTGAATATACTGGTATGCATCTAAGGTAGGTTGAATGCAAAGGGTATATATGCACGAACTAAACTAACTGACTATATAACATGAACGTGAAAATGTATGTATGAATGCATAATAATTGTAAATGAGTTCGTGATGACATGATTACTGAATCTGAGTACTGATAGCATAAGATATTGATAAATGTAAAACTGAATTAACTAATACTGAGTGACTGTATCTGACAGTCTAGGTTCTGATGGAACTAGATGAGTTCTATACTATTCAAAGTTGACTGTATCTGATAGTCCTGAATACTGTAGAACTATCTGAGTTCTATTATCGAAAACTAAGACTAAGACTGTGGGAAGTAGTCATCTAACCGACATACCCCAAATAATGCATTATAGCTGAGTTGGGGTCTAATTTGTAACTCTAATAAGAAGGGTGTTAATACCGCATCACCGGTAAGGACAAGCTGTGACTGACCCTCATCTGACAGTATCCCCAAAAGAGAACGGTGGGACCCTCATGTTACAGTGTTTATCCACCTCATCAACCCTCATCTGACAGTGTTAATATCTCAACCTATGTTGGATACATAGTTTTGGAATGAAAGGATAACTTCTAAGAATCACACCCTCATCTGATAGTGTGTGTTCCCATCCTTGGGTTCACTCGGTGCTAATTCATACTCCCATCTGAATAGACACTGAACATAATTAACTGAACTGGACTACACTGAACTCATGGAGTTCCATTATATGATGGAAGACTATTGAGATTACTGAATTACTGAGCTTTCTTGAGTCACATGAATGACTGAGTTCTATGGATCATGGCTTGACTGAGAATATCATAAAATATGTCACTAACTCTAGGCTCATAGCTATATTTTTGGGGTACAAGTACCCCCAGGACTCGATAGAAGGAAAGTGACAAAGAATGACCTTCTTGAATACATGACCAACATCAACAATCCATAATATAATAAGTTGGGGATTTCATGAAATACAAGTTCTAAAGCACCACAATGGATACACATATATCCATAATTCATTGAATAAGACATTTCATCAAACACTTGACTTACATAACTTTTACATGAATAGGGATTTCATATTATCATACTAGTATGGAACTTTTCCTTCATATAGGCATTTAATCAAACATATAAGGAGCATGCTTTGGTTATACAATTATCAACACATCTAATAATCATGGATACATAAACAAACTTGTAAATTGAAGGGTTTATTATGAATATCTCATAAATCATTACATATTAGAATCAATTCTTGTAAATAAATAGTCTATAAAATGGAACGAAACCAACCAATAACATGAAAATCAATTTTCAATTCAATCAAATTATGAACATTCATAAATATACAAATCTTGGATTTTGAAAAGAGATTCTTGAGCTTCATGAGTGAAAGAGACCCATGAATCAACATATAACATACCTTAGAATGTAACTCTGTAATGATGCTTGGAGATATTTTTGATCCTTGCCCTTGAAATTTTTTAAGATTAGGGTTTCTTGGCTTTGAGAGTGTATGAAGAAATTAGGGAAAATAGAGTGAATAATGATATCCTTAGGTAATGTAGGGTTAAATTTCATGTTTAAGGATGAACTAAAATCATGGGAAGAGACTCATTTAACCCTGGATGCGTCTTTAAATTTTGTGAAAAATTTCCTGACCAGGACCCCTGGCGCGATGCAATGCTATCACATCATGTCACTGGAATTCGACAACTGGGAAATTGGACGATGCCGCGATGCGGGGTCATCGCAGAGCTTCACTGAATTTTGAAAATTGGGATTTGGGAGATCTTCGTGACACAGTGAAATTGCAGAGACTTACTGGAAATTGACAAATGTCAGTTTGGCTTATGGCACAACACACCACTAACTGAGATGATGCTATTTTACGACTGAAACTTTAAATCGCCATAACTTTTTACCCGATTGTTCGATTTAGGCAAATTTTACGCACAACAAAAAGTGAAAATCTTTAAAATTCCACATGGATAAATATCATTCAATTTAGAATATAATACTTGACATTCTTAAGATGAAATTAATTATGAAACTTTGGGGTAGTACAGTTGATAATTTCTCTAAGTGTTGTAATTATTTTGGCATGTTGTTATCACCTTGTAAGTATAGTTTTTATGATGATACCTACTATGTATGCCTTAATTTTAAGATGGTTCAATAAATAGGGATGTGTGATACTTGTTTTAATTAGGCTTTAATAAGGATTGTGTAGCTGAGTCATGAAAGTGGAGGTCCAAGTGATCAATTCTACAAACATATTTACCGATATAGGAGTCAAAGTGACCGTGGAGTTTTAAGTCCCCCTAATTATTATTTCATGATTAGGGAGGTCTGAATCCTTTATAAATCATTACATGATCGGGTGCTTAAGTCACCTTAGTATATGATTGGGAGGTTTATGTCCCCCATGCATATATATATAAGATTATTCTCTGGTTTAAATGGATATACATATTGGGGCCTGACCAGGGTAAGAGTTGGGGCCCATATATCCCGTAGGTGCATGTTATGATGGTTGAGCTACACCATCCAGTCTAAAATTTTAAAGTTTATGTTAAGCCTTGTTCTCTATCTCAGCATGTGATATATATATATATATATATATATATTCATTTGATTATGTTCATTGGATTTTTAATGAGTTTAAAATTATTGATCATGGCATAATGCTATACTTATCCCTGAGTAACATGTTATCGTTCACCCCGCTAATCATCTTCAAATGGTGTATCCCAAGGTGATGTAGGAATTGTCCATACTTCTACTTCTCCTAAATAGTGATTTATATTTAAGGTTAGTTTATGAGTTTACATTGAATTGTTGATCTTCCATACACTGAAAGTCTACATTTTATGTTTTTGTCTCTTATATCTCAGATTGTTTAGACTTGTTTTGGCTATAGTCGGGGCATATCTTAACACTTAATTAGTATTCATTTTTGGTCCTTTGTTTAGAAGGTTTTATTGGACTACTATAGGCTTGGGTGTTGTTGGTAGGTTATTTGGCTGATTTTTGGTTGACAAATTATGTACATGGTTTAAATATCTTTAAGCTTATCCTTATGTTATCTTTTTACATGCTTGAAATTCATCCAATATTAGGGATGTGATATTGGTTGGTTAGGTGTACAAGGGTGATTGGGTGTCATCACGACCAGGCCTTGGTTTGGGTCATAATAGATGGTATCAGAGCTTAGGTTTGGTGTCATTGGGTGTCAAACATAGCCATGTCAAGTAGAGTCTCTTTTATGAGTATGTAGCATGCCACACTTATAAAGAAAAGGCTATGAGGCATTTAGGAATGTTTCTCTTTCTTGTTATCTATTCTTGGGCTATAGAATGTAAGGTCATGAAATCTCCTATTATTCCTATATGTTTGTTTTTCAAATCATGCCTCCCAGAAAATATGATGCTCATGGAAACTCTGCTATCACGCCTAAGGACAATGTGGACAGAACTTATCCTACTCTTGAGGTACATACTCAGTCCAGGGTTGTTATTTCTGATTGCCCTAGCGGAGTTCTGTTAGTTCCCCTAGTCCTCCTTGGACACCTCAGGGCAAAGTGCTCAATGTTAAGTTCTGCTATTCTATTGATCTGTTCACCTAGATAGTAATCTCTCTATCATATCAATTCAGTCTTGTTAGTTAGAGAAGGAATTAGGATAAGATAGGGGAGAGGTAGAAAAAAAAGTTTAGATATTCAAAACAAGGTGGGGGTCATCATAATAGTGATAGACATAGGAGATAGTAGACTTTGGAAGGGAGAAGAAGAAATTTTACTTCATACCCATCGGCTAGAGCCCCTAACCCAAACCTATCTGATGATTGTCATTTTTAAAAAAAGTGTTTTTCCTAGGGCACACGGTGCCCAGTATCAGTCTAGAGAAGCCAAGTTAGTCCCTTCCTATCCTCCTTGCCAGTTTTATGGTTATTGGCATCATGGATTTTGTCGTGAGGAGAAGAATCGATGCTTAAAGTATGGTGAATTAGTCATATGCAATGGAATTGTCCTTCGGTCATTGTCTTTATTGGATCTAATAAAATTTCAATTGTTATCTCTTAAGTTTTGGCACCAAGGGGTGTTACTTCTTATACCCGCATTGGTAAAAATTATCTTTATACTTTTGCTACCCGCCAGGAGTCTGAGGCATCACCAGATATCATTATTGGTATGTTATAAATATTATATGTGAAGTGTATTGCTTTATTAATTCGGGGTCTACTCTCTCTTATGTGACCCTTATGTGGCTGTTTATTTTGGTTTTGATACTAAGTGTATTTCAAATTCTTTTTTTGTGTCCTCCCCTATGGGTGACTTCATTATAGCTAGAAGGGTCTATAAAGGTTGTGTGATGTAGGTCTATGGTAGAGAGACCTTGGTGGATCTAATAGAGTTGGACATGATAAACTTTGATATGATTTTAGGGATAGATTGGTTGCTTTCATTGTCGGACCCATAGGGTCAATTTGTATCTTCCTAAATAATTCAGTGATTAAATAGGAAGGTAGTTCCCTAGTGCCTAAGTAAAGGATCATTTCCTATCTTAGAGCCAGAAAATTAATCTCCAAATATGGTGCCTTTACCATATAGCTCATGCTAAGGATTCTAGAGCTGAAGGTCATTCTTTGCAATCTTTCCATGTGGTTTGTGGATTTTCTAAGGTGTTCCCTGATGATCTTCCTGGTGTTCCTCCCTATAGGAGAATGGATTTTTTTGGATTGATCTCTTTCCAAATACTTATCTATGTCTATCCCTTCTTATAGAATGGCTCCGGCTTAGTTAAAATAACTTAAGAAGCAGTTTAAAGATCTTCTTGATAAGGGTTTGTATGCCTTAATGTTTCTTCATGGGTTGCTTCCATTCTTTTGTGTGTAGATAGGATGGTTTTATCCAGATATGTATGGGTTATCAACAAGTGAATAAGGAATTTAGGGTGACCTCCTTGTGGGGTAGACTATATACATATGTGTATATATATAGTTTATGCGGGGTACTCTGTTAGTGGTGCATGGTGGCTGTTAGACACCAAGTTTGAACTTTACATATTGATTTTGGTAAAAGTATTATGTGAGCTTGCGGATAGCGATGTGAGATTTATGGGAGTAAATTGGTTGTCTTGAAGAGATATTTTTAGGATAAAACTATCAAAATGGTCCTTAATATGTGGGATTTGGTTTCATTTGATCCTTGGATGTATAAACATGACAAAATTGGTTCTTAATATATTTTAAAATAAGCTTTTAAATGAGTTAATGGTCAAAAACACATCTAGAATATTTGGGTTTTTGAAGTTTCATACTTGAACTATCAGGCTTGAAAATTTTCAACCTAAATTATCACTAACTATTTATCAAAATACACTTTAACTATCAATTATGCAAAAGTTATGAGGTTGATGACATAGGGAATACGAGAGTGGGAAAGTTATGATATATAGGCCAAAGGTGCAGGTTGGAACTGATAGATTGGGGGGCTAATTCATTGGATGTATTAGGGCATGCAGTTTGTAAGAATATCATGAACCCCAAGTAGAATCTGGATAGATTAGGTTTTAATTAGAAAAGATCCAAGTGCCCCTAGTACATGTCCATGGTGATACCCCTTAGAGTGGAGTGTTATGCTGATAGGTATAGTAATATAGGGATCAAGGTATAATCTTAAATTTTCTCCTAGTGGTGGGCTTCAGGGGAGAGTCAGGGTGAATTTTCTCCATTCTAGTGATTCCCTCCTATTTTAGTTAAGAGGGCACTCTACTAGTGTTGTACACATTCTAATTGTGCTTATTCCTAAGGACTACATTCTACATATCGTGTATGTCCATACTCTAGCCCCTGAACCAAAGGTAGTAATGATTATCAGTGAGCTTCCAAGTGTTCGATTTCTTTGTCATGATGCTCATAATCCATACATTCATGTCTCATGTTATTTCTAGTTCCAAGAAATAGTGGTTTCAAGTAGAAATCCTTGCCTTGTTCACTAAATATAAATCTTAGCTTTATGTTATATTACCCATGATATATGAAGTCGTGTTTCTCTTGGTGCTCAGACCTAAGGACTCGAGCTATGGTATGTTTATATCGGAACGACCCTCCATTTAAAACCTAGGTGGTCGCTATGAAGTACTTCATGCATATTGTATTGTGTCTCATTTTGCAGTTCTCACCTTGAGTAGCACGATAAGTAGGAGTCATATTTGAGAAGTAACCACCTCATTCTTGATGCTTGTACTCTAGTTCCTCAATGACCATTATTATGTTAAGATGGTAGTGTCTATAGAAGTATAGTAATGTTTTGGGTAAGAGAGTAGATGTTATTTATTTTAAATATTTTGGGTGGCTACTCAGGCTAAAATTATAGATAAAGATGGAAGAGTAATATGAACCTTTTAATGTAAAATAGTTAAGAAGAAGAAATGTGGTGAAATCTATTGCGATAGTGATTGAAGTTTCTAGTTTTGAGTGGGATATCCGCAAACAGGGGGTAGAAAGGCAGGCTTGAATGTTGTGGTTCATACATACGCAAAACATTGTGTTATGTGGTTAGTAATCCTTGATTAAGAATTAAGGTTACTTGATTGTTGTGATAAGATCGAGTAGTACTATTGGAGTGGTGTGAAGTATAGGGACCCATGACTTACACTAGCACCTTTAACTTTGAGTTAGGCTTTAACATGGGAGGGAGATGCAAAATTCTCAGGTCACAAAGTTATGTGTTTCGAGGGAGAGTTAGAAGATTGAAATGTTAGAGTGTTGTATTCATATTTGAAAGCTTAGGGGAGAATATGGTCACATTTAAGGGTTATTAGATGTATTATTTGGGAGGAAGGAGATATGTGGGAAGCTAGAGAGGACATAAATCCAAATATCAGTTCTTGTTCCCCGTTTCTGATAATCATGCTTGAGGTATGTGTATTTCTTAACATTTGTTTTTTATCTTTGTTAAAGGAAATTGTAAACCCTTTGGTATCTTGGTTTTTCTGCCTTTGTTAAAGGTAAGTGTGGTTGCGTTTGGAGTCTAATCGTGTTAATAAATGTCTTGTCCTATCATTCGATGAGAAATGATCTTAAGGAAGGAGTATGTAACTCTCCAGGTTTTGATCCTTCAAAATTTTCTGAGTTTTGAGCTTTCTGGGTTGGAAAAGACTCACCTGACGTTGTAATGTGTCTTTATAGGTCATAGGATCCGATCATAATGAGCCTAGAAGGATTTGCCTAATTCACTTCCATGATAATGACTAGACTTAAAATATCGTATAGACTCCTAACGAGTCATAAAGAGGGTATTTCATAAGCTGTCTGGTGTAGTGCCTCTATGGAAACTGTTGAGACTATGACTTGATCGTATGAGTCATAGTGTCTCATTACAAGATGTAGGGTGCTAGTTGTAGGGTTTACAGAAAAGAGCCTAAGGGGGTTCTGGTTTGTCTATGACTGGATTGTCCAAGTCATAGGGTGACCCAACGAGTTTTAAGGTCACTCATAGCGATTGTGCAATGTTTTTTAGCTTTTTTACTAAGGGTATTTTGAACATTTCCCTCTTTCCCTAAACATAACCCACGACCTATAAAACCTATTAAAACTTTATTTTCCTCCATAACTCATCAAAGCAAACACTCTTCTCTCTAAAAAAACTCTCTCAAGTAATAATAAGGTTTACAAGAAGTAGGTCAACTAGAGCTTCCAAGGGAAAAGTCTCTCCATAATCTTGGGTATTTTAGGCATGTTACTCTTCCCTTATTGTTAATTTGTTAAAAGCATATGTTTCAAAGTATTTTTCATGAGATTTTTATGATGTTTTTGTAACAAAGGTTGGGGGTTTTGAATGCTTGTTGTTTGATAATGTTTTCTCATGGTTTACATATGATTATTCATTCTTTAATTATGGTTTTGAACTTATGGGTGCATGGGTATGATGAATGAATAAGGGAATTATGATTTTTCCAAACTTGTGACTTTTGAAGTGGTAATGACCCCAACCCCATATTGTGATATTGGTTTTTAGTTATGAGAAGTATGGGAATTTGTAAAATTGAACTATTGCATTATGATGTTGAATTGAAACTTATGGATTTTTGTTTTCACAAACTATTGCCTAATTAAGACAAGGGGATTGTGAAGTTCCCCAAGTGATATAATTGTTTTGGCATGTTGTTATTACCTTGCAAGTGTAGTTGGTATGATGATACAAACAATGTATGCCTTAATGTAGAAGATAGTTCAATGAAGGGGAATGTGTGATACTTCTTTTAATTTGACTTTAATAAGGGTTGTGAGTTGTCGTGAACGTAGAGGTCCGAGTGACCAATACTACAAACCGCGCTTGCCAACATAGGGGTCAAAGTGACTAGGGAGGTTTGAGTCCCCCTCATTACTTTTTCATGATCAGGGAGGTTCGAGTCCCCCGTAAATCTTTACATGATCGGGTGCTTAAGTCACTTTAGTATATGATTGAGCGGTTCGAGTCCCCCATGCAAATATATGAGATTATTCTCCAGTTCGTTCAACTACACGCACTGGGCCCTGACCTGAGGGTAAGAGCTGGGGCCCATACATCCCATAGGTACATGTTATGACTATTGAGATACACAATCTAGGCTAAAGTTTTAAAGTGCATGTTAAGCTTTGTTCCTTATCCCGACATATGATATATATATTCATATATATATATATATGCATTTGATTATGTGCATTGGATTTTGAATGAGTTTGAAACTATTGATCATGGCATTATGTTATCCTTATCCTTGAGTTACATGCTAGCATTACATATTCAGACTCTGTAGCCCTACATGATGCAGGAATTTTCCATACCTTTACTTACCTTGCATAGAGATTCAGATTCAGGGTCAGTTCGTGAGTTGACATTAAAGTAGTGAGCTTCCATACATCGGATGTCCATATTTCACGTTTTATTCTCTTATGTCTCATATTGTTTAGACTTGTTTTGGCTATAGTCAGGAGCATGTCCCAACACTTTATTGGTATTCAGTTTGGGTCCTTTGGTTAGAAGACTTTGTTGGATTACTGTGGGAAGGCTAGGGCTATGTCTATGCTCACCGTCAGATTATGGATCTCTCTCTATCCACTTGGCTACATCTGGCTCGTAGCTCTCCATAATGCCCGCAATCAGGGTTGCTAGGTCCGTAATCAGAACATTATCCCCATATATGGGACTCAACCTATAGTGGACAAGCATCCACCAAGCCTGTTCCAAAAAATTTAGGTTGTCATTCATAATCTAGGACAAAGAGTCAACACCTTCAGCTACCCAAGAAGTTTCTTCCTGCTCCATAGAAATAATTCCAGCCATCCACCGGAAGTGAATCGGCTTATCCTCTAAACCAATCTATTTTATTTTCACCTTTGTATTTTATTCATGTGATAGTCAATCTCACCTGTGTTGGCCGATAACTAGATCTTTGGCCCATGTAGAACTCTATAAATAGTCTGTATAGAGAAAATTTTCACCCGAACACCTCTGATTATAACATCAACCATCGATCACCACCCTTCAATAATCTCCCCTATGAACTCCTCCTCTTAAGCTCCATATGATATGCAGCATAGAACTCATGTACTAATACCTAGTTGTACTGTCCTAGATCTCTAGTCATCCATTCAAAGTTGTACTGCCTTAATTTTTCCTCAAAGTCTGGCATCTCAGATATGTTGGCAATACTCAGCTTGGGCTATAAATAAATATCACTCTTTAGTTTTCCTATGTAAGGGTTAAGGTCTTTGTCTTGGTTTTATAATTCCTACATCTTGAGGTACTCCCACTAGTTGATGATGGACACCAAGGCAGTTTCTATCTGAAGTGGTACAGTAGGAGGTGGAGGAGATGGATTTCAACTGGGTTTTCACTTGACTCATCTCTTCCTAATTTTTAGCTTTCGACCCCTCATTTTCAGATTCTCCATTCTTAGACCGACTAGATTCCCCTTCGTTACCATCCTCTGAACTAGAATCAACTCCTGACTCATTGTCCTATTCAGAGTGGAACGGTGAGTAAGGTGATGATTGGATAGGATTTTTAATCCTTGTCCTGGCCCGGGGTGGTCTGACTTCCTCTGAAATAGCTTTAGCACCTCTGGGTAATTTCTTCCTTGGGTCTTCTGGCCCTCCGATTAGGTATTCCTCAATTGAGACACTTGACTGATTATCAATATCTTCATCTCTGAGATAACGAGTGGGGGCAAGGGCCTACTTTCTTGGTGTTTTTTTCTTTGTGGAGTCATTCCTTGGTGCTATTGGTACCTATGGGTGCACACACATTAGTTAGTCCTAGAAAGGAAAAGAAAAACAACAAAAGAATATCACAAGTGTTGTAGGGATTGGGTACCCTATGACTCAGGTTACAACTCATTACCACTAGTGATGAGTCATTATGAGACTCGTTGGGGGAAGAGGATCATCGAGATTATTCATAAGTCAGGTAACGAGTCCTAATAATGAGTCATTATGTTAGACAATGACTCATCACCAACACTTATTTCTTAACCAGAAACATTTCCTTAGTTCCTTTCCCTTCCCAATCATCAGTCATATGGTGAGACAATGACTCATTGTGTGAGTCATTATGAAAAAAGACCACAACTTTTTCTTGCACCCGTGTCCTTAATGACTATGAGTCATGTAATGACTCATTAGGTGTCCCTACGAGTCATTATGAGTCTTGTAGCCTCTGAGACATGAATGTTTGAATGGTTGAACATTGATTTTCACATTCACAACTAATCCCATGGTTATATCAAGGTCAACAACTCCTCTTTCATCCCCACAAACAATTTTAAGCACAAAATCCGTTATACTCCTATTTTTATTAATTTACTTTTATTTCTCAAGAACAGGATCCATTTTTACTTCATGATAATGATTTAAACAAGGAATCAAAGAAAATTTCACCATATTAAATACCAACTTGTGATATTAACATATTAAACAATAAAATTACTTGATTGAGTTGCTTGGATTCCTTGAAAAAAAATCCTTTCAAGATTACTTTCCCTTGTTCTTGAGACTCTTTACTTTGGGAGATTTTGATTATTTTATTGTGATGCTACGAGATGAATGGGGAGTATTTTTAAAAGCAAAGGTGGTCGGTTATTTGAAATGGAGGGAGTCACGACGGTTTTAAAATGGGAAAATGAATTATTTGGATTTAATTTCCTTTATTATTTGATCGAATACAAATGGGGTCGACCAGTTGGGCCCGTAATGTTAGGCCTGAGAATGAGTTGACGTAAAGATGATAACGCTCAATCTACAGCTCTCGTGAGTGTAAAGCGGTCGTTAGCAAATATAGAACCCAACCTGGGTTGGGTGTCGATCCCACAGGGAATAGCTTGGCCAACAAGTAAGTAAAATTAATAGACTTTTGGTGCAAGTCTCGTAAGAAGGGGGGATTATAATAAGTAACCAAAGTAATGAAATAAAAGCTGAAAATAGCAAAGTAAAAAGAGAGTATTTCGTAGGTTGTGAAAAAATGAGAATTGAGGCGTTGGGGTTATGTCCACCTTCAGAGGTATACGTCTCTATTGGCTATGAGTGTGTAGAGTCTTGACATGCAATTGCTTATAGAGAATTGTAGTCGATGGTAAATCCAAGCGTCTCTCGACCTAAACAAGGACTATTTCACTTTAACTCTCTCGAGCTTAAAGTGTGTCTAGCGGTACGAATTCTCCAAGAGGTTAGTCCAGTTACGGCACTAGCTTTTTAATAGGAAAGGGTGTCCTACTACCTTGACATTATCTCTTTTCCAGACAAATAACCTTTCTCTCAAACAAGTTAAATGTTAGACTGGCGTATTCTTGCGTTTGCAACCGCAAAGAATGTAGATTAAGATGAAGAGCGTAATGATATAAGCAATATACGTGTCTTGAACTCACAACTCACAGCAGTAGATAGTAACTCATTCGGCTTCCATAACCCCAACTAAGAGGTTTAGTTACCCATGAATGTGAAGGACATCACGATTTGCATGGTTGATGGCGTGAGAAGTGGGTGTTTAGGCGTGTGGTTTTGGTGATTCCCTAGCAAGTAACGATTCTCTTGTTGTGGAATGGATGAATAGAAGAGTAGATTAGAAGTGTTTGTGGTGGAAGATGAGAGGGATGGAAGAAAATTAATTGTTGAATTAAGTGAAGAATGAATAAAAATCTCTAACATGATAGGGTATTTATAATACTCCTATCCTACTCCTACTAAGCTAATGAAATAAATAACTAAATCCTAATATACTAATGAAATCCTTGACCCAAATGTACTAGGGTAAGGTTACAATATCATAATCCAAATAGAATAGTAGAACACATAACCTAATTATACTAGGTTAATGTATTTTTGTAAAAATCCAGCTTTGTGTCTGTAAGTCCCCAAAGTCTTCAGAAATGCTGTTTTAGCCCGGGACAGATTTTCCATGCAGCAGATTTGGTCCTTTAGGCGTCCAGCTCCTTTCCATCTCGTTCGTGAGCTTTCTTTTGCGTCAAGTAAGCCATAAAATGCTGTATTTTACATCATTTATACCTGAAACTTTACTAATCATGTTTGTTAGCTCATTTATAGGAAAAAGGACTAAAAGTGCATGAAATAGATAATTAGTTCTCAAAACTAGGCTAAAATATGGGCAAAATATATTGATATAGGCACGTAAATCCGCCTATCATCAACACCCCACACTTAGAGCTTTGTTCGTCCTCGAACAACATATCATGTCCTTCTAAACATCGACTTAAGGTTTTTACAGCAACAACACAAAACATTCTTCAAGACAAGCACAACAATTATCAACAAAGAGTAGCTTTCTGATTATAAGTAGAAACAATTTAACCTCAAGCATAGACTCGTGATGGTGATCAGCTCGCATGCAAACGTTAAGGTACATAGAATCATATACAACTATCCAAAACTCATCAACCATGTGTGTCTCACAATATAGTACCCATAATCACTCACAAGTATAGCATATTTTTCAAACATGGGTATCAAAGTATCCTTGCACTCACTCTCACAAAGAATTCATATGTAGCAACTAATGACCATAAGCTTCCCTTTAATGTAGTACTCTACTAAATGTCGGAATGTTAAGATTAGGATCAAGTAGGTCTTTAGATGGTTGTAATGTAGGCTAAGGGACGGGTAGGACTATTTTGGCCAAGAATAGTGACTAGGTTCCTAAGCGCTTTAATACATGTCTTTGTATCATTGACACTTTTTTCTTTCAACCTTTCTTCTTTTTATTCTTCCACCCTTGTTCTCATCTTTTGTTTTTCAGTTTTAAGCACAACTCACTTTTCAGCTTTCTTTTCCTTTTTCTTTTCACAACATACCTCTTATGATAGCATTTTTTTCCTTTTTCATAACACATTCAAGCACCATTACAATTTAAAGCATCATACTCACCCAATTTCCTCTTATGTTGTCACATAACTTTTTCACTTTAAAGCACTTAGGAATTTGGATCAAATTACGGTCTTGAAAAAAATGGATTAGTCTTACATACAAGGTTGTCAAAGAAATAGGCTAAAGGCTCAAAAGGGTTTAACTAGGATGATTTACATGGGTAGGAAAAACTGAAGGTAAACATGTATAGGTTGCCAAAGAAATGCCTAAATCATATCCTAAACTTACACCCCTTATTTTCTCTTTGCATACATACCAGGCAAGTTCTAGCATCAGCCACACACATAGAATATACTATTATCTCGCACACACAAGGCACATGGTCGACTTGATTGGAAGTAATATAGACTCTCGACCCAACAAGTGAAGGAATTGAGTCACACAATAGCACATAATAAGTCACAACTAGAGCCTAAATGTCTCAATAGTCACAATTTTAGCACATACTCTTGTTCTAATCTCATGCTGCCTATCAAAATAATTTCATGTGAAGCTAGAAAAATTTGACTCCTAAAAAATTAAAAAAAACGTCAAACGAGAAAAAAAAAATTGAACTCAAAACAAAATAAACAAGTAAACATACAAACATAGGTGCAAACAAAGAAGTATAGCATGCAGATTCTGCCACCCCACACTTAGACTGGACACTGCCCTCAGTGGAAAACAAAGTCGAAGAACCTGATTAGTCGGACTCCTCATCAATGTCGGGGGTCATACCCCCTTCGTCAGAATCATCATAAGAGTCATCGTCAGAGTTCTCCTCATCATCAGAATCAGGCAAGCGTCTATCATCATCAGTTGGCACGTCATCGTCAAGAGGTTCCTCAAAATATACGCCCACTCCACACATCTCCCGGGCATGCCTGTTCATTGGGTAGTCGTGGTCCAGCTGTTGGAGCTCTTCAGCAGTTGGAATACGTCCACCACTCATCATAGTGAATCGCGTCATGCCATAGAGATGATGGAAGAAACTCTCGTCACGAGCATGTCTCTCCGCAGTGGTAAGGTTGACTCCATGCGTTGTTTCAGCATCTTTGACCTTGGTGAGGTCAACCTTCTTTGGGTTATGTGGGAGTTTGTGGTCAGCTGATTCCTCTTCTATATCCTCCTTCCGCAACATTGCTGTCAACAAATTGCCGAATGTGAAATGGGACCTCCGGTGGAGTCTGGCCTTCCTCATGGTAGATCGAATGATTGCCCCAAAGTTGATAGGGACATTCGTCATCAACGCATAAACCAAACACACTCTATCTCTTGATATCTTGGTGTATTGTGTCCCAGGAATAAGGCATGAGTTGACAATGCGCATCCAGATTCTTGCTTCCCTATTTAGTGGAGCATAGGGGAAGGTGTTGTGACGGCCTGTTTCCTTATGTCTGCCCCATCTTGCCATCGATTTGCTTCCACAAAGAGTGTGTCTTATTGCTCTGTAAGGAGGCCTGCTGTACAGCTCTTTGTATGGTGCTGTGTCGACCGAAGGTAGGCCAAGAAAAGAGTTGATCCAATCCGCTGTAAGCTGTAACACTTGGCCCCGAATTTTGACTTCGTTGCCTGTTGTGTTTGGCGACCAGTTGGCATAAAACTCTCTTGTCAAGTCAAGATTGCACTCTCCCATGTCACGGAAGATGAAATCCAACTTCAAAGCCATTATTTTCGCCAACATACACGGCTCTTTCTTTGCTAAGGTCTCCTTGTTGATCAAGTCGACATGCACGTACTTCCTTTCTTTGTTGCTGTTGTACCATGCCTTGTCTTCTTCCTCAAGAACCCATTTGATTCCGAACATTCTACGTGGTAGGTTTGCTGAAGATGATTCTCCTTGGTCTTTTCGACTTCTCTTCTTGTCCTTTCGGGACGTGGTCGCTTTCTCCTTGCCTTGCTTTGCTTTAGGTGCCATTGTACCTGAGACTAGAAATAATGTTAGTTGCAGCACAATCTCACGTTATACAATCTATATGCAAGCACTAGGGGTACCACCCCACACTTAATCTTGTTAACACAAATCAGTGAAGTGAAAGTGGTCGAGTACTCAGATTTCGTCGACATACATTTTAGGAGTGTATTCCGACAAGAAAATCAGCATTACATCACTTATTTGCAGCCATTGGACTACTTTCATGGTGGATATAGCAACACTACAACCTAGGGGTTACCATATGGAATCATTATTCTTACAACAAGCACAACCTCCTAAGTCGATGGGCACTATAACCTTATCCCGATGGCCAGGATGGTTTATCATGTAAGCATCCAAACAACAATATTAAGCAATCTTCATAGCCATATCAATTCAGCAATTATCATAACAATGCTATCGGAGCAAAATTCAAGTCGGAAACAAGTCAAGAATTCCCTACGTAGATATTCACTCACACGTTTTTGCAACAATTATCCAAACACATGAACATCACCATCAATCTCACATGATTTAGCAAAATATAATAAGCATAGCAACGTAGTACTTACGATAAATAGATGAAGAATAAGAGAGCACTTACTTGCTTGAAGATTGTGGAGAAGTTTGTTGTGGATTGGAAGAACAAAGGAAGAAAATTTTGAGAGGATTTGGAGTGATATGCGGCGCCTTTAGGGTTGTTTCTAATGTGATTGTGTTATAAAACCAAGTCCCCTTTATATAGGAAGAGTATGGGTCGGGTTATGACCCATTTACAATCGGATTTGGGGACAAAATCACCACATATGCGGCGCATATCCCTCGGCATATCACTTACATATGCGGCGCATTGTCCATGGCATAATGGGACATATGCGCCGCATAGTCTATGGCATTTCTAGACATATGCGCCGCATAGTCTATGGCATTTGGTCTCAGTATCTCAAATGCCATAGCATAGGCGGCGCATAGTCAAAAGCATACCGAGGAATAGGCGGCGCATAGTGTATAGCACACTAGATTTCGAGTCCTTAGGCTATAGAATAGGTTGTGCATCGTTCGTGGCCTATTTTTACCAAGGCCTAGCCTTCCTCGAAGCCTATTATGACGTGAGAAAGGCTCAATTCATAGCCTTATGCATCACCATTCCTAACTTACCGACTTTACCATACAATGCGTCCAAATCGTCGAGTGAGATCAATCTTCTCGTCGCGTACTTCTTGCACCTATATTTGCTCAAAACAAAATGAAAACGATTAGTACGATGGGTTGCCTCCCACCAAGCGCCTTAGTTTTGGTCGTGGCACGACTCTTATTTTTGTATTTTCATTTATCAAAAAGAAAAAATACTAAAACGATAAAACGATAAAACAATAAAACGATGGGTTGCCTCCCATCTAGCGCCTTATTTATTGTCGTGGCTCGACGTAGTAATCTTGAGTACCTAGACTTCGTCGAGATAAGTGATGGCCATGTCATTCATCGAGTCAAGAGGACCGATATATGGCTTGACACGTTGGCCATTCACTTTGAAGATAACACCTTCATTATTTTCCAATTCGACTACTCCAGACGAAAAGACTTGAATGACTTTAAATGGACCAGACCATTTCAATTTTAACTTACCTGGGAAGAGCTTGAGTCTGGAATTAAAGAGTAGTACCATGTCACCTTTTTTGAAGTTTCGTCGAACAATCCGCTGATCATGATACTTCTTCATCCGCTCCTTGTATAAATCTGATCTTTCATATGCATGGAGACGAAATTTATCTAGTTCGTTCAGCTGCTCCAACCTCAGGTTCTTCACATCATCCCAATTCAGATTCAAGTGCTTCAATGCCCACAATGCCTTGTATTCAAGCTCGATGGGTAGATGGCAAGCCTTCCCATAAACTAGCTGATAAGGTGACATGCCAATGGGTGTCTTGAATGCAGTCCTATACGCCCATAGTGCATCATCTAGCTTTCGAGACCAATCCTTCCGATTCGCATTAACCGTCTTAGCAAGGATTTGCTTGATCTCACGATTGGAAACCTCTACTTTTCCACTAGTTTGGGGATGATAAGGCGTAGCTACCTTGTGTTGCTTGACTCCATACTTGGCCAATACAGATTTGAATAGCTTGTTGCAAAAGTGAGATCCTCCATCACTTATGATAGTACGAGGTACTCCAAAGCGAGAGAAGATATTCTTCTTTAAAAATTCTACAACACGCTTTCCTTCGTTGTCAGCCAATGCTACAGCTTCAACCCATTTCGACACATAATCCACAGCAACCAAGATGTACTTCATTCCAAACGAATTCACGAATGGTCCCATGAAATCAATACCCCACACATCAAAGAGTTCTACCTCCAGAATTTTGGACATGGGCATTTCATGGTGTTTTGAAATCGCACCTTGACGTTGGCATTGGTCACACCTTCTGACATAGTCGTGTGCATCTCTGAATATTGTAGGCCAATAATAACCACTTTGCAAGACTTTCCTTGCCGTTCGATTCCCTGCATGATGTCCTCCAACTTGCGAAGTGTGGCATGCTTCCAATATAGTAGGCACTTCTTCATGGGATATACATCATGGAATGATACCATCCGCGCACCTTCGAAACAAATAAGGCTCATCCCAATAGTAGTGCTGAACGTCATGCATAAACTTCCTCCTCTGGTGGTAAGATAAATTGGAAGGTAACACATTACTCACCACGAAATTTGCAAAGTCGGCATACCATGGTAATTTCTCCATTGTTGTCGCTAGTATCTCCTCGTCAGGGAATGCATCATCAATCTGATTTTCTGGTTGCGCCACATACTCATTCTCAAGTCTAGATAGGTGATCAGCCACTTGGTTCTCGCAACCTCTTCTATCTTTGACTTTGAAATCGAACTCTTGTAGCAGCAATACCCATCGAATCAGCCTTGGTGTTGCATCCTTCTTTGTCATTATATACCTAAGAGCTGTATGGTCTGTATGAACGATCACCTTAGTACCCAATAGATAGGCACGAAACTTCTCAAACGCATATACAACCGCTAGGAGCTCTTGTTCAGTGTCAGTGTAGTTCCTTTGGGCTTCATTTAGGACCTTACTCGCATAGTAGATAGGATGAAACAATTTCTCCTTTCTCTGTCCAAGAACAGCACCAACGGCTACACCACTAGCATCACACATGACTTCGAACGGGAGCGTCCAATCTGGTGCTACCATGATAGGGGCTTCAATGAGTTTTTCTTTAAGGCATTCAAATGCCTTTAAGCAATCATCATTAAAATCAAACTTCGCATCTTTCTCCAATAGCTTGCACAATGGACTAGAAATTCTGGAGAAGTCTTTGATGAATCTTCGATAAAAACCGGTATGGCCAAGAAAACTACGAACTCCCTTCACCGAAATTGTAGGTGGTAGCTTCTCAATTACCTCTATTTTGGTGCGATCAACCTCTATTCCTCTTTCGGAGATCTTGTGCCCAAGAACAATTCCTTCTTTTACCATGAAGTGGCATTTTTCCCAATTCAGCACAAGGTTGAACTCTACACATCTTTGTAATGCCATGCTCAAGTTCACCAAACATGCGTCAAAGGACTCACCAACAACTGAAAAGTCATCCATAAATACCTCCAAAGTGTCTTCTACCATATCAGAGAAAATAGACATCATACAACGTTGAAAGGTGGCTGGTGCGTTGCACAACCCGAATGGCATGCGTTTGAAGGCAAAAGTACCATATGGGCATGTAAACGTTGTCTTCTCTTGGTCTTCGGGGGCAATACAAATCTGATTGTAACCTGAATAACCATCCAAGAAGCAAAACCATCCTTTCCCCGCTAATCGATCTAGCATTTGGTCCATAAATGGCATGGGGAAGTGATCCTTGAGAGTCCAAGAATTCAGCTTGCGGTAGTCCATGCATACTCTCCATCCAGTAACGGGCCTGAGTGGAATAAGCTTATTCTTTGCATTCGCAACCACCGTCATACCTCCTTTTTTGGGAACACATTGTACTGGGCTTACCCACGTACTGTCAGAAATAGGATACACAACTCCTGCGTCTAACCACTTGATAATCTCCTTCTTCACCACCTCTTGCATTGGTGGGTTTAGACGTCTTTGATGTTCAATGGTGGGTGTGCACTTTTCTTGAAGCTGAATTTTATGTGTGCAAATCCCAGGTGGAATACCAATGATATCCGCAATGGTCCATCCAATAGCTCTAATATACTTGCGTAAGATTGCAATAAGAGCTGCAACTTGTTGCTCACCTAAATCGGCTGCCACTATGACTGGAAGAGTGTTTCCGCTTCCTAAGAATGCGTACTTCAAATGGCTTGGCAGCTCCTTCAATTCTAACGTGGGTGGTTCTTCAATAGATGGCTTAGCTGGTGGTGTGGGTCAATTCTTGAGATCAAGATCCAACTTCTTGGGAGTATAACGATATGTTCCTAATCCCGATAGAGCACAAATATCATCTTCAGAAATTTCAGCATCATCATCCTCTTCTTTCATGAACAAAGCCTCCAAAGGATCATCAAGAATTTGCTCTTCTGCAAGTAACTCTTTCTCGTCATCAAAGACAACATCAGCCACCGAAAATACACTTAGATCTTTGGGTTGCTTCATTGATTTGCAAATATCAAAGCGAACCACTTCATCATTTATTCGGAATGAAAGCTCATTAGCTCTCAAATCTATGAGCACACTTCCCGTAGCAAGGAAGGGGCGTCCCAAGATTATGGGAACCTCTGAATCTGCTTCACAATCCAAGATGACAAAGTCTGCTGGAAATATGAATGAAGATACCTTTACCAAGACATCGCATAGAATACCAACCGGTCGTTTTACTGACCTATCCGCCATCACAAGCCTCATATTAGTTGGTGTAGGATCTCCTAACCCCAACTTCTTATAGATCGATAATGGCATCAAGTTGATGCTAGATCCTAAGTCACATAATGCTTTAGCAAAGTCCAAAGATCCGACGGTGCAAGGAATCGTGAAAGCTCCGGGGTCGGCTTTCTTCTGAACTATCGATCGAGTAGCAATTGCACTACAATGATGCACATCATCTTTCAGCTCATAGCTTGCTGCCCTCTTCTTAGTCAAAAGATCTTTCATAAACTTCGCATACCTAGGCATTTGTTCAAGTGCCTCTACCAATGGGACATTAATAGTCAGCTGCTTCAACATGGTCATAAATTTGCTGAACTTAGTGTCATCGGCCACCTTCTTCAATCTTTGTGGAAAAGGTGGTGGTGGGTATGGAAGTGTTCTCTCCATGGCTTTCTTGTCCTCTTGCTTCCGTTTATTATTTTTTTCAGGCTGTACGTCACTAGGTGAAACGTCCTTGACGTTGGAAGTAGATGTTGCGGCTTCTTCTCTTGTGATGTCACTAGGTGTGGCGTCCATATCTGCTGTTCCATCAACCACTTGCTTGCCTTTTTCTGAAGTTTCCAGCACCTTACCACTTCTGGTAGTGATGGCCATGCATGACCCATCATTCCTTGGGTTTTGCACAGTATCGCTAGGTAAGGTGCCAGCCTTTCTTTGATTGAATGCTGCTGAAAGTTGGCTCAATTGCTGCTCTATTTACTTGATAGAAGTGGAATGAGAATCAACTAGTTGCTTCATGGAGGCCAAATCGTCAATTACCTCCTTCACTCATGCGCTCGTTGCTTCCACTCCTTTCAATAACTTAGCCATCATGTCTTCCATAGAATTAGATGTGGTGGTATCACGTTTACCGGGGGAACGTACAAACCACTATTCTCATTATTTTTCTTCCAACTACCTTGGTCTTTGCTTCCTGATTTATCATAATAGTTCCGACCTTGGTTTCCTTAGGCATTCCCACGGAAACCCCCCTGATTGTTCAAGTAGTTGGCCTCCTCTTCCGAATCAGATTCGTCTCTTCCTTTTGGCGCAATAGCTTTCACTTTTTCAGTCTTCCCTAATAGATGCTTTGTAAGAAGATCCATTTGGGTTTTCATGTGCGCCATGTCTTGATCACTTTCTTCTTCTCTTCTTCTTTGGTCTGCAGATATGCCAATAGATAAAGTGGGGCTTGCTACCTCAGAATCCCTGGTATGCCAAGCTCTACTTTGTTTCGTCATACGATCTAGCATGTTGCTTGCTTGACCAAAGGTGAGGTCCATAAAAGAACCTCCATCTGCGTTGTTCACCACTGGTTTAGTTACTGAATTCAAGGCTCTATACAAGATCTCCATGAGGTGAACATTAGTCATGTGATGGTTTGGGCATCTCGTTAGCTTTGTCTTGAACCTCTCCCATGTTTCGTGAAGAGCTTCAGAGGGAAGCTGACGAAAGTTGCTGATTTCATCTCTTAATTGAGCCCTCTTTGATGGAGGAAAGAATCTTTCTAGGAAAGCGTCTCTCAATTGCCTCCAATTTGTAATAGAATCAGGAGTCAGCCCATTCAACCATAATGTTGCCTCCCCAGACAGAGACAATGGAAATAGACGTAATCGAATAGCATTCTGACCAACACCAGGATTGACAAAAGACTTGCATGTAGAAATAAAGTTGATGAGATGCATATTCGGATCATCGCCTGCTACTCCACCAAATAACCCCTTGAGTTGCAATAACTGAATCATGGTGCTTGTGATGTTGAACTTGGCTCCGGGTGCTAATGGTGGTGGAATTATAGCTCCAGTGGCTCTGGCACCATCAAGATCATCATCATCGTCGTCGAAAGCTGGTTGCAAAGGTTGGCGATCATATCTGTACCGAGCTTGTCGACCTCTTCGGTTGGCAGGTGTTGCAATTTCAGCGCCATGCCTTGGGTTTATCAACTCGTCATCTCCTAAATATTCATCGTCAGGATTTGTTGCTCGTCCAGGATTATCAATGTTTTGTTGTTGGACTTGAGCAGCGGCAAGAGCAGCTAATCTTGCTTGCTCGTGTTGAGCAGCCATCCTGTCGATTTCAGCTTGTGCTTCCATTCTTCTAATTCGTTGCAGTTCAGGATTGATTGGAAATAATGGTTGACCAGAACTTCTAGTATGGGGCATGCTCTCGTGAGTGTAAAGCGGTCGTTAGCAAATATAGAACCCAACCTGGGTTGGGTGTCGATCCCACAGGGAATAGCTTGGCCAACAAGTAAGTAAAATTAATAGACTTTTGGTGCAAGTCTCGTAAGAAGGGGGGATTATAATAAGTAACCAAAGTAATGAAATAAAAGCTGAAAATAGCAAAGTAAAAAGAGAGTATTTCGTAGGTTGTGAAAAAATGAGAATTGAGGCGTTGGGGTTATGTCCACCTTCAGAGGTATACGTCTCTATTGGCTATGAGTGTGTAGAGTCTTGACATGCAATTGCTTATAGAGAATTGTAGTCGATGGTAAATCCAAGCGTCTCTCGACCTAAACAAGGACTATTTCACTTTAACTCTCTCGAGCTTAAAGTGTGTCTAGCGGTACGAATTCTCCAAGAGGTTAGTCCAGTTACGGCACTAGCTTTTTAATAGGAAAGGGTGTCCTACTACCTTGACATTATCTCTTTTCCAGACAAATAACCTTTCTCTCGAACAAGTTAAATGTTAGACTGGCGTATTCTTGCGTTTGCAACCACAAAGAATGTAGATTAAGATGAAGAGCGTAATGATATAAGCAATATACGTGTCTTGAACTCACAACTCACAGCAGTAGATAGTAACTCATTCGGCTTCCATAACCCCAACTAAGAGGTTTAGTTACCCATGAATGCGAAGGACATCACGATTTGCATGGTTGATGGCGTGAGAAGTGGGTGTTTAGGCGTGTGGTTTTGGTGATTCCCTAGCAAGTAACGATTCTCTTGTTGTGGAATGGATGAATAGAAGAGTAGATTAGAAGTGTTTGTGGTGGAAGATGAGAGGGATGGAAGAAAATTAATTGTTGAATTAAGTGAAGAATGAATAAAAATCTCTAACATGATAGGGTATTTATAATACTCCTATCCTACTCCTACTAAGCTAATGAAATAAATAATCAAATCCTAATATACTAATGAAATCCTTGACCCAAATGTACTAGGGTAAGGTTACAATATCATAATCCAAATAGAATAGTAAAACACATAACCTAATTATACTAGGTTAATGTATTTTTGTAAAAATCCAGCTTTGTGTATGTTAGTCCCCAAAGTCTTCAGAAATGCTGTTTTAGCCCGGGACAGATTTTCCATGCAGCAGATTTGGTCCTTTAGGCGTCTAGCTCCTTTCCATCTCGTTCGTGAGCTTTCTTTTGCATCAAGTAAGCCATAAAATGCTTTATTTTACATCATTTATACCTGAAACTTTACTAATCATGTTTGTTAGCTCATTTATAGGAAAAAGGACTAAAAGTGCATGAAATAGATAATTAGTTCTCAAAACTAGGCTAAAATATGGGCAAAATATATTGATATAGGCACGTAAATCCGCCTATCATCAACACCCCACACTTAGAGCTTTGTTCGTCCTCGAACAACATATTATGTCCTTCTAAACATCGACTTAAGGTTTTTACAGCAACAACACAAAACATTCTTCAAGACAAGCACAACAATTATCAACAAAGAGTAGCTTTCTGATTATAAGTAGAAACAATTTAACCTCAAGCATAGACTCATGATGGTGATCAGCTCGCATGCAAACGTTAAGGTACATAGAATCATATACAACTATCCAAAACTCATCAACCATGTGTGTCTCACAATATAGTACCCATAATCACTCACAAGTATAGCATATTTTTCAAACATGGGTATCAAAGTATCCTTGCACTCACTCTCACAAAGAATTCATATGTAGCAACTAATGACCATAAGCTTGCCTTTAATGTAGTACTCTACTAAATGTCGGAATGTTAAGATTAGGATCAAGTAGGTCTTTAGATGGTTGTCATGTACGCTAAGGGACGGGTAGGACTATTTTGGCCAAGAATAGTGACTAGGTTCCTAAGCGCTTTAATACATTACTTTGTATCATTGACACTTTTTTCTTTCAACCTTTCTTCTTTTTATTCTTCCACCCTTGTTCTCATCTTTTGTTTTTCAGTTTTAAGCACAACTCACTTTTCAGCTTTCTTTTCCTTTTTCTTTTCACAACATACCTCTTATGATAGCATTTTTTTCCTTTTTCATAACACATTCAAGCACCATTACAATTTAAAGCATCATACTCACCCAATTTCCTCTTATGTTGTCACATAACTTTTTCACTTTAAAGCACTTAGGAATTTGGATCAAATTACGGTCTTGAAAAAAATGGATTAGTCTTACATACAAGGTTGTCAAAGAAATAGGCTAAAGGCTCAAAAGGGTTTAACTAGGATGATTTACATGGGTAGGAAAAACTGAAGGTAAACATGTATAGGTTGCCAAAGAAATGCCTAAATCATATCCTAAACTTACACTCCTTATTTTCTCTTTACATACATACCAGGCAAGTTCTAGCATCAGCCACATACATAGAATATACTATTATCTAGCACACACAAGGCACATGGTCGACTTGATTGGAAGTAATATAGACTCTCGACCCAACAAGTGAAGGAATTGAGTCACACAATATCACATAATAAGTCACAACTAGAGCCTAAATGTCTCAATAGTCACAATTGTAACACATACTCTTGTTCTAATCTCATGCTGCCTATCAAAATAATTTCATGTGAAGCTAGAAAAATTTGACTCCTAAAAAATTAAAAAAAACGTCAAACGAGAAAAAAAAAATTTTGAACTCAAAACAAAATAAACAAGCAAACATACAAACATAGGTGCAAACAAAGAAGTATAGCATGCAGATTCTGCCACCCCACACTTAGACTGGACACTGCCCTCAGTGGAAAATAAAGTCGAAGAACCTGATTAGTCGGACTCCTCATCAATGTCGGGGGTCATACCCCCTTCTTCAGAATCATCATAAGAGTCATCGTCAGAGTTCTCCTCATCATCAGAATCAGGCAAGCGTCTATCATCATCAGTTGGCACGTCATCGTCAAGAGGTTCCTCAAAATATACGCCCACTCCACACATCTCCCGGGCATGCCTGTTCATTGGGTAGTCGTGGTCCAGCTGTTGGAGCTCTTCAGCAGTTGGAAAACGTCCACCACTCATCATAGTGAATTGCGTCATGCCATAGAGATGACGGAAGAAACTCTCGTCACGAGCATGTCTCTCCGCAGTGGTAAGGTTGACTCCATGCGTTGTTTCAGCATCTTTGACCTTGGTGAGGTCAACCTTCTTTGGGTTATGTGGGAGTTTGTGGTCAGCTGGTTCCTCTTCTATATCCTCCTTCCGCAACATTGCTGTCAACAAATTGCCGAATGTGAAATGGGACCTCCGGTGGAGTCTGGCCTTCCTCATGGTAGATCGAATGATTGCCCCAAAGTTGATAGGGACATTCGTCATCAACGCATAAACCAAACACACTCTATCTCTCGATATCTTGGTGTATTGTGTCCCAGGAATAAGGCATGAGTTGACAATGCGCATCCAGATTCTTGCTTCCCTATTTAGTGGAGCATAGGGAAAGATGTTGTGACGGCCTGTTTCCTTATGTCTGCCCCATCTTGCCATCGATTTGCTTCCACAAAGCGTGTGTCTTATTGCTCTGTAAGGAGGCCTGCTGTACAGCTCTTTGTATGGTGCTGTGTCGACCGAAGGTAGGCCAAGAAAAGAGTTGATCCAATCCGCTGTAAGCTGTAACACTTGGCCCCGAATTTTGACTTCGTTGCCTGTTGTGTTTGGCGACCAGTTGGCATAAAACTCTCTTTTCAAGTCAAGATTGCACTCTCCCATGTCACGGAAGATGAAATCCAGCTTCAAAGCCATTATTTTCGCCAACATACGCGGCTCTTTCTTTGCTAAGGTCTCCTTGTTGATCAAGTCGACATGCACGTACTTCCTTTCTTTGTTGCTGCTGTACCATGCCTTGTCTTCTTCCTCAAGAACCCATTTGATTCCGAACATTCTGCGTGGTAGGTTTGCTGAAGATGATTCTCCTTGGTCTTTTCGACTTCTCTTCTTGTCCTTTCGGGATGTGGTCGCTTTCTCCTTGCCTTGATTTGCTTTAGGTGCCATTGTACCTGAGACTAGGAATAATGTTAGTTGCAGCACAATCTCACGTTATACAATCTATATGCAAGCACTAGGGGTACCACCCCACACTTAATCTTGTTAACACAAATCAGTGAAGTGAAAGTGGTCGAGTACTCAGATTTCGTCGACATACGTTTTAGGAGTGTATTCCGACAAGAAAATCAGCATTACATCACTTATTTGCAGCCATTGGACTACTTTCATGGTGGATATAGCAACACTACAACCTAGGGGTTACCATATGGAATCATTATTCTTACAACAAGCACAACCTCCTAAGTCGATGGGCACTATAACCTTATCCCGATGGCCGGGATGTTTTATCATGTAAGCATCCAAACAACAATATTAAGCAATCTTCATAGCCATATCAATTCAGCAATTATCATAACAATGCTATCGGAGCAAAATTCAAGTCGGAAACAAGTCAAGAATTCCCTACGTAGATATTCACTCACACGTTTTTGCAACAATTATCCAAACACATGAACATCACCATCAAGATTATTCATAAGGGTTAAGGTCTTTGTCTTGGTTTTATAATTCCTACATCTTGAGGTACTCCCACTAGTTGATGATGGACACCAAGGCAGTTTCTATCTGAAGTGGTGCAGTAGGAGGTGGAGGAGATGGATTTCAACTGGGTTTTCACTTGACTCATCTCTTCCTAATTTTTAGCTTTCGACCCCTCATTTTCAGATTCTCCATTCTTAGACCGACTAGATTCCCCTTCGTTAACATCCTCTGAACTAGAATCAACTCCTGACTCATTGTCCTATTCAGAGTGGAACGGTGAGTAAGGTGATGATTGGATAGGATTTTTAATCCTTGTCCTGGCCCGGGGTGGTCTGACTTCCTCTGAAATAGCTTTAGCACCTCTGGGTAATTTCTTCCTTGGCTCTTCTGGCCCTCCGATTAGGTATTCCTCAATTGAGACACTTGACTGATCATCAATATCTTCATCTCTGAGATAACGAGTGGGGCCAAGGGCCTACTTTCTTGGTGTTTTTTTCTTTGTGGAGTCATTCCTTGGTGCTATTGGTACCTATGGGTGCACACACATTAGTTAGTCCTAGAAAGGGAATGAAAAATAACAAAAGAATATCACAAGTGTTGTAGGGATTGGGTACCCTATGACTCAGGTTACAACTCATTACCACTAGTGATGAGTCATTATGAGACTCGTTGGTGGAAGAGGATCATCGAGATTATTCATAAGTCAGGTAATGAGTCCTAATAATGAGTCATTATGTTAGACAATGACTCATCACCAACACTTATTTCTTAACCAGAAACATTTCCTTAGTTCCTTTCCCTTCGCAATCATCAGTCATATGGTGAGACAATGACTCATTGTGTGAGTCATTATGAAAAAAGACCACAACTTTTTCTTTCACCCGTGTCCTTAATGACTATGAGTCATCACGTGTCCCTACGAGTCATTATGAGTCATGTAGCCTCTGAGACATGAATGTTTGAATGGTTGAACATTGATTTTCACATTCACAACTAATCCCATGGTTATATCAAGGTCAACAACTCCTCTTTCATCCCCACAAACAATTTTAAGCACAAAATCCGTTATACTCCTATTTTTATTAATTTACTTTTATTTCTCAAGAACCGGATCCATTTTTACTTCATGATAATGATTTAAACAAGGAATCAAAGAAAATTTCACCATATTAAATACCAACTTGTGATATTAACATATTAAACAATAAAATTACTTGATTGAGTTGCTTGGATTCCTTGAAAAAAAATCCTTTCAAGATTACTTTCCCTTGCTCTTGAGACTCTTTACTTTGGGAGATTTTGATTATTTTATTGTGATGCTACGAGATGAATGGGGAGTATTTTTAAAAACAAAGGTGGTCGGTTATTTGAAATGGAGGGAGTCACGACGGTTTTAAAATGGGAAAATGAATTATTTGGATTTAATTTCCTTTATTATTTGATCGAATACAAATAGGGTCGACCAGTTGGGCCCGTAATGTTAGGCCTGAGAATGAGTTGACGTAAAGATGATAACGCTCAATCTACAGCTCTCGTGAGTGTAAAGCGGTCGTTAGCAAATATAGAACCCAACCTGAGTTGGGTGTCGATCCCACAGGGAATAGCTTGGCCAACAAGTAAGTAAAATTAATAGACTTTTGGTGCAAGTCTCGTAAGAAGGGGGGATTATAATAAGTAACCAAAGTAATGAAATAAAAGCTGAAAATAGCAAAGTAAAAAGAGAGTATTTCGTAGGTTGTGAAAAAATGAGAATTGAGGCGTTGGGGTTATGTCCACCTTCAGAGGTATACGTCTCTATTGGCTATGAGTGTGTAGAGTCTTGACATGCAATTGCTTATAGAGAATTGTAGTCGATGGTAAATCCAAGCGCCTCTCGACCTAAACAAGGACTATTTCACTTTAACTCTCTCAAGCTTAAAGTGTGTCTAGCGGTACGAATTCTCCAAGAGGTTAGTCCAGTTACGGCACTAGCTTTTTAATAGGAAAGGGTGTCCTACTACCTTGACATTATCTCTTTTCCAGACAAATAACCTTTCTCTCGAACAAGTTAAATGTTAGACTGGCGTATTCTTGCGTTTGCAACCGCAAAGAATGTAGATTAAGATGAAGAGCGTAATGATATAAGCAATATACGTGTCTTGAACTCACAACTCACAGCAGTAGATAGTAACTCATCCGGCTTCCATAACCCCAACTAAGAGGTTTAGTTACCCATGAATGCGAAGGACATCACGATTTGCATGGTTGATGGCGTGAGAAGTGGGTGTTTAGGCGTGTGGTTTTGGTGATTCCCTAGCAAGTAACGATTCTCTTGTTGTGGAATGGATGAATAGAAGAGTAGATTAGAAGTGTTTGTGGTGGAAGATGAGAGGGATGGAAGAAAATTAATTGTTGAATTAAGTGAAGAATGAATAAAAATCTCTAACATGATAGGGTATTTATAATACTCCTATCCTACTCCTACTAAGCTAATGAAATAAATAACTAAATCCTAATATACTAATGAAATCCTTGACCCAAATGTACTAGGGTAAGGTTACAATATCATAATCCAAATAGAATAGTAAAACACATAACCTAATTATACTAGGTTAATGTATTTTTGTAAAAATCCAGCTTTGTGTCTGTAAGTCCCCAAAGTCTTCAGAAATGCTGTTTTAGCCCGGGACAGATTTTCCATGCAGCAGATTTGGTCCTTTAGGCGTCCAGCTCCTTTCCATCTCGTTCGTGAGCTTTCTTTTGCGTCAAGTAAGCCATAAAATGCTGTATTTTACATCATTTATACCTGAAACTTTACTAATCATGTTTGTTAGCTCATTTATAGGAAAAAGGACTAAAAGTGCATGAAATAGATAATTAGTTCTCAAAACTAGGCTAAGATATGGGCAAAATATATTGATATAGGCACGTAAATCCGCCTATCATCAACACCCCACACTTAGAGTTTTGTTCGTCCTCGAACAACATATCATGTCCTTCTAAACATCGACTTAAGGTTTTTACAGCAACAACACAAAACATTCTTCAAGACAAGCACAACAATTATCAACAAAGAGTAGCTTTCTGATTATAAGTAGAAACAATTTAACCTCAAGCATAGACTCGTGATGGTGATCAGCTCGCATGCAAACGTTAAGGTACATAGAATCATATACAACTATCCAAAACTCATCAACCATGTGTGTCTCACAATATAGTACCCATAATCACTCACAAGTATAGCATATTTTTCAAACATGGGTATCAAAGTATCCTTGCACTCACTCTCACAAAGAATTCATATGTAGCAACTAATGACCATAATCTTGCCTTTAATGTAGTACTCTACTATATGTCGGAATGTTAAGATTAGGATCAAGTAGGTCTTTAGATGGTTGTAATGTAGGCTAAGGGACGGGTAGGACTATTTTGGCCAAGAATAGTGACTAGGTTCCTAAGCGCTTTAATACATTACTTTGTATCATTGACACTTTTTTCTTTCAACCTTTCTTCTTTTTATTTTCCACCATTGTTCTCATCTTTTGTTTTTCAGTTTTAAGCACAACTCACTTTTCAGCTTTCTTTTCCTTTTTCTTTTTACAACATACCTCTTATGATAGCATTTTTTTCCTTTTTCATAACACATTCAAGCACCATTACAATTTAAAGCATCATACTCACCCAATTTCCTCTTATGTTGTCACATAACTTTTTCACTTTAAAGCACTTAGGAATTTGGATCAAATTACGGTCTTGAAAAAAATGGATTAGTCTTACATACAAGGTTGTCAAAGAAATAGGCTAAAGGCTCAAAAGGGTTTAACTAGGATGATTTACATGGGTAGGAAAAACTGAAGGTAAACATGTATAGGTTGCCAAAGAAATGCCTAAATCATATCCTAAACTTACACTCCTTATTTTCTCTTTGCATACATACCAGGCAAGTTCTAGCATCAGCCACATACATAGAATATACTATTATCTCGCACACACAAGGCACATGGTCGACTTGATTGGAAGTAATATAGACTCTCGACCCAACAAGTGAAGGAATTGAGTCACACAATATCACATAATAAGTCACAACTAGAGCCTAAATGTCTCAATAGTCACAATTGTAGCACATACTCTTGTTCTAATCTCATGCTGCCTATCAAAATAATTTCATGTGAAGCTAGAAAAATTTGACTCCTAAAAAATTAAAAAAAACGTCAAACGAGAAAAAAAAAATTTGAACTCAAAACAAAATAAACAAGCAAACATACAAACATAGGTGCAAACAAAGAAGTATAGCATGCAGATTCTGCCACCCCACACTTAGACTGGACACTGCCCTCAGTGGAAAATAAAGTCGAAGAACCTGATTAGTCGGACTCCTCATCAATGTCGGGGGTCATACCCCCTTCGTCAGAATCATCATAAGAGTCATCGTCAGAGTTCTCCTCATCATCAGAATCAGGCAAGCGTCTATCATCATCAGTTGGCACGTCATCGTCAAGAGGTTCCTCAAAATATACGCCCACTCCACACATCTCCCGGGCATGCCTGTTCATTGGGTAGTCATGGTCCAGCTGTTGGAGCTCTTCAGCAGTTGGAATACGTCCACCACTCATCATAGTGAATCGCGTCATGCCATAGAGATGACGGAAGAAACTCTCGTCACGAGCATGTCTCTCCACAGTGGTAAGGTTGACTCCATGCGTTGTTTCAGCATCTTTGACCTTGGTGAGGTCAACCTTCTTTGGGTTATGTGGGAGTTTGTGGTCAGCTGGTTCCTCTTCTATATCCTCCTTCCGCAACATTGCTGTCAACAAATTGCCGAATGTGAAATGGGACCTCCGGTGGAGTCTGGCCTTCCTCATGGTAGATCGAATGATTGCCCCAAAGTTGATAGGGACATTCGTCATCAACGCATAAACCAAACACACTCTATCTCTCGATATCTTGGTGTATTGTGTCCCAGGAATAAGGCATGAGTTGACAATGCGCATCTAGATTCTTGCTTCCCTATTTAGTGGAGCATAGGGGAAGGTGTTGTGATGGCCTGTTTCCTTATGTCTGCCCCATCTTGCCATCGATCTGCTTCCACAAAGCGTGTGTCTTATTGCTCTGTAAGGAGGCCTGCTGTACAGCTCTTTGTATGGTGCTGTGTCGACCGAAGGTAGGCCAAGAAAAGAGTTGATCCAATCCGCTGTAAGCTGTAACACTTGGCCCCGAATTTTGACTTCGTTGCCTATTGTGTTTGGCGACCAGTTTGCATAAAACTCTCTTGTCAAGTCAAGATTGCACTCTCCCATGTCACGGAAGATGAAATCCAGCTTCAAAGCCATTATTTTCGCCAACATACGCGGCTCTTTCTTTGCTAAGGTCTCCTTGTTGATCAAGTCGACATGCACGTACTTCCTTTCTTTGTTGCTGCTGTACCATGCCTTGTCTTCTTCCTCAAGAACCCATTTGATTCCGAACATTCTGCGTGGTAGGTTTGCTGAAGATGATTCTCCTTGGTCTTTTCGACTTCTCTTCTTGTCCTTTCGGGACGTGGTCGCTTTCTCCTTGCCTTGCTTTGCTTTAGGTGCCATTGTACCTGAGACTAGGAATAATGTTAGTTGCAGCACAATCTCACGTTGTACAATCTATATGCAAGCACTAGGGGTACCACCCCACACTTAATCTTGTTAACACAAATCAGTGAAGTGAAAGTGGTCGAGTACTCAGATTTCGTCGACATACGTTTTAGGAGTGTATTCCGACAAGAAAATCAGCATTACATCACTTATTTGCAGCCATTGGACTACTTTCATGGTGGATATAGCAACACTACAACCTAGGGGTTACCATATGGAATCATTATTCTTACAACAAGCACAACCTCCTAAGTCGATGGGCACTATAACCTTATCCCGATGGCCGGGATGTTTTATCATGTAAGCATCCAAACAACAATATTAAGCAATCTTCATAGCCATATCAATTCAGCAATTATCATAACAATGCTATCGGAGCAAAATTCAAGTCGGAAACAAGTCAAGAATTCCCTACGTAGATATTCACTCACACGTTTTTGCAACAATTATCCAAACACATGAACATCACCATCAAGATTATTCATAAGGGTTAAGGTCTTTGTCTTGGTTTTATAATTCCTACATCTTGAGGTACTCCCACTAGTTGATGATGGACACCAAGGCAGTTTCTATCTGAAGTGGTGTAGTAGGAGGTGGAGGAGTTGGATTTCAACTGGGTTTTTACTTGACTCATCTCTTCCTAATTTTTAGCTTTCGACCCCTCATTTTCAGATTCTCCATTCTTAGACCGACTAGATTCCCCTTCGTTACCATCCTCTGAACTAGAATCAACTCCTGACTCATTGTCCTATTCAGAGTGGAACGGTGAGTAAGGTGATGATTGGATAGAATTTTTAATCCTTGTCCTGGACCGGGGTGGTCTGACTTCCTCTGAAATAGCTTTAGCACCTCTGGGTAATTTCTTCCTTGGCTCTTCTGGCCCTCCGATTAGGTATTCCTCAATTGAGACACTTGACTGATCATCAATATCTTCATCTCTGAGATAACGAGTGGGGGCAAGGGCCTACTTTCTTGGTGTTTTTTTCTTTGTGGAGTCATTCCTTGGTGCTATTTGTACCTATGGGTGCACACACATTAGTTAGTCCTAGAAAGGGAAAGAAAAACAACAAAAGAATATCACAAGTGTTGTAGGGATTGGGTACCCTATGACTCAGGTTACAACTCATTACCACTAGTGATGAGTCATTATGAGACTCGTTGGGGGAAGAGGATCATCGAGATTATTCATAAGTCAGGTAACGAGTCCTAATAATGAGTCATTATGTTAGACAATGACTCATCACCAACACTTATTTCTTAACCAAAAACATTTCCTTAGTTCCTTTCCCTTCCCAATCATCAGTCATATGGTGAGACAATGACTCATTGTGTGAGTCATTATGAAAAAAGACCACAACTTTTTCTTGCACCCGTGTCCTTAATGACTATGAGTCATGTAATGACTCATTAGGTGTCCCTACGAGTCATTATGAGTCTTGTAGCCTCTGAGACATGAATGTTTGAATGGTTGAACATTGATTTTCACATTCACAACTAATCCCATGGTTATATCAAGGTCAACAACTCCTCTTTCATCCCCACAAACAATTTTAAGCACAAAATCCGTTATACTCCTATTTTTATTAATTTACTTTTATTTCTCAAGAACAGGATCCATTTTTACTTCATGATAATAATTTAAACAAGGAATCAAAGAAAATTTCACCATATTAAATACCAACTTGTGATATTAACATATTAAACAATAAAATTACTTGATTGAGTTGCTTGGATTCCTTGAAAAAAAATCCTTTCAAGATTACTTTCCCTTGCTCTTGAGACTCTTTACTTTGGGAGATTTTGATTATTTTATCGTGATGCTACGAGATAAATGGGGAGTATTTTTAAAAGCAAAGGTGGTCGGTTATTTGAAATGGAGGGAGTCACGACGGTTTTAAAATGGGAAAATGAATTATTTGGATTTAATTTCCTTTATTATTTGATCGAATACAAATGGGGTCGACCAGTTGGGCCCGTAATGTTAGGCCTGAGAATGAGTTGACGTAAAGACTCGTGATTATACATAAAAGGTCATAGCCTTCTCTGTTGTAACTAGAACGTTACCTGGATCTCAAATGATAACAACTTAGGGTGACGATTTGTTGTCACTGACAGCAACTCATTTTGAGAGTCGTTGTGACTTCAGAGACCAATTACCTGAGAGTGGCCTGAGCTCCATATTCCTATGACTCTGTTAACGAGTCTTTAGGAGTGGTAATAACTTGTTAGGTGAGTCCTGGGACCTGGCACCAGAAAATTTTTTGGTCTTTGTCTGCAATCTCCAGCCTTGCACACTGGACATACAAGTTACCCTATAATGAAATAAGTATAAAAAACGGGGCTCCCATACAACAGTTTATTTAAACATCACGGCATGATATGTCTAGGTTGGATACTCAGAATTCACCAACCATCCCTATGGGTTGTCCCTCATTCAACACTTAATTTAACGTCACAGCATGATTCAATTACCTTGGTTACTCAGACTTCACATAGTCCATATTAACACATACTTTCACCTCATTAGGATTTCCCATATAGTTCTTTGCTCACTGCCCAATCACCTTAAATGGGGCATCACGATCACACTCCATGTTAAGATAATCATGTGAACCCAAACCATGGTGAATGGTCCATACCACCTAGATTTCACTTTGCTAGGAAACAAGCAAAATCTTGAATTATACAACAAGACTAAATCACTGCGCTCAAATACCATTTTCTTGATTTTCTTGTCATGATACAACTTCATTTTTTCTTTTTTTAGAGTATAACTTTCATGGGAATAGAGCCAGAATTCATCAAACTCATTCACATTGCTAAACCTTAACTTAGTTGCATCATGTTACTCCAAATTTAGCTTTTTCCAGTGCCATATGCTCAAGTGTGATGGAAAAGTGACATGTCTTGCCATACACAAGTTGATATATAAAGGCACCTATAGAGTTCTTAAAGTTGTTTGGTAGGCCTACAAAGCATCATCTAACCTTCTTGAAGAGCAAGTTATGTTGGCATTCATAGTTTTCAACAATATAGACTTGATCTCTCTATTGGAGACCTCAGGCTGTCTACTCGTCTGAGGATGGTAAGGTGTTTCCACCTTATGCTTCATGCTATATTTCTTAAGAAGGGATTTGAAAAGACAATTGCAGAAATAAAACCCAACATCACTGATAATAGCATGTAGATTGCCAATTCAAGAAAATATGTTCTTTTTCAAGAACACAGTGACACTTTAACCCTCATTATTGGGAAGCACAACTGCCTCCACTTACTTCGAAACATAGTCGACTGCCACCAGGATGTACTTCATACTATAGGAGCTTACAAATAGACCCATGAAGTAGATTCCCCATATATCAAAAACTCTAACTCCAAAATAGGTGTCATGGGGAGTTTATGTCTCAGTGAAATATTGCCTTCACACTGGCACTAATCATAAGCTTGTGCATCGTCATAAGCATCCTTAAAGATCGTAGCCCAATAATACCCATACTACAGAATATTAGAAGTTGTGCATGGTTCCACCATCATGACCCTAACTGGTAATGAATGACAAGCCTCAAAGAAGCTAATCATCTCTAACTTAGGAATACATCTCCAAATAACTCCATTTGCACAAATTCAAAAGAAAAAAGGTTTATCCCAAAAAATTTTCGATACCTAATGCATGAACTATTTTCTGTTCTGGAATGACAAATCTTTAGGAACAAAATCACTTGCCAAAAATTGGCAAAATCAGCAAACCATAGGATTACGTCTTAAGATGCTTCCAAGACCCGCTCATTTAGAAAAATATCATCCATGTCAAGATCTTCCCCTAATTTCTGCATTTCCTCTTCCTCAAGCCGAGACAAGTGATCAGCAACCTAGTTCTCTGTGCCTTTTTTATCTTTTACCTCAAAGTCAAATTCCTGAAACAAGAGGACCCAACGTATAAATCTCAGTTTAACATCCTTTTTCGATATAAGGAACATCAATGCGCATGGTCAGTATGAACTATGAAGTTGGTCCCAATCAAGTAAGACCAGAACTTTTCAAATGCAAAAACCACCTCCAGCAACTCTTTCTTAGTAACTGTATAGTTTTTTGTTGTGGGGTTTAATGCCTTGCTGGCATAATAGATTGGGTGAAGTATCTTTTCACACCTCTAGACAAAACAAAACCCAAGGCCACTCCACTTGCATCACAGATAACCGCAACTGTAAAGACCAATAAGGGGATACAGTAATAGGATTTGAAATCAACTGCTACTTAAGGCACTCAAAGGCCTTGAGAAATGAATCATCAAAGATAAATTTCACCTCCTTTTCTAAAAGCTTGCATAGAGGATTATAAATTTTAGAGAAATCCTTAATGAACCTCCTATAAAAGCTAGAATAACCCAAAAAACTTCAGATACCTTTGCTAAGACTAGAAGAGATAATGTTTAATCACATCAATTTTCGCTCTATCTACCTCAATACCCCATTTTGAGATTTTGGGCCCAAGGAAAATACCCCCCTTCAGTATAAAATGGCACTTCTCCCAATCCAACACCAGGTTGCACTCCTTACACCTCTGGAGTGCGTGAGCCTAATAGTCATCAAAAGAGTCCTCAATGACTGAAAAGTGATCCATGAAAATATTTATTATTTCCTCGACCATATCAAAAAAAATAGACATCACACATCTCTGAAAGGTGTCGAGAGCATTGCATAATCTGAACGACATCCTCTTGAATGAAAAAATCTCATAAGGGCAGGTAAAGGTAGTATTTTCTTGGTCCTCAAGAGCAGTATAAATGTAATTGTATCCGAAGTACCTATCAATAAAATAGTACTAACACCTTTCTGTTAATCTGTCAAGCATCTGATCCATAAAAGGCATAGTAAAATGGTCATTTTGAGTCCAAGTGTTTATCTTTCTATAGTCCCTGCATACTCGTTATCTAATTATCAGTATCAAAGGCACAAGTTTTTTTTCTCATTTGGGACCACAATGATCCCACCCTTCTTTGGACGTATTAAATCGGGCTACCCACTTGTTGTCTGTAATAGGGTAAACCACTCCTGTATCTAGCATTTGATAATTTCTTGCATCACAACCTCCTGTATTGATGGATTTAGCCTATGTTGGTGCTTAATTTTGGGGATACACTCCAATTTAAGTTGTATCTTGTGAGGGCAAATACTGGATGAAATCCCCATAATATCTGCAATGGTTCATCCGATGATCCTCTTGAACCTCTACAATACTTAAAGTAATGCTTCAACTTGTGAATCTATTAAATTAGCTCCAATAATCACCATTAAGGATTTATCGGCCCCCAAAAATGCATAGCATAAGTGTGATAGAAGGGTCTTCAACTCTAATATCGGTGGATCCTCAATAGATGGTTGAGATAGAAGAGTGGTTCTATTCTTTAGATGCAGATCAAGCTTCTTGGAGCATAATTAAAAGAATGTCTACCATACAATGCGCTCACCCTCTCGTTATACTCATTGATGCCATCTTTATCAAAATTCATTATGAACGTTGTTAATGCCTCAACCCTAAGTCTCTCTTCAATTGGACCAATTACCTTCTCTTTATCAATAGTCTCAATTACTAACAGCAATCTTATATCCTTCACTTTTCTGATAAACTGACACACATTAAAACTGAATTGCTTATTATTGAACCTAAACTTAATCTTCTCCATCTCCATGTCAACCAAGGCCCAACTCGTAGGTAGGAAAGGCCTAGACAAGATGATAGGGACTTCGAAGTCTACCTCCTAGTCCAAGATAACAAAGTCAGCCAAAGATATGAAGGATGCAACCTTCACCAATATATCACACAAAATGCCCACCAATTTCTTCACAATTCAATTAGCCATCAATAGCCTCATAGATGTAGGTGAGGGTTCTCCCAACCCTAACTGCCAATATACTACAAACGACATCAGATTTATACTAGCTTACAAGTCACATAGAGCTCAAGAGAAGTTAAAGGATGCAATAGTATATGGAATTGTAAATGCTTTGGGGTCCTCTTTCTTCTTAACTAATAATCAGCAAGAAAAGACACTGCAATGATGAACTTTATCTTCTGGCTTAAAAATTACCATCCTCTTCCTAGTAATAAAATCCTTCATGAATTTAGCATTGCCTGGCATCTGCTCCATCGCCCCTACAGGAAGAATATTAATAGACAATTTTTTCGACATTGATAAGAACTTTTATACTTTTCTTCCTATTATTTCTTCGTCAATATCTGTGGAAATGGATGAGGGAGTGGAATGGTCTTCAACACAAGCTCATTCAACTCCCTTTTTCTTTTATCCTTCTCAATACTTTTACCGACTCCTATTGATTTCCGATTTTCTGCTTTAGGTATCTCATAAATATCAACTCTGTCATTCCTAAGCTCAGCAACCACAAGCTAAGGGGGTCAGCAATTGTCTTACCACTTTGAGTGGTGATGGCAAGACAACGACCATCGTTCTTAGAATTTTGCACTGTATTGCTTAGAAGGGTATCTAGCTTTCTCTAATTCAAGGTTGTTGACATTTAACCAAATTATTGCTCTAACTGTTTTATTGTGGTAGCATGCAATTCAACTTTTTAGGTCAAACTTGAGATGTCGGCTTTAATCTTTTTAAGGAAAGTTTCTTGACTTTCCTGACCCTTTACCAGCTTGGACAATATAGCAAGCATCCTTTACTATCATTGTTGCCTGGTGGAGCGTATGTACCACCCTTATCTTTGTAATTATCCTTATGTCTCCAGTCATCATCTTTGTCTCAACTCCAATCTCTTTACCTATCCCTATAGTAGTCTCGACCTTGGTTTTCTTGACCCTTGGCTTGAAAACCTGCCAATTCTCTATCTAGATATTTTGCCTCTTCTTCTAAATTTGAATCAATATGATATAGAGGCCTTTCTTATGAACCCAATATATTTACCTTCTCAAAATTCAATGTCGCTAACTGCTTAGTCAATAACCCAACCTCAGTCCTTAGTTGGGCAACCTCTTGAACTACTGTGTCATCAACAACTCTATGATCACTGGATACACCAATAGTATAAGTGCCAAAACCCCTCTTAGCCTCACAAGTATGCCACCCTTGGTTGGTGAGAGATATTTGATCTAATATATCCAATTCGACCTCTCAATACAAGTGCATGAATGCTCCACTAGTAATAGTGTCTGTCATAGCTCTAGAACTGGAATTAAGGGCTCCATAGAATATTTCCCATAAATTCTTCCCCAAATTCCTGGGGTTAGGCTCCATTATCAACTTCTTATTAAACTGAAACCATGCCTTTGCATTGATTCAGAATGAAACAGCCTAAAGTTATAGATCTAATTTTTCAACTTTAGCATTTTGCTCGGGGGAAAAAAGGGTCTAGAAACTACCTCCGCAACTTATTCTAGGTAATAATGGATACACAAGGGAGTTTCCCTAACCACAATGTACCTTCACTAGTTAGAGAAAATAGGAACAACCTCAATCTGTTTCACAACTCGAGGCTACCCATGGTCGCAACAATGGTGTTTGCGTCCATAAGTGACCACAAGCTAACCTATGAGTTGGTACCTGCGGTAAGCACTGAGTAAAGTGATAATAACAGAACATGTGCAAATGGTAAGAAGATAAAATATTCTCAACTGAAATACTAAAATGCATATATAAATGATCTATCTGAAATATTTGATAAGTACTGGAAAACTAAATTGTCTGTCTGAATTAACTGATAATACTAAAAACTGAATGACTGTTTAACTATCTGACTGTCTGTCTATCTAAAAGCCTCTAAACATCATGAGGAGTGATGCGAAATCCCCTAACTAACTCCGACTGACTGGACATAAAAGAAAACTGAAATAACTGTAAAAGCACATCATGTAATCAATGCAGCGCTCACCATTGCTGCTTCTGAGTAACACTGAATAGTCTAAGAATGGTTGAGATACAGAGCATCTGAACCAAAGTTATAAGACAACATAGCTCAAGGGAAAAGCATATGATCAGTATTTTGAATGTAGTTACGTGAGAGAAGGGCCAACTGAAATGCATAAGACAACTGAGCATGAATGCATGAACATGTAATATCTTAGAATCCAAGACCAAGCACAGTCATGTTTCTAAAACAATCTATAATCTAAAAGACTAAATTTTGTATAACTAAATAACTGAAAACTTGTACAATTGGTTAAGCAAACTTGACTGAGATACCCTGACTACTAACTGAAACTGTGAGAGATATAATATAACCGACATGCCACTATCTGAGCTAATCATGGTCCAACTTGTAACCCTAGTTGGATGGGTTTCAGTACTATTCCATGAGTACTAAAGTTGGCTATATGAATCCACTAAACTAGTGTCCCAAAGGACTAAGGAGACACCCTCTACTGGAAGGTTTATGAGATGTGTGTCAACCCTCAACTGGAAGGAAAACATCTCAAACCTATGTTGTCTATGTAGTTCTGGAATTCAAGGACTTCTAATTAAGGTCACGCCCTCTACTAGTAAGTGAGCTCCCATCCCTGGGTTCGTTCGGTACTAAATCCTACTCCCAACTGAACTAACACTGGTACTAAACTAAACTAAATTCTACCTAACATTATTTCTGATAGTGCTCATATGATCATTAAAATCTGAGTATAATGATAAGATTCCTATCTTAACTGAATTATTACTTGCAAATATAAAACATGTAAAACACATAGGTATCGAGTGTTCATAACCCACCAACACTGAATGATCATAAAATTAGGATATAAAAACATAAAACGATAGTATGGATTTATGATTCAAAGTCCCAAAAAATAAAGCATTTAAACAACTGAGTGAAATACATGAACTTGATTATAGGAATGTGTTAAACATGAGAAAACAACATGATTACATGGTTAAATTCCTAATTTGATATTGTAACGTGAAATTTACTTGAATATCATATGGGAGATTAAAATTTAGAACATGAAATAACATAATTTTCATGGGCTCATATGTGGACATGGATTGAATTCAAATTACTGAGGAAAAGCATGAATTAAACTCATCTTGAACATATGAAACTCCATAGTAAAAGAAAAACCAATACTTTAATTAAAGAGAAGGGTTTTGGGCTCAATATGTGAAAGGGACCCATTGATGAATACCCCACATACCTTAAGAACTAGATTCTTCAAGATTTCTTGAACTCTTGGATTCTTGGGGAAAAGATATTGGATTTTGTTCTTGGGAGGGAGGAGAGTTTATAATGAGTAATTTTGAGATAAAGGGTCAAATAATTCCCCTAAGGATGTCCCTAATCGTGTTATGGATGACTTGGGTTGAGGGAAAAAAACTCAATTACCCCTTGATCTCCTCAATCTAGAAGCTGGATGAAATCCACTAATGCATCGTGCCCCTTAGTCCAGTGGAGAGAGCAATGCGTTGCACACCCCTTTACTGTAGGAGAGACGAATGCGCCTTAGGCATATCGTGAGGGCTTACTATCTCATCTATCTAAACATGCCCTGAACCCCATCTAAAATCTTGAAAGTCTCTTGATACATACCTTTAACCTTCCTAAACATTAATCAACTCAAAAACAAACATCTCAGGGTCAAAAAGGCCAAAATAAAAATCCGTAAAGTTTTGGGGTCTTAAAAATGACTAAGTCCTCAACACTTAGTAAAAATTTCAAGTCTTGGACTCCTTAAGCTTGAAACTAAAAGCTTAAGCAAGTTTAGAATCTTATGGGGTATTCTAATGTCTCCCCCTTGGGAACATTCATCCACGAATGAGACTGGCTAAATTGAGAAAACCTAAGGCAACTAAGATCATTTACTGAACAAGCATGGCTTTAACATGATTTTATAACTGAGTCTGAAGCATGATACATGAACTGAACTGATTTCGTGAATACACGTAATGACTTGAGAATGGTTACATAGCTAAAACAGAGAACATAAAAAAGTCAATCTAGGAAAATCGTTACCTCAAGCTGAATCTAAATTTGTGGAGAAAAGATGATGGTACTTGGCTCACATATCTGCTTCTACTTCCCAAGTAGCTCCCTCAACAGACATATTCTTCCAGAGAACTTTAACCAAGGAAACTTCTTTGTTCCTTAGCCTATGAATCTGACAATCAAGGATCGCAACTGGGACCTCTTTGTAAGAAAGGCTATCTATAAATTCCACACTTTCTGAAGGTATAAAAGAAACTAAATCACTAATGCATTTCTTTAACAAAGAAACAAGGAACACCAAATGTACTGAGGACAAATATCAAGGCAACTAAAGCTCATAAGCCACCTTCCCAAAACGGTTCAAGATTTTATATGGACCAATATAGCAGGGACTGAGCTTTCCCTTCTTGACAAATCTCTTCACTCCTTTCATAGTTGAAATTTTCAAATAGACCAAGTCACTAACCTCAAACTCAAGGTCCTTTCTTCTCACGTCTGCATGAGATTTTTGATGGCTTTGGGTCGTCTTCAGTTTCTCTCGAATTAACTGAACTTTCTTCATTGAATCAAACATTGAATCTGGCCCTATCAAAGTAGCCGCACCTGCTTTAAACCAACCAACAGTAGATCTACATCTCTTTTCGTAGAGAGCCTTAAATGGAGCCATTCGAATACTAGAGTGATAACTCTTGTTGTAAACAAACTCAATCAAAGCTAATTGTTCATCCCAACTACCTTTAAAGTCAATAACACATACCCTCAATATGTCCTCCAAGATATAAATGGTCCTCTCTGCCTGACCATCTTTCTAGGGATAGAAAGTCGTAAAAAATGAACTTGGGTACCAAGATCCTTCTAAAAAACCTTTCTAAAGTGAGAGGCAAACTGAGTACCTCTATCTAAAATGATAAGACAATGAAATCCCATACAACTTATCCAACTCTCTGAGATAGAGTCTATCATAATCCTCGGTTGAATGCGAAGTATGAACTGGAAAAGAAATAAGTTTATTTGGTTATTCTATCCGCAATGAGCCATATTGAATTATGCTGAAGATACGTACGAGGTAATCCTATCACAAAATCCATGTTCACCACCTCCCACTTCTAAGTAGAGATACAAAACTCCTGCAGTGCAGCCACTAGGCCTTTGGTAATCAAACTTAACCTACTCATGTTTCGAACACTTAGCCACTAACTCTACAATATCTTTCTTTATACCACTCCACTAATAGATTTCCTGCTAGTCACGGTATATCTTAGTAGCTTCGGGGTGAATAGAATACCACGCACCATGCACTTTTGCTAAAATTCACTATCTCAAACCATCAACACACAGAACACATAACCTGCCCTGACAACAAAGCATACCATCTCCCCCTTAGGAGAAAACCTCCACCTTCTTCTCTATAACTGCCTCTTTAAACCTAAAAAACTAGGATCCCCATCTTGTTATTCTTTTACCTCAGCAATTAATTAAGATTTTGCTCTATTCTGAACACATATACTACCTTCAGCTGAATCAACTACCCAGTCACCTAACCTAGCAAGCTGATAAACCTCACAGACTAACTTTCTCTTATCTCCCTCAACATGAGCAACACTACCTATGGACAACCTACTAAGGACATCTTCCACTACATTGGCCTCATCCGGATGATACAACACACCCATAGCATAATATCTTAACAACACAAGCCATCTTCTCTAGCAAAAATTTAGGTCTTTCTATGAGAACACGTACTATAAACTATTGTGATCCATGAAAACGTCAACATGAACCTAATAAAGATAGTTCCTCCAAATTTTCAAGGAAAATACAACAGATGCCAACTCGAGATCATGGATTGGGTAATTCTTTTCATGAGGTTTAATCTATCTAAAGGCATAGGCTATTAACTTACCTTTCTATATCAAAACACAACCCATACCAACTCTATAAGTATCATAATATACTACGAAACCATCGATGCCATTTGGAAAAATCAAGACTCGAGAGGAAGTGAGTCGAGTCTTCAACTCCTAAAAACTCTTATCACAGGAATCTGACCACTAAAATTTAACCTTCTTTTGGGTTAGCCTAAACATTGGGGATGCAATAAAAAACTCCTTCAACAAACTATCTGTAATAACAAGATAAACCTAAGAAATTCTTGATATCTGATAGACAGATGAGTTTAGGATAGTTTCTTACTCCTTTGGTCTTTTGAGGATCAAACCGAATGCCATCACCAAAAACTATGTGACCAAGAAAAGCTACTGACCTTAACCAAATTTTGCACTTACTAAACTTAGCAAACAACTGATGATCCCTAAGAATCTAAAACACGACTCTTAGATGGTCTGCATGATCATTCTCACTACGGGGATAGACAAGGATGTCATCAATGAAGACTATGAAAAATATGTCCAAGTACTATTTAAACACTCTATTCATCAAGTCCATGAAAGTTGCAGGGGCATTGGTTAGTCCAAAAGACATAACTAGAAATTTGAAGTGACCATACAGAGTTTTGAAAGTTGTCTTTTGAATATCACATTCTCTAACTCTAAGCTAATGATAGCCAGATCTGAGGTCTATCTTAGAGAAAAAACTTGCACACTGAAGTCGATCAAATAAGTCATCAATCCTAGGGAGAGGATAGTTATTCTCGATTGTGACTTTATTTAACTGGTAGTAGTCGATACACATTCTGAGGGAACCATCTTTCTTGTGCATGAATATTACTGGGCACCCCATAAGGAGACACTAGGTTTGATGAAACCTTTATCTAAGAGATCTTTTAACTGCTTTTTTATCTCCTTAAGCTTGACTGGAGACATTCTGTAGGGTGTAACAAAGATAGGCTGGGTGTCTGGAAGAATATCTATTCCAAAGTTGATTTTCCTTTTGGGGGGATCTCCGAGAAGGTCTTCAGAAAATACATCTGGAAATTTCCTAACCACTGAAACTGACTCAAGACTTGGAATCTCATAATTTGAGACCTTCATTTGGATGTGATGGTAAACACACCCCTTACATATTATCTTTATTTCCTTAAGATATGAAAAAATTGGACCCTTAAGTGCTGAAGTACTACCCGCTCCATTCAATAACTGGCTTGTTAGGAAACTGGAACTGGACTATTTTATTTTTCCAATAAATTGAGGCATAACATGAGTGGAGCCAATCTATCCTGAGAATGACATCAAAGTCAGTCATGTCTAACTCCACTAGATCAATTGATGTAACTTTCTAAGACATAGTGATAGGGAAATCTATGTATGCTCGTCTGGTTACAGTGGACTTACCCACTGGGGTAGACAAAGAAAAAGGCTCTACTAACATTTTAGGGTTGACACCGAAGTCTACAGCTATGTAAGGGGTCCCAAATGAAAGTGAAGCTCCAGGATCTAATAATGTATATACATGAATATGGAAGACTTGTAACGTGCCCATAACCATATTAGGAGAACTTTTCTAATCATGCCAAGTATGGAGAGCATACAATCTATTCTAGCGTTGTCTACTGGTTGCACTGAAAGTGGCACCCTACTGAGTCAGGCAATCAGATAGAGCTAAAAAATGATTGGACTGACCCTGATGACCAACTCTCGGACAATCCCTAACCCCGTGGCCTGGCTTGCCATACCTAAAACACACATCACTACCAGTCTTACACTAACCATGGTAATTCCTATCATATTTCCTGTAGAGCAGATTGATACGACCACTATTCACACTACCCTGGGACTTAAAGCCTGGCACTCCATCCTGACAGTCTTACCTGAACATAGGCACTGGAACATTAGATAAAGATAGAGCTGGGGCTAAATATTTCTAACAAAATTGAGAATGGTTACCGCCTTCTAACCTTGGCTAAGAAAAGTTGAAACTACCTGTTCTGGACATCTTATTCTCTTTCTCCTACTCTTTCTACTTCTTCTCCTCAGTTTATTGAGCAGGAACCATAAGTCTAGATAGGTCTATCTCCTTAATCAACATAGCGGTCCTACACTCATTGACCATTGACATAACCAGACTCGAGGCCTTATCGTAATGGGCATCCTAAGATTGATCGAGTCTAAAGACCACCCCCGTTACCCAACCTAACCTCCAGTCTCCTGCCCTGAGTTGGATAAATTTCAATCATATAATAAGATAGCATAACTATCCAAATTATATTCTCTGTGATAGGCATATTATGAGACTGACCCAACTGAGTCCAACCGTCCAAACAAAACCAATAGCCAAACCAAATCACAACCCATAACCATAAGAGAACCTTAATAATTAAATATAGTCCCAAAATAAAAGAGGATGGAACAGTAATACCAAGGATGACACCAATTTCAATCTCGCCCATACCAACCTATAGTAGTTCTACAAAAACCTCTAACCAAAAGAATACCAAAATCTAGTTGGTACACGCCCCCGACCATAGCCAAAATCGATATCCATAAATAAATCAAAGTATGAAATAATATCCATAAAATGGAGCCTTCCAAAAAAATGGAAGCTCACCACATCAATCTAGTAGCTGATCCCAAATGTCTGATAGCTAAGCAGGAGGAGTAGAATGGTCGATTCCGGCATCACGTGGGGATACAACTGCCCAAATATGAGTTAGCGACTGAACACTAGCATGAAATCAGGATAAGGATAAAATAATGATAACTAGTAAAACCAAGTAAACCAACCATATCCATACAAACTATATATATATATATAACTATGTCGTGAAAGAAAACTGGGTTTAGCATGCATTTAAAGACATTAACCTGGGTATGTGTAGCTTAACCATCCTTAATTACCCATGGGCTCTATGGGTCCAGTGTAACCCCCTCAATGGTCCTCAATAAATGTAGTCACATGAACTGGAGATACCCTAAGAGTAAGGGATTCCCAAGTACCCTCACCCTTCATGATACCTATGTACAATTTACTTAGAGGATTCTTGTGTACCTCATAGTATCATAAAAGTATCTTTATGCCCTACCCCTCATGTCGACAAATATGATTTTATAGTGTTCGTTCATTGTACTCCCACTTTCATGGTTAGCTATCATACCCCGCCACTATTGCGCAATTAAAACCATCTTCAACCAACCAACCATTGTTATTAACTGAGGCTATACATAGTGGTATTGTCATACCAACTATAACTTACTAGTATTGTCCTTAGCCAAACCTTTTTGAGATCAAGGGAGTCCCATGTACCCATAGATCACATTACCAATTAACCTGGGAGAGTCCCATGTACCCCACAAGTGTTCCTTTATTATGATTTCTTGGGGAACTCCATTGTACCTCATAAGAATGATCGTTAAACCAAAACCATTCTATTATGACATTCCAAACCATTTAACCATTTAGGGTACCATTACCAATTTTAAACCATGCAATAGTTCCACTAAAATCCAACAATGTAGTGAAAACATTCTCATAGGCATTTTATCAAACATATTAGGGGTATAGTATTTCCAAAACCAAAGACAATTACCAAATAACCATCCCCATGCAACCAATTATCCAAACCGCCATTAAAGCATATAAAAGAATAATTAAAACATGGGAAAACCATAACCAATCATTTATAACAAAAAACCCCAAATTATATTTGAAAATCCAAAACCATACAATAATCAAACCATGAAAACATTGTATAAAACCATGACTTTAGGTGGAACTAACAATGAGGGAAGAGAACATGCCTTAAACCAAGAAGATGATAGAGATAAATCACTAACACAAAACCCAAATTAATCCTTAAGATGAAAACCTCGTCTTCCTTTACCCAAAAGTCTTAAAGAGAATTATGGATTGTTTAAGAGAAATTTCTAGGTGTTAATGAATAGAATAATAGGGAAAGTAACCTCCCAATAGGAATAGAAGTTATGGAGACTTTTTAGGTTAAGTGGAAAAATATCCAGATTACCCTCACTTAAATTCCCAAAAATCCTGTTAGTTAGGTATGACTATTCATACCAGTCTACCCTTCAATACGAGTGGTACCCACCACTCATACCTAAAGTTATCTCCCTTAGACCCAATACTGTTAAAGGTACGACTCACCCTAAACTATGTCGTATCTAATTATATAACTTATACCCATGATCTGTACCTCTGGCAGAATAAAATCCTAAGAGGGTTAAACATTTACCACCATACGAGTCTATGGTATGACTCATACCCAATCTTTCATCTCTTGGTAAGCCACTCATACCTAAATCCAACTTAAGTTACCAAGCCTAGGACTAACTAAAGTAACCACACAACTCGTATCCATCAATACAACTTATATCACCTAAGTCATACCCATTCTAGAAACAAATCCAACCCACCAACCAATACTAGTCAGTATTCGACTAACTCATACCACTCGTATCCCAGTGTATGAGTTGTTTTCCCTAGTCGTATTCTTTCCAAAAATCCAAGAAATTTTCTAAAGGCCATAGACCCAGCGTATTCCAACCATACTATAAGATACACCAGACACAAACTTACTTATCTTGGACCTAGAATCTACCAGCATAGTTGGAGCATACCTCACCAACTGAGTAAACTTGAGTGAGTACTCCTTCAATCTCATACAACCCTTCTTTAAGTTTATGAAATCCTAAACCTTATCTTCCCTCTACTCCATGGGAAAGAACCTGTCTAGGAAAGCCATAGGAAACTCTTCCTACTTCATAGGCTCTGCTTCCATACCTCTATCTTCCTTCTACTGCTTAAAACATGTGTGAGCTACTCCCTAAAACTGATAAGCAACTAACTGTACACTCTCATTAGAGGTGAAACCTATAAGGCCTGTCACCTTTTGCACTCCATCTAAAAAATCTTGTGGATCCTTCTCAAACTTGGATCCAAAAAACATAGGGGGATTCATTTGGTTGAAGTCTCAGACCATAGATACAGCTGTATTTATCACCAGATTGGTTGGGGAAATAGCATTCTAATTGTTCTGAGAAGCTACAAAATAGGCCAGGGCTATGAAAGCAGCCCTGAACTCAGCGAGAGAAACATGGTCGTTCAAGGGATCTTTCTAGACTGGTGCTGCGGGTTGATCCCCATTCCTTCTTTTGTTGTTTATTTTGGGAGGCATTTTATATAAATAAAATGAAGGATTATTTAGAAAGAGGATTTTAGTAGAGTTCATGCCTTTTCGCAAGACATGAACACTGAAAGAAGGGAAACTTTCCTAAAATATCTCATAGTTTTTTGTCCATAAGTGTGGCACGCTTCATACCTATGCATAACACTCTACTCAATGCGGCTTTCAGACACACTAGGACACTTTAAAACCTTAGACTTTAATACCAAGATTTTTCATGAACCGAGGCTATCCCTAGTCACAACAGTGGTGCTTGCAACCATAAGTGACCATACGTTAACCCATGAGCTGGTACCTGCTATAAGGACTGTGTAAAATTATAATAACATAACTTGTGTGGATGATAAGTTGATAAAATACTATCAACTGAAATACCAAAATGTATATATAAGTGACTTGTTTGAAATATGCAATAAGTACTATAAAACTAAATTGTCTGTCTGAATCAACTAATAATACAAAAAAGTGAATAACTATCTAACTGTCTGAAAGCCTCTAAACATAATGAGGATTTGATAGGACAACCCCCAACTAAATCCGACTGACTAAACATAAAGAAATACTAAAATAACTATAAAATCACATTATGTCCCTGGTGGAAGAGGACTCGCCACTGTTCTTTCTGATTAATGAGGAGCTATCTGAGAATGGTCGGGATACTAAGTGTCTGAACCTATGTTATAAGACAATATAGTGAAAGGGAAAACTATGCGATCAGTGCTTTGAATGTATTGGTACGTGAGATAAGGGTCAACTGAAATGCATGAGACAACTGAACATGAATGCATAAACATATAATATCTGAGAAAGAAATACCAAGCAGAGACATATTTCTACAATAATCCATAATGTGAAGCCTGAATTTTGATTAATTGAATAACTGAAAACCTATAATTTGGTCAAGAAAACTTTAACTTAGATAACCAGACTACTAACTAAAACTGTGGGAGATATTATGTAACTAACATGCCCCAATCTAAGCTATTCAGGGTCCAACCTATAACCCTAGTTAGAAGGGTGTCAATACCATGCAACGGGTACTAATGCTTGATAGCTGTGTGGATCTAATAAACTAGTGTCCCAGAGGACTAAGGAGACCCCCACTACTAGCAGGAACTATCATAAGATGTGTGTCCATCCTCAACTAGCAGGAAGACATCCCAAACCTACGTTGGCTAGATAGTTTTGGAACTCATGGACTGCTACTAAAGGTCACACCCTCTACTAGCAGGTGAGCCCCCATCCCTGGGTTCGCTCAGTGCAAATTCCTACTCTTAACTGAACTAACACTAGTAATAAACTAAACTAAATTCAACTAAACATTATTTCTGATAATGCTCATCATGATCCTAAATATTTGAGTATACTGATAAGATTCCTGGCTTAACTAACTTATTACTTGAAAAATATGAAACCATGTAAAACACATAGGTATCGAGTGTTCATAACCCTCCCGCACTGAATCATCATAAAATTATAATATCAAAATGTAAAACTGTAGTATGGAATCATAGTTTAAATACCCAAAAAATAAAACATTTCAAAAACTGGTGAATATATATGAAATTGAACATGGGAATATGTTAAACATGAGAAAACAACATAATTAAATGGATAAATTCCTAATTTGATATTGTGACATAAAATTCACTTGAATATGACATGGGAGATTTAAATTTAGAGTATGAAATAACCTAAGTTTCATGGGGTCATACATAGACATGGATTCAATTCAAATTACTAAGGAAAAGCATGAATTAAACTTATCTTTCACATATGGAACTCCATAATAAAGGAAAAACACATACTTAAATCAAAGAGAATGTTTTTGGGCTCAATGTGTGAAAGGGGACCATTGATGAATACCCCATATACCTCAATAGTTAGATTCCTAAAGATTGCTTGAACTTGGAAGCTTGAACTCTTTGATTCTTGGGAAAAAGATCTTGGAATTTGTTCTTGGAAAGGATGAGGGTTTGTAATGAGTAGTTTTGAGAGAAAGGGGCAAATAATTCCTCTAAGGATGTCCCCAATAGTGTTATGGATGACTTGGGTTAAGGGAAAAAGATTCAATTGCCCATTTATCTCTTTAATCATGAAGCTAGATGAAATCCACTAATACATCATGTCGTTTACTCTGGGGGAGATAGAAATAAACCGCGAAGCCCTTCACTATGGGAGAGACTAATGCATTGTGGGATATCGCAAGGGCTCACTTTCTCAGCTATCCAAACACGCCTTGAACCCTGTTCAAAAATCCCAAAAATCTCCTGAGACATACCTTTAACCTCCCTAAACATAAAGAAACTCAAAAACCAACATCTCAGGATCAAGAAGGCCAAAATAAAAATCCATAAATTTTTGGGGTCTTGAAAATGACCAAGTCCTCAACACTTAGTGAAAATTTCAAGCCTTGGACTCTTTAAGCTTACAACTATAAGCTGAAATGAGCTTAGAATCTTACAGGGTATTATAGTTTCCTGATTCACCGTAGGTGTAGTGTATGAAAAGTAAATCCCAAGAAAATTAATAAGGTGCATGTTTGTGTCATCAATTGGCAAGTCCACAAACACATTCTTTGTCACAACCTAATTTCTCAGGTCATGATGGCGCTTACAATAATGCACCAACAGGCAAGACAAACCTATAGTCTAAAATTGCTAGTAATGGACTACCCAAATAGATAAAAGAAAGAATGTGGAATAGATGTAATAAAATATCAAATACATAGTATATTCCCAAAACCTGGTGGTATCACTATATAAGCTTTTAATATATTAGGAGTACAATAAGGAAATACCAAGGGAATTACACGGTTACAAATTATATATAAATACAACATAGATACTAGTCTAGTACACAAGAGAGAGAAAAGTAATGATCTAAACTTCAGGAGATCACTCTACGTCTCCGAACCATGGCTGCTCCATACGACATACACATTAACGGCGATAACCCATACTATGATCTGCAGGCTACATAAGTGTATTATGAGTACCCAACACATAGTAATCAGTAAGCAATTTCCAGTGTGATCACAACAGATAATGCAGATATATATAACATATAAACAAAATGGAAAACTGCACCCAAATATCCAGCAACTACATAAGCAAGCCAATGAGATAATAAGGATAAAACTATCATATTCATGTCTAAGAGACTAACATAATAAAGCAGAGAAAGTATCAAGGATGAGCTATCCTATTCCATCCATTCTCAAGAATCTAAATACTATATTATATATCCCTATCCAATATATGAATAAAGGGTGAAAGAAGGATATATAGCAATATACAAGGACAAGGAATGAATATACAATCTGAATGAATAAAGAAAGGAATATATGGTAATACCATAGATACATTATCCAGATATACATACATACATATATATATATAAACAAGATTAACTCAAAGTTTAGACTACAACATCAGACTAGCATTTTAAGACCACTTATGAATAATAGAAACTAGTTCTAGAATAATCAGGGTTCCTAATCAATATGTATAATCATGAATTAATCATGCATAATAATGAAATCTAAAGATAGGAAAACCAGAATCATACCTTGAGTCTCGCTAACGAATCAATAACCAATTAGTCATAAATTAGCTATAAAAATGATAATAACAATATAAATAACAAGGCGAGTAGCCGGTTAGTCCAGACAACTAAATACCTAGCAGAGCCTATCGCGTACCCCCACCGCTCCAGTCTTTTAAGGTTCAATTAGTATACATCACACCATAAGGTATAATTATAACCCATACCTATGCATCCCCCTCCCTCCCATAGGGATGATAGATATGGGTGTATACTGGAGATAGAAATATGCATGTAAGAATGAATGCAAAGTATATAATCAATATCATAATTTCATCATCATAATCATTCTTTGGCTCTACCGTGTATATAGTTTTCATACATAGGGCTAGCCCAACTCAAACTGATAAATGTTCACATATGCACATCAATATAATAATCCTTCTTCCTTGTTGGATATCAATATCATTATTTCGATATCTTCCAACTTGTCAGGTATGATTATATTATCACAATTTCCTTCGAACTTACTGGGTATATAAGCATATTATCATAGTCATCCTCCATCCTTACCGGTTATATAATATGTATCATCATAATCATCAACACATATATATAACTTCAATGCTAAAATATGTTATTGGGTTTTATGAAAAATTTATATCATCAATAATACATCTTTCTCCATCCCATACCAAAGAGATGTATATATAGATACAATAGGTACACAGACTCAAGCTGTGGCTAAACAGAGTGTAAATCCATTGCTCAAAGTGAACCTCGAGACTAAATCATTATAAAAGTGCAGAAAGGACTAGAATCTCTCACGATTGGAGTAATTAGTAGTATAAAATCATAGACCAGAATTTGTCTCGGTCAAATATATAAAATATCATTATTAAGCTCTTTTACATATAAGTTATTCATTATGACAGGCAGTTATTATTATGAAGAAATCTGTTATTAAGGTGAAAAGAAGTTTTTAACTCTTATTTAGGAAGGACAGTAATAAGATCATAGTTTGGCTAGAATCATATTATTTACTGATTTAATGATCATGAATATACCAAATATATGCATCCCATCACCTGCATTCAAATAATAGAACCATAAGTATTAATATATATATATATATATTCATAAACAACAACTGTATCCTTTATAAGGATGAACACTTCCCAGATGTCCAACTGATATCATAACACGTTCTTTGGCCTAATAATGTGTCAGAAAAAAATACAATATCATAATCACTGCCTTTGGCCCACATACATATCCAAAACTAAGATCAATAAACCATAGCATAACTAGGAGGTATAACATAAGCCATAAGGCATATTTATAATCATCTCTCATCTAGAAGGCCTAATATCAATAAGCATCACACATCAAGGAGGCACAATATCAATAGGTATCCCGCATCTTGGAGGAATAATATTAATAAGCATCTCACATCTAGAAGTCACAATATCAATAAGCATCTCACATCTAGGAGGCATAATATCAATATGCATCTCAAATCTAAGAGGCACAATATCAATAATCATCTCACATCTAAGAGGCATAAATCAATAAGCATACCACGACTCTAAGCTACCTCCTAGTCATAACAATGGTGCTTACAGCCATAAGTGACCACAAGCTAACCCATGACTAGGTAACTATTGTGAGCACTAAATAATATGATAATAAAACAACATATGTGAAAGATAAACTAATAAGATACTGTCAACTGAAATACTGAAATATAGTTCAACATGTCTGAAATAACTGAATAGATTGAAAATAAACTGACTGTATAAGCATCTGGTCTGATAAATCTGAAAGCCTCTAAAGCATAAAGAGCTGAAAAAACAAGACCCCAACTAACTCCAACTGATTGACTTAATAAAAATACTATAAGTAAAGAAAAATCATAATGTCTTCAATGGTTAAGAACTCACTAATGCTTCTGAGATGTATGTCAGACTGGCTAAGAGCGATCGGGAAACTGTGTGTCTAAACCTATGTTATAATACAACATGATGCAAAAGAAAGTACGTGGTCAGTACTTTGAATGTACTGGTATAAGGAGCAGGGACTAGCTGGGATCATACAAGTACTGTACATGAATGTGTGAACACATAATGATGAATGCAAGACTGAACACAAGCATGTACTGAACTAATATGTTTAACTCAATGACTGATAACTGTATAGTTGATTTCTGATTTACTAAATACTCATTAGATGATGTTTGAAATACTAATTTACCAATAACTGTGTACTGATCATGTAATACTAAACTATACTAAGTTTGATTAACTGGACTAAAACTATGGGAAGTATCATATAACCAACATACCCTAATTTGAGCAAATTAGGGTCTAACCTGTTATCCCAGTTGGAAGGGTGTCAGTACCTTATCATGGGTACTAACACTGGCTATGTGGATCCACTAAACTAGTGTCCTAAAGGACTAGGGATTCACTCTCTACTGGCAGGGCTCCTATAAGATATATGTCAACCCTAAACTAGCAGGAAGACTCTCAAACCTATATTAGCTACATAGTTCTGGAACTCAGGGATTGTTGCTAAGGGTCACACCCTCTACAAGCAGGTGAACCCACATCCCTTGGTTCGCTCGGGGCTAAATCCTACTCCCAACTGACTTGACACTAGTACTAACTTAAGTTCAACTGAACATCATAACTAATAGTGCTTAACATGGTCATAATAACTGAGTATAAAGATAAGAATCATGGGTTAACAAACTTATCACTTGAAAATCTGAAACGTGAGAAAACGCATAGGTATCGGGTGTTCATAACCTGCCAGTACTGAATGATTACAAAAATATGATAACAATGCTTAAAACAGTGGTATGAATTCATAGTTCAAAGACCTAAAAAATAAGACATTTCAATAAATAAGTGAGAAACATAAATTTGAACTTGGGAATATGTTAAACTTGAGAGGACAACATATTTACATGGTTTAATACATAACTTGATGATTTAGCATGAAATCACTTAAATATGACATAGGTAACTGAAATTTCTAAGATGACATGGATTTAGATTCATGATTTACATGGATAATTTTTATAAAAGAATATTAAAATACATACTTGATTAAAAATGAAATTTTGGGACTTAATGGGTAGAAGGAACCCATTGATGAATACCCTACATACCTGAAGTAGAAGCTTTGGGAAAAATATTTGAAGTTGCTCTTGTTCTTAAGAAACTCTAACTGCTTGGGGGAGAAGAAGAAACGGCTCTTTTAATTTGTTTCTGATGAAATTGGAGATGACGATGTGAATTAGGGTTTTTGGGGTCTTTTATGCCACCCCTTGTAAAGACAAAAAGACATGGGTTTGTCATTTAAGGGAGTGGGAAAAGATACAAAGGCCACTAGCAAAGATGTGTAGGAAATCACATTCCTAATCCAGAATGATTCAATTATACGACACATAAGATAGGGTACAACTAGGTCTCTGACTCATAAACTGGGCAGAATGAAGATAATCTACACTGGTCATCATACGAGTGCAACATATGACTTATACCTCAGCAAACGACTAGTATCCATAGCTTCTATCTCCAGGAGTCTACACTGATGTCTTTACGACTTAGGTCCATATGACTCGTACCCCTCTTAATGACTAGTATTCTCCTTCTCGTACCTCGGACAGAATGTACCTCACCTCACACTAACTTGGGTACGACTTACCATGTATGACTCATACATTGCTTGACGACTCCTAGGGTTATTCATACCTAGAATAGAATGTCAACTCAAACACACTTAGATATGACTACAACATATGACTTGTATGAGTGTATACTACTTAAAGGATAAGTCATAGGTTATCCAGATACCAGGAAAAATATGGGGTGTTACAATATATCCCCCTTTGGAACATTCGTCCTCGAATGAGTCTGGGTAAGCTGAGATACTAGGAAAACTAAATGCGTACACTAAATACTCATGAACATGAAATGTGAATAAGCAATTGAGACTAAGATAGGATACATGGACTAAAGTAATTTCATGAATACATGCAATCAAATGAGAATGGTTGCATAGCTAAAACAGAGAACGGAAAAGAGTTGATCTAAGGAAAATCGTTACCTCAAGCTGAATCTGAATTTGTAGAGAAAAGATGAGGGTGCTTGGCTCGCATTTTTGCCTCTGCTTCCCAAGTAGCTCCCTCAATTGACTAATTCTTCCATAGAACTTTAACTAAGGAGACTTCCTTATTCCTCAACCTATGAACCTGATGGTTAAGGACCTCAATAGGAACTTCTTCATAGAAGAGACTATCTCCTATATCCACTCTCTAAAGGCATAACTAAAGCTGGGTAACTAATGCATTTCTTTAGGAAGGAGACATAAAACACTAGATGTACTGACGCCAAATCTGTAGGTAACTCTAACTCGTAAGCACATTCACAAACAGCTCAAAATTCTATATGGGACAAAATAACAAGGACTTAACTTTCCTTTCTTACCAAACCTCTTCACCCTATTCATAGGTGAAATTCTCAAGTAAACAAAGTCACCAACATCAAACTAAAGATCTCTTGTCCTCACATCTGCATATCATTTCAGATGACTCTGGGTTGTCTTCAGCCTCTTTTAAATTAACTAAACCTTCTCCATTGCTTCAAACATTGAATTTGGCCCTATTAAAGTATCCTCACCTACTTTAAACCAACCAATAGGATATCTACACCTCCTTCTATAGAGAGTATCAAACGAAGCCATATGAATATTGGAGTAATAATAATTGTTATAGGAAAACTCAATCAACGATAGGTGGTTATCCCAACTACCCTTAATTTCAAATACACAGGCTCTCAACATGTCTTCTAAGGTATGAATAGTCCTCTCTACTTGACAATCTATCTGGGATGAAAAGTTGTACTGAGATAAACTTGGGTTCTGATATCCTTCTGGAAATCCTTCCAAAAGTAACAGGTAAATTGTTGACCACTATCTAAAATGATAGACAATGAAATCCTATGCAACTTAACCAACTCTCTAAGGTGGAATCTAGCATAATCCTCGACTGAATATGAAGTATGAACTGGCAAAAAATGGGATGACTTGGTTATTCTATCTACAATAACCCCTATCGAACAATGTTGGTGGCGCGTATGAGGCAACCCTGTCACAAAATTCATGTTTACCACCTCTCACTTCCATGCGGAGATACTGAACTCCTGAAGTATACCACTAGCCCTTTAATGCTCAACCTTAACCTGTTGACAATTTGAAATCCACAAACCCTGAAATATATTTCTTCATACCACCCCACTAATAGATTTCCCACAAATCACGGTACATCTTAGTGTATCTTAGATGAATAAAATACCGCACACCATACGCCTCTGCTAAGATTTACTATCTCAAACCATCAACACATAAAACACACAATCTTTCATGATAATAAAGCACATCATCTCCTCTTTGGGAGAAAACCTCCACCTTCTGATATCTAACGTCCTTCTTTAACTTGACCAAACTAGGATCCCTATCTTGTTTTATTTCACTTCAGCAACCAATGAAGATTTCAAACCACTCTAAACCCATTTACTACCTTCAGCCGAATCAACTAACCGAACACCTAATTTATGATGAAACTCATGGATTAATTTTTTCTTATTCTCCTCAATATGAGCAACTTTAGCCATAGACAACTAACTAAGAGCATTCTCTACTACATTGGCCTTGCCCGAATGATACAACACACTCATATTGTAATCTTTTAACAACTCAAGCCACCTCTTCTGACGAAGATTTAGGTCTTTTTGTTTGAACACATACTGTAAAATCTTGTGATCAGTGAACACATCTACATGAATCCTATAAAAATAATGCTTCTAAATTCTTAAGGTGAAAAACATGGCTTTCATCTCAAAATCATGGGTTGGGTAATTCTTCTCATAGGATTTAAGTTGCTTTAAGGCATAGGCTATTACCTTACTTCTCTACATTAGCTTGCAACAAAGTCCAACTCTAGAAGTATCATAGTAAACTACAAATCCATATGAATTATCTGGAAAAGTTAAGACTGGGCAGAAGTAAGTCAAGTCTTCAACTCTTGAAAACTCTTCTCGTAAGAATATGACCATTGAAATTTGACCTTCTTCTAGGTTAGTCTAGACATAGGGGAAGCACTAAAATAAAACCCTTCAACAAACTATCTATAATAGCCAACTAAACCCAAGAAACTCCTAACATCTAATGGAGAGATGGGTCTTAGCCAATTTCTCACTATTTTAGTCTTTTGAGGGTCAACTCGAATACCATCATTGGAAAATATATGACCAAGAAAAGCTACTGATCTCAACCAAAATTTGCACTTACTAAACTTAGTGAATAATCAATTATCTCTAAGGGTTTGCAACATAATTCTCATATGGTCTACATGGTCATTTTCACTATGGGAGTAAGTTAGGATATCATTAATAAATAATATAATAAACATGTCCAAATACTATTTGAGCACCCTGTTCATCAAGTCCAGGAAAGTTGTAGGGGCATTTGTCAGTCCAAAAGACATAACCAAAAATTCAAAGTAACCCTACCGAGTTCTAAAAACTGTCTTCAAAATGTCATATTCTCTATCTCTGAGCTGATGATAGTAGGATCTAAGGTCTATCTTAGAGAAATAACTAGCACCTTAAAGTTGGTCGAATAAGTCATCAATTTTGGAGAGCGAATACTTATTCTTGATTGTGGTTTTATTCAATTGACTGTAGTCAATGCACCTTTTGAGAGAACCATCTTTTTTTAATAATGAAAAGGATTGGGGTGCCTTATGGGAAATGCTAGACCTAATGAAACTCTTATCTAAGAGATCTTTTAACTGCTCTTTTAGTTCTTTAAGCTTAGCTGGAGCTATTTTATAAGGTGGAATAGAGATAAGCTGGGTTTCTGGAAATAAATCTATTACAAAGTCAATTTTCCTTCTGGGAGAAACTCTAAGAAGATCCTCTAGAAATACATCTACAAATTCTCTTACCATAAAGACTGACTCAGGACTAGGAGTTTCAGAATTTGAGTCTTTAACTTGGACAAGATGGTTTATACACCCCTTGGATATCATTTTTCTTGCCTTAAGATAGGAAACAAATTGACCCTTAGGAAATGAAGTACTACCCCTCCATTCGATGACTAGTTCAATAGGAAACTAGAACTGAATGACTATATTTCTACAGTCGATTGAGTCATAGCATGAGTGGAGCCAATCCAAGCTGAGAATGACATCAAAATCAATTATTTTTAACTCCACAGGATCAACTAAAGTGACTTTCTAAGACATTATGATTGGGCAGTTTCTGTATACCCGCCTCGCTATAGTAAACTTAACCACTAGGGAAGACATTGACAAAGGCTATACTATAATTTCGGGACTGATACCAAAGTCTACATCTATGTAAGGAGTCATAAAACAAAGTGAAGCTTCAGGATCTAACTACGTATACACATGCAGACAAGAATGACCTTCTTGAATACATGACCAACATCAACAATCCATAATATAATAAGTTGGGGATTTCATGAAATACAAGTTCTAAAGCACCACAATGGCTACACATATATCCATAATTCATTGAATAAGACATTTCATCAAACACTTGACTTACATAACTTTTACATGAATGGGGATTTCATATTATCATACTAGTATGGAACTTTTCCTTCATATAGGCATTTAATCAAACATATAAGGAGCATGCTTTGGTTATACAATTATCAACACATCTAATAATCATGGATACATAAACCAACTTGTAAATTGAAGGGTTTATTATGAATATCTCATAAATCATTACATATTAGAATCAATTCTTGTAAATAAATAGTCTATAAAATGGAACGAAACCAACCAATAACATGAAAATCAATTTTCAATTCAATCAAATTATGAACATTCATAAATATACAAATCTTGGATTTTGAAAAGAGATTCTTGAGCTTCATGAGTGAAAGAGACCCATAAATCAACATATAACATACCTTAGAATGTAACTCTGTAATGATGCTTGGAGATATTTTTGATCCTTGCCCTTGAATTTTTTTAAGATTAGGGTTTCTTGGCTTTGAGAGTGTATGAAGAAATTAGGGAAAATAGAGTGAATAATGATATCCTTAGGTAATGTAGGGTTAAATTTCATGTTTAAGGATGAACTAAAATCATGGGAAGAGACTCATTTAACCCTGGATGCGTCTTTAAATTTTGTGAAAAATTTCCTGACCAGGACCCCTGGCACGATGCAATGCTATCACATCATGTCACTGGAATTCGACAACTGGAAATTGGACGATGCCGCGATGCGGGGTCATCGCGGAGCTTCACTGAATTTTGAAAATTGGGATTTGGGAGATCTTCGTGACACAGTGAAATTGCAGAGACTTACTGGAAATTGACAAATGTCAGTTTGGCTTATGGCACAACACACCACTAACTGAGATGACGCTATTTTACGACTGAAACTTTAAATCGCCATAACTTTTTACCCGATTGTTCGATTTAGGCAAATTTGGTATCGATGGAAAGCTTATTAAATTTTACGCACAACAAAAAGTGAAAATCTTTAAAATTCCACATGGATAAATATCATTCAATTTAGAATATAATACTTGACATTCTTAAGATGAAATTAATTATGAAACTTTGGGGTAGTACAGTTGATAATTTCTCTAAGTGTTGTAATTATTTTGGCATGTTGTTATCACCTTGTAAGTATAGTTTTTATGATGATACCTACTATGTATGCCTTAATTTTAAGATGGTTCAATAAATAGGGATGTGTGATACTTGTTTTAGTTAGGCTTTAATAAGGATTGTGTAGCTGAGTCATGAAAGTGGAGGTCCAAGTGATCAATTCTACAAACATATTTACTGATATAGGAGTCAAAGTGACCGTGGAGTTTTAAGTCCCCCTAATTATTATTTCATGATTAGGGAGGTCTGAATCCCTTTAAAATCATTACATGATCAGGTGCTTAAGTCACCTTAGTATATGATTGGGAGGTTTATGTCCCCCATGCATATATATGTAAGATTATTCTCTGGTTTAAATGGATATATATATTGGGGCCTGACCAGGGTAAGAGTTGGGGCCCATATATCCCGTAGGTGCATGTTATGATGGTTGAGCTACGCCATCCAGTCTAAAATTTTAAAGTTTATGTTAAGCCTTGTTCTCTATCTCAGCATGTGATATATATATATATATATTCATTTGATTATGTTCATTGGATTTTTAATGAGTTTAAAATTATTGATCATGGCATAATGCTATACTTATCCCTGAGTAACATGTTATCGTTCACCCCGCTAATCATCTTCAAATGGTGTATCCCTAGGTGATGTAGGAATTGTCCATACTTCTACTTCTCCTAAATAGTGATTTATATTTAAGGTTAGTTTATGAGTTTACATTGAATTGTTGATCTTCCATACACTGAAAGTCTACATTTTATGTTTTTGTCTCTTATATCTCAGATTGTTTAGACTTGTTTTGGCTATAGTCGGGGCATATCTTAACACTTAATTAGTATTCATTTTTGGTCCTTTGTTTAGAAGGTTTTATTGGACTACTATAGGCTTGGGTGTTGTTGGTAGGTTATTTGGCTGATTTTTGGTTGACAAATTATGTACATGGTTTAAATATCTTTAAGCTTATCCTTATGTTATCTTTTTACATGCTTGAAATTCATCCAATATTAGGGATGTGATATTGGTTGGTTAGGTGTACAAGGGTGATCTCTGGTCCCTAGAGAACTTGAGATACCCATCACGACCAGGCCTTGGTTTGGGTCATAATAGATGGTATCAGAGCTTAGGTTTGGTGTCATTGGGTGTCAAACATAGCCATGTCAAGTAGAGTCTCTTTTATGAGTATGTAGCATGCCACACTTATAAAGAAAAGGCTATGAGGCATTTAGGAATGTTTCTCTTTCTTGTTATCTATTCTTGGGCTATAGAATGTAAGGTCATGAAATCTCCTATTATTCCTATATGTTTGTTTTTCAAATCATGCCTCCCAGAAAATATGATGCTCATGGAAACTCTGCTATCACGCCTAAGGACAATGTGGACAGAACTTATCCTACTCTTGAGGTACATACTTAGTCTAGGGTTGTTATTTCTGATTGCCCTAGCGGAGTTCTATTAGTTCCCCTAGTCCTCCTTAGACACCTCAGGGCAAAGTGCTCAATGTTAAGTTCTGCTATTCTATTTATCTGTTCACCTAGATAGTAATCTCTCTATCATATCAATTCAGTCTTGTTAGTTAGAGAAGGAATTAGGATAAGATAGGGGAGAGGTAAAACAAAAGGTTTAGATGTTCAAAACAAGGTGGGGGTCATCATAATAGTGATAGACATAGGAGATAGTAGACTTTGGAAGGGAGAAGAAGAAATTTTACTTCATACCCATCGACTAGAGCCCCTAACCCAAACCTATCTGATGATTGTAATTTTTAAAAAAGTGTTTTTCCTAGGGCACACGGTGCCCAGTATCAGTCTAGAGAAGCCAAGTTAGTCCCTTCCTATCCTCCTTGCCAGTTTTATGGTTATTGGCATCATGGATTTTGTCGTGAGGAGAAGAATCGATGCTTAAAGTATGGTGAATTAGTCATATGCAATGGAATTGTCCTTCGATCATTGTCTTTATTGGATCTAATAAAATTTCAATTGTTATCTCTTAAGTTTTGGCACCAAGGGGTGTTACTTCTTATACCCACATTGGTAAAAATTATCTTTATACTTTTGCTACCCGCCAGGAGTCTGAGGCATCACCAGATATCATTATTGGTATGTTATAAATATTTATATGTGAAGTGTATTGCTTTATTAATTCGGGGTCTACTCTCTCTTATGTGACCCTTATGTGGCTGTTTATTTTGGTTTTGATACTAAGTGTATTTCAAATTCTTTTTTTGTGTCCTCCCCTATGGGTGACTTCATTATAGCTAGAAGGGTCTATAAAGGTTGTGTGATGTAGGTCTATGGTAGAGAGACCTTGGTGGATCTAATAGAGTTGGACATGATAAACTTTGATATGATTTTAGGGATAGATTGGTTGCTTTCATTGTCGGACCCATAGGGTCAATTTGTATCTTCCTAAATAATTCAGTGATTAAATAGGAAGGTAGTTCCCTAGTGCCTAAGTAAAGGTTCATTTCCTATCTTAGAGCCAGAAAATTAATCTCCAAATATGGTGCCTTTACCATATAGCTCATGCTAAGGATTCTAGAGCTGAAGGTCATTCTTTGCAATCTTTCCATGTGGTTTGTGGATTTTCTAAGGTGTTCCCTGATGATCTTCCTGGTGTTCCTCCCTATAGGAGAATGGATTTTTTTGGATTGATCTCTTTCCAAACACTTATCTATGTCTATCCCTTCTTATAGAATGGCTCCGGCTTAGTTAAAATAACTTAAGAAGCAGTTTAAAGATCTTTTTGATAAGGGTTTGTATGCCTTAATGTTTCTTCATGGGTTGCTTCCATTCTTTTGTGTGTAGATAGGATGGTTTTCTCCAGATATGTATGGGTTATCAGCAAGTGAATAAGGAATTTAGGGTGACCTCCTTGTGGGGTAGACTATATACATATGTGTATATATATAGTTTATGCGGGGTACTCTATTAGTGGTGCATAGTGGCTGTTAGACACCAAGTTTGAACTTTAGATATTGATTTTGGTAAAAGTATTATGTGAGCTTGCGGATAGCGATGTGAGATTTATGGGAGTAAATTGGTTGTCTTGAAGAGATATTTTTAGGATAAAACTATCAAAATGGTCCTTAATATGTGGGATTTGGTTTCATTTGGTCCTTGGATGTATAAACATGACAAAATTGGTTCTTAATATATTTTAAAATAAGCTTTTAAATGAGTTAATGGTCAAAAACACATCTAGAATATTTGGGTTTTTGAAGTTTCATACTTGAACTATCAGGCTTGCAAATTTTCAACTTAAATTATCACTAACTATTTATGAAAATACACTTTAACTATCAATTATGCAAAAGTTATGAGGTTGATGACATAGGGAATACGAGAGTGGGAAAGTTATGATATATAGGCCAAAGGTGCAGGTTGGAACTGATAGATTGGGGGGCTAATTCATTGGATGTATTAGGGCATGTAGTTTGTAAGAATATCATGAACCCCAAGTAGAATCTGGATAGATTAGGTTTTAATAAGAAAAGATCCAAGTGCCCCTAGTACATGTCCATGGTGATACCCCTTAGAGTGGAGTGTTATGCTGATAGGTATAGTAATATAGGGATCAAGGTATAATCTTAAATTTTCTCCTAGTGGTGGGCTTCAGGGGAGAGTCAGGGTGAATTTTCTCCATTCTAGTGATTCCCTCCTATTTTAGTTAAGAGGGCACTCTACTAGTGTTGTACGCATTCTAATAGTGCTTATTCCTAAGGACTACATTCTACATATCGTGTATGTCCATACTCTAGCCCCTGAACCAAAGGTAGTAATGATTATCAGTGAGCTTCCAAGTGTTCGATTTCTTTGTCATGATGCTCATAATCCATACATTCATGTCTCATGTTATTTCTAGTTCCAAGAAATAGTGGTTTCAAGTAGAAATGCTTGCCTTGTTCACTAAATATAAATCTTAGCTTTATGTTATATTACCCATGATATATGCAGTCGTGTTTCTCTTGGTGCTCAAACCTAAGGACTCGAGCTATGGTATGTTTATATCGGAACGACCGTCCATTTAAAACCTAGGTGGTCGCTATGAAGTACTTCATGCATATTGTATTGTGTCTCATTTTGCAGTTCTCACCTTGAGTAGCACGATAAGTAGGAGTCATATTTGAGAAGTAACCACCTCATTCTTGATGCTTGTACTCTAGTTCCTCAATGACCATTATTATGTTAAGATGGTAGTGTCTATAGAAGTATAGTAATGTTTTGGGTAAGAGAGTAGATGTTCTTTATTTTAAATATTTTGGGTGGCTACTCAGGCTAAAATTATAGATAAAGATGGAAGAGTAATATGAACCTTTTAATGTAAAATAGTTAAGAAGAAGAAATGTGGTGAAATCTATTGCGATAGTGATTGATGTTTCTAGTTTTGAGTGAGATATCCGCAAACAGGGGGTAGAAAGGCAGGCTTGAATGTTGTGGTTCATACATACGCAAAACATTGTGTTATGTGGTTAGTAATCCTTGATTAAGAATTAAGGTTACTTGATTGTTGTGATAAGATCGAGTAGTACTATTGGAGTGGTGTGAAGTATAGGGACCCATGACTTACACTAGCACCTTTAACTTTGAGTTAGGCTTTAACATGGGAGGGAGATGCAAAATTCTCAGGTCACAAAGTTATGTGTTTCGAGGGAGAGTTAGAAGATTGAAATGTTAGAGTGTTGTATTCATATTTGAAAGCTTAGGGGAGAATATGGTCACATTTAAGGGTTATTAGATGTATTATTTGGGAGGAAGGAGATATGTGGGAAGCTAGAGAGGACATAAATCCAAATATCAGTTCTTGTTCCCCGTTTCTGATAATCATGCTTGAGGTATGTGTATTTCTTAACATTTGTTTTTTATCTTAGTTAAAGGAAATTGTAAACCCTTTGGTATCTTGGTTTTTCAGCCTTTGTTAAAGGTAAGTGTGGTTGTGTTTGGAGTCTAATCGTGTTAATAAATGTCTTGTCCTATCATTCGATGAGAAATGATCTTAAGGAAGGAGTATGTAACTCTCCAGGTTTTGATCCTTCAAAATTTTCTGAGTTTTGAGCTTTCTGGGTTGGAAAAGACTCACCTGACGTTGTAATGTGTCTTTATAGGTCATAGGATCCAATCATAATGAGCCTAGAAGGATTTGCCTAATTCACTTCCATGATAATGACTAGACTTAAAATATCGTATAGACTCCTAACGAGTCATAAAGAGGGTATTTCATAAGTTGTCTGGTGTAGTGCCTCTATGGAAACTGTTGAGACTATGACTTGATCGTATGAGTCATAGTGTCTCATTACAAGATGTAGGGTGCTAGTTGTAGGGTTTACAGAAAAGAGCCCAAGGGGGTTCTGGTTTGTCTATGACTGGATTGTCCAAGTCATAGGGTGACCCAACGAGTTGTAAGTTCACTCATAGCGATTGTGCAATGTTTTTTAGGTTTTTTACTAAGGGTATTTTGAACATTTCCCTCTTTCCCTAAACATAACCCACGACCTATAAAACCTATTAAAACTTTATTTTCCTCCATAACTCATCAAAGCAAACACTCTTCTCTCTAAAAAAACTCTCTCAAGTAATAATAAGGTTTACAAGAAGTAGGTCAACTAGAGCTTCCAAGGGAAAATTCTCTCCATAATCTTGGGTATTTTAGGCATGTTACTCTTCCCTTATTGTTAATTTGTTAAAAGCATATGTTTCAAAGTATTTTTCATGAGATTTTTATGATGTTTTTGTAACAAAGGTTGGGGGTTTTGAATGCTTGTTGTTTGATAATGTTTTCTCATGGTTTACATATGATTATTCATTCTTTAATTATGGTTTTGAACTTATGGGTGCATGGGTATGATGAATGAATAAGGGAATTATGATTTTTCCAAACTTGTGACTTTTGAAGTGGTAATGACCCCAACCCCATATTGTGATATTGGTTTTTAGTTATGAGAAGTATGGGAATTTGTAAAATTGAACTATTGCATTATGATGTTGAATTGAAACTTATGGATTTTTGTTTTCACAAACTATTGCCTAATTAAGACAAGGGGATTGTGAAGTTCCCCAAGTGATATAATTGTTTTGGCATGTTGTTATTACCTTGCAAGTGTAGTTGGTATGACGATACAAACAATGTATGCCTTAATGTAGAAGATAGTTCAATGAATGGGAATGTGTGATACTTCTTTTAATTTGACTTTAATAAGGGTTGTGAGTTGTCGTGAACGTAGAGGTTCGAGTGACCAATACTACAAACCGCGCTTGCCAACATAGGGGTCAAAGTGACTAGGGAGGTTTGAGTCCCCCTCATTACTTTTTCATGATCAGGGAGGTTCGAGTCCCCCGTAAATCTTTACATGATCGGGTGCTTAAGTCACTTTAGTATATGATTGAGAGGTTCAAGTCCCCCATGCAAATATATGAGATTATTCTCCAGTTCGTTCAACTACACGCACTGGGCCCTGACCTGAGGGTAAGAGCTGGGGCCCATACATCCCATAGGTACATGTTATGACTATTGAGATACACAATCTAGGCTAAAGTTTTAAAGTGCATGTTAAGCTTTGATCATTATCCCGGCATATGATATATATATTCATATATATATATATATATGCATTTGATTATGTGCATTGGATTTTGAATGAGTTTGAAACTATTGATCATGGCATTATGTTATCCTTATCCTTGAGTTACATGCTAGCATTACATATTCAGACTCTGTAGCCCTACATGATGCAGGAATTTTCCGTACCTTTACTTACCTTGCATAGAGATTCAGATTCAGGGTCAGTTCGTGAGTTGACATTAAAGTAGTGAGCTTCCATACATCGGATGTCCATATTTCACGTTTTATTCTCTTATGTCTCATATTGTTTAGACTTGTTTTGGCTATAGTCAGGAGCATGTCCCAACACTTTATTGGTATTCAGTTTGGGTCCTTTGGTTAGAAGCCTTTTTTGGATTACTGTGGGAAGGCTAGGGCTATGTCTATGCTCACCGTCAGATTATGGATCTCTCTCTATCCACTTGGCTACATCTGGCTCGTAGCTCTCCATAATGCCCGCAATCAGGGTTGCTAGGTCCGTAATCAGAACATTATCCCCATATATGGGACTCAACCTATGGTGGACAAGCATCCACCAAGCCTGTTCCAAAAAATTTAGGTTGTCATTCATAATCTAGGACAAAGAGTCAACACCTTCAGCTACCCAAGAAGTTTCTTCCTGCTCCATAGAAATAATTCCAGCCATCCACCGGAAGTGAATCAGCTTATCCTCTAAACCAATCTATTTTATTTTCACCTTTGTATTTTATTCATGTGATAGTCAATCTCACCTGTGTTGGCCGATAACTAGATCTTTGGCCCATGTAGAACTCTATAAATAGTCTGTATAGAGAAAATTTTCACCCGAACACCTCTGATTATAACATCAACCATCGATCACCACCCTTCAATAATCTCCCCTATGAACTCCTCCTCTTAAGCTCCATATGATATGCAGCATAGAACTCATGTACTAATACCTAGTTGTACTGTCCTAGATCTCTAGTCATCCATTCAAAGTTGTACTGCCTGAATTTTTCCTCAAAGTCTGGCATCTCAGATATGTTGGCAATACTCAGCTTGGGCTATAAATAAATATCACTCGTTAGTTTTCCTATGTAAGGGTTAAGGTCTTTGTCTTGGTTTTATAATTCCTACATCTTGAGGTACTCCCACTAGTTGATGATGGACACCAAGGCAGTTTCTATCTGAAGTGGTGCAGTAGGAGGTGGAGGAGATGGATTTCAACTGGGTTTTCACTTGACTCATCTCTTCCTAATTTTTAGCTTTCGACCCCTCATTTTCAGATTCTCCATTCTTAGACCGACTAGATTCCCCTTCGTTACCATCCTCTGAACTAGAATCAACTCCTGACTCATTGTCCTATTCAGAGTGGAACGGTGAGTAAGGTGATGATTGGATAGGATTTTTAATCCTTGTCCTGGCCCGGGGTGGTCTGACTTCCTCTGAAATAGCTTTAGCACCTCTGGGTAATTTCTTCCTTGGCTCTTCTGGCCCTCCGATTAGGTATTCCTCAATTGAGACACTTGACTGATCATCAATATCTTCATCTCTGAGATAACGAGTGGGGGCAAGGGCCTACTTTCTTGGTGTTTTTTTCTTTGTGGAGTCATTCCTTGGTGCTATTGGTACCTATGGGTGCACACACATTAGTTAGTCCTAGAAAGGGAAAGAAAAACAACAAAAGAATATCACAAGTGTTGTAGGGATTGGGTACCCTATGACTCAGGTTACAACTCATTACCACTAGTGATGAGTCATTATGAGACTCGTTGGGGGAAGAGGATCATCGAGATTATTCATAAGTCAGGTAACGAGTCCTAATAATGAGTCATTATGTTAGACAATGACTCATCACCAACACTTATTTCTTAACCAGAAACATTTCCTTAGTTCCTTTCCCTTCCCAATCATCAGTCATATGGTGAGACAATGACTCATTGTGTGAGTCATTATGAAAAAAGACCACAACTTTTTCTTGCACCCGTGTCCTTAATGACTATGAGTCATGTAATGACTCATTAGGTGTCCCTACGAGTCATTATGAGTCTTGTAGCCTCTGAGACATGAATGTTTGAATGGTTGAACATTGATTTTCACATTCACAACTAATCCCATGGTTATATCAAGGTCAACAACTCCTCTTTCATCCCCACAAACAATTTTAAGCACAAAATCCGTTATACTCCTATTTTTATTAATTTACTTTTATTTCTCAAGAACAGGATCCATTTTTACTTCATGATAATAATTTAAACAAGGAATCAAAGAAAATTTCACCATATTAAATACCAACTTGTGATATTAACATATTAAACAATAAAATTACTTGATTGAGTTGCTTGGATTCCTTGAAAAAAAATCCTTTCAAGATTACTTTCCCTTGTTCTTGAGACTCTTTACTTTGGGAGATTTTGATTATTTTATTGTGATGCTACGAGATGAATGGGGAGTATTTTTAAAAGCAAAGGTGGTCAGTTATTTGAAATGGAGGGAGTCACGACGGTTTTAAAATGGGAAAATGAATTATTTGGATTTAATTTCCTTTATTATTTGATCGAATACAAATAGGGTCGACCAGTTGGGCCCGTAATGTTAGGCCTGAGAATAAGTTGACGTAAAGACTCGTGATTCTACATAAAAGGTCATAGCCTTCTCTGTTGTAACTAAAACGTTACCTGGATCTCAAATGATAACAACTTAGGGTGACGATTTGTTGTCACTGACAGCAACTCATTTTGAGAGTCGTTGTGACTTCAGAGACCAATTACCTGAGAGTGGCCTGAGCTCCATATTCCTACGACTCTGTTAACGAGTCTTTAGGAGTGGTAATAACTTGTTAGGTGAGTCCTGGGACCTGGCACCAGAAAATTTTTTGGTCTTTGTCTGCAATCTCCAGCCTTGCACACTGGACATACAAGTTACCCTATAATGAAATAAGTATAAAAAACGGGGCTCCCATACAACGGTTTATTTAAACATCACGGCATGATATGTCTAGGTTGGATACTCAGAATTCACCAACCATCCCTATGGGTTGTCTCTCATTCAAGACTTAATTTAACGTCACAGCATGATTCAATTACCTTGGTTACTCAGACTTCACATAGTCCATATTAACACATACTTTCACCTCATTAGGATTTCCCATATAGTGCTTTGCTCACTGCCTAATCACCTTAAATGGGGCATCACGATCACACTCCATGTTAAGATAATCATGTGAACCCAAACCATGGTGAATGGTCCATACCACCTAGATTTCACTTTGCTAGGAAACAAGCAAAATCTTGAATTATACAACAAGACTAAATCACTGCGCTCAAATACCATTTTCTTGATTTTCTTGTCATGATACAACTTCATTTTTTCTTTTTTTAGAGTATAACTTTCATGGGAATAGAGCCAGAATTCATCAAACTCATTCACATTGCTAAACCTTAACTTAGTTGCATCATGTTACTCCAAATTTAGCTTTTTCCAGTGCCATATGCTCAAGTGTGACGGAAAAGTGACATGTCTTTCCATACACAAGTTGATATATAAAGGCACCTATAGAGTTCTTAAAGTTGTTTGGTAGGCCTACAAAGCATCATCTAACCTTCTTGAAGAGCAAGTTATGTTGGCATTCATAGTCTTCAACAATATAGACTTGATCTCTCTATTGGAGACCTCAGGCTGTCTACTCGTCTGAGGATGGTAAGGTGTTTCCACCTTATGCTTCATGCTATATTTCTTAAGAAGGGATTTGAAAAAACAATTGCAGAAATAAAACCCAACATCACTGATAATAGCATGTAGATTGCCAATTCAAGAAAATATGTTCTTTTTCAAGAACACAGTGACACTTTAACCCTCATTATTGGGAAGCACAACTGCCTCCACTTACTTCGAAACATAGTCGACTGCCACCAGAATGTACTTCATACTATAGGAGCTTACAAATAGACCCATGAAGTAGATTCCCCATATATCAAAAACTCTAACTCCAAAATAGGTGTCATGGGGAGTTTATGTCTCAGTGAAATATTGCCTTCACACTGGCACTAATCATAAGCTTGTGCATCGTCATAAGCATCCTTAAAGATCGTAGCCCAATAATACCCATACTACAGAATATTAGAAGTTGTGCATGGTTCCACGATCATGACCCTAACTGGTAATGAATGACAAGCCTCAAAGAAGCTAATCATCTCTAACTTAGGAATACATCTCCAAATAACTCCATTTGCACAAATTCAAAAGAAAAAAGGTTTATCCCAAAAAATTTTCGATACCTAATGCATGAACTATTTTCTGTTCTGGAATGACAAATCTTTAGGAACAAAATCACTTGCCAAAAATTGGCAAAATCAGCAAACCATAGGATTACGTCTTAAGATGCTTCCAAGACCCGCTCATTTAGAAAAATATCATCCATGTCAAGATCTTCCCCTAATTTCTGCATTTCCTCTTCCTCAAGCCGAGACAAGTGATCAGCAACCTAGTTCTCTGTGCCTTTTTTATCTTTTACCTCAAAGTCAAATTCCTGAAACAAGAGGACCCAACGTATAAATCTCAGTTTAACATCCTTTTTCAATATAAGAAACATCAATGCGCATGGTCAGTATGAACTATGAAGTTGGTCCCAATCAAGTAAGACCAGAACTTTTCAAATGCAAAAACCACCTCCAGCAACTCCTTCTTAGTAACTGTATAGTTTTTTGTTGTGGGGTTTAATGCCTTGCTGGCATAATAGATTGGGTGAAGTATCTTTTCACACCTCTAGACAAAACAAAACCCAAGGCCACTCCACTTGCATCACAGATAACCGCAACTGTAAAGACCAATAAGGGGATACAGTAATAGGATTTGAAATCAACTGCTACTTAAGGCACTCAAAGGCCTTGAGAAATGAATCATCAAAGATAAATTTCACCTCCTTTTCTAAAAGCTTGAATAGAGGATTATAAATTTTAGAGAAATCCTTAATGAACCTCCTATAAAAGCCAGAATAACCCAAAAAACTTCAGATACCTTTGCTAAGACTAAAAGAGATAATGTTTAATCACATCAATTTTCGCTCTATCTACCTCAATACCCCATTTTGAGATTTTGGGCCCAAGGAAAATACCCCCCTTCAGTATAAAATGGCACTTCTCCCAATCCAACACCAGGTTGCACTCCTTACACCTCTTGAGTGCGTGAGCCTAATAGTCATCAAAAGAGTCCTCAATGACTGAAAAGTGATCCATGAAAATATTTATTATTTCCTCGACCATATCAAAAAAAATAGACATCACACATCTCTGAAAGGTGTCGGGAGCATTGCATAATCTGAACGACATCCTCTTGAATGAAAAAATCTCATAAGGGCAGGTAAAGGTAGTATTTTCTTGGTCCTCAAGAGCAGTATAAATATAATTGTATCCGAAGTACCTATCAATAAAATAGTACTAACACCTTTCTGTTAATCTGTCAAGCATCTGATCCATAAAAGGCATAGTAAAATGGTCATTTTGAGTCCAAGTGTTTATCTTTCTATAGTCCCTGCATACTCGTTATCTAATTATCAGTATCAAAGGCACAAGTTTTTTTTCTCATTTGGGACCACAATGATCCCACCCTTCTTTGGACGTATTAAATCGGGCTACCCACTTGTTGTCTGTAATAGGGTAAACCACTCCTGTGTCTAACATTTGATAATTTCTTGCATCACAACCTCCTGTATTGATGGATTTAGCCTATGTTGGTGCTTAATTTTGGGGATACACTCCAATTTAAGTTGTATCTTGTGAGGGCAAATACTGGATGAAACCCCCATAATATCTGCAATGGTTCATCCGATGATCCTCTTGAACCTCTACAATACTTAAAGTAATGCTTCAACTTGTGAATCTATTAAATTAGCTCCAATAATCACCATTAAGGATTTATCGGCCCCCAAAAATGCATAGCATAAGTGTGATAGAAGGGTCTTCAACTCTAATATCGGTGGCTCCTCAATAGATGGTTGAGATAGAAGAGTGGTTCTATTCTTTAGATACAGATCAAGCTTCTTGGAGCATAATTAAAAGAATGTCTACCATACAATGCGCTCACCCTCTCGTCATACTCATTGATGCCATCTTTATCAAAATTCATTATGAACGTTGTTAATGCCTCAACCCTAAGTCTCTCTTCAATTGGACCAATTACCTTCTCTTCATCAATAGTCTCAATTACTAACAGCAATCTTATATCCTTCAATTTTCTGATAAACTGACACACATTAAAACTGAATTGCTTATTATTGAACCTAAACTTAATCTTCTCCATCTCCATGTCAACCAAGGCCCAACTCGTAGGTAGGAAAGGCCTAGACAAGATGATAGGGACTTCGAAGTCTACCTCCTAGTCCAAGATAACAAAGTCAGCCAAAGATATGAAGAATGCAACCTTCACCAATATATCACACAAAATGCCCACCAATTTCTTCACAATTCAATTAGCCATCAATAGCCTCATAGATGTAGGTTCGGGTTCTCCCAACCCTAACTGCCAATATACTACAAACGACATCAGATTTATACTAGCTTACAAGTCACATAGAGCTCAAGAGAAGTTAAAGGATGCAATAGTATATGGAATTGTAAATGCTTTGGGGTCCTCTTTCTTCTTAAATAATAATCAGCAAGAAAAGACACTGCAATGATGAACATTATCTTCTGGCTTAAAAATTACCATCCTCTTCCTAGTAATAAAATCCTTCATGAATTTAGCATTGCCTGGCATCTGCTCCATCGCCCCTACAGGAAGAATATTAATAGACAGTTTTTTTGACATTGATAAGAACTTTTATACTTTCCTTCCTATTATTTCTTCATCAATCTCTGTGGAAATGGATGAGGGAGTGGAATGGTCTTCAACACAAGCTCAGTCAACTCCCTTTTTCTTTTATCCTTCTCAATACTTTTACCGACTCCTATTGATTTCCGATTTTCTGCTTTAGGTATCTCATAAATATCAACTCTATCATTCCTAGGCTCAGCAACCACAAGCTAAGGGGGTCAGCAGTTGTCTTACCACTTTGAGTGGTGATGGCAAGACAACGACCATCGTTCTTAGAATTTTGCATTGTATTGCTTAGAAGGGTATCTAGCTTTCTCTAATTCAAGGTTGTTGACATTTAACCAAATTATTGCTCTAACTGTTTTATTGTGGTAGCATGCAATTCAACTTTTTAGGTCAAACTTGAGATGTCGGCTTTAATCTTTTTAAGGAAAGTTTCTTGACTTTCCTGACCCTTTACCAGCTTGGACAATATAGCAAGCATCCTTTACTATCATTGTTGCCTGGTGGAGCGTATGTACCACCCTTCTCTTTGTAATTATCCTTATGTATCCAGTCATCATCTTTGTCTCAACTCCAATCTCTTTACCTATCCCTATAGTAGTCTCGACCTTGGTTTTCTTGACCCTTGGCTTGAAAACCTGCCAATTCTCTATCTAGATATTTTGCCTCTTCTTCTAAATTTGAATCAATATGATATAGAGGCCTTTCTTGTGAACCCAATATATTTACCTTCTCAAAATTCAATGTCGCTAACTGCTTAGTCAATAACCCAACCTCAGTCCTTAGTTGGGCAACCTCTTGAACTACTGTGTCATCAACAACTCTATGATCACTGGATACACCAATAGTATAAGTACCAAAACCCCTCTTAGCCTCACAAGTATGCCACCCTTGGTTGGTGAGAGATATTTGATCTAATATATCCAATTCGACCTCCCAATACAAGTGCATGAATGCTCCACTAGTAATAGTGTCTGTCATAGCTCTAGAACTGGAATTAAGGGCTCCATAGAATATTTCCCATAAATTCTTCCCCAAATTCCTGGGGTTAGGCTCCATTATCAACTTCTTATTAAACTGAAACCATGCCTTTTCATTGATTCAGAATGAAACAGCCTAAAGTTATAGATCTAATTTTTCAACTTTAGCATTTTGCTCGGGGGAAAAAAGGGTCTAGAAACTACCTCCGCAACTTATTCTAGGTAATAATGGATACACAAGGGAGTTTCCCTAACCACAATGTACCTTCACTAGTTAGAGAAAATAGGAACAACCTCAATCTGTTTCACAACTCGAGGCTACCCATGGTCGCAACAATGGTGTTTGCGTCCATAAGTGACCACAAGCTAACCTATGAGTTGGTACCTGCGGTAAGCACTGAGTAAAGTGATAATAACAGAACATGTGCAAATGGTAAGAAGATAAAATATTCTCAACTGAAATACTAAAATGCATATATAAATGATCTATCTGAAATATTTGATAAGTACTGGAAAACTAAATTGTCTGTCTGAATTAGCTGATAATACTAAAAACTGAATGACTGTTTAACTATCTGACTGTCTGTCTATCTAAAAGCCTCTAAAAATCATGAGGAGTGATGCAAAATCCCCCAACTAACTCCGACTGACTGGACATAAAAGAAAACTGAAATAACTGTAAAAGCACATCATGTAATCAGTGCAGCGCTCACCATTGCTGCTTCTGAGTAACACTGAATAGTCTAAGAATGGTTGAGATACAGAGCATCTGAACCAAAGTTATAAGACAACATAGCTCAAGGTAAAAGCATATGATCAGTATTTTGAATGTAGTTACGTGAGAGAAGGGCCAACTGAAATGCATAAGACAACTGAGTATGAATGCATGAACATGTAATATCTTAGAATGCAAGACCAAGCACAGTCATGTTTCTAAAACAATATATAATCTAAAAGACTAAATTTTGTATAACTAAATAACTGAAAACTTGTACAATTGGTTAAGCAAACTTGACTGAGATACCCTGACTACTAACTGAAACTGTGAGAGATATAATATAACCGACATGCCACTATCTGAGCTAATCATGGTCCAACTTGTAACCCTAGTTGGATGGGTTTCAGTACTATTCCATGAGTACTAAGGTTGGATATATGAATCCACTAAACTAGTGTCCCAAAGGACTAAGGAGACACCCTCTACTGGAAGGTTTATGAGATGTGTGTCAACCCTCAACTGGAAGGAAAACATCTCAAACCTATGTTGTCTATGTAGTTCTGGAATTCAAGGACTGCTAATTAAGGTCACGCCCTCTACTAGTAAGTGAGCTCCCATCCCTGGGTTCGTTCGGTACTAAATCCTACTCCCAACTGAACTAACACTGGTACTAAACTAAACTAAATTCTACCTAACATTATTTCTGATAGTGCTCATATGATCATTAAAATCTGAGTATAATGATAAGATTCCTATCTTAACTGACTTATTACTTGCAAATATAAAACATGTAAAACACATAGGTATCGAGTGTTCATAACCCACCAACACTGAATGATCATAAAATTAGGATATAAAAACATAAAACGATAGTATGGATTTATGATTCAAAGTCCCAAAAAATAAAGCATTTAAACAACTGAGTGAAATACATGAACTTGATTATAGGAATGTGTTAAACATGAGAAAACAACATGATTACATGGTTAAATTCCTAATTTGATATTGTAACGTGAAATTTACTTGAATATCATATGGGAGATTAAAATTTAGAACATGAAATAACATAATTTTCATGGGCTCATATGTGGACATGGATTGAATTCAAATTACTGAGGAACAGCATGAATTAAACTCATCTTGAACATATGAAACTCCATAGTAAAAGAAAAACCAATACTTTAATTAAAGAGAAGGGTTTTGGGCTCAATATGTGAAAGGGACCCATTGATGAATACCCCACATACCTTAAGAACTAGATTCTTCAAGATTTCTTGAACTCTTGGATTCTTGGGGAAAAGATATTGGATTTTGTTCTTGGGAGGGAGGAGAGTTTATAATGAGTAATTTTGAGATAAAGGGTCAAATAATTCCCCTAAGGATGTCCCTAATCGTGTTATGGATGACTTGGGTTGAGGGAAAAAAACTCAATTACCCCTTGATCTCCTCAATCTAGAAGCTGGATGAAATCCACTAATGCATCGTGCCCCTTAGTCCAGTGGAGAGAGCAATGCGTTGCACACCCCTTTACTGTGGGAGAGACGAATGCGCCTTAGGCATATCGTGAGGGCTTACTATCTCATCTATCTAAACATGCCCTGAACCCCATCTAAAATCTTGAAAGTCTCTTGATACATACCTTTAACCTTCCTAAACATTAATCAACTCAACAACAAACATCTCAGGGTCAAAAAGGCCAAAATAAAAATCCGTAAAATTTTGGGGTCTTAAAAATGACTAAGTCCTCAACACTTAGTAAAAATTTCAAGTCTTGGACTCCTTAAGCTTGAAACTAAAAGCTTAAGCAAGTTTAGAATCTTATGGGGTATTCTAATGTCTCCCCCTTGGGAACATTCATCCACGAATGAGACTGGCTAAATTGAGAAAACCTAAGGCAACTAAGATCATTTACTGAACAAGCATGGCTTTAACATGATTTTATAACTGAGTCTGAAGCATGATACATGAACTGAACTGATTTCGTGAATACACGTAATGACTTGAGAATGGTTACATAGCTAAAACAGAGAACATAAAAAAGTCAATCTAGGAAAATCGTTACCTCAAGCTGAATCTAAATTTGTGGAGAAAAGATGATGGTACTTGGCTCACATATCTGCTTCTACTTCCCAAGTAGCTCCCTCAACAGACATATTCTTCCAGAGAACTTTAACCAAGGAAACTTCTTTGTTCCTTAGCCTATGAATCTGACAATCAAGGATCGCAACTGGGACCTCTTTGTAAGAAAGGCTATCTATAAATTCCACACTTTCTGAAGGTATAAAAGAAACTAAATCACTAATGCATTTCTTTAACAAAGAAACAAGGAACACCAAATGTACTGAGGACAAATATCAAGGCAACTAAAGCTCATAAGCCACCTTCCCAAAACGGTTCAAGATTTTATATGGACCAATATAGCAGGGACTGAGCTTTCCCTTCTTGACAAATCTCTTCACTCCTTTCATAGTTGAAATTTTCAAATAGACCAAGTCACTAACCTCAAACTCAAGGTCCTTTCTTCTCACGTCTGCATGAGATTTTTGATGGCTTTGGGTCGTCTTCAGTTTCTCTCGAATTAACTGAACTTTCTTCATTGAATCAAACATTGAATCTGGCCCTATCAAAGTAGCCACACCTGCTTTAAACCAACCAACAGTAGATCTACATCTCTTTTCTTAGAGAGCCTTAAATGGAGCCATTCGAATACTAGAGTGAAAACTCTTGTTGTAAAAAAACTCAATCAAAGCTAATTGTTCATCCCAACTACCTTTAAAGTCAATAACACATACCCTCAATATGTCCTCCAAGATCTAAATAGTCCTCTCTGCCTGACCATCTTTCTAGGGATAGAAAGTCATAAAAAATGAACTTGGGTACCAAGATCCTTCTAAAAAACCTTCCTAAAGTGAGAGGCAAACTGAGTACCTCTATCTAAAATGATAAGACAATGAAATCCCATACAACTTATCCAACTCTCTGAGATAGAGTCTATCATAATCCTCGGTTGAATGCGAAGTATGAACTGGAAAAGAAATAAGTTTATTTGGTTATTCTATCCGCAATGACCCATATTGAATTATGCTGAAGATACGTACGAGGTAATCCTATCACAAAATCCATGTTCACCACCTCCCACTTCCAAGTAGAGATACAAAACTCCTGCAGTGCAGCCATTAGGCCTTTGGTAATCAACCTTAACCTACTCATGTTTCGAACACTTAGCCACTAACTCTACAATATCTTTCTTTATACCACTCCACTAATAGATTTCCTGCTAGTCACGGTATATCTTAGTAGCTTCGGGGTGAATAGAATACCACGCACCATGCACTTTTGCTAAAATTCACTATCTCAAACCATCAACACACAGAACACATAACCTTCCCTGACAACAAAGCATACCATCTCCCCCTTAGGAGAAAACCTCCACCTTCTTCTCTATAACTGCCTCTTTAAACCTAAAAAACTAGGATCCCCATCTTGTTATTCTTTTACCTCAGCAATTAATTAAGATTTTGCTCTATTCTGAACACATATACTTCCTTCAGCTGAATCAACTACCCAGTCACCTAACCTAGCAAGCTGATAAACCTAACAGACTAACTTCCTCTTATCTCCCTCAACATGAGCAACACTACCTATGGACAACCTACTAAGGACATCTTCCACTACATTGGCCTCATCCGGATGATACAACACACCCATAGCATAATATCTTAACAACACAAGCCATCTTCTCTAGCAAAAATTTAGGTCTTTCTATGAGAACACGTACTATAAACTATTGTGATCAATGAAAACGTCAACATGAACCTAATAAAGATAGTTCCTCCAAATTTTCAAGGAAAATACAACAGATGCCAACTCGAGATCATGGATTGGGTAATTCTTTTCATGAGGTTTAATCTATCTAAAGGCATAGGCTATTAACTTACCTTTCTGTATCAAAACACAACCCATACCAACTCGATAAGTATCATAATATACTACGAAACCATCGATGCCATTTGGAAAAATCAAGACTCGAGAGAAAGTGAGTCGAGTCTTCAACTCCTAAAAACTCTTATCACAGGAATCTGACCACTAAAATTTAACCTTCTTTTGGGTTAGCCTCAACATTGGGGATGCAATAAAAAACCCCTTCAACAAACTATCTGTAATAACAAGATAAACCTAAGAAATTCTTGATATCTGATAGACAGATGAGTTTAGGATAGTTTCTTACTCCTTTGGTCTTTTGAGGATCAAATCGAATGCCATCACCAAAAACTGTGTGACCAAGAAAAGCTACTGACCTTAACCAAATTTTGCACTTACTAAACTTAGCAAACAACTGATGATCCCTAAGAATCTAAAACACGACTCTTAGATGGTCTGCATGATCATTCTCACTACGGGGATAGACAAGGATGTCAGCAATGAAGACTATGAAAAATATGTCCAAGTACTATTTAAAAACTCTATTCATCAAGTCCATGAAAGTTGCAGGGGCATTGGTTAGTCCAAAAGACATAACTAGAAATTTGAAGTGACCATACAGAGTTTTGAAAGTTGTCTTTTGAATATCACATTCTCTAACTCTAAGCTAATGATAGCCAGATCTGAGGTCTATCTTAGAGAAAAAACTTGCACACTGAAGTCGGTCAAATAAGTCATCAATCCTAGGGAGAGGATAGTTATTCTCGATTATGACTTTATTTAACTGGTAGTAGTCGATACACATTCTGAGGGAACCATCTTTCTTGTGCATGAATATTACTGGGCACCCCATAAGGAGACACTAGGTTTGATGAAACCTTTATCTAAGAGATCTTTTAACTGCTTTTTTATCTCCTTAAGCTTGACTGGAGACATTCTGTAGGGTGTAACAAAGATACGCTGGGTGTCTGGAAGAATATCTATTCCAAAGTTGATTTTCCTTTTGGGGGGATCTCCGAGAAGGTCTTCAGAAAATACATCTGGAAATTTCCTAACCACTGAAACTGACTCAAGACTTGGAATCTCATAATTTGAGACCTTCATTTGGATGTGATGGTAAACACACCCCTTACATATTATCTTTATTTCCTTAAGATATGAAAAAATTGGACCCTTAAGTGCTGAAGTACTACCCCCTCCATTCAATAACTGGCTTGTTAGGAAACTGGAACTGGACTATTTTATTTTTCCAATAAATTGAGGCATAACATGAGTGGAGCCAATCTATCCTGAGAATGACATCAAAGTCAGTCATGTCTAACTCCACTAGATCAATTGATGTAACTTTCTAAGACATAGTGATAGGGAAATCTATGTATGCTCGTCTGGTTACAGTGGACTTACCCACTGGGGTAGACAAAGAAAAAGGCTCTACTAACATTTTAGGGTTGACACCGAAGTCTACAGCTATGTAAGGGGTCCCAAATGAAAGTGAAGCTCCAGGATCTAATAATGTATATACATGAATATGGAAGACCTGTAACGTGCCCATAACCATATTAGGAGAACTTTTCTAATCATGCCAAGTATGGAGAGCATATAATCTATTCTAGCGTTGTCTACTGGTTGCACTGAAAGTGGCACCCTACTGAGTCAGGCAATCAGATAGAGCTAAAAAATAATTGGACTGACCCTGATGACCAACTCTCGGACAATCCCTAACCCCGTGGCCTGGCTTGCCATACCTAAAACACACATCACTACCAGTCTTACACTAACCATGGTAATTCCTACCATATTTTCTGTAGAGCAGATTGATACGACCACTATTCACACTACCCTGGGACTTAAAGCCTGGCACTCCATCCTGACAGTCTTACCTGAACATAGGCACTGGAACATTAGATAAAGATAGAGCTGGGGCTAAATATTTCTAACAAAATTGAGAATGGTTACCGCCTTCTAACCTTGGCTAAGAAAAGTTGAAACTACCTGTTCTGGACATCTTATTCTCTTTCTCCTTCTCTTTATGCTTCTTCTCCTCAGTCTATTGAGCAGGAACCATAAGTCTAGATAGGTCTATCTCCTTAATCAACATAGCGGTCCTACACTCATTGACCATTGACATAACCAGACTCGAGGCCTTATCATAATGGGCATCCTAAGATTGATCGAGTCTAAAGACCACCCCCGTTACCCAACCTAACCTCCAGTCTCCTGCCCTGAGTTGGATAAATTTCAATCATATAATAAGATAGCATAACTATCCAAATTATATTCTCTGTGATAGGCATATTATGAGACTGACCCAACTGAGTCCAACCGTCCAAACAAAACCAATAGCCAAACCAAATCACAACCCATAACCATAAGAGAACCTTAATAATTAAATATAGTCCCAAAATAAAAGAGGATGGAACAGTAATACCAAGGATGACACCAATTTCAATCTCGCCCATACCAACCTATAGTAGTTCTACGAAAACCTCTAACCAAAAGAATACCAAAATCTAGTTGGTACACGCCCCCGACCATAGCCAAAATCGATATCCATAAATAAATCAAAGTATGAAATAATATCCATAAAATGGAGCCTTCCAAAAAAATGGAAGCTCACCACATCAATCTAGTAGCTGATCCCAAATGTCTGATAGCTAAGCAGGAGGAGTAGAATGGTCGATTCCGGCATCACGTGGGGATACAACTGCCCAAATATTAGTTAGCGACTGAACACTAGCATGAAATCAGGATAAGGATAAAATAATGATAACTAGTAAAACCAAGTAAACCAACCATATCCATACAAACTATATATATATATATAACTATGTCGTGAAAGAAAACTGGGTTTAGCATGCATTTAAAGACATTAACCTGGGTATGTGTAGCTTAACCATCCTTAATTACCCATGGGCTCTATGGGTCCAGTGTAACCCCCTCAATGGTCCTCAATAAATGTAGTCACATGAACTGGAGATACCCTAAGAGTAAGGGATTCCCAAGTACCCTCACCCTTCATGATACCTATGTACAATTTACTTAGAGGATTCTTGTGTACCTCATAGTATCATAAAAGGATCTTTATGCCCTACCCCTCATGTCGACAAATATGATTTTATAGTATTCGTTCATTGTACTCCCACTTTCATGGTTAGCTATCATACCCCGCCACTATTGCGCAATTAAAACCATCTTCAACCAACCAACCATTGTTATTAACTGAGGCTATACATAGTGGTATTGTTATACCAACTATAACTTACTAGTATTGTCCTTAGCCAAACCTTTTTGAGATCAAGGGAGTCCCATGTACCCATAGATCACATTACCAATTAACCTGGGAGAGTCCCATGTACCCCACAAGTGTTCCTTTATTATGATTGCTTAGGGAATTCCATTGTACCTCATAAGAATGATCGTTAAACCAAAACCATTCTATTATGACATTCCAAACCATTTAACCATTTAGGGTACCATTACCAATTTTAAACCATGCAATAGTTCCATTAAAATCCAACAATGTAGTGAAAACATTCTCATAGGCATTTTATCAAACATATTAGGGGTATAGTATTTCCAAAACCAAAGACAATTACCAAATAACCATCCCCATGCAACCAATTATCCAAACCGCCATTAAAGCATATAAAAGAATAATTAAAACATGGCAAAACCATAACCAATCATTTATAACAAAAAACCCCAAATTATATTTGAAAATCCAAAACCATACAATAATCAAACCATGAAAACATTGTATAAAACCATGCCTTTAGGTGGAACTAACAATGAGGGAAGAGAACATGCCTTAAACCAAGAAGATGATAGAGATAAATCACTAACACAAAACCCAAATTAATCCTTAAGATGAAAACCTCGTCTTCCTTTACCCAAAAGTCTTAAAGAGAATTATGGATTGTTTAAGAGAAATTTCTAAGTTTTAATGAATAGAATAATAGGGAAAGTAACCTCCCAATAGGAATAGAAGTTATGGAGACTTTTTAGGTTAAGTGGAAAAATATCCAGATTACCCTCACTTAAATTCCCAAAAATCCTGTTAGTTAGGTATGACTATTCATACCAGTCTACCCTTCAATACGAGTGGTACCCACCACTCATACCTAAAGTTATCTCCCTTAGACCCAATACTGTCAAAGGTACGACTCACCCTAAACTATGTCGTATCTAATTATATAACTTATACCCATGATCTGTACCTCTGGCAGAATAAAATCCTAAGAGGGTTAAACATTTACCACCATACGAGTCTATGGTATGACTCGTACCCAATCTTTCATCTCTTGGTAAGCCACTCATACCTAAATCCAACTTAAGTTACCAAGCCTAGGATTAACTAAAGTAACCACACAACTCGTATCCATCAATACAACTTATATCACCTAAGTCATACCCATTCTAGAAACCAAATCCAACCCACCAACCAATACTAGTCAGTATTCGACTAACTCATACCACTCGTATCCCAGTGTATAAGTTGTTTTCCCTAGTCGTATTCTTTCCAAAAATCCAAGAAATTTTCTAAAGGCCATAGACCCAGCGTATTTCAACCATACTATAAGATACACCAGACACAAACTTACTTATCTTGGACCTAGAATCTGCCAGCATAGTTGGAGCATACCTCACCAACTGAGTAAACTTGAGTGAGTACTCCTTCAATCTCATACAACCCTTCTTTAAGTTTATGAAATCCTAAACCTTATCTTCCCTCTACTCCATGGGAAAGAACCTGTCTAGGAAAGCCATAGGAAACTCTTCCTACTTCATAGGCTCTGCTTCCATACCTCTATCTTCCTTCTACTGCTTAAACCATGTGTGAGCTACTCCCTAAAACTGATAAGCAACTAACTCTACACTCTCATTAGAGGTGAAACCCATAAGGCCTGTCACCTTTTGCACTCCATCTAAAAAATCCTGTGGATCCTTCTCAAACTTGGATCCAAAAAACATAGGGGGATTCATTTGGTTGAAGTCTCAGACCTTAGATACAGCCGTATTTATCACCAGATTGGTTGGGGAAATAGCATTCTAATTGTTTTGAGAAGCTACAAAATAGGCCAGGGCTATGAAAGCAGCCCTGAACTCAGCGAGAGAAACATGGTCGTTCAAGGGATCTTTCTAGACTAGTGCTGCGGGTTGATCCCCATTCCTTCTTTTGTTGTTTATTTTGGGAGGCATTTTATATAACTAAAATAAAGGATTATTTAGAAAGAGGATTTTAGTAGAGTTCATGCCTTTTCGCAAGACATGAACACTGAAAGAAGGGAAACTTTCCTAAAATATCTCATAGTTTTTTGTCCATAAGTGTGGCACGCTTCATACCTATGCATAACACTCTACTCAATGCGGCTTTCAGACACACTAGGACACTTTAAAACCTTAGACTTTAATACCAAGATTTTTCATGAACCGAGGCTATCCCTAGTCACAACAGTGGTGCTTGCAACCATAAGTGACCATACGTTAACCCATGAGCTGGTACCTGCTATAAGGACTGTGTAAAATTATAATAACATAACTTGTGTGGATGATAAGTTGATAAAATACTATCAACTGAAATACCAAAATGTATATATAAGTGACTTGTTTGAAATATGCAATAAGTACTATAAAACTAAATTGTCTGTCCGAATCAACTAATAATACAAAAAAGTGAATAATTATCTAACTGTCTGAAAGCCTCTAAACATAATGAGGATTTGATAGGACAACCCCCAACTAAATCCGACTGACTAAACATAAAGAAATACTAAAATAACTATAAAATCACATTATGTCCCTGGTGGAAGAGGACTCGCCACTGTTCTTTCTGATTAATGAGGAGCTATCTGAGAATGGTCGGGATACTAAGTGTCTGAACCTATGTTATAAGACAATATAGTGAAAGGGAAAACTATGCGATCAGTGCTTTGAATGTATTGGTACGTGAGATAAGGGTCAACTGAAATGCATGAGACAACTGAACATGAATGCATAAACATATAATATCTGAGAAAGAAATACCAAGCAGAGACATATTTCTACAATAATCCATAATGTGAAGCCTGAATTTTGATTAATTGAATAACTGAAAACCTATAATTTGGTCAAGAAAACTTTAACTTAGATAACCAGACTACTAACTAAAACTGTGGGAGATATTAAGTAACTAACATGCCCCAATCTAAGCTATTCAGGGTCCAACCTGTAACCCTAGTTAGAAGGGTGTCAATACCATGCAACGGGTACTAATGCTTGATAGCTGTGTGGATCTAATAAACTAGTGTCCCAGAGGACTAAGGAGACACCCACTACTAGCAGGAACTAGCATAAGATGTGTGTCCACCCTCAACTAGCAGGAAGACATCCCAAACCTACGTTGGCTAGATAGTTTTGGAACTCATGGACTGCTACTAAAGGTCACACCCTCTACTAGCAGGTGAGCCCCCATCCCTGGGTTCGCTCAGTGCAAATTCCTACTCTTAACTGAACTAACACTAGTAATAAACTAATCTAAATTCAACTGAACATTATTTCTGATAATGCTCATCATGATCCTAAATATTTGAGTATACTGATAAGACTCCTGGCTTAACTAACTTATTGCTTGAAAAATATGAAACCATGTAAAACACATAGGTATCGAGTGTTCATAACCCTCCCGCAATGAATGATAATAAAATTATAATATCAAAATGTAAAACTGTAGTATGGAATCATAGTTTAAATACCCAAAAAATAAAGCATTTCAAAAACTGGTGAATATATATGAAATTGAACATGGGAATATGTTAAACATGAGAAAACAACATAATTACATGGATAAATTCCTAATTTGATATTGTGACATAAAATTCACTTGAATATGACATGGGAGATTTAAATTTAGAGTATGAAATAACCTAAGTTTCATGGGGTCATACATAGACATGGATTCAATTCAAATTACTAAGGAAAAGCATGAATTAAACTTATCTTTCACATATGGAACTCCATAATAAAGGAAAAACACATACTTAAATCAAAGAGAATGTTTTTGGGCTCAATGTGTGAAAGGGGACCATTGATGAATACCCCATATACCTCAATAGTTAGATTCCTAAAGATTGCTTGAACTTGGAAGCTTGAACTCTTTGATTCTTGGGAAAAAGATCTTGGAATTTGTTCTTGGAAAGGAGGAGGGTTTGTAATGAGTAGTTTTGAGAGAAAGGGGCAAATAATTCCTCTAAGGATGTCCCCAATAGTGTTATGGATGACTTGGGTTAAGGGAAAAAGATTCAATTGCCCATTTATCTCTTTAATCATGAAGCTAGATGAAATCCACTAATACATCATGTCGTTTACTCTGGGGGAGATAGAAATAAATCGCGAAGCCCTTCACTATGGGAGAGACTAATGCATTGCGGGATATCGCAAGGGCTCACTTTCTCAGCTATCCAAACACGCCTTGAACCCTGTTCAAAAATCCCAAAAATCTCCTGAGACATACCTTTAACCTCCCTAAACATAAAGAAACTCAAAAACCAACATCTTAGGATCAAGAAGGCCAAAATAAAAATCCATAAATTTTTGGGGTCTTGAAAATGACCAAGTCCTCAACACTTAGTGAAAATTTCAAGCCTTGGACTCTTTAAGCTTACAACTATAAGCTGAAATGAGCTTAGAATCTTACAGGGTATTATAGTTTCCTGATTCACCGTAGGTGTAGTGTATGAAAAGTAAATCCCAAGAAAATTAATAAGGTGCATGTTTGTGTCATCAATTGGCAAGTCCACAAACACATTCTTTGTCACAACCTAATTTCTCAGGTCATGATGGCGCTTACAATAATGCACCAACAGGCAAGACAAACCTATAGTCTAAAATTGCTAGTAATGGACTACCCAAATAGATAAAAGAAAGAATGTGGAATAGATGTAATAAAATATCAAATACATAGTATATTCCCAAAACCTGGTGGTATCACTATATAAGCTTTTAATATATTAGGAGTACAATAAGGAAATACCAACGGAATTACACGGTTACAAATTATATATAAATACAACATAGATACTAGTCTAGTACACAAGAGAGAGAAAAGTAATGATCTAAACTTCAGGAGATCACTCTACGTCTCCGAACCATGGCTGCTCCATACGACATACACATTAACGGCGATAACCCATACTATGATCTGCAGGCTACATAAGTGTATTATGAGTACCCAACACATAGTAATCAGTAAGCAATTTCCAGTGTGATCACAACAGATAATGCAGATATATATAACATATAAACAAAATGGAAAACTGCACCCAAATATCCAGCAACTACATAAGCAAGCCAATGAGATAATAAGGATAAAACTATCATATTCATGTCTAAGAGACTAACATAATAAAGAAGAGAAAGTATCAAGGATGAGCTATCCTATTCCATCCATTCTCAAGAATCTAAATACTATATTATATATCCCTATCCAATATATGAATAAAGGGTGAAAGAAGGATATATAGCAATATACAAGGACAAGGAATGAATATACAATCTGAATGAATAAAGAAAGGAATATATGGTAATACCATAGATACATTATCCAGATATACATACATACATATATATATATAAACAAGATTAACTCAAAGTTTAGACTACAACATCAGACTAGCATTTTAAGACCACTTATGAATAATAGAAACTAGTTCTAGAATAATCAGGGTTCCTAATCAATATGTATAATCATGAATTAATCATGCATAATAATGAAATCTAAAGATAGGAAAACCAGAATCATACCTTGAGTCTCGCTAACGAATCAATAACCAATTAGTCATAAATTAGCTATAAAAATGATAATAACAATATAAATAACAAGGCGAGTAGCCGGTTAGTCCAGACAACTAAATACCTAGCAGAGCCTATCGCGTACCCCCACCGCTCCAGTCTTTTAAGGTTCAATTAGTATACATCACACCATAAGGTATAATTATAACCCATACCTATGCATCCCCCTCCCTCCCATAGGGATGATAGATATGGGTGTATACTGGAGATAGAAATATGCATGTAAGAATGAATGCAAAGTATATAATCAATATCATAATTTCATCATCATAATCATTCTTTGGCTCTACCGTGTATATAGTTTTCATACATAGGGCTAGCCCAACTCAAACTGATAAATGTTCACATATGCACATCAATATAATAATCCTTCTTCCTTGTTGGATATCAATATCATTATTTCGATATCTTCCAACTTGTCAGGTATGATTATATTATCACAATTTCCTTCGAACTTACTGGGTATATAAGCATATTATCATAGTCATCCTCCATCCTTACCGGTTATATAATATGTATCATCATAATCATCAACACATATATATAACTTCAATGCTAAAATATGTTATTGGGTTTTATGAAAAATTTATATCATCAATAATACATCTTTCTCCATCCCATACCAAAGAGATGTATATATAGATACAATAGGTACACAGACTCAAGCTATGGCTAAACAGAGTGTAAATTCATTGCTCAAAGTGAACCTCGAGACTAAATCATTATAAAAGTGCAGAAAGGACTAGAATCTCTCACGATTGGAGTAATTAGTAGTATAAAATCATAGACCAGAATCTGTCTCGGTCAAATATATAAAATATCATTATTAAGCTCTTTTACATATAAGTTATTCATTATGACAGGCAGTTATTATTATGAAGAAATCTGTTATTAAGGTGAAAAGAAGTTTTTAACTCTTATTTAGGAAGGACAGTAATAAGATCATAGTTTGGCTAGAATCATATTATTTACTGATTTAATGATCATGAATATACCAAATATATGCATCCCATCACCTGCATTCAAATAATAGAACCATAAGTATTAATATATATATATATATATTCATAAACAACAACTGTATCCTTTATAAGGATGAACACTTCCCAGATGTCCAACTGATATCATAACACGTTCTTTGGCCTAATAATGTGTCAGAAAAAAATACAATATCATAATCACTGCCTTTGGCCCACATACATATCCAAAACTAAGATCAATAAACCATAGCATAACTAGGAGGTATAACATAAGCCATAAGGCATATTTATAATCATCTCTCATCTAGAAGGCCTAATATCAATAAGCATCACACATCAAGGAGGCACAATATCAATAGGTATCCCGCATCTTGGAGGAATAATATTAATAAGCATCTCACATCTAGAAGTCACAATATCAATAAGCATCTCACATCTAGGAGGCATAATATCAATATGCATCTCAAATCTAAGAGGCACAATATCAATAATCATCTCACATCTAAGAGGCATAAATCAATAAGCATACCACGACTCTAAGCTACCTCCTAGTCATAACAATGGTGCTTACAGCCATAAGTGACCACAAGCTAACCCATGACTAGGTAACTATTGTGAGCACTAAATAATATGATAATAAAACAACATATGTGAAAGATAAACTAATAAGATACTGTCAACTGAAATACTGAAATATAGTTCAACATGTCTGAAATAACTGAATAGATTGAAAATAAACTGACTGTATAAGCATCTGGTCTGATAAATCTGAAAGCCTCTAAAGCATAAAGAGCTGAAAAAACAAGACCCCAACTAACTCCAACTGATTGACTTAATAAAAATACTATAAGTAAAGAAAAATCATAATGTCTTCAATGGTTAAGAACTCACTAATGCTTCTGAGATGTATGTCAGACTGGCTAAGAGCGATCGGGAAACTGTGTGTCTAAACCTATGTTATAATACAACATGATGCAAAAGAAAGTACGTGGTCAGTACTTTGAATGTACTGGTATAAGGAGCAGGGACTAGCTGGGATCATACAAGTACTGTACATGAATGTGTGAACACATAATGATGAATGCAAGACTGAACACAAGCATGTACTGAACTAATATGTTTAACTGAATGATTGATAACTGTATAGTTGATTTCTGATTTACTAAATACTGATTAGATGATGTTTGAAATACTAATTTACCAATAACTGTGTACTGATCATGTAATACTAAACTATACTAAGTTTGATTAACTGGACTAAAACTATGGGAAGTATCATATAACCAACATACCCTAATTTGAGCAAATTAGGGTCTAACCTGTTATCCCAGTTGGAAGGGTGTCAGTACCTTATCATGGGTACTAACACTGGCTATGTGGATCCATTAAACTAGTGTCCCAAAGGATTAGGGATTCACTCTCTACTGGCAGGGCTCCTATAAGATATATGTCAACCCTAAACTAGCAGGAAGACTCTCAAACCTATGCTGGCTACATAGTTCTGGAACTCAGGGATTGCTGCTAAGGGTCACACCCTCTACAAGCAGGTGAACCCACATCCCTTGGTTCGCTCGGGGCTAAATCCTACTCCCAACTAACTTAACACTAGTACTAACTTAAGTTCAACTGAACATCATAACTAATAGTGCTTAACATGGTCATAATAACTGAGTATAAAGATAAGAATCATGGGTTAGCAAACTTATCACTTGAAAATCTGAAACATGTGAAAACGCATAGGTATCGGGTGTTCATAACCTGCCAGTACTGAATGATTACAAAAATATGATAACAATGCTTAAAACAGTGGTATGAATTCATAGTTCAAAGACCTAAAAAATAAGACATTTCAATAAATAAGTGAGAAACATAAATTTGAACTTGGGAATATGTTAAACTTGAGAGGACAACATATTTACATGATTTAATACATAACTTGATGATTTAGCATGAAATCACTTAAATATGACATGGGTAACTGAAATTTCTAAGATGACATGGATTTAGATTCATGATTTACATGGATAATTTTTATAAAAGAATATTAAAATACATACTTGATTAAAAATGAAATTTTGGGACTTAATGGGTAGAAGGAACCCATTGATGAATACCCCACATACCTGAAGTAGAAGCTTTGGGAAAAATCTTTGAAGTTGCTCTTATTCTTAAGAAACTCAACTGCTTGGGGGAGAAGAAGAAACGGCTCTTTTAATTTGTTTCTGATGAAATTGGAGATGACGATGTGAATTAGGGTTTTTGGGGTCTTTTATGCCACCCCTTGTAAAGACAAAAAGACATGGGTTTGTCATTTAAGGGAGTGGGAAAAGATACAAAGGCCACTAGAAAAGATGTGTAGGAAATCACATTCCTAATCCAGAATGATTCAATTATACGACACATAAGATAGGGTACAACTAGGTCTCTGACTCATAAACTGGGCAGAATGAAGATAATCTACACTGGTCATCATACGAGTGCAACATATGACTTATACCTCAGCAAACGACTAGTATCCATAGCTTTTATCTCCAGGAGTCTACACTGATGTCTTTACGACTTAGGTCCATATGACTCGTACCCCTCTTAATGACTAGTATTCTCCTTCTCGTACCTCGGACAGAATGTACCTCACCTCACACTAACTTGGGTACGACTTACCATGTATGACTCATACATTGCTTGATGACTCCTAGGGTTATTCATACCTAGAATAGAATGTCAACTCAAACACACTTAGATATGACTACAACATATGACTTGTATGAGTGTATACTACTTAAAGGATAAGTCATAGGTTATCCAGATACCAGGAAAAATATGGGGTGTTACAATATATCCCCCTTTGGAACATTCGTCCTCGAATGAGTCTGGGTAAGCTGAGATACTAGGAAAACTAAATGCGTACACTAAATACTCATGAACATGAAATGTGAATAAGCAATTGAGACTAAGATAGGATACATGGACTAAAGTAATTTCATGAATACATGCAATCAAATGAGAATGGTTGCATAGCTAAAACAGAGAACGGAAAAGAGTTGATCTAAGGAAAATCATTACCTCAAGCTGAATCTGAATTTGTAGAGAAAAGATGAGGGTGCTTGGCTCGCATTTTTGCCTCTGCTTCCCAAGTAGCTCCCTCAATTGACTAATTCTTCCATAGAACTTTAACTAAGGAGACTTCCTTATTCCTCAACCTATGAACCTGATGGTTAAGGACCTCAATAGGAACTTCTTCATAGAAGAGACTATCTCCTATATCCACTCTCTAAAGGCATAACTAAAGCTGGGTAACTAATACATTTCTTTAGGAAGGAGACATAAAACACTGGATGTACTGACGCCAAATCTGCAGGTAACTCTAACTCGTAAGCACATTCACAAACAGCTCAAAATTCTATATGGGACAAAATAACAAGGACTTAACTTTCCTTTCTTACCAAACCTCTTCACCCTATTCATAGGTGAAATTCTCAAGTAAACAAAGTCACCAACATCAAACTAAAGATCTTTTGTCCTCACATCTGCATATCATTTCAGATGACTCTGGGTTGTCTTCAGCCTCTTTCAAATTAACTAAACCTTCTCCATTGCTTCAAACATTGAATTTAGCCCTATTAAAGTATCCTTACCTACTTTAAACCAACCAATAGGATATCTACACCTCCTTCTATAGAGAGTATCAAACGAAGCCATATGAATATTGGAGTAAAAATAATTGTTATAGGAAAACTCAATCAACGATAGGTGGTTATCCCAACTACCCTTAATTTCAAATACACAGGCTCTCAACATGTCTTCTAAGGTATGAATAGTCCTCTCTGCTTGACAATCTATCTGGGATGAAAAGTTGTACTGAGATAAACTTGGGTTCTGATATCCTTCTGGAAATCCTTCCAAAAGTAACAGGTAAATTGTTGACCACTATCTAAAATGATAGACAATGAAATCCTATGCAACTTAACCAACTCTCTAAGGTGGAATCTAGCATAATCCTCGACTGAATATGAAGTATGAACTGGCAAAAAATGGGATGACTTGGTTATTCTATCTACAATAACCCCTATCGAACAATGTTGGTGGCGCGTATGAGGCAACCCTATCACAAAATTCATGTTTACCACCTCTCACTTCCACGTGGAGATACTGAACTCCTGAAGTATACCACTAGCCCTTTAATGCTCAACCTTAACCTGTTGACAATTTGAAATCCACAAACCCTGCAATATATTTCTTCATACCACCCCACTAATAGATTTCCCACAAATCACGGTACATCTTAGTGTATCTTAGATGAATAAAATACCGCACACCATACGCCTCTGCTAAGATTTGCTATCTCAAACCATCACCACATGAAACACACAATCTTTCATGATAATAAAGCACATCATCTCCTCTTTGGGAGAAAACCTCCACCTTCTGATATCTAACGTCCTTCTTTAACTTGACCAAACTAGGATCCCTATCTTGTTTTATTTCACTTCAGCAACCAATGAAGATTTCAAACCACTCTAAACCCATTTACTACCTTCAGCCGAATCAACTAACCGAACACCTAATTTATGATGAAACTCATGGATTAATTTTTTCTTATTCTCCTCAATATGAGCAACTTTAGCCATAGACAACTAACTAAGAGCATCCTCTACTACATTGGCCTTGCCCGAATGATACAACACACTCATATTGTAATCTTTTAACAACTCAAGCCACCTCTTCTGATGAAGATTTAGGTCTTTTTGTTTGAACACATACTGTAAAATCTTGTGATCAGTGAACACATCTACATGAATCCTATAAAAATAATGCTTCTAAATTCTTAAGGTGAAAAACATGGCTTTCATCTCAAAATCATGGGTTGGGTAATTCTTCTCATAGGATTTAAGTTGCTTTGAGGCATAGGCTATTACCTTACTTCTCTACATTAGCTTGCAACAAAGTCCAACTCTAGAAGTATCATAGTAAACTACAAATCCATATGAATTATCTGGAAAAGTTAAGACTGGGCAGAAGTAAGTCAAGTCTTCAACTCTTGAAAACTCTTCTCGTAAGAATATGACCATTGAAATTTGACCTTCTTCTAGGTTAGTCTAGACATAGGGGAAGCACTAAAATAAAACCCTTCAACAAACTATCTATAATAGCCAACTAAACCCAAGAAACTCCTAACATCTAATGGAGAGATGGGTCTTAGCCAATTTCTCACTATTTTAGTCTTTTGAGGGTCAACTCGAATACCATCATTGGAAAATATATGACCAAGAAAATCTACTAATCTCAACCAAAATTTGCACTTACTAAACTTAGTGAATAATCAATTATCTCTAAGGGTTTGCAACATAATTCTCATATGGTCTACATGGTCATTTTCACTATGGGAGTAAGTTAGGATATCATTAATAAATAATATAATGAACATGTCCAAATACTATTTGAGCACCCTGTTCATCAAGTCCAGGAAAGTTGTAGGGGCATTTTTCAGTCCAAAAGACATAACCGAAAATTCAAAGTAACCCTACCGAGTTCTAAAAACTGTCTTCAAAATGTCATATTCTCTATCTCTGAGCTGATGATAGTAGGATCTGAGGTCTATCTTAGAGAAATAACTAGCACCTTAAAGTTGGTCGAATAAGTCATCAATTTTGGAGAGAGAATACTCACTCTTGATTGTGGTTTTATTCAATTGACTGTAGTCAATGCACCTTTTGAGAGAACCATCTTTTTTTAAGAATGAAAAGGATTGGGGTGCCTTATGGGAAATGCTAGACCTAATGAAACTCTTATCTAAGAGATCTTTTAACTGCTCTTTTAGTTCTTTAAGCTTAGCTGGAGCTATTTTATAAGGTGGAATAGAGATAAGCTGGGTTTTTGGAAATAAATCTATTACAAAGTCAATTTTCCTTCTGGGAGAAACTCTAAGAAGATCCTCTAGAAATACATCTGCAAATTCTCTTACCATAAAGACTGACTCAGGACTAGGAGTTTCAGAATTTGAGTCTTTAACTTGGACAAGATGGTTTATACACCCCTTGGATATCATTTTTCTTGCCTTAAGATAGGAAACAAATTGACCCTTTGGAAATGAAGTACTACCCCTCCATTCGATGACTAGTTCAATAGGAAACTAGAACTGAATGACTATATTTCTACAGTCGATTGAGTCATAGCATGAGTGGAGCCAATCCAAGCTGAGAATGACATCAAAATCAATTATTTTTAACTCCACAGGATCAACTAAAGTGATTTTCTAAGACATTATGATTGGGCAGTTTCTGTATACCCGCCTCGCTATAGTAAACTTAACCACTAGGGAAGACATTGACAAAGGCTATACTATAATTTCGGGACTGATACCAAAGTTTACATCTATGTAAGGAGTCATAAAACAAAGTGAAGCTTCAGGATCTAACTATGTATACACATGCAGATGGAAAGCTTGGAACGTACCCATAACCACGTTAGGAGAACTCTCTTGCTTATGCCAGGTCTAGAGGTAATAAATCTTGTTCTGGCGCTGCCCATTGGTAGCACTAAAGGTAGCTCTTTGCTGAGTTGGGTGACTTACTGGAGTTTATGGAAAGTTATATTAACCTTGTTAACAAAATGTTTTTCCCTTCTGGATAACTATTGGGCAATCCTTGGTCCTGCAGCCTGGCTTTCTATAATGTAATGCCCCAAGTCTATACCCCAGATGCTACACGATGCTAGTGACCCCGAAGGACCACCAGCTAACCCATGACTGGTACCTGTAATGAGCACTGAGTAATAATAATAATAATATTACTAAGTTAAATATGGAAATTAGGCTGAAGTCGCCATAAGGTTCACAACTAAAAATAAATACTGAATACTGATAACTTAATATCTGTCTAAAATACTCTATTTCAAAAGAAACTAACTTTCTGATCATGGAGTTGATGTGATAAGTCCCCAACTAACTCTGACTACTAAACTATTGATAACTGAAATTAATACTCTATCCTTGAACTATGAGGACTCACCACTAAATCTGCTGCTGATAATTTAGGCTGCTAAGTATGGTCAGGAGCCCGTTCATATAAACCTATAATATAAGGCATCAAGCATAAAAGAAAAGTATGCATCAGTACTTTGAATGTACTGGTATTCTAAGTGAGTTAGACTGATATGCATGGGTTCATATGCATAAACAATAACTGACTGAGTAACATGAATATAACTGAATAAGAGAACATGCATGAATACATAAACTGTAATCGGGATCATGTTAACACTGGTTACTGAATTCTAAATACTAATTAACTGATATCTGAGTTTATTGATTCTGTAATACTAAAATCTGAGTGACTATTTTTTACAGCCCTAATTTGGTAACTGGGTGACTTTCTTTTATAGTCCTGGTTCTGTAGAAATAAAATGAGTTCTATACTAAGTTGGGTGACTGTATCTGGTATTCTCAATTCTAAAACTAAATTGAGTTCTATGCTAAGTTTGAAATTGAAACTATGGGGTGTAATCATCTAACTGACATGCCCCAAATCTGAACTGATGGGTCCAACCTGTGACCCCAGTTGGAAGGGTGCTAATACTGTGCCACTGGTACTAATATCTGTTGTGGAGTCAGTCCTATCTAACAAGTGACCCCTGAGATTAGTCCTAAACTAGCGGGTGATCCCTGAGTATGTCAGTCCTATTTAACGGGTGATATCTCGTAACCTACGTTGGCTATATAGTTCTAGAACATAGGGATTACTTCTAGGGAACCAGTCCTTGCTAACGGGTAAGACCCTATCCCTAAGCTAACTCGGTGCTGAATCCTACTCCTAACTAAAAGATACTGAACTGAGTATACTATGAGGAACTAGACTGATACTTGAGATTATTGAGTTTCCCTGAGTTTTGTAACTGACTGAGCTTTACCGAATTTTGTAACTGACTAAGTTCTACGGAGTTCTGTAACTGGCACTGGCTCTAGGTACACAGCTAAATTGTCAGCTATTAAATACCACCATGACTAGATAGCATGAAAAGTAAAACATAACATGATCATAAAGGCATAACAATACTTTCTTGCTAACAATGCACTCATTTAGACACTTTGTCAAACACTTGATATACATGATCTTGTGCATGAATAGAATCACATATTAATGTGTATGTTTTCACTAGTAAAATAACATAAGCATTGTATCAAACACTTATAATGCAATAAATTGTACATGAATCGGGAATACATGTTAGCATGCTTAGTGGCATTATATCCTTCTCACAGATAATTTATCAAACATAGGGGAAGCATACTTGGTTCATTAAATTATAAACACTTAGGGTTAACGTGGTTACAACAACCAACTTATAAATTGAAGGATTTATCAAGAATATCATGTAATTTAACACATACTAGGATCTATTTTTTGAACTGTAACACATCAAATCTGGTACCCAGAATGCTACGAGATGCTCATGACCCCTAAGGGCCATAAGCTAACCCATCACTGATATTTGTACCTGTATACTGCATAAAATACTTTATAATGCAAAGATATGAACTGAAAGGCCATAAGGTTCAATACTGAACATGATCTGAATGATATAACATTTGTGTGGGGTAATAGAATACTCAAAATAAAACTGAACATACTGAAGCCTGAAACATGATAGTCTAGAAAACCTCAAACTTACTTGATATGGGAACGATCTACGAAGTGCTAAAATAGTCCACAATACAAGGAGAAACTGAGAGCAAGATAGAGATAAGTCACGGCAACAATGCAAATACACAAGATAAAGAAGACAAGATACAAACATACAAAGTGAAATAAGATAAGGGATAGATAAGATTGCATAAGATCATACGAAACAAAGAGAACCAACACATGTTTTGAACGAAGAAACCCTCAAAGTTGAAATAATCAAATACCAATCTTTTTACGGTAACTGTTAAGGGAATCAACTAACCACAAGAACCACCGTTTCTAAGAAAATGTCAATATTGGCTTTTCCAAGCCCTAAACTATAATAGTTTTTCCAAGCCCTAATTAAGACTATACTAAGGTGTTCTACTCTCAAAGAGAGGACTTTCAATGTTTCAATATTTCATCATTCATAAAAACTAAAGTGAAAAGAACTAAAAGAGACTTTATATAGCCTTATTACATAATGGAAGACAAAATGACTCCAATACCCTTAATGAGGTCAGGAGGGCTTGGAGTGTTACTTGGATAAGGCTAAGCGACCAAAATTCCCTTAATGAAGGTCCTAAAACCGTGAGTACTCAATTTTCAATGCTCCAAGTAATCTTCCACATGTGGGACTGCTCTTTAGTGTACTCAAATCAGCCCCTACATGTACGATCCCATGTGCTTAATGCGACCAAAGTTTGATGCCCCACGTGCTGACTTTGAATGATGTCATCGAAAGTTAAGGAAGCCATTTGACTTGTATCATCCTCCCCTCCTTGAAAAGGATTCGGCCTTGAATCCATACCTTGCAAAACAAGAGAAAGGACAAACAAGCACAACTTCCCCATGGCATGAGGGTTAGAGTTAGCGCAATAATAAACAACATCGTGCCAAGCCGAAACGTACTTGAAATATAACCATGAATCCGTTGTGTTAGCCATGAAAATATTCACAAAAACGTCACAAAGGGCATGGTTATGAAAAGTATTAAGAGATAAACAAACTACAAAAGACTCAATGGTATCCCAAAGTCCCAAAGGTAAGCCTACCCATAACTTAGGGACCATAAAGGACAATTGTTTCATTACCTCTTCAAGTGACCTCATCAAACGTAGTGCCACTATTAATCTTAAATCCCACCAAACACATATAGCATACTCATTAGAACAAGTAGACCAACCAATAAGTTTCCTACCTCTACATAATATAAAGCCAAAACTAGCATGGATGTCATCATAGGCAAAGAGGAAGTATAGGAAAGAACCAAGTGTAATGGTATACACGGGTCAAGATAAAGCATTTAAGCACATACACATTTTTTCCTTCAATAAAATAGGCAACTTGGCATTCTTAAGTTGGTATTCATGCAATGTAAGCACAAGTGTGTCAAGCAAGGATGCAAATTTAGAAACATTACCCCAAGGAGTCAATGACACCTTCGCCCTCGGGTTTTCAAGAAGAACTACACATTCCTTACCCTTAAGAGTACTCTCATCTTTCAAAAAGAGATTTCCATCTTTAGGAGGAATGTTATCACACAATAGTGGGTTAACATATAGGCTATAGCCTCTAAGGCAATCTATACCATCATTTTCACCACAAGATTCATTAGGAGTGTTCAAATCATCTTCAAACAAGACATTATACCTAAAGAGAGAATGACCTATCTCACGGGCATATTTAGAATAAATAAGTTCTTTACTCTCTAAAAGATAATTTTCAAGTTTCAAAGAGGTTTCAAGTACAATATTATCCCTATGAGCTACGCAAGCCATGGAATCCATATAACAAGGATAGCTCACGAGTTCACTCCTAGTTTGTTGACTAATATTCTCAAATACTTCACTCACTTGAGTTCCATTAATTACAGCACATATAACCTCAAGTGGTGGGCAAGTATCAAAAATAAGCGGATTAACACCATTTACACAAGACGATGTACTCTCGTTCAACATATTGGCTTCAACACTAGGTGGACATAAATTGATCATACAAGAAGAGTCAATTTGGTCATCAATAGGATCAACTAGTGTATCCACACTCACAATATGTACATCATCAAAAAGAGCAAAAGAATCATTAGACTCACAAATAAGTAAGCCACTACTCACACTCAATGGGCTACTAGCCACACAATTCTCATTTTTACGCATAAAAGTGTAAGAGTTAGCTATTTTACCTTGTAGATCACATGAGCTATAGTCTTCATCTTGACGTGTGGTCGGGCATTCTACTAGATCCCTTAGACCTACCATACGATCCAATCTTTCATTCACCATAGCCATGTCTCTGGAAATAGTGTCAAGGTAGGCCAAAATGACACTAGTGACATCATTGTCCATGGTTTGAGAGGTAGAAGCCTTGGGTTCCATTGTAATTGTTCCAAAAACAAACAAAGAAACAAACCTACAAAATGAACAAACAAGATTAGTAGTAAAAGCTCTTCACCAACACTTGTAGACACTCACTTTTGTGATCCTCACAATTAGAGCGGCGAATATTGAAAGTTGCTTATACTCTGTAGTCAATAAGATGTCAATTCTACTTAGCGGCCGAAATAGATTCTTGTTTGATCGACTCAAGAAAAAAACAGAAAATTCTACTTACGAACTTGAAACAAAAAGTTATGATGAATTAAAAATGAGAAAAGCCCACAAATAAGGAAAACACGGCAAAAACGGATTCAAAAACTAATTCACAATCTAGTGGGTGATTACTAGTTGCTAGTTAGTACTAGAATCAAGAAATGAAACTAACGAGACAAAGAAAAGGAACTTTAATAACTGAAATTTCAGCTTCAAGGAATTTTTGGAACGTTGATGACGTGGTACTTAGATGATGTGGCAGTTTGGTGATTTGGCAATTTGGTGACATGCCAATTTGCAATTTGGATTGGTCAAAATTTTAATTTGGGAGAGTGAAAAATCAGCTAAAAGAGGGAAAGCACAAGACTTCAAGCCTTTTTCAAAATTCAAAAGACTTTGACTTTCCTTGAACCTTTTTCAATGTCTTTGTCTCCTTTCCTCTATTGTTTGTCTTGGTATGTGCCCTTATTCCCTTTTAGAAATGAGTCTTTTTTAATGTCTTATTGTCCCCTTTCTTCTTTTGTATGTTCTTTGGGATATGTTTCAAGACTAACAAAAGACTACACTCTTTTCTCCACTCTTTAAGATGAAACCACACCTATTGAATGTTCTTGTTCAACAATAAATGATGAACATGAAGAGCAACAAGAACACTCAAAAGATTGAAATTAAACCAAATGAACTCCAAATTGAATGATTTTGGATTATTTTTGCTCACATTAAACTCCACAACACAACCACGTATTTTTCAAGCCACAATATCAACAACATCCCTTCCAATTTCAAGCTTCACCTTACTAGTTTCTTCAACCTTAAGCTCAACAATGGTGAACAATTCAAAACCACCCGGATTAAGCTCAAATCCAAGATCTAGACTCACTTAGTGTTAGGGAACAAGAACCTAACACTACAAACATAAAAAAAATACACACTAAAATATCCTAAATGTAAGTCGCAAATTTCAGCTCAAACAAAAAAACAGGACAGATTTCAATTTTTCAGATTTTTGGTTTTCCAACACTTTGTTTTTATTTTTCAACACGCCCAAGATTGACTTTGTTGGAACAAAATCAATTCTTTTTCTGATACCAAATGATACGGGAATGATCTACGAAGTGATAAAACAGTCCACAACACATGGAGAAACCGAGACCAAGATAGAGACAAGTCACGGCAAAAACGCAAATACACGAGATAAAGAAGAGAAGATACAAACATACAAAGTAAAATAAGATAAGGGATAGGTAAGATGACATAAGATCTTATGAAACAATGAGAACCAACATGTGTTTTGAACCAAGAGACCCTCAAAGTTGCAATAATAAAGCAACAATCTTCTTACAGTGACCGTTAAGGAAATCAACTCACCTCAAGAACCACCGTTTCTAAGTGAATGTCAATATTGGCTTATCCAAGCCTAAACTACAATAGCTTTTCCAAGCCCTAACTAGGACTACACTAAGGTGTTCTACTCTTAAAGAGAGGACTTTCAATGTTTCAATATTTCATCATTCATAAAAACTAAAGTGAAAAGACCTAAAAGAGACTTTTTATAGCCTTATTACATAAGGGAAGACAAAATGACTCCAATACTATTAATGAGGCAGGGAGGGCATGGAGTGTTACTAGGACAAGGCTAAGCAACCAAAATGCCCTTAATGAAGGGCCCAAAACCGTGAGTCATCGATCTTCAATTCTCCAAGCAATATTCCTCACACAGGACTGCTCTATGGTGTACACAAATTGGCCCCTCCATGTAGGATCCTATGTGCTCAATATGACCAAAGCTTGATGCCCCACGTACTGACTTCGAATGATGTCATCAAAAGTTAAGGCGGCGATTTGAATTGTATCATCCTTCCCTCCTTGAAAATGATTCGACCTCGAATCAATACCTTGCAAAACAAGAGAAAGGACAAACAAGAACAACTTCCTCATGGCATAAGGGTTAGAGTTAGCACAATAATAAACATCATCGTTCCAAGCCGGAACATACTTGAAAAATAACATGAATCCATTGTGTTAGTCATGAAAATATTTGCAAAAACATCACAAAGGGCATGGTTATGAGAAGTATCAAGGGATAAAGAAACTACAAAGGACTCAATGGTATCCCGAAGTCCCAAATACAAGCCTACCCATAACTTAGGAACCATAAAGCACAATTGTTTCATTACCTCTTCAAGTGACCTCATATAACGTGGTGCCACTATTGGTCTTAAAGCCTACCAAACACACGTAGCATAGTCATTAGAATAAGTAGACCAACCAATAAGTCTCCTACCTGTACATAATACAAATCCAAAACTAGCATGGATGTCATCATAGGCGAAAAGGTAGTATAGGAAAGAACCAAGTGTAATGGCATACACAGGTGAAGATAAAGCATTTAAGCACATACACATTTTTTCCTTCAATAAAATAGGCAACTTGGCATTCTAAAGTTGGTATTCATGCAATGTAAGCACAAGTGTGTCAAGCAAGGATGCAAATTTAGAAACATTACCCTAAGGAGTCAATGACACCTTCGCCCTCGGGTTTTCAAGAAGAACTACACATTCCTTACCCTTAAGAGTACTCTCATCTTTTAAAAAGAGATTTTCATCTTTAGGAGGAATGTTGTCACACCATAGTGGGTTAACATATAGGCTATAGCCTCTGAGGCAAGCTATACCATCATTTTCACAACTAGGTTCATTAGGAGTGTTCAAATCATCTTCAAATAGGACATTATACCTAAAGAGAGCATGATATATCTCACGGGCATATTTAGAACAAGTAAGTTCTTTACTCTCTAAAAGACAATTATCAAGTTTCAAAGAGGTTTCAAGTACAAGATTATCCCTATGAGCTACGCAAGCCATGGAATCCATATCACAAGGATAGTTCATGGGTTCACTCCTAGTTTGTTGACCAACATTCTCAAATACATCACTTACCTGAGTTCCATTAATTACAACACACATAACCTCAAGTGGTGGGAAAGTTTCACAAATAAGCTGATCAACACCATTTACAGAAAACGATGTACTCTTGTTCAACATATTGGCTTCAACACTAGATGGACATAAATTGATCTTACAAGAAGAGTCAATTTGGTCTTCAATAGTATCAACTAGTGAGTCCACAATCAAAACATGTACATCATTACAAAGTGGAAAAGAATCATTAAACTCACAAGTAATTAAGCCACTACTCACACTCAATGGGCTACTAGCCACACAATTCTTATTTTTACGCATAAAAGTGTAAGAGTTTGTTATTTTACTTTGTAGATCACATGAGCTATAGTATTCATCTTAACGTGTAGTCGAACAGTCCACTTGCTGTCTTATACCTACCATACGATCAAATCTTTCATTCACCATAGAAAATAGTGTCAAGATAGGCCAAAATAACATTAGTAACATTATTGTCCATGGTTTGAGAGGTGAAAGCTTTGGGTTCCATTGCAATTGTACCGAAAACAAACAAAGAAACAAACCTACAAAATGAACAAACAAGATTAGTAGTATAATCTCTTCACCAAAACTCGTAGACACTCACTTTTGTGATCCTCGCAATTAGAGCGGTGAATATTGAAAGTTACTTATACTCTGGTAGTCAATAAGATGTCAATTCTACTTAGTGGCTGGAATAGATTCTTGTTTGATTGACTCAAGACACAAAACAGAAATATCTACTTACGAACTTGAAACAAAAAGTTACGATGAATTAAAAATGAAAAAAACACACAAGTAATGAAGACACGGCAAAAACGAATTCAAAAACTAATTCACAATCTAGTTGGTGATTACTAGTTGCTAGTTAGTACTAGAATCATGAAATGAAACTAATGAGACAAAGGAAAGAATCTTTAATATCTTAAATTTGAGCTTCAAGGTTTTTTTGGAACGTTGATGATGTGGCACTTAGATGAGTGGCAGTTTGGTGATGTTGCAATTTGGTGACATGGCAGTTTGCAATTTGGATTGGTCAAATTTTTAATTACGGAGAGTTAAAAATCATCTAAAAGAGGGAAAGCACAAGACTTAGAGCCTTTTTCGAAATTAAAAAGACTTCGACTTTCCTTGAACCTTTTTGGAAAGACACCTTTTTGAAAGTCTTTGTCTCCTTTCCTCTTTTGTTTGTCTTGATATGTGCCCTTACTCCCTTTTGGTAATGAGTCTTTTTGAAATTCTTATTGTCCCCTTGCTTCTTTTGTATGTTCTTTGGGATATGTTTCAAGAATAACAAAAGACCACACTCTCTTCTCCATTCTTACAGATCAAACCACACCTATTGAATGTTGTTGTTCAACAATAAATGATGAACATGAAGAATAACAAGAACACTCAAAAGATTGAAACTAAACTAAATGAACTCCAAATTGAATGATTTTGGATTCTTTTTGCTCACATTAAACTCTACAACACAAACACGCATTTTTTAAGCCTCAATATCAACAACAACCCTTCCAATTTTGAGCTTCACCTTACTAGTTTCTTCAACCTTAAACTCAACAATAGTGAACAACTCAAAACCACCCGGATTAAGCTCAAATCCAAGATCTAGACTCACTTAGTGTTTGGGAACAAGAACCTAACACTACAAACATAAAAAAAACACTAAAATATCCTCAATCGAAGTCTCAAATTTCAGCTCAAAAACAAAAACGGGACAGATTTCAATTTTTCAGATTTTTGGATTTTCAACACTTTTTTTTATTTTTCAACTAACAAGCCCAAGATTGATTTTGTTTAAACAAAATCAATAATTTGTTTGATACCAAATGATACGGTAATGATCTACGAAGTGATAAAACAGTCCACAACACAAGGAGAAACCGAGAGCAAGATAGAGACAAGTCACGGCAACAACGCTAATACACAAGATAAAGAAGACAAGATACAAACATACAAAGTGAAATAAGATAAGGGATAGGTAAGATGACATAAGATCTTATGAAACATTGAGAACCAACATGTGTTTTTAATGAAGAGACCCTTAAAGTCGCAATAATAAAACACCAATCTTCTTACAGTGACTATTAAGGGAAACAACTCACCTCAAGAACCACCATTTCTAAGCAAATGTCAATATTGGCTTTTCCAAGCACTAAACTACAATAGCTTTTCCAAGACCTAACTATGAATACACTAAGGTGTTATACTCTCAAAGAGAGGACTTTCAATGTTTCAATATTTCATCATTCATAAAAACTAAAGTGAAAAGACCTAAACGAGACTTTTTATAGCTTTATTACATAATGGAAGATAAAATAACTCCAATACCATTAATGAGGTGGGGAGGGCATGGAGTGTTACTAGGACAAGGCTAAGCAACCAAAATGCCTTTAATGAAGGGCCCAAAACCGTGAGTCCTCAATCTTCAATGCTCCAAGCAATCTTCCACACGCGGGACTGCTCTTTGGTGTACTCAAATTGACCCCTCTATGTAGGATCCCATATTCTCAATATGACCAAAGCTTGATGCCCCACGTACTGACTTCGAATGATGTCATCAAAAGTTAAGGCAGCCATTTAACTTGTATCATGATTGAACTATCTGAGTAAGGAATTAATGGGAGTTATCCCCAACTAACTCACACTAATAAACTAATTAATGAGATAATAGGGAATAATCATGTCCTCGAATGATAAGGACTCACTTCTAACTCTGACTGCTAAAACTGGAATCAATTGCTAATCTGGAGATCGTGCCTCTGAACCTATGGTATAAGACACCATAGCACAAATGCATCAGTATTTTGAATGTAATGGTATGCATGTGAGGTAGGTTAAATTCATGGGGTTCATATGCATGAACAATAATAATAACTGACTAACTATCATTGGCATGAGAATACATGTATGGCAGATAACAACTAACACTAATACTATGATAATATGATTATTGAATCTGAATATAACTGATAACATGAGTGACTCTATCTAACAGTCCTGAATCTGATGGAACTATCTGAGTTTCGTACTGTGTCTGAGTTGACTCTATCTGACAGCCTTGAATTCTAAAGAACTATTTGAGTTCTTTTACTGAGACTGATACTAACACTGTGGGAGGTAATCATCTAACGGATATGCCCCAAATAACGCATTATAGCTGAATTAGGGTCCAATATATGCCCTAATTAGAAGGGTGTCAATACCGCACCACTGGTAAGGACAACATATGACTCACCCTAATATAACAGGTAACTCTAATGAGAATGGTGGGAACCCTCATATAGCAGGTTAAGCCCCCTGATCTACCCTCATATAGCAGGCTATAATATCTCAACCTATGTTGGCTACATAATTCTTGAATGCAAGGATTGCTTCTAAGAATCACACCATCATATTACAAATGAGTTCCACCCTTGGGTTTGCTCGGTGCTACTTTCTACTCCCATCTGAATAGATACTGAACATGATTTACTGAACTGAATATGGACTGAGTTATTAACTTTCATTGACAAAAAGAATACTACTGACATCTGACGACTGACTAAGTTTATAAGATTATGGAGATTTCTTGAGTCATAAGACTGTCTGAAGTCTAAGGATCATAGCTTGACTGAGAGTATCGTGGAAACATGGCATGGCTCTAGGTACACAACTAATATTTTGGATACAAGTACCCCCAGGAATTGATGGGAGAAAACCGACCATGCATAACTTACTTAAATATATAACTAAAATCATAATCCATAATACATTTATAGAAGCATTCCATCAAAACATGTGATAGGCATAACTTGTACATACATGGAGATTTCATGATATCATACTAGTTGGGCATTGTTCATTCATCTAGGCATTTAATTAAACACATGGTAGGCATAGTACATGTAGATAACATCATACAATAATTAATCATCATGATTTATCTCTAATTTCATCATCCTAGGGTTTATTCATAGGTTCACATGAATATACATCTATACAAATCCATTCCACATAAATTTGATCACCCAACATGGATTTGAATTAAATTTATCATTCTCAACATACACAAAACAACCCCAACATGAAATTCATATAGAAATTCATAAACCCTAAACTTAGAAAAGAGATTCTTGGGCTTCATGGATGAAAGGAGTCCATGAATAAACACTATGCATACCTTAGTTCATGATTTTGTGAAGATTGATGGAGAAACTTTCTTAGAAGTGGGTCTTCTATGAAAACCCTAGCTTGTTATTGAGAGATTTTTGAGAGAAGAGAGTGTATTTTGGGTGAAAAGTGGCTGAATCATGTGTTAAAGGGCTTAAATAGGGGTGGGAAGTTGACCCTTTTAACCCTAAATACGTCATTTAATTTCAGTAAAAATTTTCCAAACTGAACCCCTGACACGACGCGGCGCTATCGCATCGTGTCACTAGAATTTGACAATTGGAAAACTGAGGGATGACGCGACGTGGAGCCATCACATTGCCCATTCTTTTTCGACCTGGAACTTTGGCACGACATGGGATAAATCGCGTTAAGACACTAAAAAGTGACAATTCTGAATTTGGGCCCTAGTGCGACGCACCATAATCATAGACTCTTACTGGAATTTGCCAAATGTAATTTCCTCTTGTGGCACGGTGCGCCACTGACTAATATGGTGCTATTTTATGATGGGAACTTTAAATAGTCATAACTTATAACCCGGATAACGAATTTGGGTAATCTTATATCGATGGAAAGCTTATTGAATTTCCCACATGAAAAAAAGTGAAAATCTTGAAAATTTGTCATGGAATAACCATCATTCAATTTAAAAGCTAATACTAGACATTCTTGAGATGAAATTAGCTAGGAAAAAGTATGGGGTATTATAATATCTCCCCCTTGAGAATATTCATCCTCGAATGAGACTAACTAAGAGGGGAGAAAAGGTAACTAACGTACATACTAAACATAAATAACTGGAACATGATCTCATGACTGATATGAATGACAAGCTGAACATATAATACTGAACATGCACATCTGATGCATGTGTAACTGATTCATGAATGCATGACTGAGTGTTCTGAAGAACTAAGTTTCTCACAATGAGAATGCATGTCTGATGCATAATTACATAACTAAATTGATACATAAGTGCATGACTGAATATGCAATGGTATTTGATACCAAGTTTATAATAGGAACATAAGCATGAACTAAATACCAAGTTTGTGATGAACACTGAACATGAAAATCAGTAAGCTTAAGGAGAATTATTACCTTAAGCTTGATCTGAGTTGGCGAAGAAGAGGTGAGGATACTTGGTACGCATGTCTGCCTCTGCTTCCCAAGTAGCCCCCTCGATGGACTGATTTCTCCATAGAACCTTAACTAGAGGGACTTTTTTTTCCTTAATCTAGAATCTTTTTGTAAGAGAGAGTGTTCAGGATATCATTGCTCTGAATAGGGACTACAACTGATGGGTCACTTATGCACTTCTTGATCAAAGAGACATGAAAGACTGGATGAACTGAGGCTAGATCTAAAGGCAATTTGAGCTCATAAGCTACTTTGTCGATTCGACTGAGAATCTTGAAGGGACCGATATATCAGGGACTGAGTTTTCCTTTCTTGCCAAACCTCTTCACTTCTTTCATGGGAGAGATCTTTAGATAGACATAGTCATCAATCTCGAACTTGAGATCTTTTCTAAAAATATCTGCATAAGACTTCTGTCTGCTCTAAGTAGCCTGGAGTCTTTCTCTAATCAATTGGACTTTTTCTAAGGCATCAAATACCAAGTCAGGACCTATGACTAAGTCCTCACTAAATTTGAACCAACCAATTAGAGATTTACATCTCCTACCATAGAGAGCTTCAAATGGAGCCATCTAAATACTGGAATGATAGTTGCTTTTGTATGCAAATGTAATGACGCAATTTGCTGAACCGAAATGCTACACGATTCTCATGACCTCTAGAGACCATAAGATAACCCATGACTAATATCTTTACCTGTATACTGCATAAGATAACTTAATAATGTAGAAACACACACTGAAAGGCCATAAAGTTCAATACTAAACATAACTGAATGATATAAAATCTGTGTGGGGTAATAAAATACCCAAAACAAAACTAAAGTCTAAAATATGCTAGTCTGTATCTAGTTTGCATCTAGTCTAAAAGCCTCTACTATTTGAAGAATCTAAATAAGGAGTTGATGGGACATGTCCCCAACTAACTCTAACTAATAATCTAATCAATGAGATACTAGAAAATTATTATGTCCTCGAAGAATGAGGACTCACTTTTACTCTAACTACTGAATCTGGAATCTATTATTGATCTGGAACTCGTGTCTCTAAACCTATGGTGTAACATAAAAAATAGCACCATAGCACTAATGCATCAGTACATATGTATCGAATATACATGTGAGGTAGGCTAAATGAAAGGATTCATATACATGCTACTACTAACTTACTGCCTAATATAAATGTGAGAATGCATACATACTTATGTGACTGTAACAGACAATGCAATATCGTGATTACTAAATCTGAATACTGATAACAAGACATGACTGATAACATAAATGACTATTTTTGAGTATAACTGATAACATGGGTGACTGCAGCTAACAGTCCTAAATCTATATAGAACTACCTGAGTTCCGTACTGTATCTGAGTTGACTATATCTGATAGTCCTGAAATCTAAAAAACTATCTGAATTCTATTACTGAGACTGATTGACTGTATCTGATAGTCCTAATTCTGTAACATAAAACTATAGGAAGTAGTATCTAACCGACATGCCCCAAAGGTGCTATAATAGCTGAGCTGGGGGCCAATCTATGCCTTGATTAGAATTGTGTTAATACTATGCCACTGGTAAGGACAATATGTGAGTAACCCTCATATAATAGGTAATTCTAGTGAGAACGGTGGGAACCCTCACTTAACAGGTTAAGCTACCTCATCTACACTCATATAGCAGGCTACGATGTCTCAACCTATGCTGGCTACATAGTTCTGGAGCGCAAGGATTGCTTCTAGGAATCACACCCTCATATAACAGGTGAGTCACCATCCTTGGGTTCACTTGGTGCTAATTCCTACTCCTATCTGAATGATCACAGAACATGATTTACTAAACTGAACTGAGCATGGACTGAGTTACTGAATTTCCATGGCTTATAGAATACTACTGATATCTGACAACTGACTAAGTCATGAGATTATGGAGATTTTTACTGAGTCATAAGACTATCTGAAGTCTAAGAGTTCATAACTTGATTGAGAGTATTGTGAAAACATGACATGGATCTAGGCATATAGCTAATATTTTAGGTACAAGTACCCCCAGAACATTCGTCCTCAAATGAGATTGACTAAGAGGGGAAATAATAAAATGAACATGAACTTAACATGAGTAAATGGAACATGATCTAATTACGGATGTGACTGACAAGATATACATAACATACTGAACATGCATATTTGTTGCATGCGTAACTAATTCATAAATGCATAACTGAAAGTTCTGACGAACTAGGTTTTCTCACAATGTGAATGCATGTCTGATGTATAACTATATAACTGATCTGATACATGAATTCATGATTGAATATGCGGTGGTACTTGATACCAAGTTTATCATGTGAACATGAGCATGATACTGAATACTAAGTTAGTGATGCACACTAATTATGAAACTGAGTAAGCTTAAGGAGAACTATTACCTTGAGCTTGATTTGAGTTGGCGGGGAAGAGGTGAGGATACTTGGTATGCATGTCTGCTTCTGCTTACCAAGTAGCTCCCTCGACGGACTAATTTCGCCAAAGAACTTTAACTAGAGGTACTTCTTTGTTTCTCAATCTACGAGTCAGATAGTCTAGGATTTCAACTGGACTCTATTCATAAGAAAGGTTGTTCTGAACATCAATGCGCTGAATAGGGACTACAACTGATGGGTCACCTATACACTTCTTGAGCAAAGAGACATGAAATAATGGATGAACTGAGGCTAGATCTAAAGGCAATCTAAGATCATAAGCTACCTTGCCGAATCAACTAAGAATATTGAAGAGACCGACATATTAAGGACTGAGTTTTCCCTTCTTGTTGAATCTCTTCACTCCCTTCATGGGAGATATCTTAAGGTAGACATAATCACCAATCTCAAACTCAAGATCTTTTCTACGAACATCTACATGAGACTTCTATCACCACTGAGAAGCCCGGAGTCTTTCTCTAATTAACTAAACTTTCTCTAAGGCGTCGAATACTAAATCAGGACCTATGACTGAGGCCTCACTAACTTCAAACAAACCAATTGGAGATTTACATCTCCTACCATAGAGAGCTTCGAATGGAGCCATCTAAATACTAGAATGATAGTTGTTGTTGTATGGAAACTCAATCAAAGGCAAGTGGTCATCCTTACTTTCCTTGAAATCAATTGCACACGCCCTTAGCATATCTTCTAACATTTGAATGGTCCTTTCTTCTTGACCATCTGTCTGAGGATGAAAGGTTGTACTAAGATGAACTTGGGTACAAAGACCCTTTTGGAATGATTTCCAAAAATGAGAGGTGAACTGGGTACTTCTTTCTAAGATAATAGATAATGGAACACCGTGTAATCTGACCATCTCCTTAATGTAGAGCTTGGCATAATCCTTGACTGAATAAGAGGTATGAACTGGAAGGAAAAGAGCTGATTTGGTCATTCTGTATACAATGACCCAGACTAAATCATGCTGACAATGAGTTCGAGGCAAACCCATCAAGAAGTCCATGTTCTCAACTTCCCACTTCCAAGTAGGAATACTGAACTCCTGCATAGGACTACTAGGCTTCTAATGCTCTATCTTAACTTGCTGACATATAGAGTACTTAGTCATAAATTCTGCAATATCTCTTTTCATCCCACTCTATCAACAGATTTCCCATAAATTGCGGTACATCTTAGTAGCCCCTAGATGAAACACAGAGACGACCCTAACAACGAAGGATGCCATCTCCACCTTGGGAGAAAACCTCTATTTTTTTATTCTATACTGACTCTTTTTGCTTGACAAGGCTAGGATCCTTATATTTCTTTTCTTTTACCTCAAAAACTAGAGATGATTCTGAACTACTCTGAACACATAAACCGCCCTCTGAAAATCGACTAACCGAATGCCTAGTCTAGCAAGATGGTGTACTTCTTGAGCTAACTTCTTCTCACTATCCTCAACATGACAAACACTACCCATAGAAAGTCTACTGAGAGTGTCGGCCACTACATTGGCCTTTCCCGGATGATAGAGAACACTCATGTCATAATATTTGAAGAGCTCTAACCACCTTCTTTGATGAATACTAAGATCTTTTTAAGAAAAGACATATTGAAGTCTCTTATGATCTGTGAAGATATCTACATGAACTCTATAGATATAATTCCACCAAATCTTTAAGGAAAAGACTACGCCTGCTAACTCAAGATCATGAGTAGGATAATTCCTCTCATGGGGTTTAAGCTGTCTAGAGGCGTAGGATAGGACCATACCATGCTGCATGAGGACGCAAACCAAACCTACTCTGGATGCATCAAAATACACTACAAACCCATCTAAACCATCTAGAAGAGCTGAAACTAAAGCTAAGGTGAGTCGAGTCTTCAATTCCTGAAAACTCCTCTTGCAAGGATCTGACCATTGGAACTTAACCTTCTTCTGAGTCAATCTAGAAATAGGGGATTCAATAGAAGAAAATCCCTCAAAAAATAGTCTGTAATAACCAGCCAGACCCAAGAAACTCCTGATATCTAATGGAGAAACAGGGCGAGGCCAGCTTCTTACTGCTTCGGTCTTTTGAGGATCTACTCTAATGCCATCACCGAAAAAAATATGGCCAAGGAATACTACTAATCTTAGTCAAAATTAGCACTTATTGAATTTGTGAATAACTGATGATTTTTGAGAGTCTGGAGTACTATTCTAAGATGGCCTGCATGATCGTATTCAGGGCGGGAATAGACCAGAATATCATCTATGAAGATAATGATGAACATGTCCAAGTACTACTTGAACACACAGTTCATCAAGTCCATAAAAGTGGCTGGGGAGTTGGTAAGACCAGGTGACATAACTAGAAATTTAAAGTGACCATGCCACGAATAAAAAGTTGTCTTCGGGATGTCACATTCTCTAACTCTGAGCTGATGATAGTCGGATCTGAGGTCTATCTTAGAGAAACTGGCACCCTAAAGTTGGTCAAACAATTCATCGATTCTGGGAAGAGGATACTTGTTCTTGACCGTGACTTTATTGAGTTGATGGTAATCTATAAACATTCTGAGTGAACCGTCTTTCTTGCACATGAATAAGACTGGTGTGCCCAATGGGGAAATGTTGGGTCTGATAAATCTTATATCTAAGAGATCCTTCAATTATTCTTTTAGTTATCTGAGTTCTGCTGGTGCTATTCTATATGGCGGAATAAAGATAGGCTGAATATCTAAAAGAAAATCAATATCGAATTCTATTTCCCTTTTGGGAGAAATTCTTGGAATATCTTTGAGAAAGACATCTGAATATTCATTTACTACTGGGACTGATTTGAGACTGGGGGCCTCGGAACTGGAATCTCTAACATAAACTAAATGATCAACACATCCCTTAGATATCATTTTCCTTGCCCAAAGGTAAGAAATAAGTTGACCCCTAAAAGTGGATATACTACCCTGCCACTCTAGGATGGGTTCATTCGAGAACTAAAAATGAACTATTCTATTTCTGCAGTCGATAATGGAATAGCAGGAATGAAGCCAATCCATGTTGAGAATGATATCAAAATTAGTCATTTCTATTTCGACTAAGTTTGCTGCTAAAATATCATAATCGGGCAGTTCTTGTATACTCGCCGGGCTATGATGGTTCTACCTACTGGGGTAGAGACTAAGAAGTGCTTTGCTAGAATTTCAGGACTGATTCTGAAATCAAATGCTATATAAGGAGTAACAAAAGACAAGGAAGCTCTTGGATCTAGCAAACCGTAAACATGCACATAAAAGATCTATAATGTACTAGTAACTATATCTGGAGAAATTTTCTGATGTTGTCGAGTATGAAGAGCATTGAGATAATTTGGGCGTTTCCCGCTAGTAGCACTGGAAGTGAAACCCTACTGATTTGGGCGACTGGACTAAGCTGAAAAGCAATTCTGTTGACCCTGAGGACCTGGCTGAGTATAGTCTCTAACTCTGTGGCTTGGCTTTCAATAACTGAAAAAAATGCCACTACCCACTTTACAAACACCTTGATAGTGCTTACCGCAAGTCTATTAAAGAGGATAGGTGTGGGCACTACTAACACTACCCTGGGTCTTAGAGTATGGTGCTCTATCTTTGTTATCCTCTGTGAAATTTAAAATTGGAGCACTGGCTATAGAGGAAGCTGGAACTGATGACTTAGGACTAAACTGATTATGGTTTCCTTCTTCTAATTTAGGCTGAGCAAAGTTGAAACTACCTATCTTCGCTTTCTTATTCTGCTTTTCCCTCTGCTTAATTTTCTGCTCTTCTATCTGCTAAGCATGGGTCATAAGTTTAGCTAAGGTTGGATCTTCAAGCATAATTATGCAACCCTAGTTGTTTTTCTCCTATGGTGCTCTTGGATGATGATCTTTGAGATGTTAATAGGGTTGTAATGTGTTTAGAAGCAATATATTTCATAGGGTTAAATTTAGGGACATGTAAGGAGTGTTAAAATACTTAATTACCCTCAAAAAACCTCAAAACGGAGTGTTTTTCGCATTGTAACTGACTTAGGCGGCGCCTAACCAATCGCTTAAGTTTGGTTGGGCGGCGCCTAACCAATCGCCTATCCTTACAGCCTCTCACAAAAATGGGCATAAGTTTTTGCTCGGGTATTGGATTAACGCGAAATTGGTATCGTTGGAAATCTAATTCAATTATCTACAATTTAGTGGGTAGAAATAAGCCAAAATACCCCATTAACATCGAGTTATGCTCATTAAAATATGACCCTTGCAAAATCGAACACTAAAACTTGATGGATTCAAAAACTCTTAGCTTGTATTACCTTAAGTGACTCATATGAACATGCTTAATGTATAATAAGCTATATTATTGCTAGGATACTCATTGTAAGTCATGCACTAAAGTGCTACTCACAGGATAGTAGATTTCATACATAGAAAAAATGGTTCGTCTCCTAGCTTAGAAACATACGGGGTATTACAGTATCTCCCCCTTGGGAACATTCATCCTCGAATGGAAATTAACTGAAGCGGGAGAGATGATAAGATGAAGTACGTACAATACATACACTACTGAAACATGGGTTCATGACTGGCATGACTGAAAGTTGAGTACAACATACTGAACATGCATATCTGATGCACGGGAAGCTGATTCATGAATATAAGACTGAGGATTTTAATAAAGTAAGTTTTCTCAAAATAAGAACGCATATCTGATGCACAAATAAAAGGCTGAATCCATGCATATCTGATCCATGATTATATGACTGACATAATACGTGAATGCATGACTGAAAATACTAATGAGCTGATCACACATAGTTGATGTGTGAATTCATGACTAAACTTACTCATGAACATGCAATGGTAAAGGTATCAAGTTTGAACTGAAAAATGGGCATGGAACTGAATACCAAGTTTGGCACTGAAATATGAACATGAGAATGAGTAAGTTTAAGGAAAACTGTTACCTTGAACTGAAAATACCGATAAGTTTGAGATTAATTACTCCATATGCATGATCGGAAACATGAGAACATAATTGAGTCTAGGACATGGTAGATATACTGAATATCATGATCTAAACTAAATCTTGAAAATATGGCATACGACTGAAGTTGGAGCTTGAGGGTTAACTTATGAGTACCCCTTCTCCAAACTGGATTCATCAAAAGAAAAGAGAGCAGCATGTTTATGTCATGAAAGTTTGGGGGTATGATGTATCTCCCCCTTGGGACACTATGTACCTCAAAGAATACTGACTTGGATGAGCTACTGAGGGAAATTAAGGCGATGCGCAAGACACCTAGGAACTGATTCACGACTGAATAGCTAGGATCTAAAACTGAGACATGATACATGAACTGAGCTAAAAACGAGTGCATAAATACACTAACTTATCTGATTAACTAAATAACTGATAGCTGAATAATGGATCTGCAAAGCTAAACTGTACTTAGTCTGAATAGTTGGGCTAAGATTTTTGAGCTTTATGCATGGAAGATAAGGACTAACTGAGTAGAATGAGGTATTTGAGCATAGATTCATGAAGTTTGTATTATTTATGAATGCGAGACCAAGCGTATGACATATCTCTGAGGTATTCTATAAATTGGGGTACTGAAACACTGATAATTGAGTACTGACAACCTGAATGCTATGGTAAAGCATGTCTGGAACTAAACTGAATTTCAAATCTGGTTACTGAACTGAAAATGACATTACAACTAAGCCAACTAGTACAGAAGTACTAAATTCAAGGACTGAACACTGATCACTGAGTACTGGATACTGAAACTATAATTGAGTTGGCAACTGAGTTTTTGATGGCTACATTCTGGGGACTGACATAAGTCAAGGATCTAAATATACACTTACACTTTGTAATTTCCCAACTTCTAAATATGACCCCTTGCTAGACGTTTACTTGCACATTTATCATGACATTCAAGCCTATCTTCACAACTACACCCTCGTGCAAAGTTAGCATAGAAAAATCTTTTCTTATCTAAACAACTGGTCATCACTACACTATTCCATAAGGAGAGCTAACTGGAGGAGTAAATCAGGAGGACTTGAAACATGAATAGATACAAACTAAACTTGACACATGACTGAAACTTGAGGAATAAAATATCAATAGTTTGGATTTACCAATAAGGTCTGAACTGGGGATATACATGACATAGTCTAAATGTATCTGATCTGTAGGGGCATAGCATGAGTCATGGAAGCTAAGTATACCGAAAAGCATGATATGCGTACATGAGTCATAAGCTGAATGACCTAAGTCTAGAGTTTTATATACTCGTGGGACATGATTCGAATACCAAGAGAGCTGGAACTGAACCCCTTATACTGGGAACTGAAGGTGCACATAATCTCGTGGAAAGTGCATGAAAGTAGATTATGCTCAAGGAACATGACTCGTACTGCAGAGTAAAAGAGACTCCTTATGGTGGAAATCAAATTCATACATGATCATAGAAAAATAGATACATGAGCATGGTTCGTGACCATAGAGTTGGTATGCAATGCCTGAGTTAGTTTTTATGATAGCTAAAGTAAAAATATTTGTACTGAGAAGAGGATAGGTTAGGAATCGTCTTCCCTTACTGCTTTTCTATACATACTGGCACTACTATTGGAATCTTGAGAGTCTGACTTGTTCACTTGATCTACCATCACATACCTATATTTTGTTCAACACCTGCCTGTCTTACTAAACACATCATCTGATTCTATTTCCTCATATACTGCTAATATCACCTTCACACCTTCATGCTTAATTTTGAGTCAATAAACTTAAGTGTTGAGCTCGTACTGTTCAAGCCTAATGATCTAATCCCCATGAATACATAATCTGATCAAATAGAATAATACTATCCCAACTCTACAACTGCTAAACTTCTGGGTTCAAGAATGAGTTCTCATGATCATGAATAAAATTTGTACGACCTTGGAATAATAATGAACTAATGGGATATTGTTTGAGCCTGTGGATAATCCCATAACTGACTGTAGGTACTGTCTGAGCAAGCCTTATCTTTAGGACTTTGAACTTCACTCTTTGTATTACCTTGAAAGTAAGGTAAAGTGAACATGAGGGGTGCATGATATGAATCTACATGGTTTCCTTAAATAAACTTTCCATAGCACGATCTTGATACATGAAAGAAGTGAAACTGTTCTTAAAACATCTCATAGCCTCCTGCACATAAGTGTGGTGCACAATACACCCATGTACAAGACTCTACTTGACGCAGTTTTCAGACTTCCTAGGACACTGTTGAACCTTAGGCTCTGATACCAAGTTTGTAACGCCCTGATTCACTGAACCAGAATGCTACACGGTGCTCATGACCCCGAGGGACCACAAGCTAACCCATGTCTGATATATGTACCTGTAAACTGCATAATATCTCATAAAATATATGGAAACAAGAACTATAAGGCCATAAGGTTCAATACTAATACATATCTAAAAAATATGGTATAACAATACCAAAAATGAATATAAATACTGAAGTCTGAACATCTAATCTGACATCTAGTCCGAAAGCCTCTAACTGAACTGAATAAGAAGTTGATGGGACATGTCCCTAACTAACTCCAACTACTAAAATAAAGTGAAAACTAAAATAAAAGTGAAATCATCATGTCCTCGAAGGATGAGGACTCACGTCTAACTCTGACTGTTGATCCTGAAATCTACTGCTGATTTGGAGCTCATGCCTCTGAACCTATGGTGTAACATAAGAGAAAGCACCATAGCGCAAATACGTCAGCACATCTGAATGTACTAAGTATACGAGTGAGGTAGGCTAAATGCAAATGTTTATATGAATAGACAATACTGACTGATATGAACGTGAGAGTACATACATACATACGTAACTATAACTGAACTCGTGGAGATATTGACTACTGAGTCAGAATACTGACAACATGAGTGTACTGATAATGTGATTCTAAAAGACTGAGTTTATTGATATTAATATGTAAATCACTAATAAGTGATGGATCTGATACTTTATTATTGAATATTGGGAGACTGATACTATATTATTGATAAAAGAATAATTTTTTCTGATAGTTCGAATTATGAAGAACGAGTCTGATTGGTTGTATCTGACAGTCCTGAAGCCCTATACTGATAGCATGATTTATGATAACTTTTGTGATTTATAGCTTAACTGACTATATCTGATAGTCCATAAATCTGAAGAAAACTATCTGAGTTCAATTCTAATTCTGAGTTGACTGTATCTGATAGTTCTGATATACTGAAATCTAAAGTACTATCTGAGTTCTTTGCTGAGATTGGGCAGCTATAGCTGACAGTCCTGAAATTTGTGACTGAAACTATGGGAAGTATATATCTAACCGACGTGCCCCAAATATGCTATAATTGCTAAGCTGGGGTCCAATCTCTGCCCCAACTGGAGGGGTGTCAAAACCGGGCCACTAGTAAGGACAACTGTGAGAACCCTATACTACCAGGTACTCAATAAGAATGGTGGGAACCCTAAACTAACAGGTTAAGCCACCTCATCAACCCTAATCTTATGGGTTAAGATATCTCAACCTACGTTGGCTACATAGTTCTGGAACACAAAGATGACTACAAAAAATCACACCCTGAACTGGCGGGTAAGTTCCCATCCTTGGGTTCACTCGGTGCTAACTTCTACTCCCATCTGAAGGACACTGAACTGAATAACTAAGATGAACTAAATAACTTAACTGAACTGATTAGTTGAACTGATACTGATTAACTGGACTGATACTAGTGGTATTGTTTAGCAGAGCTAAACTAAGTTTACTGGATTCCAATGACTGACGGAATGTACTGAGTTTGAGTACTGGTTGAGAGTACTGAAGTTATTGAGATTAACTGTGAATACTGAGGTTGCTGAGGTTACTGAGCACTAAGATTACTGAGATTACTGGACTACTGAGATTTCTGAGTTTTCTTGAGTCACATGACTGACTGAACTCTATATATCATGGCTTGACTGAGAGTATCATGAAAACATGACATGGCTCTAGGCACACAGCTATATTTTTTGGGCACAAGTACCCCCAGGACTCGATGGAAGGAAACTGACACAACTTGAATTTCTTGAGTACAGGACCATCAATTAAAATCCATAATACATGAGTGGGGGATTTCATGAAGTACATGGTCATCATAATATCTATCATAAATAAGAATGCTTATAATAAAGTCATAAATCTCATATTCTAATATCATAGGCATTCCGACAACATGTACTATTCATCGAAATCGCATGGAAACCATTCAAGCGTTAGGGAACGACAACATGTAACGTTTAGTTCATATTGTAATGATTTGGGGATATTATACTTCATGTATTTATTCAACATCTCTAACATGGTAGGGAAAGCATGGATATATTTTGTGTACATAATTTATATCTCCATTATCATACATGCTTTATACCACAACAATAACAACACATAATTTGCATAGAAATTCATATTGGAGCGTATGACTAACATGAACTTGTTATTTAGATATCATGAAATCATGTAAATATGAAGTTCTAACATACTAGGCATTTTATCGAACACCTTGTATGCATTCTTTAAGGCATAGGTGGATTTCATACTTGCATTCTATAAATCCATCTAAAGATCATGTTTTTCAACTAACAACATAATTTTCATGAGATATACAGTCTCAATACTATTATATAGCAAAACAAACAAGCATCAACATGGGTATGATCATATCATCACAATCAACCAAGCTTTTGTATTTTAAAGATTGATTCTTGAACTCCACAGACGAAGGGAATCCGTGGATGAACACTACGCATACCTTGGAAGGAAGGTTCTTGATGATTGACAAAGGAATTTCCTTGAAATTGGATCTTCAATCTTAATTATGCAACCCTAGTTGTTTTTCTCCTATGGTGCTCTTGGATGATGATCTTTGAGATGTTAATAAGGTTGTAATGTGTTTAGAAGCAATATATTTCATAGGGTTCAGTTTAGGGACGTGTAAGGAGTGTTAAAAGACTTAATTGCCCTCAAATTAACTTAAAACGGAGTGTTTTTGGCATTGGAACTGACTTAGGCGGCCCCTAACCAATCGCCTAAGTTTGGTTGGGCGGCGCCTAACCAATCGCCTATCCTTACTGTCTCTCACGAAAATAGGCATAACTTTTCGCTCGGGTATTGGATTAAGGCGAAATTGGTATCGTTGGAAAGATAATTCAATTATATACAATTTGGTGGGTAGAAATCATCCAAAATACCCCAGTAACATCGAGTTATACTTGTTAAAAGATGACCTTTGCAAAATCAAACACTAAAACTTGATGGATTCAAAAACTCTTAGCTTGTATTACCTTAAGTGACTCCTATGAACATGCTTAATGTATCATAATCTATCTTACCGCTAGGATACTTATTGTAAGTCATGCACTAAAATGCTACTCACAGAATAGGAGGTTTCATACGTAGGAAAAATGGTTCGTTTCCTAACTTAGAAACGTACAGGGTATTACAAATCAATTCCTCATTTATCAACATGAAAGAGAACATACAAAGCATGAAAATATGAAGAAAATGCATAACTTGTAGTTAAAAAGGATTTTTGGACTTCATAGATTAAAGGAGTCCTTGAATGAACACGATGCATACCTTAGAACATGATTTCGTAAAGATTGATGGTGAAATCTTCCTGAATTTGAATCCCCAATAGAAACCCTAGCTTGTTCTTGAGAGAAACTTGAGAGAAACTAATATGTTTTGGGTGAAAAGTGGATGAATCACATGTTAAAGGGATTATATAGGGGTAGGAAGTTGACCCTTTTAACCCCTGGACACATCATTAAATTTTTAGAAAAATTTCCAGAGTTAATGCGGTGATATCGCGTCGTGTCACTGGAAATTGATAATTGGTAAACTGCATGGTGGCGTGACGTAGATATATCACATTGCCACCTTTTATACAACCTAAAAGTTTGGTGTGATGCACCAATATCATGGAGCAACACTGTAATTTGACAAGTTTCATTTCAGCTATCTCCGCGACGCGCTGAAGGCTCAGCTCAAACACTGTCTCACTAAAAAGGCTCTAACTCTTCGCCCGGGTGCCGGATTTAGGCAAATTATATATCGATGGAAAGCTTATTAAATTTCCCACGTGATAGAAGTAAAAATATGGAAGTACCATGTTTATGAGAATTAATTATTATTTTAAATAAAGTTCTAACATCCTTGAGATGATTTTTAAGCTAAGAAAAAGCACGGGTATTACAGCAAACTCAATCAAAGGTAAGTGGTGATCCCAATTTCCCTTGAAATTGATTGAAAATATCCTTATCATATCTTATAAAGTCTAAATGGTCCTTTCTACTTGACCATCTATCTGAGGATGAAAGGCTGTACTAAGATGAACTTGGGTACCAAAACCCTTTTGGAATGCTTTCTAGAAATAAGAGGTGAACTAACTCTATCTGAGATAATGGATAGTGGAACACTGTGCAATCTGACCAAATCCCTGATGTATAGTTTGGCATAATCCTCGGATAAATAAGAGGTATGAACTGGAAGGAAATGAACTGATTTGGTTATTCTGTCTACAATGACCCATACTGTATCATGTTGATAATGAGTTCGAGGCAAACCCATAATGAAGTTTATGTACACTACTTCCCACTTCCTAGTAGGAATACTGAACTCCAGCATGGACCCACTAGGCTTTTGATTCTCTATCTTAACCTACTGACATGGAGAGCACTTAGCCATAAACTTTGCAATATCTCTCTTCATACCACTCCACAAATAGATTTCTCATAAGTCATGGTACATATTTGTGGCCCCTGGATGAATAGATTAGCGTGCACCGTGAAGTTATTCAAGAATTCACTGCCTTAAGTCATCTATGCCTAGAACATAGAGACTACCCTGACAACGTAGAACATTATCTCCCCCCGAGGAGAAAACCTCTATTTTCTGATCCTGAACTAACTCTTTAAACTTGACAAGGCTAGAATCTCTATCTTGCTTTTCTTTCACCTCAAAAACTAGAGATGATTCTGAACTACTCTGAACCCATATATCACCCTCATCTGTATCGACTAAGCAAATACCTAGTCAGGTAAGCTGATGGACTTCTTGAGCTAATTTTTCTTACTATCCTCAACATGAGAAACACTACCCATGGATAGTCTACTGAGAGCATTGGCCACTACGTTGGCCTTTCCCGAATGATAGAGGACACTCATGTCATAATCTTTTAAGAGCTCTAATCACCTTCTCTAATGAGGATTGAGATCTTTCTGAGAAAAGACATACTGAAGACTTTTATGATCAGTGAACACATCTACATAACCACCGTATGGATAATGCCTCTAAATCTTCAAGGCAAATACTATGGCGGCTAACTCAAGATCATAAGTAGGATTATTCCTCTCATGGGGTTTAAGTTGTCTAGATGCATAGGCTATGACCTTACCATTCTGCATGAGGACACAACCTAGACCGACTCTAGATGCATCACAATACACTATGAATGCATCTGAACCATCTGGGAGAGCTAAGACTGGAGCTGATGTCAGTCGAGTCTTCAACTCCTGAAAACTCTTCTCACAAGGATCTGGCCACTAAAACTTGACTTTCTTCTGAGTCAATCTAGACATAGGGCATGCAATAGAAGAAAATCCCTTAACAAACCATCTGTAATAGCCAGCCAAACCCAAGAAACTCCTAACATCTAATGGAGAGACAGTGCGAGGCCAGTTTCTTACTGTTTCAATCTTTTGAGGATCTACTCTAATGCCATCACCAAAAACGATGTGACCAAGGAATGCTACTGACCTTAGCCAAAATTCACACATATTAAATTTGGCAAACAGCAGATGATTTCTAAGAGTCTGAAGTACTATTTTAAGATGGTCTGCATAATCACACTCACTGTGGGAATAAACCAGAATATCATTTATGAAGACTATGACGAACAGGTCCAAGTACTGCTTGAACACATGGTTTATCAAGTCCATAATAGATACTGGGGCATTGGTAACACCAAAGGACATAACAAAGAATTTAAAATGACCATACCAAGTATGAAAATTTGTTTTTGGAATGTCACATTCTCTAACTCTGAGCTGATGATAGCCGGATTTGAGGTCTATCTTAGAGAAGTAACTGGCACCCTGAAGTTGATCAAACAAGTCATCAATTCTGGAAAGAGGATACTTGTTCTTGACTATGACATTATTTAGTTGACATAGTCTACATACATCCTAGGAGAACCATCTTTCTTGTGCATGAATAATACTGGAGTGCCCCACAGGGAAATGTTGGGCCTGATGAATCCCATATCTAAGATATCCTTCAATTGTTCTTTCAGTTCTCTGAGTTCTACTGGTGCAATTCTGTATGTCAGAATTGAGATAGGCTGAGTATCTGGAAGAAGATCAATACCAAAGTCTATTTCCCTTTCAGGAGGAATTCCTGGAAGATCTTTAAGACATCTTAACATTCACCTACAACTGGAACTGATTCAAGGCTGGGAGTTTTGGAACTAGTGTCCTTAAATCAAACAATATGATAGACACGTCCTTTAGATATTATTTCCCATGCCCAAAGGTAGAAAACAAACTGACCTTTAAACGCTGAAGTACCACCCTTCTACTCAAGGACAGGTTCATTTGGAAACTGAAACTAGCCTATTCTATTTCTACAGTCAACTGTGGCATAGCAGAAATAAAGCCAATCCATGCTGAGAATGATATCAAAATTAGTCATCTCTAATTCAACTACGTCTGCTGAAGTGACTTTCTACTATAACATAATCAGGTAGTTTTTGTGTACCCGCCGGGATATGATGGTTTTACCCACTGGGGTAGAGACTAAAAATGGATCTGCTATAATTTTAGGACTAACTCCGAAATCAACTATTATATAAGGAGTGACAAAAGACAAAGAAGATCATGTATCTATCAAAGCATAAGCATAAGCATGAAAGATCTATAATGTACCAATAACTATATCAAGAGAATTTTCTTAATCCTATCGGGTCTGAAGAGCATAGAGATGATTTGGGTACTGCCCTCTAGTAGCACTGGAGATGGAACCCTATTTATTTGGGTGATCAAACTGAGATAAGGAGAAATTCTGTTAACCTTGAGGACCTGGCTGAGGACAATCTCTGACTCTGTGTCCTGGGTTGCCATATTCGAAACAAATACAACTATCAGCTCTGTAAATACCCTGATGGTGCTTGCCACAAGTCTGGCATAGAGGATAGGTGTGGGCACTGCTAACACTGCCCTGGGATTTAGAGCCTAGCACTCTGTCTTTGTTACTGTCTCTAAACTTAGGAACTAGAGCATTGGCTGTAGAAGAAGATGGAACTGATGACTTAGGACAAAACTGAGAACGGTTTCCTCCTTCTAACTTATGCTCTTCCATCTATTGAGCATGAGTCATAAGCCTGGCTAAAGTAATGCCACTATTCAGCATGGTGGATCTGCACTCATTAACCACACTATCATTCACCCCTGAAAAGTACTTACTCATCCTTGCCCCGCTATCTGTAACCACATGAGAGGCATATCTGGCTAATTGAGTAAACTTAAGAGAATACTCTTTCACTATTATATTGCCCTACCTAATTTTGATTAATTCTAACACCTTATCTTTCCTAAGCTCTAGGGGAAAGAATCTATCAAGGAAAGTACACACAAACTCCTCCCACTCAACTGGACCTGCATCGTCTGACCTTTTTAAATTCCACTGTTTAAACCAAGTATTAGCCACATCCTGCAACTGATATGCAGCTCACTCAGCACTCTAAATAGTAGTCACCCCATGATATCTATAACCTTTTGAACCTGATCAATGAATTCCTGAGGGTCCTCATCTACCTTAGACCCGAGGAAGGACGAAGGATTCATTCGAGTGAAGTCCCAAATCCTAGATACGACTGAATTGGCCATAGAGTTGGCTGGAATAACTGTTGGCTATTTATTTTAAGTGACAATTGACTGAGCAAGAGTAGTGAATTCAGCTCTGAACTTCGCATGAGAAACATGATCGCCCAAAGGATCTTCGGGCTGAGGGGCTAACTGGTTTCTATTTCTTCTTTTAGGAGGCATGTTCTGTAGAACAAAGGGAGAATGGATTATACTGAGAGATTGAATTGAGATTATGCTCACTGGCACGACATGAATACATAGATACGGCTTTCAGACTTCCTCGGACCCTATTGAACCTTAGGCTCTGATACTAAGTTTGTAATACCCCAAATCTGGTACCCAAAATGCTACACGGTGCTCATGACCCCGAACGAACATAAGCTTACCCATGATTGATATTTGTACTGTATACTGCATAAAATACTTTATAAAGCAAAAATATGAACTGAAAGGCCATAAGGTTCAATACTGAACATGATCTGAATAATATAACATCTGTGTGGGGTAATAGAATACCCAAAATAAAACTGAGCATACTGAAGTCTGTAACATGATAGTCTAGAAAGCCTCTAAATGACTGAACTGCCTGAGAAAGAAGTTGATGGGACATGTCTCTAACTAACTCCAACTAATAAACTAATTAATAAGAATAATAGGGAATAATCATGTCCTCGAATGATGAGGACTCGAATGATAAACTAATTAATGAGAATAATAGTGCAAATGCGTCAGTACTTTGAATGTACAGGTATGTATGTGAGGTAGGCTAAATGTATGGCGTTCATATGCATGAACAATAATAATAACTGACTAACTATCATGAGCATGAGAATACATACAAGGGACATAACAACTGACACTAATACTGTGATAACATGAGTACTGAATCTAAAATTAACTGATAACATGAGTGACTGTATTTGACAGTCCTGAATCTGATGGAATTATCTAATTTCTATACCGTGTCTGAGTTGACTGTATCTAACATCCCTAAATTTTGAAAAACTATTTGAGTTATTTTACTAAGACTAATACTAAGACTGTGGGAGGTAGTCATCTAACTGACATGCCCCAAATGACGCATTATAGCTAAATTAGGGTCCACTCTGTGTCCTGATTGGAAAGGTGTCAATACCGTGCCACAGGTAAGGACAATATGTGAGTGACCCTAATATAACAGGTAACTCTAATGAGAATTGTGGGAACCCTAATATAGCAGGTTAAGCCACCTCATCTACCCTCATTTAGCAGGCTATGATGTCTTAGCCTATGCTGGCTACATAGTTCTGGAATACAAGGATTACTTCTAAGAATCACACCCTCATATAAAAGATGAGTTCCCACCCATGGATTTACTTGGTGCTAATTTCTACTCGTATTTGAATAGACACTGAACATGATTTACTGAACTGAACATAGACTGAGTTCTAACTTCCATTGACTGATGAAATACTACTGACATCTGACAACTGACTGAGTTCATGAGATCATGGATATTTCCTGAGTCATAAGACTGTCTGAAGTATAAGGATTATAGCTTGACTGAGAGTATCATGGAAACATGACATGGCTCTAGGAACACAACTAATATTTTGGGTACAAATACCCCAAGACTCGATGGGAGAAAACTGACCATGCATAATTTACTTGAACATATAACTAACATCACAATCCATAATACAATTATAAAAGCATTCCATCAAAACATGTGATAGGAATAACTTGTACATACATGGGGTTTTCATGATATCATACTAGTGTGGCATTGTTCCTTCATCTAGGCATTTAATCAAACACATGGTAGGAATAGCACTCGTAGACAAAATTATACAACAATTAATCATCATGATTCATCTCTAATTTCATCATCCTAGGCTTTATTCATAGGTTAACATGAATATACATCTATACAAATCAATTCCACATCAATTTGAACACCCAACATGGATTTGAATTAAATTGATCATTCTCAACATACACAAAATGAAACCAACATGAAATTCATAAAGAAATCCAAAAACTTAAACTTAGAAAAGAGATTCTTGGGCTTCATGGACGAAAGGAGTCCATGAATGAACACTACGCATACCTTAGTTCATAATTTCATGAAAATTGACGAAGAAACTTTCTTGGAATTAGATCTTTTATGAAAACCCTAACCTATTCTTAAGGGGTTTTTGAGAGAAGAGAGCATATTTTGGGTGAAAAGTAGGTGAATCACGTGTTAAATGTCTTAAATAGGGATGGGAAGTTGACCCTTTTAACCTTGAATGCGTTATTTAATTTCAGTAAAATTTTCCCGAACTGAACCCCTAGTGTGACGCAGCTCTATCGCACCGTGTCACTGGAATTTGAAAATTGGAAAAATGAGGGATGGCGCAATGCGGAGTCATCTCATTGCCCCTTCTTTTGCGACCTGTAACTTTGGCGTGACGCAGGGGAAATTGTGCTAAGAACTGAAAAGGGACAATTTTGAATTTGGGCTCTGGCGCGATGCACCATAATCGCAGACTCCTACTGGAATTTTTCAAATGTCATTTCCTCTTGTGTCGTGGTGCGCCACTGACTAATATGGCATTGTTTTACGACAAGAACTTGAAATAGTTATAACTTCTAACCCGATTATCGGATTTGGACGAATCTTATATCGATGGAAAGCTTATTGAATTTCCTACATGACAAAAAGTAAAAATATTAAAAAATCCTTATGGAATAACCATCATTAAATTTAGAAGCTAATACTATACACTCTAGAGATAAAATTTGATAGGAAAAAGTACAAGGTATTACAGGAACTTATAATTTAAATCATGGATTCAAACTCAAAATAACATGAATATGAATTCAATTCAACCAAATCATAGAAATCATAAATCTGATATTTTGCGTATTTAAAAAAAAGGGTTCTTGGACTTCATGGGTGAAAGGAATCCATGAATAAACACCTAACATACCTTGGTGCTTGAATTTGTGAAGATTGATGGTGAATTTGATCTTGACTTTGATGGGTTAGGGTTTGTATCTTGAGAGAATTTGAGAGAAAGCGTATTTCGCTTATTGAGGGCTGAATTTCATGTTTTAGGGGCTTATTAAGGGTGGTAAAAAGACCCAAATACCCATGATGACACATAATCTTAATGAATGAAAACTAACTTAGTGACGCACAGATCGACGTATCACATTGATGGGGTAGATACAATGGTCGAGAAATCGTGTCGAGTCCACATTGGTTCAATGAAAGTTGTAGTGGGAGTTAGAAAAAATATTTATCGATGCAATAGTCAACGTGGTGCATTGAAATCCTCTAAGAAATGCAGAGTTGATGGGACAAACCCTCAACTAATTAGCTCAATATCTAATCTAAGTATCTGAATGTCTAACATCTAGTTTGAAAACCTCTAAGATATGTAGAGTTGATGGGGCAAACCCTCAACTAACTCCAACTGACTGAAATAAAAGAAATGCTGAAAATAATTGAACATAACATATCCTCGATGGATGAGGACTCACTACTACTAGTGCTTAGAGACATTGAGATGGCTAAGGACGATTGGCAAATTGAGCATCTGAACCTATGTTATAAGACAACATAGCACAAAATAAGAGTATGTGATTAGTACTTTGAATGTACTGGTATGTGAGATAGGGATTAGTTGTAATAAATATGATTACTGAACATAAATACATGAACATGTAAAGAGATTTCAAGACCAAGTAAATCATGAACTAAATAACCTGTAAGACTGACTAAAAAAGTAGTTGATAAACTAAATACTTGGTCATGCAAACCTATACAGATATAACCTAAATACTGGATTAAAATTGTGAGAGACAAAAAGTAATCGACATACCCCATATGAGCTAATTGGTGTCCAACCTATAACCCTAGTTGGAAGGGTGTCAGTACTTTACCATGAGTACTAACACTGGCTTTGTGGATCCACTAAACTGGTGTGCCGAAGGACTAGGGTGTCAGTCCTCAATTGGTGGGTGACTCTAAGAGAGTATCATTCTCTACTGGTGGGTAACATCTCATAACCTACACTAGCTATGTTTTTTTGGAACTTTGGGACTGCTACTAAAGGTCTTAATCCTCTACTGGCGGGTGAGCCTTCATCCCTAAGTTCACTCAATGTTAAATCCTACTCCTAACTAAATTGACTCTGGTTCTGACTAAAGTCAATTGGACAACACAACTGATAATGCTCATCATGATCATAACAAATTGAATATGATGATAAAATCATGATTTTACTGACTTGTTACTTGTAATTCTAAAACATGAGTAAACATATAGGCTTCGAGTGTTCATAACCCTTTAGCATTGAATGATACTTAAATATAGCAATATTATTTAAATACATTGGAAGGAAATTCAGGATTTAAAGACCTAGTACATGGCACTAAACTGATAAAATATATGAATTTGAATATGGGAATCTATTAAACTTAGGAGGACAACATGCTCACATGGTTTAGTTTATAACTTGATAAATTAACATGGGGTCAATTGAATATGACATAGGAAATAGAAATTCAAAGTATGTAATAACATAATTCACATAGGTAAACATATTGGCATGGATCGAATTCAAAACTACTAAGAAAAACATGAGTAAATTTGTATTTCCTATTTAAATATCATGGAAAGAGGATAAAGTATCCATACTTAAACAAAAAGGGATTTGGGGACTCAATGGGTGAAAGGAACCCATTAATGAATAGCCCACATACCTAAATTGCTTGAATCCTTACAGAAAAAGCTTAAAATTGGAGCCTTGAATGGTGAATCCTTGGGAAAAGGCTTCATTTTATGTTCTTGGGTAAGGGGGGTGAGTTTTACGTGTTAACTGATGGGGAATGGGGCAAGTGATGCCCCTCTTGGGGTTTTAATTCATGTATTAGGTGATTTGGATGGGGAAAAGACCAAATTGCCCCCGTGGATATTTAATAATAATGCAGGAAAAAACAGCCTCCGTGTTGTGGAGGTTATCATAAAGGCTAACCTTCGTGACATATCGTGTATCGCATAGGTCCAAATTCCATGACACGTCTATATCGCAGAGTCATTCAACCTCTGAGGTCCAAAATCACCTTGAACCCCATTAAAAAATTCTGAAACTCTCCTGAATTACCTTTTTAACATCCCTAAACACATTTTAACTCAAATCAATGTTTCAAACTCGGGAGAAACAAAATTTAAGTGTTCACATTCTTGGGATCTTAAAATAGCTAAGATTTATTTGTACTTAGTGGAACAAAATGACTTGGATCCCTTTAAACATGAAACTAAGGGATGGAAATGGGTCTGAAATATTGTGGGGTATTACAAAAATTCTCCATTTTAGGCACGATTCCAATGATCGGCTCATAATCAGTCCACAAATATCATAATCTTGTCTATTCCATTGTCACCCCATTTGTTTGTTCTCTTCTCAAACACAGTTTTCACCATTGTTATAAAGCTTTCAAATTAATCACATTATGCAAAAACTCTTTAGAATGTACATTACAGTATCTCAGTTGACTCCATCTTTGTTACTCTATTCCATAAACCCAATGATCATTGATTAGAATAAATTTTTCACTTTCACGATTTGTATGGATATCTGCCTAGTCATCGACCATTCATATAACAAATATATACCACTAGAAGAATCGAGGATTGACTCTAGTGTACTTCTAAGATGTCTATTGTAGATGTTGTTCTTGTTTTTGGTGACTTCATGAGAGAATGGAAGGAGACTCCCAAACATTGGAATTAAAAATATTTTACTAAGGTAACACTGCATATTATGATTCGTTGTAGTGGTTCATACAATGACTTGGTTGCAAGTGTAATGGAGAGTGGGGATTTAGACTACGAGACAAGCGATGTGGCTATTAGTTAGGGATTTAGACTACGAGACAAGCGATGTGGTGATTAGTTATCTAATAAACTCGAGGAAAAGGTGCATCATACGATCATAAATAATGACAGATATGTTTCCTTGTACATGTTGGATGTCAGTGATGATGGTTTTTGGCCTATTTTAAGAATAAATATAGTTGAGAGGCCTTTTGATGAACCATTAAATTCATCACCACCCCCGCCTGACGCTTGTCAGTCGACGGTGATATGGTTCAATATGAGAACAAGGGTGATCATCTAATGAATATGAAAGATCATTCTATGGATATGGAACATGGTTCATTGGAATCGGAAGGTGTTGAGAATATTGTGGATCGGGATCATAACTAAATCATTTCTTCTCTGGCGAAACTAATTTCTGTCATTAACAAACATTCATCAAAAGAAAAAGCTAAAAATATTACTAGAACGATCGTCCGTGAGGCAGTCTTTTGATTTTGGTATGAAGAAGAATTGTAGCAAATTCTTGAAGGTGAAATGTGTATCTCGTGGTTGGGGCTGGTTGTTTGTGGGAAAAGAAGTACAAATTCTTGGACAAAGTTCACATATAGAAATATGTTGGGGTCTACACTAATGGTGTAGAACACGCCACGGGAAGGCATAAGAAAATATCATCTGAGATTGTTAGTTCACTATGTTTAAATCATTTTTGTGATTGGTAAGGGTCCGAGCATAAAGAAAATTTAGATGATTGTCTTTATAGGGATGCATTGCAAGGAGAGCTATTGAATGTGATGGAAAGTAAGTGTAATTGTGAAGAACATTGTTCATAGGACACCAAAGCATGGATATTTTTATTTGCCAACTTTTTTCTACATAGTTGAGTCACTAAATTTTGTTTCTTCTTATTTTATCATGGTTAACAAGAAATATAGATCATTCATATGCTACTTCTTAGCTATCAGAGATTGTATACGGGGATATCCCTATGATAAAGGTAATTCACATTGATGACATACATTTATATGAAAAGTACGAGGGTGTGGTCCTGAGCATCGTTGCATAGGACACTGAAAATCATATTTATCCAATTGCCTTTTGTGTTGTGGATAAAGAGAAAGATGCTTTTTAGACCTTCTTATCTGAGAAGTTGAATACTATAGTAGATGATGATCCTGATTTATGCGTCACCTTTGATAGGCATATTAGCATTGAAAATGCCTTTTCCCTTGTTTACATTCATGTGCATCATGGACTTTGCATGTGGAACATCAATGAAATTCTTTGAGTAAATCAGCATTGTGGAAACCATCTTTATCTATTCTACATTGTGGCAAAGGTTTATAGTTTAAATGAGTTCAGCGAGCATATTATAGAATTCAAGGATAAATACCCTGAGGCAGCACATATCCTTGAAAATGTGGTTAGTTTTAAGAAGTGGAGCAGAGTGCACTTCTCGAGAAATAGGTACAATATGATGACCACAAATATCATCGAGTCGCTCAACTCACTGTTAATGGATGAACGAGAGTACCCCGTGCCATACCTATTCTATTAGATTGTTAAAAAGGTTAGTGAAAAATTTTGGAAGAGGAATACATATGTCGCTAGTTCAAAGAACAAACTTGTGCCTTGTGTGGAAAAGATATTAAAGGATAATAAAACACGAGTTACTCCTTGTATGTGACTAATGTGAATAGTAATCTCGATCAATTTATCATGTTCGATAGTGGTGTTATTGCCAAGGTCAATCTTTTGGAGAGGATGTGTTCTGGTAGGAAATATGACTTGGTGAAACTATTGTGCGAATATACGATAGTCGTTTTCTAATTGAAGTATGGCGATGGTGAAGGTTATGGTAATTCTATCTACTAGTATTCTTTGCCTATTTATAAAATTGAAATATACCTCTTTACATACTCTAAAGCTATTAATATAATCCCTCTAGAGCCTGAAAGGATTGTGCCACATAAATCGCAAGACATTAAGATTTTTTCACCCCTCTACGATCCCAAACTTGGAAGAAAAAGAGTCAAATGCGTTAAGGGCATCGGTGAAACTTTTAGGTCCAAGAGAAGGAATAAGTATTCAATATGCAAGAGACCCGGGCATAAAAAAACCACATGTGACATGGCTAACAATTGTCAGATAGTCTTATCTATTCTTTTGTAACTCAAGCTACTATTTTTGGGGACCCTCATATTTCGATGGAATTTAATGTTCAGTTGTAATCGACTTTATGTATTTTTTATGATAGACCACACTAATCTATCATATATTTTTCACATGATCAATTAAAGATATTAAATAATCTATGATTATTCATCAAACACATTATATAGGTATTTTTACCTATCTATCACTCCAATCGATACCTTTAATCATCGCTTGATGTTTTAAATTGGTTAAAAGCTACACTACACGTCTATTTACATGAAAAATAGCTGGTATACACAACCCAAATGCCTTTTATTCCTACTTGCATCGACTACTAATTGGTTGGAAACTAGAAACGCTACCTCTAGGGATCTATTTATACAATGATATTTTCTATGTGACCAGTCACTCCACCTACACTATACAGTGCAAGAAATTGTTCATCTTCAAACAAGATTCAAGCCTCCAAGAAGAATACCCATTCATCCAATCTGGAGAATGAGTACCCATCACGACTACGATGTTCTTCTCCTATCTAATGACCTTGATCACCTCTTTTATAGATTAGGTCAAGACTGCATTTATCCTGAATGTGAACTACGTTGTATCTCTCTATAATACCCCATGTTTTGAAGTCACTATACAATATACGACTTATGTCTTTGAATTGTATGGACATCATACGAGTCATATGTTCAACTCATCCCATGATAGTGTGTGATGGGTGATATTTTATTTAAGGTATAACTTAAGCCTTGGAAGTAATAAGGTGATCATACGAGTCATACATGGTAAGTCATAACCAAGTAAGTGTGAGGTGAGATGAGTTTTGTCCAGGTTATAAGAGGATGAGTGTTAGTTCTGTTACTTGTTATGAGTCATATGTTATGACTCGTATCTTGATCAGTGAAGAATACAAGAATCAAGACTTATGTTTTGGTAGTTTTATAAGTTAATTAGACATATATTAAGTCCTCAAACAGCTCCTAGCTCATGAACAAGTCAAAACATCCCTTAGCAATTAAGTTCTGATGAAAAATATAACTACAATCATATTCAAACGAGCACAACTTCTGTTCTACTAATAATTTTTTAACTCAAGACATGCCAATATATAGATAATTGAATTATCTTTCCAATTATACTATTTTGCCTTAATCCAAAATCAGGGTAACAGGTTATGGCCAAATTACTAAAGACTATCAAAGCTGAAAGTAGGGTATAACTCACTGATACAACTCATAAGCAGACCATACGAATCATCAGGAGAATTCCTACCCACAATAGTAGGGGTCAAAATTTGGGTTCCTGGTGATGACTCAAGGTACGACCCTTTCCCAGATCTTAGGAGTCGTACCCAAACTCATCAGGACGGCTTTCAAATGTTTTCCAGATGATTTTTGAGGTATTTTTTGGGTCTTTTTACTTCTCATAACTTTTACCCATGACTTATAACCCTCAAAGAAGCCTGTTTTATCTCAAAAATAAAACACTTAACACATTAATATCCTCTCCCATACTCAAGAACAACAACTAGGGTTTCTTAGAGACAAGAACAATTACAAGGATTCTTCCATAAAACTTCTACTAAGGGTATGTGGGGTATTCATCAATGGATTCCTTCAACCCATTGAGTCCCAAAATCCCCTTTTTATTCAAGTATGAATTTTTAATCTTCTTTTATGAAATTATCCATGTAAATCATGAATTTAATCTATGTCTTCTTAGAAATCTAAATTCAAGACATGTCAACATATTTTTCCATGTAAATTAGGTTATTTAATTCTTTAAATTTCAATTACCCATGTCATATTAAAGTAATTTCATGCTACATCATCAAATTTTGTATTAGGCCGTGTAAATATATTGTCCTCTCATGTTTAACACATTCCCATATTCAAATTCATATTTCTCACTTATTTATTGAAATGTCTTATGATTTGGGTCTTTGAACTATGATTCCATACCACTATTTTAAGCATTGTTATCGTATTTTTGTGATTATTCAGTGCTTGCGGGTTATGAACACCCAAAACCTATATGTTTTACATATTTCTATTTTCAAGTAACAAGTTAGTAAAACCATGGTTTTATTATCATATTCAAAACCTCATGTTCATGCTGAGCACTTACAAGTACAACCATGTCATGTTAAATGAATAATAACACCAATGTCATTCAATTGAGAGTAACACTTATCACCGAGTGAACATAGGTATGGCGTCTCCCCTGTCAGTTAGGTATGAGGCGCTAGTAGCAGTCTTTAGGTTCCAAATCTATGGTGCCACCATAGATTTTGAGGGGTCCTCCATCAATTAGGCATAACACCCTCTTCCTTTGGGATATCGGTTATATGGATCCACATCGTCAGTCATATGTTGGTACCCCTGGCAAGGTACCAGCACCCTTCCAACTGGGGTTATAAGTTGAACCTCGATAGCTCAAATTGGGGCATGTTGGTTATAGATAGCTTCTACATTCTTGGTCCAGTATTCATAGTATGGTAGTTCAGGATTGCATGACCAAGTATACAGATAACAGTTATCCAGTTATTCGGACATCGGTTATTCAGTTATTCAGAATAATTCAGTACATTATTATGCTTGTTCTTGGATTCTAAATTTTACATATTCATGCACCCATGTTTAGTTGCCATATGTATTTTACTTAGTCCTTACCTCACGTAATAGTACATTCAAAGTACTGATCATATATTTTTCTCTTGCACTATATTGTCTTATAACATAGGTTCGGACACGTAGTTTCTCGATCACCCCTAGACAGCTTAGTAGTTTCCCACAGTAGTATTAGTGAGTCCTCATCTATCAAGGACGTGACATTTTATTCCTATTATTTTAGTATTTCTTTATTTTCATTTCATTTAGAGTTAGTTGGGGTCTTGTCTTATCAACTCTGTATGTCTAGAAGCTCTCAGACAGATAGTCTAGTTTACAGTGTTTATCAGATATTCCAAATATGTCATTTTACATATTTTAGTATTTCAAATTTATAGTACCTTATTATATTATTTTTAACACGTGTTATATTACTATTATTTAATTTAATGCTCACAGCGGGTACTAGATCATGGGTTAGCGTGGGTTCACATGTGGCCTAAAGCACCATGTCATGACTAGGGGTAGCCTCGGGTCATAATCAAACTTGGTATCAGAGCCTAAGGTTTTAAAGTGTCCTAGGATGTCTAAAATCCACGTTGAGTAAAGTTTTATGCATGGGTGTGAAGCACAACACACAAGAGTCTACGAGATATGTTTAGAAAAGTTTCCCTTCTTTTCATGTTCATGTCATGCGAAAGAGCATGAGCTCTATTGAATCCCTCTTTCTAACTCATCCTTGATTTTATTTATAAGCAATTCCTCCCAGAAGAAACAACAGTAGAAGAAATGGGGATCAACCCACACCACCACCTATTCAGGTAGATCCCCTGAATGACCATGTTTTTAACACTGAGTTCAGGATCGCTTTTATTATCTTGGTCCATTCTATAGCCATTCAGAACAATCAACAGGTTGTTGCCCCATCCAGTCTAGTGTTGAATACAAATGCGTCCAGGATTCGAGACTTTAATTGAATAAATTCCCCTTTGTTTTCTAGATCTAAGTTTGAGGAGGATATGTAGGAGTTTTTTTATGGAGTGCAAAAAGTGACAGACATCATAAGTGTCACTTCAAGTGAGAGTGCAAAATTGGCTGCTTACTAGTTGCAGGGAGTAACTCACACCTGGTTCAAGCAGTGGAAGGAGAACAGAGATATTGAGGCAGGGCCTATGGAGTGGGAGGATTTTGCCATAACTTTTTTAGATAGGTTCTTCCCACTAGAGTTTAGGGAAGCTAAGGTTCAGGAGTTCATAAATTTTAAGTAGGGTAGTATGAGTGTGAAGGAGTACTCACTCAAGTTCACGCAATTGACAAAGTATGCTCCAACTATGGTGATAACTCTTGGTCCAGGATGAGTAAGTTTGTATCTGGTGTATCTGATAGTATGGTCAAAGAGTGTAGAACTGCTATGCTGACTAAGGAGATGGACCTTTCTATACTGATGGTCCATGCTTAGTAGATTGAAAAGCAGAAGCTCAAAGAGAAGGAAAGAGAGAATAAGAGGGCCAAAATTGGTAGTTTCAACTTTTCTCATCCAAGGTCAGGAGGCAATAAGTGTCCTTAATTATGTCAGAAATTTTTAGCCCCAGCTCCATCTCAACCAATACACCAATGCCTAAGTTCATGCAAGACAGATGGGATAAAGTACCAGGCTCTAAGTCTTAAGGTAGTATGAGCAGTGATAGTACCAATCTTCTCTACAGCAAGTGTGATAAAAATTATTTGGGTGAGTGTAGAGCTAGTAGTGATACGTGTTTTAGGTGTGGAATGTCAGGCCATAGGGTAAGTAAGTGCTCTTATAACGCCCCAAATCTGGTACCCAAAATGATACATGATGCTCATGACCCCGAAATACCATAAGCTAATCCATGACTGATATTTATGCCTATATACTGCATGATATACTATATAATATGGAAACATGAACTGAAAAGCCATAAGGTTCAAACTGTAACATAATATCCGATAAAATATAACATCTGGGATGGGGTATAAATGCCCAAAACATAACTGACTAACTATACTGTAGTCTAAAAAGCCTCTAAAACATAACTGTCTGAATAAGGAGATAATGGGGCATGTCCCCAATTAACTCCAACTAATGAACTAATTAATGATAGAGTAAAGAAATGATCATGTCCTCAAAAAATAAGGACTCACTGCTAACTCTGACTGCGGAGACTGGAATGTTACTGATGCTCTGGAGCTCATGCTTCTGAACCTATGGTATAAGACACCATAGAGCAAATGCGCCAGTACTTTGAATGTACTGGCATGCATGTGAGGTAGGCTGAATACAAAGGGTTTACATGCATGATCTATACTAACTGACTAAATATTATGAACATGAGAATACATGCATGAATACATAATAACTGTAACTAGGGTCACGATAACATGATTACTGAGTCTGAGTACTGATAACATGAGATACTGATAACTTTATAACGAAAATAACTGATACTGAGCAACTATATCTGACAGTCTAGTTTCTGATGGAACTAGATAAGTTACGCATTATTCTGAGTTGACTATATATGACAGCCCTAAATTCTATAGAACTATCTGAGTTTTATTACTAAGACTGAATGATTGTATCTAACAGTCTTGATTCTGTAACCAAAACTGTGGGAAGTAGTCATCTAATTAATATGCCTTTAATATGCCATTATGGCTGAGTTGGGGTCTAATTTGTAACCCCAATTGGAAGGGTGTCAATACTGCACCACTAGTAAGGAAAATTTATGAGTAACTGTTATATAACAAGTAACTCTAGTGAGAACGATGGGAACTTTCATATAACAGGTTAAGCCACCTCATCTACCCTCATATAACAGGCTATGATGTCTCAACCTATGCTGGCTACGTAGTTTTGGAATGCAAGGATTGCTTCTAAGAATCACACCCTCATATAACAGGTGAGTTTCCATCCTTGGGTTCACTCAGTGTTAATTGCAACTCCCATCTGAATAGGCTCTGAACATGATTAACAGAACTGGACTAGACAGAATTCATGGAGTACCGTTAGCTAACAGAATACTATAGAGATTAGTTAATTACTAAGCTTTCCTGAGTCACATAACTGATTGGATTCTATAAACCATGGCTTGACTGAGGTTATCATTAAAACATGACACTAAATCTAGGCACATAGCTATATTTTTTGGGTACAAGTACCCCCCAGGACTCGATAGAAGGAAACTGACAAGGCATGACATTATTGAATACATGACCAATATCAAATATCCATAATACAATAGTTGGAGATATTTCATGGGCATTTGATTATCATATCTTGGTACATGAAAAAGATAGCATATATACATAGCATAATTTCATAAGGCTAACTTATGAGCAATCCCACAGGCAATTTCAATACATAAGAATAACATGAAAGTCATTTTGAACATAAGGTTAAAGCATACATTGTCATTTGGGTCACAATTTAGCTATAGTGCATAATTTCTATCCTTTTAGGCATTTTATAAAACACCTTACATGCACAACTTAAGGCATGGATGAAATCATCATATTTCACAAATCATAAACTACCAAATTCATGGATTTCAATTTATATGCTAACGTAATTTTCATAATTTCACATAAGAATCCCAACATGGGAATCAAACAGCAACCATCACATAACTTGAGCAACCCATAACATAATAATCATGATTCATAATTTAAAATAAGGTTCTTGAGCTTTATGAATGAAAGGAATCCATAAATCAACACAACGCATACCTTAGTTCTTGATTTAGCAAAGATTGATGGAGAGATTCTCTTGAAATTGAATCCCCAATTAAAACCCTAGTGTGTTCTTGAGAGAAAATTGAGAGAAACTAGTATATTTTGGGTGAAAAATGGCTAAATCACGTGTTATTGGGTTTAAATAGGGGTGAAAAATTGACCCTTTTAACCCTGGATGTGTCTTTTAAAATTGGTGAAAATTTCCCGACCTGGAACCCTAGCGTGACGCGGTGCTATCGCACCGTGTCACTGAAATTTGACAATTGGGAAATAGGGAAATGGTTCGACGTGGAGCCATCGCATTGACACTTCATTTACGACAAAGAAGTTTGGCGCGATGCGGAGAAATTGCTCTAGGAAACTGAAAAAGGACAATTTCCATTTTATCTTATAGTGTGGCATGCCACTGACCAATATGGCACTATTTTATGACAGGAACTTGAAATAGTCATAACGTTTTACTCGATTATTGGATTTGGACAAATTTTATATCGATGGAAAGCTTATTGAATTTTTCATATGAAAAAGGTGAAAATCTTAAAAATTCCTCATGGAATAAACATCATTCAATTTAAATCTAATACTTGATATTCTTGGGACGAAATTAGTTAAGAAACTTTGGGGTATTACAATATCTCCCCCTTAGGAACTTTCGTCCTCGAATGCGACTGACTGATATAGGAGAGACGATAAGCAGAAGTACATGCTGATCATGAACAACTGAAACATGATTGACATTTCTGGGATTTATACTTAGCATGCATATCTAATGTATGATTTCATGACTTAACTGACCCATGAACTCATGACTGAGATTTCTGATAACTGAATTTCTCACTAGGAGAATACATGTCTGATGCATGAACACATGACTAATATGATGCATGAACATATGATTGAATATGCAATGGTACTTAGTACCAAGTTTAAAATGGAATCCTGAACATGAGACTAGTACCAAGTCATAACTAAAATCTGGATATGAAAACCAAAAAGCTTAAGGAGAATAGTTACATTGAGCTAGATCTAAGTTGGCGGAGAAGAGGTGAGGATACTTGGTTCGCATATCTATTTCTGCTTCCCAAGTAGCTCCTACAACGGACTGATCTTGCCAAAGAAATTTGACTAAAGGGATTTCTTTATTCCTCAGTCTACGAGTCTGACAGTCTAGGATTTTGACTTGAATCTCTTTGAAAGAGAGGTTGTTCTGAACATATATGCTATGAATAGGGACTACAACTAATGGGTCAACTATTCACTTCTTGAGAAAAGAGACATGGAAGATTAGATGAACTACGCTAGATCTGAAGGCAATTCAAGCTCATAAGATACTTTGCCAAAGCTACAGAGAATTTTGAAGGGGTCGACCTATCGGGGACTAAGCTTTCCTTTCTTGTCGAACCTCTTCACTCCCTTCATGGGAGAGATCTTCAGGTAAACATAGTCACCAATCTTAAATTCGAGATCTTTTTGACGTACATCTACATAAGACTTCTGTCGGCTCTAAGCAACCCAGAGTCTTTCTCTGATCAATTGGACTTTCTCTGAGGCATCGAATATTAAGTCAGGCCCTATAACTGAGGCCTCACTAATTTTGAACCAACTAACTGGAGATCTATATCTCCTTCCATAGAGAGCTTAGAATAGAGCCATCTTAATACTGGAATGATAGCTATTGTGATATGCAAACTCAATCAAAGGCAAGTGGTCATCCTAACTACCCTTGAAATCAATTGTACATTCCCTTAGCATATCTTCTAAGGTCTAATTGGTCCTTCCTGCTTGACCATCAGTCTGAGGATGAATGATTGTACTAAGATGAACTTGGGTACCAAGACCCTTTTGGAATGCTTTCCAAAAATGAGATGTGAATCGGGTACCTCTATCTAAGTTAATGGATAACGGAACACCGTACAATCTAACCAACTCTCTGATGTATATCTTGGTGTAATGCTTGCCTGAATAAGAGGTATGGACTGAAAAGAAATGAGCTAATTTGGTCATTCTTTCTACAATGACCCAAATAGAATCATGCTGATAATGAGTACAAGGAAAATCCATCACAAAGTCCATGTTCACTTCTTCCCACTTCCAAGTAGGAATATGGAACACTTGCATAGACCCACTAGGCTTCTGATGCTCTATCTTAACTTGCTGACATGTAGAGCACTTACCCACAAACTCTGAAACATCTTTCTTTATCCCACTCCACCAATAGATCTCCTGTAAGTTGCGGTACATCTTTATGGACCCTGGATGAATAGAGTAGCACGCACCATGCGCTTCTGCAAGAATTCGCTGCCTTAAGTCATCTACACCTAGAACACAGACACGACCCTGACAATGCAATACACCATCGCCCCCTTGGGATAAAACCTCTACTTTCTATTCCTTGACTGACTCTTTCAACTTGACTAGACTAAGATCTCTATCTTGCTTTTCTTTCACCTCAAAAACTAGTGATAATTCTGAACTACTCTGAACCCGTATACCACCCTCTTCTGTATCGACTAAGTGAACACCTAGTCTGGAAAGCTGATGGATTTTCTGACCTAACTTTTTCTTACTGTCCTCAATATGAGCAACACTACCCATAGACAGTCTATTGAGAGCGTCGGCCATTACGTTGGCCTTGCTGGGATGATAAAGGTCACTCATGTCATAATCTTTCAAGGGCTCTAACCACCTTCTCTTATGAAGATTGAGATCTTTCTGAGAAAAGACATACTGGAGAATCTTATGATCTGTGAACACGTCTACATGAACATCGTATAAATAATATCTCCAAATTTTTAAGGAAAATACTATGGCTGCTAACTCAAGATCATGAGTAGGATAATTATTCTCATGAGGTTTAAGTTGTCTAGAGGTGTAGGCTATGACCTTACCATGTTGTATGAGGACACAACCCAAACCTACTTTGGATGTATTACAGTACACTACAAACCCATTTGGACCATCTGGAAGAGCTAAAACTGGGGCTGAGGTTAGTCGAGTCTTCAACTCCTGAAAACTCTTCTCGAAAGGATCTGACCACTGAAACTTTACTTTCTTCTGAGCCAATCTGTACATAGGGCATGCAATAGAAGCAAATCCTTTAACAAAACATCTGTAATAAATAGCCAAACCCAAGAAACTCCTGATATCTGATGGAGACATAGGTCGAGGCCAATTTCTTACGGCTTTGGTATTTTGAGTATCAACCTTAATGCCATCACCATAAATGATATGGCCAAGGAATACTACTGACCTTTGCCAAAATTCACACTTACTGAAATTGGCGAATAACTGATGATTTCTAGGAGTCTGAAGTACAATTCTGAGATGATCTGCATGATCATGCTCACTACCAAAATAGTTTAGAATATCATATATGAAGACTATGGTGAACATATCCAAGTGCTTCTTGAACACACGGTTCATCAAGTCCATAAAATTTGTTGGGGCATTGGTAAGACCAAAGGACATGACTAGGAAGTCAAAGTGACCATATCAAGTACGAAAGACTATCTTCTGAATGTCATATTCTCCTACTCTTAGCTAATGGTAGCCTGATCTGAGGTCTATCTTAGAGAAATAGCTGGAACCTTGAAGTTGGTCAAACAAGTCATCAATTTTGGGAAGAGGATACTTGTTTTTTACTATGACTTTATTGAGCTGACGGTAATCAATACACATTCTAAGAGAACCATCTTTCTTACGTATGAATAATATTGGTGCGCCCCACGAGACACACTGGGACTAATAAATCCCTTATCTAAGAGATCCTTCAACTACTCTTTCAATTCTTTGAGTTCCGCTAGTACCATTTTCTATGGCAGAATAGATATAGGTTGAGTATCTAGAAGAAGATCAATGCCAAAGTCTATTTCCCTTTAGTAAGGAATTTCTGGAAGATCTTTGGGAAAGATATCTGAATATTCATTCACGACTAGACTGAATCAAGGCTAGGCGTTTCAAAACTAGTGTTCATAACTCGAACAAGATGATAGACACATCTCTTAGATATGATTTTCTGTGCCTGAAGGTAAGAAACAAGCTGACCTTTGAAAGCGGATACACTACCCTTCCACTCTAGGATGGGTTCATTTAGGAACTAGAACAAGACTATTTTGTGTCTGCAGTCGACTGTGGCATAGTAGGAATGAAGACAATCCATGTCGAGAATGACAGTAAAATTTGTCATCTCTAATTTAACCAAATCTGCTGAGGTGACTTTATAAAATATCCTAATCGGTCAATTCCTGTATACTCGCTGGGCTATGATGATTTTACCCATTAGGGTAGATACTAAAAAGGGCTCTTCTAGAATTTCGGGACTGACTCTGAAATCAACTGCTATATAGGGAGTAATGAAAGATAGGGAAGCACCTGGATCTAGCAAAGCATAAACATGCACACAAAAGATCTATAATGTACCAGTAACCATGTCAGGAGAATTTTCCTGATCTTGCCAAGAATAAAGATCATAGAGTCTGTTTGGGCGTTGCCCACCAGTAGCACTAGAAGTGGCACCCTGCTAATTTGAACAACTGGACTGAGCTGTGGAACGGTTATACTGACCTGTCTTGAGGACAGTTTTTGACTCTGTGGCCTTGATTGCCATATCTGAAACAACTACCACTGGCACTCTATCTTTATTACTATCCCTAAACTTAGGAGCTGGAGCACTAGCTTAAGAAGGAGATAAAACTAATGACTTAGGATGAAACTGAGAACGGTTTTCTCCTTCTGATTTGGGCTGAGCAAAGTTGAAACTACCTGTCCTTGCTCTCTTATTCTGCTTCTCCCTCATCTTAATATTTTGCTCCTCTATTTGTTGAGCATGAGGCATAAGTCTGGCTAAAGTAATGTCACTATTCAATATCGCAGACCTATACTCATTGACCACACTATCATTCACCCTAGAAACAAACTTACTCATCTTGGCCCTGCTGTCTGAAACTACATGATGGGCATATCTGGCTAATTGAGTAAACTTAAGAGAATATTTTTTCACCATCATACTTCCCTGCCTGAGGTTAATCAATTCTAACACCTTAGCCTCTCTTATCTCTAAAGGAAAGAACCTCTTTGAAAATGCGGTGACAAACTCATCCCACTTTATAGGTCCTGCATCAACCAACCTCTTTAACTTCCACTGCTTGTACCAAGTGTAAGAAATATCCTACAACTGATATGCAGCTAGCTTAGACTCTCAATAGCTGGTACCCCCATAACCGCAGTAACCTCCTGAACCTGATCGATAAATTCTTAAGGGTCCTCATCTGACTTAGACCCGAGAAAGGATGGAGGATTCATTAGGGTGAAGTCCTGAATCCTGAATACAAGTGAATTGGCCACTAGGTTGGCCAGAAAGATAGCTGGTCATTCATTCTTAATGGAAAATGATTAAGCAAAAGTAGTGAATGTAGCTCTAAACTCTGTATGAGAAACATGTTCGCCCAAAGGTTCTTCGGGCTGAGGGGCTGACTGATTCCTATTTCTTTTTTTTGGAGGCATATTTTGTAGAAGAAAGGGAGAAATAGAATAGACTGAGAGATTGACTTGATATTATGCTCACTGGTATGACATGAATACTGAAAGAAGGGAAATTGTTCCTAAAATATCTCATAGACTTCTGTACATAAATATGGCATGCAATACACCCATGCAAAAGACTCTACTAGATGTGGCTTTCAGACCTTCTAGGACACTGTTGAACCTAGCTTTGATATCAAGTTTGTAACGCCCTAAATCTGGTACCCAAAATGCTACACGGTGCTCATGACCCAGAAGGACCACAAGCTAACCTATGACTGATATTTGTGCCTATATACTGCATGATCTACTGTATAATACAAAAATGTGAACTAAAAGGCCATAAGGTTCAAACTGTAACAAAATATTTGATAAAATATAACATCTGGGATAGGGTATAAATGCCCAACACAAAACTGTCTAAACATACTATAGTCTGAAAAGCCTCTAAAACATAACTATCTGAATGAGGAGATAATGGGACATGTCCCTAACTAACTCTAACTAATAAACTAATTAATGAGATAATAACTTCTACCCAAGACTTACAACCATCAAAGAATCTTATTTTCTCTTAAAAATCAAACACTTAACACGTTAATCTCCTCTCTCATACTTAAGAACAATAACTATGGTTTCTTAGAGGAAAAACGACTACAAGGATTCTTTCTTAAAACTTCTACTACAGGTATATGAGGTATTCATCAATGGGTTCCTTCTACCCATTGAGTCCCAAAATCCCCTTTTTATTCAAGTATGAATTTTTAATCTTTTTTAATGAAATTGTCTATGTAAATCATGAATTTAATCTATGTCTTCTTAGAAATATAAATTCAAGCAATGTCAACATGTTTTCCTATGTAAATTAGGTTATTTCATGCTTTAAATTTCAATTACCCATGTAATATTCTAGTGATTTTATGCTACATCATCAAATTATGTATTAAACCATATAATATGTTGTCCTCTCATATTTAACACATTCCCATGTTCAAATTTATGTTTCTCACTTATTTATTGAAATGTCTTATGTTTTGGGTCTTTGAACTATGATTCCATACGACTGTTTTAAGCATTATTATTCTATTTTTGTGATCATTCAATGCTGGTAGGTTATGAACACCTGATACCTATGTGTTTTACATATTTCTATTTTCAAGTAACAAGTCAGTAAAACCATGATTTTATTATCATATTTAGAACATCATGTTTATGTTGAGCACTTACAAGTACAATAATATCATATTAAATGACTAATAAAACCAATGTCATTCAATTAGGAGTAACACTTAGCACCTAGTGAATGTAGGGATGGTGTCTCCCCAATCAGTTAGGCATAGTACGCTAGTAGCAGTCTCTAGGTTCCAGACCTATGGTGCCATCGTAGATTTTGAGATGTCCCCCGGCAGTTAGGCATGACACCCTCATCCTAAGGGACATAAGCCTTATAGATCCACATCATCAGTCATGTGTTGGTACCCCTACCACAGTACCAGTACCCTTCCAACTGGGGTTACAGGTTGGACCCTGATAGCTCAGATTGGGGCATGTCAGTTATAGCTAGCTCCCATAGTGTCGGTTTAGTATTCTGAGTATGACAGTTCAGGTTTCCGTGACCAAGCATACAGATAGCAGCTATTAAGTTATTCAGACATTAGTTATTCAGTTACTTAAAATATTTCAGTACATGATTATGCTTGGTCTTGCATTCTCAGTTTTACATGTTCATGCTTCCATGTTCAGTTGCCATATGTATTTTAGATAGTCTTTACCTCACATACCAGTACATTCAAAGTACTGATCACATGTTTTTCTCTTGTGTTATATTTTCATATAACATAGGTTAGGACGCACAGTTTCCTGATCACCCCTAGACAGCTCAGTAGTTTCATGCAGCAATATTGGTGAGTCCTCATCTATCGAGGATGTGATATGTTATTCCTGTTATTTTAGTATTTCTTTGTATTCACTTCAGTTGGAGTTAGTTATGGGCTTGTCCCATCAACTCCGTATGTTTAGAGGCTTTCAGACAAACAGTCTAGTTTTTAGTGTTTATCAGATATTCCAAACATATCATTTTATGTATTTCAGTTTTTCAAATTGGCAGTACCTTATCAGTTTATCTCTCGTACATGTTATATTACTATCATTTTATTCAGTGCTCATAGCATGTACTAGATCATGGGTTAGCTTACGGTTTCAAGCCACCTTAAGCATCGTGACATGACTAGAGGATAGATTCGGATCGTGACACACTTATTTTGTAGGGGAAATTCGGAGAGGCTTGATCTGTTAGCCACTATCTACATCAGCCCCACCCCCACACACACCCTTAGTTTAGTTTAAGTTTTTGTGTTTGTCTTTGTTTATTGTAGAAGAAGCTTTCTTGGTTAGGATTTTGTTGGAAGAAAACTTCTTCTTTTTGCCTTTTTTGTTGGTCTAGTGCTACAAAAATGTATGTGATGACAATGAACAATATGAATATAATAATTTCAATTTGTTAAATATGTTTTCCCTCTTCTTTATGATTGTTGTTTTTATATTGTTAATATTCTTCTTTATGATTTTTGTTTTGCTGCACTATCAACTTTTTAAATTCTTATTTCTTAATCAATGAATATATCTATGGACTACCTTGATAAAATACATATATAGTCTACATAGACAAGGCATCTAGTCTACGTATAGCCATCTAATTTTATTAGAAGTATCCTCAATTTTGGCCTCTGTCAATCCTTGACTATTCAAATAGGTCAATTTTAGACTATAGGAATCGATGAACCATTAGTAGCATTTAGTTTAAAAGAAAATAATTAAATTTTATAAAATATTTAAACAAGTCATGTGATTGAAGGGGTATGTGGGTGGATAGTGGTTGAACAAACAACATTCTCAAAACATACTTGTGCTTTGAGAGTCCATCGATTTGTGTGATCTACCGTAGATGTATGTGAGGTTTTATACCCTCACTAGCATGTTGTTTAAAAGAAAATAAATAAATAAATAAATAAATAAATAAATTATGAAATTCTACACATATGAAGGAGCTTAAACAAGTCACATGATCATGTAATGATCCATCCAAATTGGGGGGTGATCAAAGGGGTATGTGAATGGGTAGTGGTTGAACAAACAACACCCTCAGAGTAGTGTTTGTCAAAGCATAAGTATGTTTTGAGGATATTGATTGTTCAACTACTGCCCATCTACATACTCCTTCGATCACCGCCTCTAATATGTCTGGGTTCTAATATGATCATGTGACTTGTTTAAACTCGTCCATATGTGTAAAATCTTGATATGTAATTACTTTTTATTTAATTATTTTAGTTTAAATAACATTCTGGAGTTGGTCTACAACCATGTATATAGAATTATAAGATCTACATAGATATTGACAATTGTCAATGATCAACCAAATATATACTCTATCGTAGATCAGATGAATTAGTAGACCCTAACTAGCATATTCTTTAAAAAGAAATAATTAAATAAAAAATACGTACATTGTGAGATTTTACACATATGGAGGAGTTTAAACAAGTCACATGATCATATTAGAACCCACACAAATTGGAGGTGGTAATCAAAGGAGTATGTAGATGGGCAATGGTTGAGCAATTAACATCCTCAAAAAATACTTGTTATTTGACAAATATTACTCTGAGTATGTTTTTTGTTCAACCACCACCCGTCCACAAACCCCTTTAATCACCAACCCTAATTTTTGTGGAATGTTACATGATCATGTGACTTAATTAAACCATATGTGTAGAATCACATAATTTATTTATTTTTATTTAATTATTCCTTTTTAAATAAAATGCTAGGGAGGGTCTAAAATCATGTGCATAGAACTACGGGTCTACCATCTATCATGAAAATAATTGATATTCGACCTGTCACATAAGTCTACGGTGGACTGCACAAATTGATGGACCCTCAAAGCACATGTATGTTTTGAGAATGTTGTTTGTTCAACCACTATACACCCACATATCCCTTCGATTCAGCGGGTCTATGGTAGACCTTTATATGTTGTGGAGGATTGACATAGGTCAAGATCGATGACAGTCTACTAAGTGTCTTTAATAGTTCAAAAAATATAATTATTGTTTTAACAGTATCAAACGGCTAATTTTATACTTCTTCAATGGTAACTCTTCTTTTTATTTCATATATAAAGTCCTTCATCCTTTATTATTTCCTCCACTTTATTTTTATTTTAGAATTCTACAATGTCTCAAACATTTAATTCAAAAAAGACTATAATTTGTCATTTTGAAAATACGACTGTCTTAAGGATGTCATGCATGGACTCAAATCCAGATCGCAAACTTTATAACTATGCAATTACGAAGATGAGCCGTGTATGATATTTTTAAAATTAAGTAAATCATTATCTAATTATTAATTTTTTTCTAGGATAATGGCATATGCACATATTTTAAATGGCTTGATGAGGGATCACCCCAAGCAGTTCATCAACGTTGAGTCCGGGATCCGAGACATCTTTTATGGTGTTGTAAAATTTAATCTACTATAAAGACTCCAAAAATAAGAATAAAAATAGAGATTCTCTCATGACATTGTTCAACGAAGCCGAAGATTTGTAACGACCCGATTTACTAAACCAAAATGCTACACGGTGCTCATGACCCCAAAGGACCACAAGCTAAGCCATGACAGATATTTATACCTGTATACTGCATAAGATAACATAATAATGCAGAAACATGCACTGGAAGGCAATAAGGTTCGATCATAAACATAACTGAATAACGTAATATTTATGTGGGGTAATAGAATACCCAAAATAAAACTTAAAATACTAAAGTCTGAACATGAAAGTCTGTATCGTGTCTTCATCTAGTCTGCATCTCTTAGAAAGCCTTTACTGTCTAAAGAATCTAAATAGGGAATTGATGGACAAGTCCCCAACAAACTCCAACTAATAAGCTAATCAATGAGATACGAGAAAATCATTATGTCCTCGAAGGATGAGGACTCACTTCTACTCTGATAGCTGAATCTAGAATCTACTGCTAATCTGAAACTTGTATCTCTGAACCTATGGTGTAACATAAAAGAAAGCACCATAGCGTGAATGCCTCAGTACATATGTACCTAGTATACATGTGAATACGTTAGTACATATGTACCTAGTATACATGTGAGGTAGGTTATATGCAATGGTTCATATGCATGAATAATGCTAACTGACTGTCTAACATGAATGTGAGAATACATGCATAAATACCTAACTATAACAAATAACGTGATTTGGTGATTTCTGAGTCTGTATACTGATAACGTGACATTCTAGTAACTAATATGACTGATAACATAGAGGACTATATCTAAATAATATTGATAACATGGGTGATTGTATCTAAGTATAATTGATAACGTGGGTGATTGTAGCTGACAATCCTAAATCTAATGGAACTATCTGAGTTTCGTATTATGTCTAAGTTGATGTATCTGACAGTCCTGAAATCTGAAAAACTATCTGAATTCTATTACTGAGACTGATTCACTGTATCTGACAGTCCTAATTCTGTAACATGAAACTGACAGAAGTAGTATCTAATCGACATGCCCCAAATGTGCTATAATAGCTGAGCTGAGGTCTAATCTATGCTCTGATTGGAAGCGTGTCAATATTGCATCACTGGTAAGGACAATATATGAGTAACCCTCATATAACAGGTAACTCTAGTGACAATGGTGGGAACCCTCACATAACAGGTTAAGCCACCTCATCTACCCTCATATAGCAGGCTATGACATCTCAACCTATGTTGACTACATAGTTTGGGAACACATGGATTACTTCTAGGAATCACACCCTCGTATAATAGGTCCCCATCCTTGGGTTCACTCAGTGCTAATTCATACTCCTATATGAATAGACATTGAACATGATTTACTGAACTGAACTAAACATGGACTGAGTTACTGAATTTTTGTGGCTGATGGAATACTACTGATATCTGACAACTGATTGAGTCATAAGATCATGGAGATTTTTCCTGAGTCATAAGACTATCTGAAGTCTATGAGTTCATAGCTTGACTAAGAGTATCGTGAAGACATGACATGGATCTAGGCGCACAGCTAATATTTCAGGTACAAGTACCCTCAGGACTCGATGGAAGGAAACATACATGACTTGATATTTTTGAATAAATGATAATCACCACAATACATTTATTGAAGCATTTCATCAAACGTCTAATAGGCATAAACTTGTACATATATGGGTATTTTCATGATATCATGCTAGTTAGGTAAATTTCCTTTATCTAGGTATTTTATCAAACATATTGTAGGAATAGTACATGTAAAGCACATTATACAACAATTAAACATCATGTTTTATTCTAATTCCATCATACAAGGTTTTAGTCATGAGATTTCATAAATCTATATCAATACTAATCAACCCACATGGAATTTATCATCAAATCATGGAATAGAAATTAATTCCTCTTTTATCAACTTGAAAGAGAACATTCAACGCATGAAAACATGATGAAAATCCATAACTTGTAGTTAAAAAGGATTCTTGGACTTCATGGATGAAAGGAGTCTATGAATGAACACTATGCATACCTTAGATCGTGATTTCATGAAGATTGATGGTGAAACCTTCCTAAATTTGAATCCCCAATAGAAACCCTAGCTTGTTCTTGAGATAAACTTGAGAGAAACTAATATATTTTGGGTGAAAAGTGGATGAATCACGTGTTAAAGGAATTATATAGGGGTAGGAAGTTGACCCTTTTAACCCTGGACACATCATTAAATTTTCAGTAAAATTTCTTGAGTTAGGCCCTTGGCGCGACGCGGCATTATCGCGCCATGTCACTGAAAATTGACAATTGAGAAACTGCACAGTAGCGCGATGTGGAGCTATCGTGTTGCCACCTTGTCTACGACCTGGAAGTTTGGCGCAACATGCCAGTATCGTGGAGCAATACTGGAATTTGACATTTGAGCTATCTCCGCGACACGCTGAAGGCTCAGGTCAAATACTGTCTCACTAAAAAGGCTGTAACTCATTGCTCGGGTGTCGGATTTGGGCGTATTATACATCGATGGAAAGCTTATTTAATTTCCCACGGATAGAAAGTGAAAATTATGGAAATACCACATGTATAAGAATGAATTATTATTTCAAAGCAAGTTCTAACATCCTTGAGATGATTTTCAAGCTAAGAAAAAGTACGGGTATTACAATATCTCCCCCTTGAGAACATTTATCCTCGAATGAGACTGGCTAAGAGGGGAAATAATGAGCTGAACATGAATAACTAGAACATGATCTCATGGTGGAGGTGACTGACAAGATGAACATAACATACTGAACATGTATATTTGATGCATGCGTAACTGATTCATAAATGCATAACTGAAAGTTTTGAAGAACTATGTTTTCTCACAGTGAGAATGTATGTCTGATGCATAACTATATAACTGATCTGATACATAAATCCATGTCTGAATATGCGGTGGTACTTGATACCAAGTTTATCATGGGAACATGAACATGAGACTGAATACTAAGTTAGTGATGTACATTAATCATGAAACTGAGTAAGCCTAAGGAGAACTGTTACCTTGATCTTGATCTGACTCAGTGAGGAAAAGGTAAGGGTACTTGGTATGCATATCTGCTTCTACTGCCCAAGTAGCTCCCTCTACGGACTAATTTTGCCAAAGAACTTTAACTAGAGGGACTTCTTTGTTCCTCAATCTATGGGTCTAATAGTATAGGATTTCAAATGGAAACTCTTCATAAGAGAGGTTATTCTGAACATTGATGCTCTGAATAGGGACTACGACTGATGGGTCACCTATGCACTTCTAGAGCAAAGAGACATGAAAGATTGGATGAACTGAGGCTAGATCTAAAGGCAATTCAAACTCATAAGCTACCTTGCCGAATCGACTAAGAATCTTGAAGGGACCGATATATCAGGGATTGAGCTTTTCCCTTCTTGTCGAATCTCTTCACTCCCTTCATAGAAGAGATATTGAGGTAGACATGATCACCAATTTCAAACTCAAAATCTTTTCCACAAACATCTACATAAGATTTTTGTTGGCTCTGAGCAGCCCGAAGTCTTTCTCTAATTAACTAAACTTTCTCTAAGACATTGAATACTAAGTCAGGACCTATGATTGAGGCCTCACTAACTTCGAACCTACCAATAAGAGATCTACATATCCTACCATAGAGAGCTTCGAATTGAGCCATCTGAATACTAGAATGATAGTTATTGTTGTATGCAAATTCAATCAAAGGCAAGTGGTCATCCCAACTACCCTTAAAATCAATTACACACGCCCTTAGCATATCTTCCAAAGTCTAAATGGTCCTTTCTACTTGACCATCTATCTAGGATGAAAGGTTGTACTGAGATGAACTTGGGTACCAAGACCCTTTTGGAATGCTTTCCAAAAATGAGAGGTGAACTGGGTACCTCTGTCTGAGATAATAGATAACGAAACACCGTGCAATCTAACCAGCTCCTTGATGTAGAGATTGGTGTAATCCTCGACTGAATAAGAGGTATGAACTAGAATAAAAAGAGCCAATTTATTCGTTCTATCTACAATGACCCAAACTAAATCATACGGATGACAAGTTAAAGGAAAACCCGTCATGAAGTCCATGTTTACAACTTCCCACTTCCAAGTAGGAATGCTTAACTCCTTTATAGGACCACTAGGCTTCTGATCCTCTATCTTAACTTGCTGACATGTAGAGAACTTAGCCATAAACTCTGAAACATCTCTTTTTATCTCACTCCACCAATAGATTTCCCGCAAATTACGGTACATCTTAGTGGCCATTGGATGAATAGAGTAACATGCACCATGCACTTCTGTAAGAATTCATTGCCTTATGTCATCTATGTCTAGAACACAGAGACGACCTTGACAATGAAGAACACTATCTCCCCCTTGGGAGAAAACCTCTATTTTCTGATTATGAACTGACTCTTTTAGCTTGACAAGTCTAGGATCCTTACCTTGCTTTTCTTTCACCTCGGAAACTAGAGATGATTCTGAACTACTCTGAACACATACATCTCCCTCTATAGAATCGACTAAGCAAATGCCTAGTCTAGCAAGATGGTGTACTTCTTGAGCTAACTTCTTCTTACTATCATCAACATGAGAAATACTTCCCATGGACAGTCTACTGAGAGCATCAGCCACTACGTTGGCCTTGCCCGGATGATAGAGGACACTTATGTCATAATATTTCAAGAGCTCTAACCACCTTTTCTGGCGAAGATTAAGATCTTTTTGAGAAAAAACATACTGAAGGATCTTATGATCTATGAAGACGTCTACATAAACTTTGTAGAGATAATGCCTCTAAATCTGTAAGGCAAAGACTATGCCTGCTAACTAAGATCATGGGTAGGATAATTCCTATCATGGGGTTTAAGCTGTCTGGAGGCATAGGATAGGACCTTACCATGCTGCATGAGGACACAACCCAAACCTACTCTAGATGCATCACAATACACTATAAAATAGTCTGAACCATCTGGAAGAGCTAAGACTGGAGATGAGGTGAGTTGAGTCTTCAATTCTTGAAAACTCTTCTCGCATGAATCTAACCACTGAAACTTGACCTTCTTCTCAGTCAATCTGGATGTAAGAGATATAATAGAAGACAATCCCTCAACAAACCATCTGTAATAGCCAGCCAAACCCAAGAAACTCCTGATATCGGATGGAGAAACAGGGCGAGGATAGTTTCTTACTGCTTTGGTCTTTTAATGATCTACCCTAATGCCATCACCAGAAATGTTATGACCAAGGAATGATACTGACCTTAGACAAAATTTTTACTTACTGAATTTGGTGAATAACTGATGATTTCTGAGAGTCTGGAGTGCTATTCTAAGATAGTCTACATAATCTCGCTCAGTGCGAAGATAGACCAGAATATCATCTATGAAGACTATGAAGAACATGTCCAAGTACTGCTTTAACACGTGGTTCATCAATTCCATGAAAGATACTGGGGCATTGTTAATACCAAATGACATGACTAAAAATTCAAAGTGACCATACCGCGTACGGAAAGCTAGCTTCGGGATGTCACATTCTCTAACTCTGAGCTGATGATAGCCGGATCTGAGGTCTATCTTAGAGAAATAACTGGCACCCTGAAGTTAGTCAAATAAGTCATCGATTCTAGGAAGAGGATACTTTTTCTTGACCATGATTTTATTGAGTTGACGATAAGCTATACATATTTTAAGTGAACCATCTTTCTTGCACACGATAAGACTGGTGCGCCCCACGGGGAAATGCTAGGTCTGATGAATCCCTTATCTAACAGATCCTTCAACTGTTCTTTCAGTTCTTTGAGTTTTGCTGGTGCCATTCTATATGGCAGAATAGAGATAGGCTGAGTGTCTAAAAGAAGATCAATACTGAAATCTATTTCCCTTTCGGGAGGAATTCCTGGAAGATCTTAGGGAAAGACATCTGAATATTCATTCACTACTGGGATTGATTCGAGACTGGGAGCCTCAGAACTGGAATCTCTAACATGCACTAGATAATAAACATACCCTTTAGATATCATTTTCCTTGCCCGAAGGTAGGAAATAAGCTGACCACTAAAAGCGGATACGCTACCCTTCCACTATAGGATGGGTTTATTTGGGAACTAAAACTGAACTATTCTATTTCTACAGTTGACTGTGGCATAGCAGGAATAAAGCCAATCCATGCCGAGAATGACATCAAAATCAGTTATCTCTAATTCAACTAAGTCTGCTGAAGTGACTTTCTGAAATATCATAACCGGGCAGTTCCTGTATACCCGTCGGGCTATGATGGTTTTACCCACTAGGGTAGATACTGCAAAAGGGCTCTGCTAGAATTTTGGGACCTATTCCTAAATCAACTACTATAGAAGGAGTAACAAAAGACAAGTAAGCTCCTGGATCTATCAAAGCGTAAACATACACATAAAAGATCTATAACGTACCAGTAACTATATCAGGAGAACTTTTTTGATCTTGTCAAATCTGAAGAGAATAGAGACGATTTCGGCTTTGCCCGCTAGTAGCACTGGAAGTGGCACCCTGCTGATTTGGGAGACTAGACCGAGCTGAAAAGCAATTCGATTGACCCTGAGGACCTGGCTGCAAACAGTCTCTAACTTTATGACCTGGCTTGACACAACCGAAACAAATACCACTACCTGCTCTACACACACCCTGATGGTTCTTATCGTAAGTCTGGCAAAGAGAACAGATGCGGGCACTGCTAACACTGCCCTAGGTTTTAGATCCTGGTGCTCTATCCTTGTTACCCTCTCTGAACTTAGGAACTAGAGCACTGGCTATAGAGAGAGCTGGAACTGATGACTTAGGATGAAATTGAGAATGGTTTTCTCCTTCTAATTTAGGCTGAGAGAAGTTGAAACTACCTGTCTTCGCTCTCTTATTCTGATTTTCCCTCTGCTTAATTTTGTGCTCTTATATCTGCTGAGCATGGGTCATAAGTCTAGCTAAGGTTATGTTACTATTTAGCATGGCAGATTTGCACTCATTATCTACATTTTCGTTCACCCCTAAAGCTAACTTACTTATCTTGGATCTACTGTCTACAACCACATGTGGGGCATACCTGGCTAATTGAGTAAACTTAAAAGAACACTCTTTCACTGTCTTATTGCCCTGCCTGAGGTTGATGAACTCTAGAACCTTGGATTCTCTAAGATCTTAGGGAAATACTCTATCTAAGAAAGCAATGACAAACTCCTCCCACTCTATAGGACCTGCATCATCTAATCTTTCAGACTTCTACTATTTGAACCAAGCATGAGCCACATCCTACAACTGGTATGCAGCTAGCTCAGCACTCTCAATAGTAGTCACCCCCATGGCATCTAACTTTCTAAACTTTATGTAAGAATTCCTGAGGGTATTCATCTACCTTAGACCCAAGGAAGGTTAGAGAATTTATTTAGGTAAAGTCCCGAATCCTCTCTACAGTTGAGTTAGCCACTGGGTTAGCTGGAAAAACTGTAGGTCATTCATTATGAGCAATAACTGATTGAGCAAGAGTGGTAAATACGGTACTGAACAACGCATGATAAACTTGATCTCCCAAAGGTTCTTCGAGCTGAGGGGCTGACTGATTTCTTCTCTTAGGAGGCATGTTCTAAAATAAAGAGAAGGAGTGGATTAGGCTGAGAGACTGACTTATGATTATGCTCACTGGCATGACATGAATACTAAAAGAAAGGAAACTATTCTTAAACATCTCATAGCCTCTTACAAATAAATGTGGCGCACAACACACCTATGCACATGACTCTACTAGATGTGGCTTTCAGACTTCCTAGGACTCTATTGAACCATAGGCTCTGATACCTAGTTTGTAACGACCTTATTTGCTAAACCAAAATGTTACACGGTGGTTATGACCCCAAAGGACCACAAGCTAACCTGTGACTAATATTTGTACCTATATACTGCATCAGATAACATAAAAATATGGAAACATGCACTGAAAGGACATAAGGTTCGATCATAAACATAACTGAATAACGTAATATTTGTGTGGGGTAATAGAATACCCAAAACAAAACTGAAAATACTAAAGTCTGAACATGATAGTCTGTATCTTGTCTGCATCTAGTCTGCATCTAGTTTATATCTAGTCTGCATCTAGTTTGCATCTAGTCTGAAAGCCTCTACTGTCTAAAGAATCTGAATAAGGAGTTGATGGGATATGTCCCCAAATAACTCCAACTAATAAGCTAATCAATGAGATACTAGAAAATCATTATGTCCTTGAAGGATGAGGACTCACTTCTACTCTGACTGCTGAATCTGGAATCTACTACTGATCTAGAACTTGTGTCTCTGAACCTGTGGTGTAACATAAGAAAAAGCACCATAGGGCGAATGCGTCAGTACATATGTACGGAGTATACATATAAGTTAGGTTATATGCAATGGTTCATATGCATGAATAATTCTAACTGACTGTCTAACATGAACGTGAGAATACATGCATAAATACATAACTGTAACTGAAAACGTGATTTCATGATTTCTGAATCTATATACTTATAACGTAATATGCTAGTAACTGATATGACTGATAACATGAAGGACTATATCTGAATAATACTGATAACATGGGTGACTGTATCTGAGTATAACTGATAATGTGGGTGATTGTAGCTGATAGTCCTGAATCTGATGGAACTATCTATTTCGTACTGTATCTGAGTTGACTGTATCTGACAGTCCTAAAATCTAAAGAACTATCTGATTTCTATTACTGAGACTGATTGACTGTATCTGATAGTCCTGATTCTGTAACATGAAACTATAGGGAGTAGTATCTAACTGGCATGCCCCAAATGTGCTATAATAGCTGAGCTGGGGTCCAATCTATACCATGATTGGAAGGGTGTCAATACCGCACCACTGGTAAGGACAACATGTGAGTAACTCTCATATAATAGGTAACTCTAGTGAGAATTGTGGGAACCCTCACATAACAGGTTAAGCAACCTCATCTACCCTTATATAGTAGGCTACGATGTCTCAACCTATGCTGGCTACATATTTCTAGAACTCAAGAATTGCTTCTAGGAATCACACCCTCGTATAACAGGTGAGTCCCCATCCTTGGGTTCACTCGGTGTTAATTCCAACTCCTATCTAAATGGACACTAAACATGATTTACTAAACTAAACTGAGCATGGACTGAGTTACTAAATTTTCGTGGCTGACGAAATACTACTGATATTTGACAACTGACTGAGTCATAAGATCATGGAGATTTTTCCTGAGTCATAAGACTATCAGATGTCTAAGAGTTCATAGCTTGACTGAGAGTATCATGACAACATGACATGGCTCTAGGTACACAGCTAATATTTCGGGTACAAGAACCCCCAGGACTCGATGGAAGGAAACTAACATGACTTGATATTCTTGAATACATGATAATCAGCACAATACATTTATTGGAGCATTTCATCAAACGTCTAATAGGCATAAACTTGTACATATATGGGGATTTTCATGATATCATGCTAGTTAGGCAAATTTTCTTCATCTAGGCATTTTATTAAACATATTGCAGGCATAGTACATCTAAAGAACGTTATACAATAATTAAACATCATGTTTCATTCTAATTCCATCATACAAGGTTTTAGTCATGAGATTTCATAAATCTTTCTCAATACTAATCAACCCACATGGAATTTATCATCAAATCATGGAATAGAAATTAATTGAACATTTATCAACTTGAAAGAGAACACACAAAGCATGAAAACATGAAGAAAATTCATAACTTATAGTTAAAAAGGATTCTTGGACTTCGTGGATGAAAGAAGTCCATGAATGAACACTATGCATACCTTAGATCATGATTTCGTGAAGATTGATGGTGAAACCTTCCTAAATTTGAATCCCTAATAGAAACCCTAGCTTGTTCTTGAGAGAAACTAATATGTTTTGGGTGAAAAATGGTTGAATCACGTGTTAAAGGGATTATATAGGGGTAGAAATTTAATCATTTTAACCCTGGACACATCATTAAATTTTCAGTAAAATTTCCCGAGTTGAGCCCTTGGCGTGATGCGGCGTTATCGCATCGTGTCACTGAAAATTGATAATTGAGAAACTGCATGGTGGCGCGACGAGGAGATATCGCATTGCCACCTTTTGTACGACCTGGAAGTTTGGTGCAACGCGCCAGTATCACAGAGAAATACTGGAATTTGACAATTGTCATTTGAGCTATCTCTGCGACGCGCTGAAGGCTCAGGTCAAACACTGTCTCACTAAAAAGGTTCTAACTCTTCGCTCGAGTATCGGATTTGGGAGAATTATATATCGATGGAAAGCTTATTCAATTTTTCATGCGATAGAAAGTGAAAATTATGGAAATACCATATGTATAAAAATGAATTCTTATTTCAAAGCAAGTTTTAATATCCTTGAGATGATTTTCAAGCTACGAAAAAGCACGGTTATTACAAGAGCAGAGGCATCATTTAAAAGTATTGCTACAAGACATCCAAATAGAGAGGGATCAACTAAAATAAAATTTGGTATTCGCCAAAAAAAAAAATGGCCTAAAAATGATGTTATGCGGTATAATGCTGGTATTTGTTGTTTGGAAATGTATAACATGGATGTAGTGAGATTTAATAAATAAAAATATTTCTATTTTACTAGAATATTAGTACTGCTATTCATAGAATCATAGCTGATCAAACTACACATCAACTTAAAATTGAATAGCATGGTAATAGTCGATTATGCTAGCAGTATATGAAGAACTTAAAATGCATCGATAATGTTAACCATACAATGTATCATCTATGATAATACAATGCATATTCAAATTTTCTACAATAACACAGTTTGATAAAAATAGACTCGGTACCAAATTCTAAGAACTTTCATAAAATAAAAATTTATTTGTGATATCATCCAACAATCATTCAACTCATTTGTTGTCCAAATAAAAAAATTATCTTAAACTTTCACTACATTAACATTCAAATATCTTGTTTTTCATCAACACAAATATTATCGTTGATGAAATCAACAATATCTATCACCACGTCATGGTCGTATTCTTCTTCTTCCTTCTTTTCCTCTTCTTCTTTTGTTCAGTCTCTTCTTTGTCTACTTCTTCTGTTTCTTCTTTCTATTCTTGATCCTTTTTGTCTGCTTTTTCTTCATGTTCTTCTTCATCAATTTTGACTAATTCTTCTTCATTTTTCTCTTTTTTTTCTTCTTTATCTATTGCTTCTTTCTCTGATTCTTCTTCTCCATTTGTTGATTCTTTCTCAGCTTCTTCTTCATTCTTACCTTCTTCTTCTTTCTCAGCTTCTTTTTCGTTCTCAACTTCTTCTTCTTGTTGTTTCTTTCTCAGATTCTTCTTCTTTCTCACCTTCCTCTTTTTTATTTGTTGCTTCTTCTTTTTCAGTTTCTTCTTCAACCTTATTATCTTCTTTCTCTCTTGTTTTTTCTTCTTCTATTTCTTCTTCTCCATGCTTCTTTTCTTCTTCTTTTTTCCTCTTCTGCTATAATAGTGGCCAACTCATCAATTTTTTTCTCCTACTTATTTCTTTCCCCTTCATCAAGTTCCATATGCACTATATAATATTATAAAGTATTAGTAGAGTATATAGCTAAAATTTAATTAACTACATCAATTATTAAATTAAGTTACCTTATTCATGTTGTTGTTCATCCTTTTATTTCTTCTTCTAACCTTTTTCTTGATATAGGTAGCAATATCTAACACGACTTTCTCGAGCATAGCAACACACTTATGTAGATCTCCGTCGACAGAGGTGTCCACTACAACTTTTGAGTTATCCGAACAAGCATCATCACCAACACGTGTTCCAATAGAGTTACCATCCAAATCTCTGTCATCATCATTGTCCCCGTTTAAAGTAAGACAACTACCCCTTGTAAATCATTTTTCAAGCCATCGAAGAAGTTATTATTCACTTTGTTGTTATATAACTTAAATGTAATCATATAATTCATCTTCATGTCACGGACAGTAGGCATAATGTAAGGTGCATGTTCTATAAAAAATAATTTAATAATTACATAAAATTTAATATTACAGTAATACTATTGCATAATAAAAAATAAATACATACCTCAATAATTTTTGCTTTATACTTGAATGGGTCACCTTTGATTATCTCGCTACTTTTTGTAGTGTGCGATCTGAGGTACGGGAAAAGAAAAAGGGCTTATTCATTGATTTTCTAGTAAATTTTTCAAGATGAGGAAAGACCTCATAGATCCAAATATATAATTAATACAATAATGAAAAAATGAATCATAATCTATGACAGAGTATAAATAAAATAAGAATCTATGATAAACTGACTAAAGGATTGATGATAGATACCATGAATGCCCAAAGAAATCTGAATAGAGTATAGGATGCCTTTTTTCTTATCATAAAATACTTTTGTTTGCTTCTTTAGGTCAGTATTCTTTTTTAGATAATCTATGGTTAATTGAAATATTTTTTTCCCCACGGTTAACTCTCGAAGAAACTCAAAGAATCCACCATTTAAATTAATTTTGTATCAATAACCTTCGTCGAATCTTTTACAAGCAACATGGTATGCAAAAATCACAGTAAACAACACTTACACTTCTGATCCTTGTTGAACTTATTCCCTTTATTCAACTATAACAAGTTAGCCGATGTAATTTTTTTTATCACTTTAAAGCAAAAATATTTCCTTTTTCTAACACCTTCTTCAATTTTAATTCATAGGGGTATGATAAACAACTCAACCCCATGATCAAACAAAACTCCTTTAAGACAAAATAAGCAGGCTTATTGTTTACACATAATCACACTCAAGAAGCACCTTATCGTTCTTAACACGTCACAACAACAAATAATGGACCATCTATCCATTGAATTTAAGATGTTGCGACATGTTTCTCAAGTGTCCAAAATAGGACTTCTTAAATCTTTTCTTCAAATTTTGATCAATAATAATTTTCTTAAAATCCTGGTATGCAATCATCCTTGATCTAACTGATATTTTTGTCAGGAAAGATCCAACTTTGTTCATCAAAGTCTGAAGGTCATACTGTTTTACGAAAATGTACTTTGAACAAAATGGCATGAACAAGGGATCATTATCCCCATCAACACTATTTTTTCCACTATCCTCACTCCGTTCACTATCATCACTACTACTAAACTCAGCAACATCATCACTAGACTCAACGCTTTTACTAGACTCATCGACATATTTATGTATCTCCTTTATGGTCTTTGAATTTGATTCTGACTCTTTCGCTTCAGTTCTTTTCCTTTTAGAGGCATTTTCAACTGTCTCACTACTTCTTCTCTACTGCTAGAGGCACAATCAGATATGGTACCAGCAATGCCTTTAACATCAACTCTAGCATTACACATAATCTCCAAAATCTACACCTAAAAATTATTTTTTCACTGTCAACTCATAGACCACAAGTCTACTAATAGAAAAGGTCAATGCTCAAATGAAACAGACAAGATAACTAAGAATTATCTCACCATTCAACAATGCAGTACACAAAAATATCAAAACTAAATCAATTTTTTTATAAAAATATTCAAAAGCCAACAGCGTGATCAGCGAAAAATTTTCAGTCAAAAATGTGGAATCAAAAGTCAACCATTGCTACGGAATCAAACTAATTAGCTATAAAATTTTCATATTTTCACTATTTAATCAATCATATTTTAAAAAAAAATCTATACCTAAATATTTAACACAACCTAGGACATTGTCAATTCATAGACCAAAAATCTACTAATAGAAATGGGTCAATGCTTAATTCGAATAGACAAAATAACTAAGAATTATCCTGCCATTCAGTAATGCAGTACACAAAAATACCAGAACTAAAGAAGAATTTCTTTTAAAAAGTTCAAAATCCAACAGCGTAATCAACGAAAAATTCTGTCAAATCTGCGGAATTAAAACTCAACTATTGCTATGAAATCAAACTAATTAACTATAAAATTTTCACATTTTCACTATTTAATCAATCATATTTGGGGAAAAAAATTCTTATACTAGGGTTCACTACAAAACAAATAACAAATAAAAATTGGTAAAATGGATCTATAAATTATTGAAACTTGATTTTAACTTACCTTAATACAAAGAATGGAGACTTTTGCCGCTGGAGAAGAAGATGAAGTAAAAATGGAGTTTGACATTTTTTTCTTGGGAGTAGCGGGAAGAGGAGGAGCTTTGGAGGAGAGGGATGGGGTTTAGTTTAATATTGAAAGAAACTGAGGTAGTTATGTGTAGTTTATTTAATTCCTCAAGATTTGAAAATGTTAAAAAGGTCGATTGGCCCACATGCGGATCCCACCTTTTTGAACCTAACCCTAAATATTAAATAAAAAGGAAATTTAGTGGCTATTTGGCAAAATAAGTTTTGAAAGTAGCCCTTTTGCCAATTCTTTTGGAGACACAATGTCTAGTGTTATAAAATATAAATTTTGATTAAAAAAAATTGGAGTTGAACGTAATTGTTCAAACAATAAATTGAGTTTATCAGTTTTGTTAGTTGTAGAGATTTAACATTTCCATTTTGATGCCTCAAAAATAATGAATCATGAAAGAACAAACTCCCAACATCATCAAATCTTTTATCAATTGCTATTAGGCAACGTATGATCTACCAACCACATAGTCATTTAACTACTTATATATTGATGGCTTTGAATAATGCAGATTTACCAGAAGGTACAGTACGTAATCTAATGGAACAGGACACATTGAAATGGGTATTCGTAGGCGGAAAAGGCGGTGTAGGGAAAACGACGTGCAGTTCTGTATTAGGAATCCTTCTTTCTCAGGTCCGATCATCTGTTCTAATCATATCAACTGATCCAGCTCACAATCTTAGCGATGCATTTCAACAGCGTTTCGCTAAAACTCCCACTGTCGTTAATGGATTCACCAATTTATACGCCATGGTATTACGTTAGATCTTATTTATTTTCTGGTTTTTGGTTACCTGGCTCATAAACAAAAACATTTGGTCCATGTGATTTGTTGTTTCAATCAATGTGCGTTGTCATTTCATTTATTTTTTAAATCATGGTGTGTGATCCAAATTGTGTGCCTGAGTAACTCTGTCCATAGAGTGCATTGCTATTGCTGAATACTTACAAGTTCTATTGAAACACTGACTTTAATACCTTAGGATTTAACTTATATACAATGATAATGTAATGTTTGTTACAATATTCTTGTAATTTAACATGTTATAACAGGTTGTTTGTTATAATTTTTATGTAACTAGTTCGACTTATTACAGACAGTTACATGTGATTTTCATGTTAAAGTGATATGACAGTGTAAAAATTCTCTTAGCACTAACTGTGTATATAATTTGTTGTTGAGTGTAATGCGTGCAAATTGTGTACTGCAGCGATTCCAAAGAGTGACCTTTACCTCAGATTTTATTGAATTATGTAGCTTTTTCAGTTTATTGTCAATTTCATTCTGATATGTCGTTATGGGGTAATGATTTTATGATTCAAGTTTTGTTCTTTAGGAAGTTGATCCAACTATAGAGAATGAAGAAGGCGGTTCAGAAGGGGTGGACGGTTTTTTCTCAGATTTGGCTAATGCAGTTCCAGGAATTGATGAAGCTATGAGTTTTGCTGAGATGCTAAAGTAAGTGGCGTTTCTTCACGACACGTAAAAAGAAGATCAAAGAAATAAGTCAAGTATTCTGAATATTTCTATTATTTTTCAAAGTGTGAAAGATCTATTCTTAGATTGAGCCTTATCTGATCCTAAGCAATAATAACTTATAGCAATGGACTATATGATAATACACAAGGTGGTATTAGTTTATTGCATGTACAACAACATACCCCGTGTAATCCCACGAGGGGTTTGGGGAGGGGAGTGTGTCTGCAGCCTTAACCCTACCTTCTGAAGGTAGAGAGATTGCTTCCTCAACTCAAGTAAAGCATAATAAAATCAAATATGAAAAGGAAACTAAAATATTGAAGCAGTCGCGCTGGACATAATGGAGAAGAGAACAATAGCAACATCACCTAAATATGGTAATCGAAGCAAAGGAAACAACATGTAATAATAAAATTGAAGAACAAGATAGTATGTGTAATAATCACAATTATACCAGTAGATAAATTTCTAGTTCCAGGCTTCCAGCTTATACAATTCCTAGTGGCATTCGATACTTCCTGGAAGACCATAGCTAAATTACTCTCACCGAGAGTACCATTTATTCGATATTAGTCTACTGCATGTATGGATGAAAAAGAGATGCTTGGATGCTTGTGTACCCTCTAAAGTTGGAGTGTAAAAACTTACCCAACTTGCCATTTTTTATGCGGTCGTTAGCATTAGATTTGTTGAGCAAGGACATAGTAAATTCAATTTGGATGATTTCTTGCAATTTGTGTCTGGAGATATTGTAATACAATATATCAAGCAACATGAAGAGGATCACTGCAATTAATCGTTTATATTTTCAAAATATTCAGGTTTCTCTTTTCTTAATGATCATATTAGCATCTTTCAACTGAAGTTATTTAGCCTGAGTTTAAACTTTCAGTTGTATATCTTAATCTAGATAGCAAGATAATACATTTCGGGTTGCGAGATTGTCTAGAATTTCTATTCTGCTCATTCGGTTAAGGAAAGAGCATGAGATTTCACCTTGCAGATCATGAGGTTAGAAGTTGCAGCAGCAAGCTAATCCTACTCCATACATTAGCACATAAGTTGCATTGAACACTGAAGGAGCTATATAGGGAAATTGCTTTCTCATGTCGCTATAGTTGAATGTGTGTGCATGAATATACAATGAGGTTCTGGTCCTTTTGTAAAATTTCTGTTTTAGATATCTACCAGGGTCAAACTTTTAGTACTATATTGGAACAATTACCTGCCTAGCACAAAGTCCTAAAGTCAAGTTCAAATTATTCTCAACTGAATCAGTAATTGGCTTCTAAATTCCAGAACTTCCGGAAACCATTTGACCTAGCGGGCAGTACCAGTGTAGTAGCCCGATTGAGTTGTTCTAGAAATATACGAGGGTTAGTGTTTTTTCATGTTATGCAGTGATGCATGCATAACAAACACTCAAAGACAACATGGAAATGATTAAAATTGTCTTGGTTTATCTTTTGTGCGGCCTGAAAACTAGTCGAATTGTGCCCGTCTTAAATCGTGCAGTATTTATTTCTCCCTCGGATTTATAACTTTTCTTTAGCTGCATGGCCAGTTTTCTCATTTTCATGATTTGTATTACTTTGCAGAAAGATCTGGAAAGTCAATATTATTGTAAGGAAGTCCACTGCAATGTTATTGCTTTAAGTCATCTCTAAGCTGAATTGGAACTTTTAAGCCTTAATACTATCACTGCAGTTTGTTCCTTTTCTAACCTTGTTAACCAAGTATCAAATATAAGAAATAACACCAATAATGATAAATTTTGTGCTATAAAGTCTCGGAATCTTTTATTTAGAATTATCGATCCTCCACACACTCAAGTGTGATTTCTTGGATGTGTTTTAAAATGTGGGATACTTAAAAACCCTTAGTCATGACGCTTTACAATTCTTGGTGGGAGCTCACTTGCCTCATCCGTGTATCCCATTTTCTCCTTTTATGACATGGTATTTGGAATGTTTGAGTAAAATTACGCAAGTGTTTGGGGTTACGCTCGAAACTCTTGGGATCGAGCTGCCGCTTTCACTTGCTTATCAGGCAAACAATGGTTAGAATCAGGGCAATTGCAGTAGTTCATCGTATATAACAAGCTTCTGAGTTGCAGGACGAGGTTCAACTTCCGAATACATGTGCTAGTTATAGGTGAAACTAGATTGTGGAATTTTGTTCCAATTTAAAGTGTTCATTTTCTTTTCCCTTTCCTTGAGATCAGTATCATATCACATAATCTTTCCTCCAGCATTTTCTATAGCTAAGTTTCATCCTGTGATGATACGTTGATAGTGCTTATGTTATATGCTATTATTCTATGATAGATGAAGATGCGAAAAAAAAAAAGTGTAGTCTAGTTATATTTACACTTCTGGTGTTTTTTTTGTCATTTAGACTTCAATTTCATTTGATTTGCTTCTTTCTAGATTGGTGAGAACAATGGATTACTCTGTAATAGTGTTTGATACAGCGCCAACGGGACACACTCTCCGGCTGTTACAATTCCCATCGACACTAGAGAAGGGGCTTGCGAAAGTAATGAGTTTGAAGAGCAGATTTGGTGGCGTGCTAAGTCAGGTAAAATCCCCTTCCCTACGAAGAAAAACAACAGAACCGTTTGATATTCCAGTTTTCCCCTTTTAAGAAGCTAACAAGAAGATCCATTGAGCTGCTATTTGGAGTATATGTGTGCAAAATTATTGTTCATTTCATCTGCAAGCATGAAAGTTCAAGCCAGATTGTAGGAAGTGGATGATATGTGTTTGTAAATCTATTATTAATACAAAGTATTGGCAATCACAGATGACTCGTATCTTTGGTGTTGACGATGAATTTGGCGAGGATGCAATTCTAGGCAAATTGGAAGCCATGAGAGATATTATTGAACAAGTGAACAGACAATTTAAGGACCCAGTAAGTGTTTTCCTAATAATGGTCATTTATTTTTATGAAGAAATTATTTTATATCCCTTAATTGTAGGTGGAAACATAGTGACAAAATTTAGTCCAAAGTTCATTGGGGTCATGCATTCTTTTATATCTTGCAACAATTGACAAATCGGAGAAAATTTGAGTTCAGATGGTCATGCATTATCTGAGCCTTTTAATTTCTTTAACAATATATGTTAGATCTTTCACGGAGGGAAAGGACATAGCAAAATCGACATTCAACTAGTGTTGCATGTTGATCAAATTTATCTTATGTCTTACTTTTTATTGGTGGAACCTGCTTCTTGTCTTGTTCGGGGCAAGGAAAAGTTCCTTACAGTGATTCCTAATAATGTCTGAATGCTGAATTTCCTTATGTTATTTGTTTACTTACTCGATATTTTGCTTACGAGATAGCACCACTTTTTATAGGACATGACGACATTTGTTTGTGTTTGCATTCCGGAGTTCCTCTCTCTGTATGAGACTGAAAGACTTGTTCAGGAACTCACTAGATTTGAGATTGATACGCACAACATTATAATTAACCAAGTGCTCTTTGATGTAGAAGGTACACAAGCTCTGCTTCTTTAAGTGATTTCTCAGTTGTTGTTTTTCCTTCTAATCGGTTTTCATTGTCTCTCTTATTCTCATTTTGTTTATAATAACTTGTTCCTGTGCAAGAGAAAACATAACTCGTTGACTAGTGACTATTTTCAGTTGTTGAATCCCAGTTGCTGAAGGCTAGAATGCGGATGCAACAAAAGTACTTGGATCAGTTCTATACGTTATATGATGACTTCAATATTACTAAGCTGCCTTTGCTACCACAAGAGGTACGAAGATATCTTTCTCTCATATATATAAGACCACTCTTTTTCCATTTTCCTTTTGGCAAATTCAAAGAGGATACTTGCCATAAAATCTTCTCTACGGTGTATAGTTAGTGCATTATAGTATCCTCTATTAAGATTATATATTTCTAACTCATTCCTGAAGCAAAGTTTTATGATAATCTGCACTTTCCTTTTTCTTCTGCCCCAAAGAGAGTGACACATTTCTCTTTCTGGTTTATCTAGCTAACATATAAAAAGTTATTTAATTTCTTAAACTCCGCGCCTTTTCAAACATTATAAAATGTGCCGAAGGGAGTAATTCTGATCAAGGAAATAATGGAGATTGGGCATGACATTTCTTGTCAAACCAATTGCAACTCACTTAAACTTCTTTCATTGTGGATAGGTTTGTGGTGTTGAAGATCTGAAAGCATTCAAGTATCATTTTCTAACACCATACCGACCTTCTCGTGCGCGTTGTTCAGCGGAAGAGTTGGAGAGTGGAATAGCAAAACTGAAAGAACAGTTGAAAGATGCTGAAGCAGAATATGAAAAAATTAGAAAAGGAAAAAATCAGGTTTGATATAGAAAGATTTTTCAAATGTTATGGAAATAGTGTCATTGAACAAATTATTTTGTTTGAGAGGATCAGCACGTACACTAATTGTTTTATTCATTGATATGGAAGTTCTTTTGTGCCTTCTAAAGGGCAAAAAATCTAGCTTCTTGGTCTTACAATATGCTTCTTTGAGGTTTTGGATTATTCGGTTCGTACAAACAGTGACGAAAAAATCTTTGCTAAGGGTGTTCAAAACTTTAAGCAATGTCTCTTAAAAGTTGCTTTTGATCTATATTCACAAAAGGAGAAATTGTTTCTTTCCATTGTAATTTCTATCAATATAGTCTTCTTTTTTCATAAACAACTGCTCAAGAATTGTTTTAGGTGGATTAGAGGTGAAGAGTAGACATATAGGAAGGCTTTGCAACAAATGTGAGTCGTGAGATTAAGACTGCCCTTTACACCACATTACAAGAGTTTATCTTTGCAAACATATAGCTTATACAACGTTTTTTCCACCAACTTGAATTTCAAATAAGTTGGGGTTGACTATATAAATTCGGACTAATCATATTTCTCGATTTGAACAATCTCAATTCAATAACATACAAATATGTATTATGAGAATTCATCGTGACTTTGCTAGTTTTACATTGGTTGTCACCGCATCACAACCCTTACTCCTTTATTCAAGCTGAAATCAACAATGTGAGCAAGCTCACACAACCAGAGTTGGCATGCCAAATACAAAATGGGGAAAATTCCTTCTTTGTAATACATTGATGATTCACACTCTGGGGAAATCTTTCGTCGTAATTGACAACTTAAACTTTTACCTTATTGGTGAGGGTTCGATTCCCTAATCTTTTAATCCTCTCTCTCATTTCCTTCCCCTACCGTAATTTTTTTTTTTTTCAAAAAAGATGTTTTGCAGCCTATGAACAATCTTCACATCATAGATTTGGGTATTTGGTAGTTTCAACTAGGGGTGTGCAAAAATTAGAGTTGTTAATACAGGTCGGCTCAGCCCAGTCGGGCTAAGCCCACATGGGCTTTAAGTTTGATGAGCCATGCCAGGCTTGCCCATCAAAATGACGGGCCAAAAAACACCAACTCACACCATTACTCTGTGGGCCGCGGGCCTTACGGGTCAGTCCATTTTTTAAAAAATAATATTTCAAAAAATTACATATATACACAAGGTAACTATTACTTATTACATAAAATCTCTTATTTGAAAAGTAATTACAAAAATCTCATATTAATTACATAGAATCCCTTCCTTTTAGAGTTTCTCTCTCTTCTGCCTCATACATCCCAAAACATTCGATTTTTATTCTATTTTTAGTCCGAATTTTGTTCTTTTATTGCACTCCTTATTTTACGCTTAATTTCAAGCTACGTGATTTTGGGGGTTTCAAATTTGTTCAAATAAGGTCTATTATTTCAAATTATTATGGAAATATTTTTTTGTCATAATAAACTTCCATAATAATTAGTTGGTCTATTATTTCAAATTATTATGGAAATAATTTATTTCATAATAAATTTTTATAAAATCAAATAATACATTTTATTTTATGTCGGTCAAATTTGTTCTATACTATAGAAAAGAGATCCATTATTTCTTATATACCTTAATTTGAACTATAATATGCATTACAAATTATTATAAAAATAAAATCAAGTCCAATTATTTTTATAGTCAATGACTTGGAAGTTGATTTGAACTATAATATCCAAATTATTTCTCCTTTTTGGTTGCATGTATCATTTTATCAAATTATCTACTTTTGCAATGTCATGATAGAAAGTAAAATATAACAAACATGAATATACTTGCATCATACATAGAAAGTAAAGTATAATACATTCTCATACATAAAACACATGCTATTGTTGGAGCGTAAAATCATGTCCTACATAGAAAGTAAATAATAATACGTTCTCATACATATAATGTGAAATGTTTTTACTTAAATATAAATCATACATAGAAAGTATTGTACATTCACATACATATAGAACATGTTGTTGTTGGAGCGTAATTCATATATATAACACTGGCATTATACATACAAAAATGTGTATTACATTTCCATACGTGTAAATTTCATTAACAATGTCAAAATATCATTCAAACTGGGTAATGTATTATAATTTCTCATACAATACTATGCAAGTTTTTACGAAAAAACAAATACACTAAGAGGGGGAGGAGGCGTTATTGATTTTTCATGATGGCACTGGTGATGGCGTGAGGAAGCGGTGAAGGTGTCGTTGACTGTTCGTGATGGCACTAGTGGTGGCGAAAGTAGGAAAGAAATGAGAAATGACGTCGATCTTGGTGGTTGGTCGCTCTTGCATATTCACCGTTGTGAGGAAGAGGAGTGGAACGGTGAATGACGGTGACAGTCGTAAACCAGCGGCAACGTCGTTGGTTTTTTTTTAGGGAGATAAAAAGAGATGTTTCACGATATTTTTTGAATTTGAATTATACTTACTATTTTTAAGCATCCACAAAATTAGAACATTAATTACTGTCGTTATTAAAGTAAGAGAATAATAGAATCTGATTTTTTTTTCATAATTTAAGGAGAAACAGCTTCCTCATATATTGGAGTTATGTATCAGGTATTTATGTTGTTTATACATAATATTTTATAATTTAATTTTAGAATGTTAATAAACATAAATATTATCAAACAATATTACATAGTGTTAATACTTGTTAATCAAGTCTCTAACACCTCAAAAAATACTTTTAATAGCGAAATTAAATAACTTTTGACATGATATCCTTAGAATCAAATAAAAATACTAATAATCAATCTAAATAGTTACATGTATTTGACTTATGGATCGTCCCACGGGATAGCCCAAACCACATTGCTCAAGCCCTACGGGCCACGGGCTTATCCGGGTCGGGCTAAAAGTCCAGTTCTTAAATGGACTGCAAAAACTAAAGTCCAACTCCATCAAATTACAAGCGTGGTCCATATTGACAGCTCTAGCAAAAATTGAACCAATCAATTGGTTTATTGTTATTGGATTTTTGGATTAATAATCTTTTATTGGTTTTATAAAAAAAAAAATTATCGTGTATTAGTTTGATTTTAACTTTTCAATATTTGGTTATTCATTATCCATTAAGATTCTAATAAATTACTACTCTACCTCTACTTATGTATTAGACTAATATGAGTGACTTTGTGTTAGCTTATTATTAGACTTAATTTCAACATATAGTTTTCTACTTTTGTAGTTTTATTATATCGGAACTTAATTTTTATAAATAAACATACAAACCTTGAAAATAAATTGAGTGACAAATGTTAGGGTTTTTGTCCTGATTTTCTCACCAAAATTAAGATGTACTTTTCTTGAAAGAAAAATAAAAGTAATACCATAATTACTTTTACTTTTCCTAAAAAGAAAAATATAAAACTTCTTCATATTTGGCTAACCTCTTTCTTGGAGAAAAGTTTTTGGACATCTATAAATAGAAGACCCTCCCCCCCTTCTCATACAATAACATATAGCATCCACAATGTAGTCGTTATGAGTCTTGTTTAGAAGGAGATTTTCTCCAAATAGTTTTTTTATGTTTTTTATATTAGTTTTCAATATGTAGGTCGCTTGATCAAATCCTATAATAATATATTTTTAGTATGTTTTTCTTTGTTGTCTTAATTATCACTACGATGGTTTGCAACTAATAGCTTCCGCATGACGCCCTCTCAATTTTGAACCCTACAACAAACCTGGGGATTTAGGCCACAGGTGACAAAAGAGTTTTAAAATGAGATATAGGTGACGCAAGTCTTAATAATTGAGTAGAGGTGACAATTACTTCATTATGGTTTAAGAAAGTTTGAAAAATTTCAAAATAACCCACAAGTTTTTAAATTTACACTTTGATTCAAATGTTAGTTAATATATAACGGGGAACGAAGGGAAAAAATACGTCTTTTTCTCTCTCCTCATCCGTTGTTATTTTCTCTCTCTTCGCGATATTTGTTGTTCATTATTGCTGCTACTTTATTCATCATCTTCTGATTCATTATCATCATCTTATACTTCATTATCAACTTCATATTCTTCTTGTTGACCATTGTTGTTGTTGTTGTTGTTATTACACCAACTGCTGCTCTTTGACCAAATTCTTATGTCAAATTTTGTTTCGTAAATCACTTTCAACTTTGAAATTTACTTGAGAGGAGACTTTGGTAAGTCAGATTATGCTTTTTAGTTGTATCTGGGTAACTGCTAGTGTGTTGTTTTTTCAACAATAGTTTGTACGCGAACATGAATGCAATACAAGAGCAATCTGTTTAAACAGATCCATTGTCTGTGGCACCAGATAAATGTTCTGTTGTAATAGTAGACTCATGTTGGATTCATGTTTAAGGGTTCTAGGTGCCCGTAATATGATTATGAATCGAATAGATGGGTATTCTGTTGCACTAGATTAGTAATTTGTTTCAACAGATATATAATCGGTTGCACCAGATTAGTAATCTATTTCAACAGATAAATAATCTGCATCATCAGATTACTAATATGTTTCGAACAACAAAATATAGCTTCTGTCACACACAAAACGTAACAGATAACTCATATGTTCTTACTATAGATACTAGAATAAAATTATTCCTTAATTGTAAATATGTCATTCATTAAGAAATAGAAATAGACAGCACGAAAATTAAATAAGAAATAAAAAGTCAAGTGCATCAAACATAATTTTTTATAAAACAAACAAAAAAAATACATAGATAACAGAAAAAAAAGCTTAATTATTATTATCATCATTATTAACATCATTATTATTTGTATGGTCAGTCGGCCAATCTTCAAAGGGCAGCAGCAGCACCCTCCGCAGCCTGTGGATCTCCCGCAGCATCCTTACTCTGACGGCGGCCAACTCCCAATGCAGGCATGAACCTCCTTCTGTAGTTCCCTCATGGCGTCTCGTAAAATAGCGACATCCCACACAGGATCAGCCATATCTAAAAAACGCATAAGTTGACAAAACAAACATGTAAACACAAAAGTAAATAAAAGAAAGAATTTGAATGTAATGTAATGTAATACAACGTATATTTACACAAAAATCCAGAAAAAATACTTACCAGAGACAGGAAAAAGCTATCAAGTCCTTGAAGAGAAAGTAGTTGAAGGTGTAACAAGAGCGAGAAATAAATAGTGTGTAGTAGAACGAACAATTGAGTAAGGAGGGGCCTATTTATAGAGGATTGAACTTGAATGAGTTAGGCAAAAAATCGCAACTGTTCACCTCCATTTATTAATGACATTCTTGATTACTTTAAAAAGTTATGACTTAATTAAATTAATCAATATTATGATAAGTCATGACTTTTCAGCTTTATTATTATTAATAATTATTTCTTTCCAAGAACCATTTTTTTACACTATTTTGGACAACAGATAATATATTTGTTGCATTAGATAAATCATCTATTACAACAGATATATCATGATTTACAACAAATAGATAACCTTTTGCATCAGATAATATATTTGTTGCAAAATAATATATATATATATATATATATATATATATATTAAAAAAAAATATTATCTTCATGACATCCAAATTTTCTGAATTTTTAATTATATAAATTAATAAAGCAGATTTAAAGGCACAACTGTTCACCTCCATTTATTAATGACATTCTTGATTACTGTAAAAAGTTATGACTTAATTAAATTAGTCAATATTATGATATATCATGACTTTTTAGATTTATTATTATTAATAATTAGTTCTTTTCAGGAACTGTTTTTTTTACGCCGACTTAGACAACAGATAATATATTTGTTGCATCAGATAAATCATCTATTACAATAGATATATCATCCGTTGCAACAAATAGTTCAACTGTTGCATCAGATAATATATCTGTTGCAACATATAATATATATATATTTTTTTAAAAAAATATATTATCTTCATGACATCCAAATTTTATGACTTTTTAATTATATAAATTAATAAAGCAGATTTAAAGGCACAACTGTTCACCTCCATTTATTAATGACATTCTTGATTACTGCAAAAAGTTATGACTTAATTAAATTAATCAATATTATGATAGGTCATGACTTTTCAGCTTGAAGCTTAGCTTTTAAATTATTAAAATAATTAGTTCTTTCCAGCAACCGTTTATTTTTTACACTGAGTTGCACAACAGATTATGTATCTGTTGCATCAGATAAATCATCTATTACAATAGATATATCATCCGTTGCAACAAATAGTTCAACTGTTGCATCAGATAATATATCCGTTGCAACATATAATATATATATCTTTTAAAAAAAAATTATCTTCATGACATCCAAATTTTTTGACTTTTTAATTATATAAATTAATAAAGAAGATTTAAAAACAAGAATATTTCTGGTGAGTTTTTTATGGTTTAAATTGTGTTTATCATTTATTTCCTTATTCTTTTTTGTGGAAAGAAATGACTTAATTAAATCAAGTTGGTGGTGAGTTAATCTTTCCATTTCTTTAATAACCATTTTTATTAATTGAGTTATGGCAACAGATTGTATATCTGTTGCATCAGATAACCCATCTGTTTTAACAGATATACATCTGTTGCTATAAATCGACCATCTGTTTAAGGAGCTTTTTTGATTTCTTCTAACTGATTCATAAGTCGCAACAGATGAGGAATTTGATGCATCAGAAGCGTTTTTTGTTTTTGTTTGTTTGGTGAATGTGTTTAGACAAAAGTCACAGTCACGACTATTCATTAACTTTTTTCTTAAAAATCATATCATCATATATATATCTTAATTAAATTAATCCAATGTTGTGACTTTTTTAAATTAAATAATCTTTCTTTTACGATTGTAATATCATTTAGTTCCTTATTATTTATTAACGAATCATTTTTAGGAGAATTTGTCATCATGACCGCATCCCTAACTCCAACCGCCGACATGTTTTGAATAGAAAATAAATAGAATGATAATTAAATATTGAATAAGAATTAAAAATTCAAAATCGACCAAACCAAACCAAACCAAACTAAACATATAGATGGATTTTTTTGAATCCCTTATAGGTAGATCGGATATAAAAAAGGGAAATACATACGCTAAAAGAAAGAAAAAACATAACCTAATTATTATTATTATTATTACTATTATTATTCTCAACCTGACAATTTTCATTCGGCAACAGCAGGGCCCTCCTCAGCCTTGCTCGGAAGTCGGCCAAATCTCTCTGGAGTTCATCAAATTGACTTTGAAATTCCTGCAAGGACTTGATATAAACTTTCTTATACGAATCTGGATCTGACATATTAGTATTTTAAGTATAGTAGAATGAACGAGAGTGAGTGAAAGTGAGTGAGGAGGCCGGAGGGACCTATTTATAAAATGATTGAGAATTGAAAGGGACTGGACTTAGTCAAACAAAAAGCCACGACTGTTCATATCCCTTAAAAGGAAAAATTACACAAATCTCATATTTAAGACACCATATTACACAATACCCCTTAATGTTTTAAAAAATTACATAAAATCTCGGATTCATATTTACTAGTGATACATATGCTATATGTATCACTGCTTAACATATGTATCACAATTTAAAATTTCAGGATAAAATGTAATTAGCAAACTATTCAGGATTTAATGCAATATTGCTGAAACTATCCGGGATTTATGTGTTGTGTGTGTTACTTAAATAATACTAGTGACTTTATTAATAAGTAAATTAGAAAAAAAATGGATCTAAATACAGCATTTTATCTTTTTGTTGTATTTTCGAGAGATAAAGATTGGTAATCTGTTGCAAAATATATTCCACCTGTCAGATAACTTACAACATATTGACAATCTGTTACAAGAGATGGATATATGAGTTTGCTTTTCCTTTAGCTGTGGCGTCTGTTGCAACTTGTTAGTCATATGTTTATTCAATTTCATCGAGAGCAATTGATTTTTCTAAACACTTCTTGGCCAAATTCAATTTTTGCTCTTGGATTGCTTCTCTTATTTTCTTTGCATCCTTCAACCAAACTAAATTTTTGCTATTGGATTGAGGGCAAAAATTGAATTTGGAGGACAGCTTGAAGGATGCAAAGAAAAAAAGAGAAGCAGTCCAAGAGCAAAAATTGAGTTTGGCCAAGAAGTGTTTAGAAAAATCTATTGCTCTCGATGAAATTAAATAAACAGATGATTAGCAAGTTGCAATAGACGTCACAGCTGATGGAAAAACAAATTGATATATACATCTGTTGCAACAGATTGTCCATATGTTGTAAGTTATCTGACAAGTGGAATATATTTTGCAACAGATTACCAATCTGTTTCTTTTGAAAATACAACAAAAAGATAAAATATTGTATTTAAATTTATTTATTTTAATTTACATATTAATAAAGTCACCAGTTTTATTTAAGTAACACCACACACAATACATAAATCCTGGATAGTTTGTGTCAGATGTGGAGTCTGTTGCGTCAGATATGGAGTCTGGTGCAACAGATATGGAGTCAGTTAGAATACATAGCAGCCTTGCTGGTGGTTTGATTTGTTCCATCAGTTGCTCCGTCTGTTGCAACATCAACAACAACATAAACTACAAATAACAAATAAAAAATATCAACAACATAGAAAACAACAACATTTGTTCCAACAACATCATCAACTACAAAGAAGCATACATCCTATGTTCCAACACTATCAATAACAAGGGACGGACCCACATGGAGTCCTCCAGGTGCGCGAGCACAGACTGAACTCGTATCAAACTTTATATATGTATGTGGAAATAAAGAAAGAAATATATATAATCTAATCAGTGAGCACCCATAGTAAGAGTTGTTTGGTTAGCTTAGTTGTTGTTTATGGGAGCTTAAGGCTATTTATTTCTTTTGGTCTTAAGTTCAATTCCCACTCAGCACATATTTTTTAAATTTTGGTAACCAAATCTTCTCTTCTTATTTACGTTTAACTTTTTATTTTTTTCTCCCTTACTCCTTGTGTTGATTGTTCGGACTCCACTATTTTTAGGCTAAGAAGCACCCACCGTCTAAACCACACCACACCACAAGTTCCAACAATGCCAAACCCACCAACAACACCACACCACAAGTTCCAACAATGCCAGCCCTACTAACAACATCAATAACAGTATCAACAACAAAGAAACAAATAAAATACATAAAAAAAATGATACTGCCAACAAGGCTTTTAAGCTTCTCCCAACAGATGACTTTTTTTCATATCTTATAATAAAAATTCTCGGTATGTTTATTCAACAATTAAAAGTTCCTTCAAATTTTTTAAATAAATATGATATGGAAAAATGGTAATTAAATAAAAAAAAAAAGATGTAAATAAAGTTGCAAGAAAAAGATGAGAATGAAAGAGAAATAGTGAATCATATTATATAATGTCAAAAGGGGGTCAAAACAATAATTTCAGTCGAGGAATATAAGATATGGATATCGATCGGTTTAGATCCGAACAAAAATTTTTGAGAAAGAGGAGAGAAAAAAAAGTTGTGATAACCCTAAAGAGGATAGAAAGAAAAAAGATAAAAGATTTAGGGTTGAAGGAGAGGAGGGGAGAGATGAGATAATTCTAATTTCTAGATGTACTACCCTTAATATTAAATGACTAAACAAAGTGTATTTATTCAAATTTATATTTACAAAGCATAATTAATAAGGCTAATTTAGTAGTAAAATAAACCTCTAATTAATATTTTCTTGATGGGAGTGCCAAGTCAATATGAAAAGGAAGAAGTATTAGGGGTTTCAATATTCATTAATTAATATTCACTAATAATTTGAGGGGCACGAGGAATAAAATGGGTGACATTGAAAAGACAGGACAAGACTACTCAATGAGATTTTTGAGTTATCCAAGAAACATTTTTTACCGCCTTTAGTAGTAGTACTACTTTATCTACTCGGACAGTAGTTTGCTTTAAAATTAAAAGAAAACAAAAATATTTTCAAACAGATACGTCGTCTGTTGCAACAGATTTAGATATCTGTTTGAGAAATCCCAACAGCTCAGTCATCTGTGACAATAGATGGAAATGTCATTTGATAACTAAATCAGAAATGTCATCTGTTACAACAGATATCAATATCTATTTGAAAATTTCCAACTCCTCAATCATCCTTCATAATAGATGCAAATGTCTATTTGATAATTAAATAAGAAATGTCATTTGTTGCAACAGATATTGTTATCTGTTTGAAATTCTCCAACAGCTCAGTTGTTTGTTGCAACGGATTTCATTGCAATTGATTTAGGATGAACTAGGGATGAAAGAATGAGCTCCTCATTAACTTAATGTTAAATTAATAATAGTACCTACATCGATTAAGGTAGAATGAGGTATGAATGAATGAGCTCACAGGGTCAATTACAAATCCAATTGATTCATTGCATTTACATGGTGTTAGTATTGCATTTATCCCGACACGAGTCATCGATCGATCACTCTGAGTTGAAATACGTTCTCATTAACTTAATGTTAAGATTAATAATAGTACCTACATTGATCTAGGTGGAATTAGGGATGGATGAATGAGCACAAAGGGTCAACTACAACTTTAATTGAGTTTTTTGGCAATTGCATGATGAGACGGTACTGTATTTCCCCGACAAGAGTCATCGATCGATCACTTTGAGACGAACCGATTCTTACTACCTCGTATGTTTAACTAATACCTTAATTGAATAATCTGGGACTAGGGGTGAGTTCTCATAGGGTCAACTATAACTTCAATTGAGTCTTTTGGCAAATGCATAATTAGACGGGACTATGTTCCTCCCAGCAAGAGTCGTCGATCAAGCACTCTGAGCCAAATCGATTTCTTACTACCTCATATGTCCAACTAATACCTTAATTGATTAATCTAGGACTAGGGGTGAGTTCTCATAATGTCAACTACAATAGATGACAACGCCTATTTGATAATTTACAACAGATGGGTAATCTATTACAATATATGACTCAATCCATTTGATAATTTACAACATATGGGTAATCTATTACAACAGATGACTTAATTTGTTTGATATTTTACAACAAATGTGTAATATGTTGCAACAGATTACATAATCTGTTTGATTTGATCCAACAGAAAAGGCATTTATTGCAACAGGTTAATCATTTGTTTATATATAATTCAATTGAGTTTATATGTTAGACTAATACCTTAATTGAATGTGAGTTCTCATAGGGTCAACTACAACTTCAATTGAGTCTTTTGTCAATTACATGATGACATGGTACTGCGTTCCTCCCGACCAGAGTCGGCGATCGATCACTCAGAGCCTAATCGATTCTTACTACCTCATATGTTAGACTAATACCTTAATTGATTAATCTAGGACTAGGGTACTAATACTTTGATTGAGTAATCTGGGACTAGGGGTGAGTTCTCATAGGGTAAACTATCGATTAATCTAGGACTAGGGGTGAGTTCTCATAAGGTCAGCCACAACAAATGGCAATGCCTATTTGATAATTTACAACATATGGGTAATCTATTGCAACATATGATAATCCATTTGATAATTTACAATAGATGGGTAATCTGTCGCAACAGATGACTTAATCTATTTGATAATTTACATCAGATTCGTAATCTGTTGCTACCTAATCTGATTGATAATTTACAACAGATGAGAAATCTGACGCAACATGTTGAACATTTATTTTTTACAATTTCAATTGAGTTCATATATTAGACTCCTAAATTGATTAATCTAGGACCAGGGATGAGTTTTCACAGGGTCACCTCCTAGAGTACTCGGTCAACTACAACTTCAATTATTTCTATATGATTTTAAAAATTACGCATATATTTTATGATTTTAAAAATAATTAAGATCATTTCGGACCAAATTAACATTTTCAAAACTACTTGTCATTCTTTTCCAAAATACAAATCAACCCATTCAAAATGTTTCATCATTTCAAATCTCGAGGTCTGGATCTTTCTTTCTCATTCTCACTCAACAATACAGTACAGACAATAACTACTCAATAAATTTGCTCAACCCTCCACAATAGATCATTTTTCTTCTCATTTCCAACCATATAGGTGTTATTTTTGACATCATTCTTGCTCGTATCAGTCGTTTTCTTTGTCTTCGTAGGCAACAGAGTTCGAGAAGAGCTCTATATTTGTTTTTTTCTAAAAAAATAAGGGCTTTTAAGTTAATGATGAAAAATAGAACTTTTAGTTGTATTATCTTTGAGAATGGGTTTATAATTTTGAGTATTGATGGTAAAATCGTAGGAAGAACTCGAGAAATCCCTAGTTTCCGTTGCAGTGTTCTGTTGACTGTCATGGTATAGTTGGATGGTGGTGGTGGTGGTGGTGATGGTGGTGGTGTTTGTGGTCGTCGTGGTGGCATCGGTGGTGGCATTGGTTGGTGGTATTGGGATTCGTGGTGTTTGTTTGTTTGTTGGCATTGGTTGGTGGTGTTTGTGATGGTGGTTGTTGGTGTGTCGATATTCGTAGTGTTTGTAATGTATTTTTAAAAATCTATGCATACATCAACTGTAATGTAATTTTTGTTTTTATTTTTCTGTAGGTAAAACATGTCTCCCAAAAGAAAAGAAAGTGAAAGTGGATCAACGCCTGACCACTCAAAAAAAAGGCTATAGTACAGAGGGATTCAGAGGAGCTTCCTAAACAATCTCAGTCAGGAAAAAGTAAAGATGAGGAGAGATGTGAAAACAATGTTGAGGAAGGTGGACAAGGGTTCGTAGATGGTGATGAAGAAAATCAAAGAGAGAAAGAGGAGGAATTGGAGAGTCAGAAAGAGAAAGAGGACCACATTATACGGCTTTCCTTAGGCTTTCATGGTAAAATTAATCACTAATTTTACTCATCCATTAATTTATATTGAATATAGTTATTATGATTTTTTTTGCTTGCTGCCTGTTTACACTTTTTAGGCTTGGGTATTTGAAGTCATTCCTTCCCTCCGAAAGTAGTTAATGGATTACCCAGATGAGGTTTCTCATCCAAGGATGTTTAGGTGGTTGGCTTCAAAGAGCAACACCAATATTAAGGAGGTTGATCTCTTTAACCCTCCAGATGATGCAGTACGTCTTCTTCAAGTAAAATAATTCTACTCAAAGATAAGAAAGATATTGAACAGATGTTATATCTGGTGCATGAGATGTTATATCTGATGCACCAGATGGGACATCTGTTGCGATGGGGTATATCTTACATCAGATTACCCATCTTTGGCTTTGGTTCTCTGAACCCGACTCCTAAAAGATTAACCATCTACTATAAATTATGCAATAGATGTTTAATCTGATAACATATCATTCATCTGTTGCGACATACAGATCATCTGTTGCATAACATATTACCTATCTTGTGCGGTTGTTGCAACAGATGATTGATATTTTGCATCAGATTATCCATGTGTTGCTCTATTTCTCTGAACCAAACTCAAACGAATTTTAGACATATACTGCAAACTATGCAACAGATGGGTCCTTTTTTTAAAATGTAGCCCAATTGTGAAAATTATTATATTATATGATTTAAATGCATCTGTCTTTTTTTTCTTTTTTATAGGTTGTGCATCCATGGATGTGCCTACTGAGAAGGAGTCGATGATGACTTTTTATATTACTTTTGTTTATGTTGATACTATAGTAGACCCAACGGTGGAGTTAATAAAGAAGGAATTGGCTGAGCAACAGCTATAAGAAGAGCAGTTAGGTAATGTCAGCCTAATGTTGAGGCTCTTCATGACCAATCTTTTACTAAGGCAGATCTGGGTGCTTCTTATAGTGGAGTTGTTAGTGTTGGTGGCAGGCATGCTGATGCTGCTACCAAAGAATAAATATATTTGAAAACACCCCTTTTCGCCCTTACACAGGTCCCTCTCACCCCTCTTCACCCTCGTGTTCTCATTGCGAATGCGATGAGTGCAAGGACAGATAGGATAAACTCTTTGAAAAAGTATAGGCTATCTCTAAAGCTATCAAGGAATTCAAATCCAAGAGATGTGTCATACCATCCAAGAAGGTAAGGGAGCCACACACTCCTACAGCGTTGGTTAGGAGAAAGAAAAGAGCAATTAGAGACGTACTCTCCGCTCGAAAATCAAAAGAAATCATAATTCCTCCCTCTCTAAAAGCTGTTGAAGTTCAGGGTGCAGTCAATAAGGTGGACATATACGCGAAACTTGGAGCCAAGGAGAAGAGGGATCTGCGACAAGCCAAGAATGTCAATCCAGGCGCACCAGATTACCCCAGGCCTTCCTTTTCTCCTCAAGACTTCCAGATTATGACTGATATGCGTATGTCGTACGAGGACAAGGGAAGTTTACTTTTTCTAACCTAGCCCTTCTAATCTCCCCCATGAAGAAGAAGCTACGCAATAGATTTCACATCTGTTGCAACAACTGGGTATACTGGTGCAGATGGTTGTGGTTCTATTGCAACTTATTATCCATCTGTTGCATAAGTTACGTTGGACTATTGATTCAGAGAACCCTATGCAACAGATGGACAATCCATTGCATCATTATAATTACTAACCTATTTAAAAATTGACTTCTTTAAAAATTGACTTCTTATCTCACAGCATGTTGACATAATTCTCCACCTCATGAGAAAAAGGCAATTAACGTACTGGGAAGCTTATGAAGCTGCTGATAAGATAATGGACCTCAACTTCTACAAGAAGCTCAAGGATATGTATGATTAACTCAATGTAGAGGCGTCAGCCCTTGGTGTGCGACTTGATTTCCTAGTTCTTTCGTTGGTCTTGGATGAATAAGAAACGTTAAGATATGTTAGATCGAACAGGCCAAATCCACATGGCAAGAGCTGGACCAAGGCAAAAAGGATTCTTGCAGTTATTAGCGTAAACGGCATGCATTATCGGGCTATTGAGATACTACTCGAGGAGGGAAAGATGAATGTTTATGACTCTAATGTACCTCTCGTCGACGATTTCGATCTTTTTCTCCTCGTGGAGCCACTGATGGTGTTGTTGCCCATCTTGTTGAGGGAGAGTAAACTGATGAATCATTTTCCAAAGGAAGTGTTAATGAAGAAATCATGAGATTTTGAAGGTCGAAACAGGGGAATGATCCTTCCAAAAGATGATGCCGCTAAAGCAAGCGGCTCTCACGCTCTTGCACACATTGAATATTTGCTGACCGGTATAGAAATAACCAAGCCAACAACTTTTCTATGCGACAACGTTGTGGCAAACTTGCAAGAGGTTTGGGCTTACGGGGTACTAACTGGACGCTTAACGCCTATGTATATAGAAGAGCCTGTGAAATAGAAATTTTTAATTTCAAGTCACCCTTCACTTTATTACATGTACATGTAGTGGTAATAATTTTTTTCTGATGAAAGTTGAGTTTTTTATAATGCAATAGATTAGATTGTCAATCTGTTGCAACAGTGGGAAGACCTATTTGAATAATCTAATAATCTAAGTCTAATGTATTACAACAGTGGGAAGACCTGTTTGATAATTTCTATGAATAATCTAATAATCTAAGTCTAATCTGTTGCAACAGTGGGAAGACCTGTTTGATAATTTCCACAGATGACCTAAATTTTACAACATATGCCTAAATCTTTTTGATATTTTCCAACAGTTACGCTTGAATATCCATATGCTCATCGACAAGAAACCAGTAGCAAATACACACACCACCATAAAAAATTCAGCAATTAGGCTTCAATATCCATGTGCCCAACAACACCAAACCAGTAGCAATAACGGCAACAATGTAGTATCTTCTTGCTCAATTTTGTTTCTCTTCAGTAGCCTTGGCTTTGTTCAAAAAACCCCATATTACATGATTTGCTTGTAAAGGGTGTCGTTCTTCATACCAATCAAAGTAATCGCATCCACCCAATTTCTATAAAAAAGAGAACACAATTACAAAACAATTACAAGTCAATAATTAATCAATTAATTAAATAAAAAATATTACCTTTGAAATCTTACAAGTAAAAAACCTACGACCCGGATTTTGTTGAGTCCAAGAAGTCTTTAACAGAGCTTCATGACCGTATTTACAATATCAAAAATCTTTATCACAAAAAATAGTGAAAGATGCGCTTAACATTGTCAAGGTCAATTGAAAAAAATGAAAGTAATAATTTCAAGAATTTAGATAGATAAAAGAAGATGACAATGAAGAAGAAGATTTGGTAATTTAGGGTTAAATTTTAGGAGGAAGATGAATATATAAGACAATGGGGAAAAAATTACCATTGGGGGCCAAGTGACAGCAAGTCAGCGAAATGTGCCAGGACTGACACTAACACATTTGATGCCTATTTTATTTTACGTCTTTAAAATGAACATGTCTACTTGATGCCTATTTTATTTTAGGGGTTTGAACTAAACACCATCGATGGGTTGTGCCTTTTTTATTTCAATTCACTTTAATCTTTTTAAACGTAGTGGCAATTTTTTATGTCCAACAAAAGTTGAATTTTTATAATACAACAGATTCTCCATCCGTTGTAACAGTTATCCTACCTATTCTGACATATAGTTTATCTTTTGCAATAGGTTGGTCATCTGTTGCATTATCTCGATATTTTTATCTAAAGTTCATCTATTTGAACAGTGGGAAGACATGTTTGATAAATTCCAATAGATAACCTACCTGTTGCAACATATGTATAAATTTGTTCGATTATTCCAATAGATGTGCCGTCTATTGCAATAGATAAAGTCCATCTGTTGCAACATATGTCTAAATATGTCCTTTTTTTCCCCAATAAATATGTCATCTGTTGCATTATCTTGATATTTTTATCTAAAGTCCATCTATTGCAATAGTGGAAAGACCTGTTTGATAAATTCCAATAGATCGCCTACCCATTGCAACATATGTCTAAATCTGTTTGAATTTTCCAATAGATTTGTCGTCTGTTGCTACAAATACATTATCTGTTGCAATATTTGAATCTAGTATTCCTTTTCAATTAATAAGTTCAAATCTAAGGAATAAATAAAATTCGTAAACAAAATAAAATAAATCAAAGCCTTCATAAATTAGCTGAAATAAGTCAACTAAGAAATGAAATGTAAAAATATTGTTATGGGTACAGATCTCAAAAATACATCAACAACAATTTAAGTATACTGCTAAGGATTTATTTGACAGACTCAAGCTATAAAGATCTACTTAGTATGGACGAGTTGTTCTTCATCCGGTGCTATGAAATTCGGCTTTGCTGGTCGTGGATCTTCATTGTCGCTTGCGTACGATTTCTGCACTTTTTCTTCTCTGTATTTCCATAAAAAGAGTAGCATATTATCAATGTTGTTCAGCAGTAGCTTCTTCTACATTCACCTGGAAAGCCAGAATTGGTCAATGCTAATCAGGGAGATACAACAAAATGAAAAAGGATAACTCATCTCTTCTAGTAAATCAAACAGGTCTTCCTCCCATTTTAAATTGTACCAAATATATTATATTTCTGTTGCAACAATGATTCAATTGTTGGGACAAATTTCTACATGAGGAAGGCCCTGTGTGATAATTTCTAATGGATGAACCATTCGTTGCAACATATGAATCATCTGTTGCAGCAGATAGATCGTCTATTGGTACAAATAAAAGTTGTACAAAGAGCTATTTGATTTGCTAAAATAGACGAGACATATGTTGCACCAGATAAAGTATCTGGTGCAACAGGTTAGTCAACTGTTATAACAGATGTATATATCTGTTTGATAATTTTTAGCAGATGTGTCATCTGTTGAAACAGATATGTATCGGTTTGTTTTGTCAGTTGGAAGACATATAATATATTCACCTTCTTCAGCTCGTGCTGCTCTCCTTTGGACATTGTACGTTGCTTAGTGCAACACGCAGACAGAGGAGTTGCAATTTCACTTTTTTGGATGCCTGATAATGCCCTGGAAATCACTCTCCTTCTCCTCTTAGCCCTAATCTCTAATGGAGCGAATGGAAATAAAATCCTCTTTGATGGATTGAGACCCCTCTTAGATCTCAATTCCTTTATAGAAGCAGTTAATGCATTAATAGCATTAATCACTACATCATGTTTCGCCCTGCAGTCTTGACATTTACATGCAGAACATTCGCTGGGAGAGGCAAAATTTGTATAACCAGTATGATCATACTCATAATGGTTTGCTTTAAATACTATAAGAGGAGCATCATTAGCACTAACAGCAGTACCACTACCACCACCAACAGTTCCATCAACAACAACAAGCCCACCCGCTAAAATTATTTTTCTTGTAATGGTTGTTGCTCCAAACAATTCCATTTTTATTCAGTCGATGATCTTAGGGTCCGATAAAGTTTGTACAGACCGTAAAGTAAAACAAATGGCATCTTCAACTCTCGATTGGTCGGAACTAGCGACAAATGCACATTCTAACATAAATCATTACATATATTAGAATGATGATTAGATCATTCAAAAAAAACATTAAGTAAAAGAAAAAATTAATTATAATTATACTTACTGCATCCTTCGGGGGGTTGAAGAGATCAAGAAATCTTGCATTTTTATGGGTTTTGGCCGACAACCATCTCAAGATTCTTGGATAGGAAACTCCTTCCTAGTAGTTCACTTGTTGTCTCAAATAAGGAATAGCTTCAAACGCCCAAGCCTATAAAATAACGCTAATAAATCAAAACCATTATTGAGCAAAAAAAATAAATGGTATCATAATAGAAGAAAGAAACATTTACCATGAAAGCTCATGGGAAGCCATATAAGTTGACTGTCTTTGGCACTAACGGAGTCAACAAATATTTGACAGTCATTTTGAAGCTTTCATACCCCCATGGTAAATGCCTCAAGATCCTCGGAGAGCTTTATTAAACTGAAGCTTATGTTGTTGTTAACGTCTCTCGCCCAAAGAATATTATGTACAAACCAAACCAAGCACAATGACTGTTTGTGCTTCTTTGAAAGTCCTATACCTTTCAACGCTTCTATCAAATTTTTATTTTTGAACCTTGGACCAACAATGGACACCAGTTCATCATGATCACACGACTTACCTTTGCCTTTATTTAGGTATGCGGGGTACTTTATTTGAGGTTAAAATAGGTATAACTTGAGAAGGAGGATAACATTTTAGTCCAGTAACTATGGCAAACTCCTTCCAACCAAAACAAATAGGCATGCCACAGTAATTTATCCACACCTCATCCATCTTATCTTTGTTTTCATACATAAACCTACGCTTGAGAAGTTCATATACCATTTTTCATTTGGAAACGAGCATTGTTGTCCTCTAGCAAATCAAGATATTTCCCAAAGCAGCTGTCCCTGAAATAAGCATCCAATTTTTATTCTTAAAGTATTTTTCTGAAGGCATCGAAAGATTTTCTCATGGCTGACTTAACCACAAAATCACCTGTTAAATCTGCGGCGTCATCGCACTGCTTTCTCACAGGATAACGATCAATGCTGAAGGCTTTGACCAGCTCTTCGGTGGATGGGCTATTAGCATCTGCATCATTTCTTTTGAAATATTCCTCCTCCCCGTGTTCATCATATTCTTCTCCCGATTGAGATAACGCTTGTAAAGCAAGCTCATAGAGTGGTGGATATAGCCTAGCTACTTCACTTGTTCCTTTACTTGGACTTAATTCGATTTCTGTTCTTTTAGGAATCATATTATCTAAAATTAACAGAAATATAAAACAATATATTATTATTGATTAATGCATCATTAAAAAGAGATAACAGTGAATCAAACAACCAAAACAGTAAAATAACAGTTGCAACAGATTACCGATCTGTTGCACCAGGTAGTATATCTGTTGCAGCATATAACCAAACTATTGTAGCGTATGAGTAATATATTGCACCAATACAAAATATACCACTCATCTTATAAGATAGATGAATGGTCTATTCAACAGATCACACAACTGTTGTGACATCATCTATTGTAACATATGAGTGATCTATTGGAATAGTTAAATAATCCATAGCAATGGCTGAGTAATCTGTTGTGATAATACAAAACATATCACTCATCTACTGAGAAAGATGAATGGTCTGTGTAATAGGTCACACATCTTTTGCAACACATGAGTGATCTGTTGGAACAGTTATCAACGGTCAATATTGTTTAGATTTTTTCTAACATAGGGTCGTCTATCATGGCAGATGAATGATCAGTTGGAAAAATCAAGTCTTGGACTTTTCCTGTAGGAAGAGTTAGTAGGATTTAATCCAACAAGAGGTTCATCTGTTGTATCAGATCATTAATCTGATGATTCTTCCATTGCAGCAGATGGTTAATTAGTTGCATCAGATTTTTTATCTGAAGCTTAATCTGTTGCAACATATGGTAAGGCTGTTGCATCAGATTATTAATCTATTACATCAGAATTATAATTTGATGGTTCCTTTGGTGTATTAGATGATTTGTCTATTGAGAAAGATGAATGATCTATACAACAGGTCATACATCTGTTGCAATACATGAGTGATCCATTGGAACAGTTATCAACGATCAATATTGTTTAGATTTCTTCCAACACAGGGTCATCTATCACGGAAGATGAATGATCAGTTAGAAAAATCAAGTCTTGAACTTTTCTTATAGGAAGAGTTGGTAGGATTTTATCCAACAGGAGGTTCATCTGTTGCATCAAATCATTAATATGACGGTTCTTCCATTGCACCAGATGGTTAATTAGTTGCATCAGATTTTTTATCTGAAGCTTAATCTGTTGCACATATGGTAAAGTTGTTGAATCAGATTATTAATCTGTTGCATCAGAATTGTAATCTGATAGTTCCTATGGTGCATCAAATGGTTTATCTATTTTATTATATGATGAATCTATTGCATCAGATGGTTAATATGTTACACCAGATGGGTAATCTGTTGGAGGAAATAGTAGCACGATTTTGTTAAACAAAAAACAGTAATTTCACCATTTTTACCAAGAACAAGAATAGAACAAATCAAAACAAATTGTCCTTTTGTTTTTATAAACACAAACAATAAAAATCAAACTTCAAAAAAATGCAACAAACAAAAAAATATCATAATTCACTTCGAAAAGAGAAGAGAAGAGAAGAAATACTAGAAATTAGAGTTTTATTCAAACTGCATTTCAAATTAGTGCAACAAATATTGAAATTGTTAACCAATACTATAAGAGAAGTTGGATCAAGTTTCTCGTTTTCTTCAAAACTAAAAAGGCCATAAATTTTTAACTGTGAAAGAAGAAAAGGACCGATGAAGAATTCAAAGCTATTGTGGCCAGAGAGCAAGGTTGTCACGTCGATTGAAGCCGAAAAGGAACTGGAATCCCAACTATTTATAGTCGGATGTTGAAGTCGCCGAGGATTGAAATAAGAAATTTGCAGAACAGTTAGTTGAGAGAGAGTTGAGAGAAGCTGTCGAGAGAGGAATGAGAGACAGGTTAATTGAATTGAATAGGGGAATTAAAGCCCAACTATTTGTCGTTGGGGGTAGAAGGGAGAAATTTTGCAGAACTGTTGGTTGGAAGAGAGTTGAGAGAAGTTGTCGAGAGAAAGGAGAGAGTGGTTGATTTGGATTGAAGAGGGGTGTGGGTTGGGTTGATTTGTATTTTTGAAAAGATTAGAAAGTTTGAAAAATATTAATCAAGTCCACAATTAACTTAATCAAGTTTCCTAATGATGTTTGACCCTATCTGTTGGTCAATGTCACCAATCCTTCATTCAAGACTTAAAAGACACCTTTCCTTCAATTTTCTCAACAAACCTTCACATTCAGTTTTAAATAAAATAAGAACATGACATATTTTCCCCTACTATTATTACTGCCTTAACAATTTCATTGCACCACAGGGCAAAGTTCACATTCTACAATACACTTAAGTCTTAATTATTTCTGCCGATAACCCTAAGATTGAGTTATTGGTCTATCGCACTAAATTGTTAGAAAAGTCATATATTTATTTTATAGGCATTTTTTTATCGCTTAAATTGAAAATTGATAAAAAATATCTTATTGATTTTATTATTGTTTTAGCATATCTAAAAATTGAAATAGATAAACCGAACCGATAATATATAAAATCAAACCAAACGATACACATCCCTAAATTTTAGCCTTTCAGGCAGACCATAACAATCAATCTTTAGTTTATACATGGGCCGAACAAGGTTTCTCAAAGTTATTTAGTGTCAGTCGAAGTAGAATAATAATATGGAAAAACATCACATATAAACAACTTAGGCTCCTAACTAACTTAATGGTATAAGTTTTACTAATTATGTTCTATAGACATTAGTTAGTGACCAAATGTATTTAGGACTCATCAATATAATTAATAATTTAAAAGAAAGGGAAAATAATTAATGTTCATTATTATCTCCAACTTTCCCCAATATTTCCTTCTATATAACAAAAAATGTTGGTTATTCTACTTCCATGATTGTTATTATCCTTCCGTAATTGATCATTTTTTAGTACAAATGTATACAACCAACTATATTTTATACAACTGAATTTTAACAAAACGTATATATACAACTGTATATACAAATATATTAGAAGTTTATATTTATGCATAATGTATAATATATTACATAACTATATCAACAATATACTGTATAAATATATAATATTATACATATACAATTAAACGATAAACATAAACATATGAGACAAACACATTTGTATAACATATACATATGTATATCAATTATGTATTGAATAAACATATACATATGTATATCAACGCTAATATTGTATAAAAGTATAATATTATACATATACAATTAAATGATTGAACATTTGTATATTTGGATCCTAATGCGTTGATATTCATTCTAATATGTGATACACAATGTATAAAATAAAAATCAGCGTATGTATATAAAGACAATTATATTATATGCATGTGTATATACATATATATAGATATGCATATGTTTATATACACAAATATAGAACAGATGTATACACATATGCATAATGTATATGTGAACTAACATGTAATAAATATATATACATATGCATATGTGTATCAACACAGAACAATCTTATATACATATATAGTTATACAAAAATATACATGTATACATCAAAACATACATCCAAGATATTCATATGTATATGAAAATATAGAAATGAAAAAAAAACATAGAATGCCTACAAAAATCTATGCAAATCCGACTTAATACAATTAAATCACCTATATACAATTATCAAATTCATTAAATTTAGATCAAATGCCCAATTATGAAAATAATTTATCAAGATTTATTTTGTGAAATTACACTAATATAAATTCGATTTTCAAATTATACATTTTATTCTATAAGATTTCCAGAAAATTGAGATGAAGCAGAAACATTACACTTAATCGGAGCTATAGGTTCAATACCTCTTGTCAATCATTAATCTGAGTTATAGGTTCAATACCTCTTGTCAATTTTCTATATAGATTTTTTTTCATCCATGTGAATCAAGTTAATTGATAACTTGAAGAAACCTAAAAAAACAAATAGCGGAAATTGCTTAGAAACTTAAATACTAATAGATGAAGTAAAAGTTAGAAAAGAAAAAAACAAAGAAAATACAATATATATATATATACACGAAATCCTGCAAGATTACTTCAAATTCTTTAATTATTATCCGAGTGAAAGCTTAGGATGACAAATTGCAGATGAATTGAAAGAAAAAAATTCCTTGAAATTATCTTTAAGTGAGAGAATCGTGTAATGGCTAAGTGAGAGAAGGATGTAAATGTTTCAGCCGCCAAATTCGCTAATTAATAAGAGAGGGTGCTTGAAAAATTAACTACGTGAGAGAATCTTGCATTGAGTATACACATTGGGTGTAATATTTGTACATAAGGGTCCACATAAAAAATAGTTATAAAACTAACAAATAACGGGTAAACTATATAAATGACCACCATAGTGAGTGGCTTTGTTTTTTGTTCCTCAGAAGAAAAGTCCTGCAAAATTAGTCTCCCTTCTTTTTTTATATATCGTACAATTACTTATTTATTCATCTATATCTCATATATTTCTAAACAACTCAATACTTGATTATTTTTCAACTTCTTTTTTTTTCTCTTTTTTATTTTACTTTGATTTTTATTTTTTATTTTTCCTTTTTTTTTTTAGTTTTTTCTCAACACTTTTTTTCCTTTTCTCCTCTCAGCTTCTTTTAAAAAAAAATCTCTTTTTTTCTTTGATTTTTAAGTTTTCTTTTCTCTTTTTTTTTAAATTTTCTCAGCCTTTATTTTTGTTTTACCTTTTTTGCTCAACCTTTATTTTTTTCTTTTATCCTCTCAACTTTCATATTTTCTTTTTTTATTCTGTTTGATTTTTATTTTTTATTTTTAAATGTCTTTCTTCTTCTTCTTTTCTTTTTCCATAATTTTTATTTTTTTTCTTTTTTTTCTTCCAAATAATAAATTACGCCTCATTGGCAAGAGTTGAAACTACAATATTTTATCTTGATTTGTTATATGTGTTACAAATCTTGTCTTAGAGATAAGACTTAGGATTTTCAAACAAGAAGTTATGTTTCATGGGTAAGAGTTGATATTACAACATTGTGTTTTGAGTTATGAGATGGTCTATAACTCTTATCCTATAGCAAGACTTAGCTCAAGGACTTTTCAAACAACAAGTTATGCCCTATGGGTAAGAGCTAACACTACCATGTTATGTCTTAATCTATAAAAAGTTTTACAACTCTTACCTTAGAGGCACGACTTATCCTAAAGATTTTCAGTTAAATATAGGAAGAAAAACTGAAGCAATACAGATGAAAGAATTATTCAATATTCAGTAAACTTAACAACGAACCTATACTATATTTATACAGAGAAAGAAGTCCTAATTGTCTCTTAATTAATAGCCTAATGACAGGGGAGATCCTTGATTAAAGGGTTCCAAATTTAAGAAAATCAGATCCATGATTTTATGATAATCAACATCTGATTTTGTGACACTAAATAAGGTAACGGCTAAATAAGATAACATCAATACCCTCCCTCAAACTTATGTTGTGTATCACAAAGCATGAGTTTGGACAAAAGATAATTATGTCGACTTCTTGACATGGCCTTAGTGAATAAATCAGCCAATTGATCTTTCGAGGATATATATCTAAGATTAATGCTCCGATCTTCAACTAGTTCTCTGATGTAGTGACAATCTACATCTATGTGCTTGGTATTTTCATGATGGAACGAGGTTGGTTGCTATTCTGGTTGCACTGGTGTTGTCTCCATACAATATGGTTGATCCTTCCAATTTGATGCCAAGTTTTGATAATAGCCTCTGTAGCCAAATAATTTTAAAGCACGCAGCTGACATATTTCTATACGCTGCTTCTGTGGATGACTTTGATGTTCGAGATTGTTTCTTGCATTTCTAAGAGATCATGCATGATCCAAGCATCATGCACCAACCTGTAGTAGATCATCTTGAATCAGGGTATCCTGCCCAATCGACATCAGCATATCCCACTATGTCCAACGATAAAGATAATGAAAATAAGAGACTTCAATTCACTGTACCTTTTATATATCTAATAACCCTAAACAAAGCTGAGTAGTGAATCTTGTAAGGCTTCGTAACAAATTGGTTTAACATCTGTACTGCATAAGAGATATCAGGACGACTCATAGTAAGATATAAAAGTGATCCAACTAGATGCCTATACAGAGTTTGATCTCTTAAAAGCTCTCCTTCTTTTTATTGTATTTAGTATTCTCTTCCATTGGAGTATGAATATTTTTATTATCAATTAGATTAACTTAACAAGATTATCTGCATATTTTTGCTGACTCAATTTTATGCCTTACTGTCCATAACTAATATTTTTATTATCAATTAGATTAACTAACTTAACAAGATTATCTGCATATTTTTGCTGACTCAATTTTATGCCTTATTGTCCATAACTTACTTCCAAACCCATAAGATATGTTAGCTTTCTAAGGTCCTTCATCTTGAACGAGGAGTATAATAGGTTTTTTAAATAAGATATTCCAAACCCATCGTTCCCTATAATAATCATGTCATCTACATAAATAAGGAGAATAGTAATACCTGAGCCAGAATGACGTAGAAGTACTGAATAATCTGAGCTACTCTGAGAAAAACCAGCACCAAGGATTGTAGTTCAGAATGTGTCAAACCATGAGCGAGGATCCTGCTTTAATCCATAGAGAGATTTCTTAAGACGACACACCTGATTTGGACTAGAATATTTTTAACCTGGTGGTGGATTCATGTAGATCACTTCTTGCAAGTCTCCATGTTGGAAACAATCATGGACCAACGGCTAGGTTGTTATGGCTAGCAGAATCATGAGTCATGAATTGATCCATAAAGGATATAGTAGGCAATCACGAGTCTTTATCAGTATAAGTAAAAGAGTTTTCAAAAAAGATAACATGTCGAGATATTCTCAATAAGCGACGTATTGAATCATAACATAAATACCCCTTTAGGATATCATTGTACCCCAAAAAAGTATATTTAACAGCTTTAGAGGATTATTTATGGCGTTCATGGTCTGAAAGAAGAACAATACATACACAACTAAATACTTTAAGGTGCGAATAGTTGGGAAATTTTGTTTGATAACATACGATGATTGTCTATTTATAAGATAAATAGATGTTTGGATTGCTTCAACCTAAAATGTTTTTGGAACATTTGATGTATCAAGAAGAGCTAAGGCAGTTTCAACAACATGTCTATTCTTACGGTCCACCACACCATTTTGTTCCGATGTAAAGGGGTAAGAACGTTGATGAATAATGTTTTTTCTTGAAAAAACTTGTGAGATTTGAATTTACATACTCTCTTTTTGAACGAAAAATCTTGATTTTGTTTCTCAAACTGAGTTTTTATGAGGTTATAAAATTTTTTGACAATGTTTGGTACCTCAAATTTGTGTTTCAAAAAGAAAACCCATGTATAATGAGATGCTTGATCAATGAAAAAGATAAAATATTTGTAACCTATATGAGATATAATAGGAAAAATCCCCAAACATCACTATGAATTAAATCAAATGGAGTAGAATAAGTAGTATTGCTTAATTGAAAAGAAAGTTTATGACTCTTTAATTTTGCACAACTCTCACAAGGTAATTTAGAGGGAAAAATTAGTGAGTCTTCACCCAACAAATTATGGGATTTCAATATGAAATTTAAACAGGAAGCATGTGGATGGCCTAAACGAAGATGCCATAAAGTCCACATTTTATTTGAAAACTCAATGTCTTTATTTGAAGCTGAAAGAAAGCAATGATGAAATTTTGCGTCCAAAGATTGAAGAAGAAATAGCCTGCAACCTTACGCCCCTTAGCCATCATTTTCCTTGTCAATATGTTCTGAATCGTACAACTATTAGAGGAAAAAATAACCAAACAATTCTATTCTACAAGTTATCCAACGGATAAAAGATTCATAGTAAGTTTTGGTACACAAAGAACTTCTGAAAATGATTTAGTAAAATCCATACTCGATGCAGATAAAACAAGGCCATTTGCAGTAATACTTTTATGTGTGAAACTTATTTTAGATAAATTAGAAAAAAGTTTTTTATTTTCTGTCATATGATTAGATGCAGCGGAATCAATATGTCATACCATTGAATTCAAAATCTTATTCTTACCAGGATATGCAGAGGTCAGAGCTATAGAGATTGCATTAGAGAGAGCAACCTCCAATGAATCTTGTATCATCTTATAATTATCATTGCGATCAAATAATTATGGTGTCTTTTGTGTTTCTGGAGTGTGTTATCTGCTCACATCCCTTGTCATTGCCTGAAAGGCTTTATGAGGAGTTGAGCGCTTTACTGTACCAGATTTTTTACGATATTCTAAAATAATATAACTATCCTTCTTACAGTAGTTACAATAATTTTACTTCTAGCAATGGGAAATGACATGCCATATTTCCTTGCAATGATAGCATTGAATTGGTTTGTTAGAGTTGCCCGAAGAAAAACTTTTATATGTAGCCATGGCAGTGTCCACGAAAAGGAAATTTTCCATAAAGTCTTAAGAACCTAATCGAGTTTCTTCTCGAAGTACTTCATAAACCACCACATCTAAAGTTGGTAGTTTTTCCCTGTTGAGAATGTTGACAGGTAAAGACTCGAGCTCAGACCTAAGTTTCATAAGGAATTGAACAGTCCTTGTCCTCTTCGTAGTAGTCATAAATTCCTTTAATCTAGCGGCTTTAATTGAGGCAGCAAAAAATTAATCTTGCTCTACCCATAATCTGAGTAATCCAGAATAGAAGCACCGAATATTTTTCTTACCTTATGTCGATTTTGCGAGTGGACTTTCTAGTTCAAATTCTCTAGACAAATTTTGTTGATTACCGAGGGTATTTAGATGACTCCACTTTTCAGATGCTTTCTCAAAAGATGTCAGTTCCATAGCTATATCAACATAAATGGAATTGACAAGCCATGTTATAATTTTATCGTTATGATACGGGCACGACCACGAAGATGGATGAGTGTGAGAGTGAATGGACCCAAGACTTGAAATGTGCAAGTGAAGTGTAAAGGAGGGCCCAAATATTCTCAAAAACCATCCATACATACTCCAAGGGCACTTTTGTTATTCACTCTTTATTAAGGGGTCCTTTAGGTCATTTTATATTTTATTTATAACCTACTATATATAGAACATTTTAGGTCATTTACTAGTTAGTTGTTCAATGATATTATGAGTGAAAAACACTTTTGAAATATTTTCTCTCTTGTGAGAAGGGCCTTTGGTTGAAACTAGGCAACATTGAGAGTGTATTCACTCTTGTTGGATTCATGGCTTGGAATGTTAGGTGCTTAAGAGATTAAGGTCCCTCTTGTTTACACTGAAGAGTATAGGTGTTCATATTACATATTTTAAGGGTCTTGGTATTTGATACATACCTTGGTTTTTAGTGTATGTAATATTATATATCACACTATCTATCCCTTGTATTTGTTGTAATTGTGTAGTTTGTTGTTCTTGCTATTCAAAATCGTGACTTCTTGTTGTTGCTATCTTGTTCATCCTTTTGTGCTGTTAATCTAGTTTGGGTTGTTGTATGCAAATAAGTGCTAAAAAACCTTGATATCTTGATGTTCTCTTGTTGTTGTTGAAGCTAAGACTAGGTCTTTTTGTGCTCTTAGGTTCCATCTTGTGTGTGGATTATTTTAGAGTCATTTTTGGTACGTACCAAGTTCGTATTATATTATTTAGTATCAGAGCATGACTGATTTTGTTCTCACAACATCAATCTTGGGCTTGCTTGCTTGAAAAATTAAAAAAAAGATATTTGAAAACTAAAAATTCCAAAAAGAAGCAAATTTGTCCATTTTTGTATCTTGGCCGAAATTGTGTTCTTGTTGTGTTTTGGCTGAGATTTTTATTTGTTTTGTTATTTCTAGTGTTAGTTTTGTTCATCCCTAATACTCTTGAGTCTAGATCTAAGTTTGAGCTTGAAATATTGATGTTGTTGTTGTGAACTTGAAAACTTGGTTATGTGGTGACATTATTGTTGTAGAATTTCCTTTTGGCCATGTGTTGTTGTTAATGTTCTAACTTAGTCGTGTGATGTTTTTTTATTGGTTTCCTAAGGATAATTTGTTGAAGTTGTTACAGTCTTGGTCATGTATTAGCGGCTTTGTTATTATGGGATTAGAGTTGGCCGTGTGAAATTGTTGTTGTTCTTGTAGATTGTTGTTATTGTTCTTGGTGAATGTTGTTGTAGTTCTTGATGTTCTTCACCACCTTTGAATCTTGTTAAAAGATAAAGTGAACTTTAAATCCAAAAGTTGAAGGAGAAAAGGTGTAAGACTTGTTAGTCTTGAAAGATTTCACAACCACCAAAGACCTTTCAATCACTTTTCTGTGATTTAAGAACCCATGTTTTGAGGAAAAGTACAATTCAAGTCAAGACTTTTTGTGTTTGAATTTCAAGAGGTCTCCAAGACTTGTATTTCCCTCCATTAACCAAATTCCATAATTCCAAAGTTGTAAATTGATCAAGACTTTGATATTGGAAAATTAAAACTTGATAAAAACCACAACCAATAGTGGACCTCCACGTTATCAAGTTACTGTTCATACATCAATTTTGGCTCAAATTTTGATTGTTAGTTTCTAATTATTGATTCTTGGTTACATTAATTTATCCTAGAACTAATTAACAAACTATTAAACTCCTACTAGATTGTCAATTAGTCCTTGAATCCGTTGTTCATGTCTATATTTTCTTGAGTGTTTTTGTCGTTTTGAATCATTGTTAGTTTTTTTAGCTCATGTCCTATGAGATTTGTTTGAGTTTCAACCCAAAATCTATTACAGACAAATATAGACTCGACCTTCAAATCCTCACGGTTCCTTAGCCGGCTTACAACACTTGTGAAGTTACGTGTGAGGTAATCAAAGAGTGAGAGTGTGGTGAGGCTATTTTGAGCTAACTAGTTTGTTGTTTTTGTTTGTTGTTGTCTTTTCTTTTATGTACCATGGCTGCTAATAATTTCAAAGCCACATTTGATAGCTTTAATGACAATTGTGAAGAAGTCAAACAGCGCCTTGAAAAGATACGTCAATTGGTATCCATATTTATTCCACCAAATCCAAAACCTATTGTCCAAACACCTTATGATGAGAGCGTCCCGAAGGAATAAGTGGGATGTCATGACCCGCACCAAGGTAAAGTTCGTAGCTCATGTGAGCTATAAGGTAAAAATACTACTTCCTATACCCCTATAAACGCAGAATATTGCGATGTGGCTAGTAGTAGCCAAATGGATGTAGTTGCAGATTTGCCTAATATAGATCTTACCTTTGTGATACTCTTGGTAATGCTAAGTTGCATGAAGACCAATTTTTTGTTGAAAGTGTGCAAGCACTAGTTGATCCTATAGATGACAAAATTGATTATTCTTGTAAGAATGAAGTGAGTCCACCTAGTGCTAGCACTTGTAACTTGAATAAGGTCCCAATGCCAAGTAAAAAGAGTAATCACACACTAGTTGACCCTTGTGCAAACCAAGGTGAGTCTATGTCAGCATAAGAGTTGTCCACAACTAGTGGTGGTGTGAATGATGATCAACTTACTCCTAAATATAGTCTACTACTTAAGCATGTTTATGGTGTGCTTGATGAGTCTCAAGTAAGTGATGATGTTGATAGGATTTATCATGAGAGTGTAAATGATTATTTGAGAATATTGTGTGATGAAAGCATTATTAATTATTGTGCTCATAGAATCCATGAAAATAAAAATATGGGTCAAGGGAAGGGAGTGAACCCGTGAGCCTATTTTTTAGTAAGGATTATAATGTTTTCTTGGATCGTGGGGATAACCATCCGTTTGAAACTTGATAATGATCCTATAGAGAGTGAGGGTTCTAAATCTACCTGTGGGATAAAACACTCTCTATTAAGGTATAACATTTCGTTTGAAGATGGTCTAATCATTCCTAATGAACCTAGTGGTGATAACGATGTTGAAGGTATAGCTTTTCTTGAAGACTATATCCTATATGCTAACCCACTATGGTGTGACAACATTCCTCCTAAAATGGAAATCTCCTTTTGAAAGAAGAGAGTATTCTTAAGGGTAAGGAATGTATAGTCATTCTTGAAAACCCAAGGGCAAAGGTGTCGTTGAATCCTTAGGGTAATATTTCTGAATATGCATCCTTTTTTGACACACTTATTCTTAAATTGCATGAATCCCAACTTGTGGATGCCAAGTTGTTTATTTGTTTGAAAGGAAGAATGTGTGTGTGCTTAAATGCTTTGCCTTCGATCGTGCATGTCTTTACACTTGATTCCTTTCTATACTACCTCTTTGCTTATGATGATTTCCATGCTAGTCTTGGAATTACGTTATTAGGAGGTAAAAAGTCTCTTGCATGTTCCACTTGGTTGAGTAACCATTTCCTTTGTGAAATTTTTACTAAGCTTCTCATGATTAAAAGAAAGGATTTATGGTTGTATTTCAAGTGTGTGCCACCTTGGCATGATGATGTTGTTTGTTTGACTAACCTAACCCTCATGCCATAAGGATTTTGTGCTTGTTGCCCATTCTTTGATCTTGTAAGGTGTAGATTAGAGGTCGAATCCTTTTCAAGAAGAAGAGGATGATACGGGCATGACCACGAAGATGGATGAGTGCGAGGGTGAATTAACCCAAGACTTGGAATGTGCAAGTGAAGTGCAAAGTTGGGCCCAAATATGCCCAAAAAGCATCTATACATACTCCAAGGGCACCTTTGTTATCACTTTTTATTAAGGGGACGTTTTGGTCATTTTACATTTTATTTGTAACCTACTATATATAGAAAATTTTAGGTCATTTACTAGTTAGTTGTTCAATGATATTGTAAGTGAGAAACACTCTTGAAATATTTCCTCTCTTGTGAGAAGGGCCTTTGGTCGAAACTAGGAAACATAGAGTGTGGATTCACTCATGTTGGATTCATGCTTGGAATGTTAGGTGCTTGAGAGATTGAGGTCTCTCTTGTGTCCACCAAAGAGTGTAGATGTTCATATTACATATTTTAAGGGTCTTGGTATTTGATGCATACCTTGGTTCTTAGTGTATGTAATATTGCATGTCACACTATCTATCCGTTGTATTTATTGTAATCGTATAGTTTGTTGTTCTTGTTATTCAAAACCGTGACTTCTTGTTATTGTTATCTTGTTCATCTTTTTGTGTTGTTAATCTAGTTTGGGTTGCTGGCTGCAAATAGGTGTTAAAACACCTTGCTATCTTGATATTCTCTTGTTGTTATTGAAGCCGATACTAGGTCTTTTTGTGCTCTCGAGTTCCATCTTATGTGTGGACTGTTTTGGAGTCATTTTTGGTACGTACCAAGTTTGTATCGTATCACATTGTTAGCTTTCCAGATTTCTTTTTCTTTGTCTTTTATAAGTATAGCCTTTGAGCTATCTAGAATACCAAGGAGGTCTTTGCCTCTAATGAAAGCCCTGAAATGGAACTTCCAGATCGAAAAGTTATGTCCGTCGAATTTAGTTGACAAGATATATCATGAATCCATTCTAATGGAAGGAAAAAATTGAAGTTGGAGGTAATCAACAAATAAATCCAAAGATTACAAAAAGACTAACAGATGTGGATAAAGAATCCGAGCCCAAGATGAATCAAACGAATTTTCTAAGAAAAAAAACTGAATATTCAAGTCTCGGAGAGAGGGGAAAAAATGAGGCTCTTCATACCAAGTTAAATAAATGAAGAAAAAAATGGAACAATACAGACGAAAAAATTATTCAATATTCAGTAAACATAACAATGAACCTATACTGTATTTATATAGAGAAAGGAGTCCTAATTACTAGCCTAATGACAGGGGAGATCCCTAATTGAAAGGTTTCGGATTTAAGAAAATCAGACCCATGATTTTGTGATAATTAGTATCTGAGTTTGTGACACTTATACTGAGCAAGAGGCAACATTACCTCATTGTGTATTTTACTTATGAAATGCTCTATAACTCCTCCCTTAGAGACAAGATTTAGACCAAGGGGATTCAAGCAATACGTTACGTCCCATAGGCAAGAGCTAAAACTACCACATTGTATTTTAATTTATGAGATGTTCAATAACTCTTGCCTTAGAGGCAGGACTTGATCCAAGGACTTTCAAACAATAAGTTATGCCCCATAGGTAAGAGTTGACACTATCATATTATATTTTTATTTATGAGATATTTTATAACTTTTGTCGTAGAGGCAAGACTTAATCCAAAGAATTTCAAACAACAAGTTACGTACCATGAGTAAGAGTTAGCACTACCACATTATATTTTGATTTATGATATGTTCTATAACTCTTTTCTTATAGGCAAGACTTAGCCCAATGACTTTTAAACAACAAGTTACGTCCCATAGGCAAAAGTTGACACTACCACATTGCATATTGAATTATGAGATGTTTTATAAATCAAGGACATTCAAACAATAAGTTATGCCTCATAGGTTAGTGTTGCCACTACCATATTATGTCTTAATTTATGAGATGTTCTATAACTCTTTCCTTAGAGGCATGACTTAGTCCAGGGCTTTCAAACAACAAGTTACACCCCATGAGCAAGAGTTAACACTACTACATTGGGTCTTAATTTATGAAATATTCTATAACTTTTGCCTTAAAGGCAAGACTTAGCCACAAGTTACGTCTCATAGACAAAAGTTGGCACTATCATACTGTAACTTGATTTATGTGATGCTCTATTAGTTTTGCCTCTAAGATAAGACTTAGCCCAAGAACCTCCCCAAAAAAAGTTATGCCCAATGGGCAAGTGTTGGCACTGCCATATTGTGTCTTGATTTATAAGATGTTTTATAACTCTTACCTTAGAGGCAGGACTTAACTCAAGGATTTTCAAACAACAAGTTATGTCCCACGAGTAAGACTTGAAACTGCCAGATTGTGTCTAATTTATGTGTCTATAACTTTTGTCTTAGAGACAACACTTATTTCAAAGACTTTCAAATAACAAGTCATGCCCTTAAATTTACTTTGATGTTAAAGAAAGAAGATTTCTTTGCAGATTATCCAATTTTCTATTTATTAACAAAATATAATAGAAGTTGAGATAAAAAAAAAAAAAAAAAAAAAAAGAGAAGATAAAAATAAAGGTTAAGAAAAAAAATAAGAATAAAAAAAACAAAGATTGAGAAAAAAATAAGAAGGAAAAAATTAAAAATATATTTTGAGAAAGATTAAAAAAGAAAAAATGAGAAATGATTAAAAAAAAGAAAAGAAAAATAAAGGTTGAGACAAATAAATAAAAAAAGAATAAAAAAGAGAAAAAATAGATAATGTTTGAGGAAAAAAAATGAAAGAGAAAAAAGGTAAAAGAAAAATAAAGATTGAGATAAATGAATTAAACTAAGAAAAAAAGTAAAAACTATAAAAATTAAGAAAAAAATAAAAAAAAGTAAAAAAAAATAGAAATTGAGAGACAATGAGCATGAAAAGTTTAAAAACATTTGAGGTGTAGAGGGGCAAAAATGTCATGTTCTATACATAAAAAGAAAAGAAGATTAGTCTTTAAAAATTTTTCTTATGGGCGACAAAAATCAAAAGTCGCTCTTTATGAGGGTCATCCTATGAAATATTTTCAGAAAAAAACATTTAACCTGGAATTACAAGGCCCAAGAGAAGCTAGTTTTGGCAATTGATCTACTGGAAGCTGAGAAATTCTTTTTTTTTTAAGGTTATTTATCAAGTTTCTTATATCCACATTAAAGTCGACTAGTTTAGATTCGCAATAGGGCTCATTCAAAGAGAAGTCTAGGAGTAACTCGTAAAGTTAATGTCATATCATCAGAGGAAGTCATTGTTCAAGCTATAGAAACAATCACTTACAGAAATGTACCCTCCCACAGATCTCATGCATAATCCAAAGCCACCAATTGGGTTCATCCTGTGTAATTTTCTAACAAATAATCATTTAAGATAACTATTTTAACTTTAATCATATCAGGTAATTAAGGACTTATGCAATTTTTCCAAATAATATTCTCCGACCTAAAATTACAAGCCCAAGAGAAGCTAGTTTGGGCAGTTGGTCAACTAGTAGCTGAGAATTTATTTTTAAAGTTATTTATCAATTTTTATTGTATCTACATTAAAGTCGACTAATTTAGATTCATAGTAGGGCTCATTCGAAGCGAAGCGTAGAAGTAACTCATGAAGTTATTATCATATTATCAGAAAAGGGTCATTGTTCAAGTTATAGAAACAACTGCAAAAATATATCCTTTTCGAATTTCATGCCTAACGAAAGTTTTAGTCGGGGCCCTTTTACAATAGAGCCACTCGTGGAATCACTCCCTGCCAAGACCCAAAAATAATCCTGTTTTGCCTGTCACCAATTTCCCACCACAATTTTTCATACACTCTCCTCGACTTGTTCACCTTCCTTCATTCCCTCTTGTCAAAGGACAATTCCTCACCAAATTAGTAATTCTCATGGACACTCTTCCTACATCAGTTTCTTCACTCACGGTTCCAAAGGCAAATTCCTCACCAAATCTCCGTAGATACTCTGCTGATTTCCACCATTTCAAGAATCCTTTTACTACATCATACCACTCCACTTTCCCAAAACCAACCTCAATCTCAAACAAAACCAACTCTTTTACACACAGAAAAACTCCCAACCTCCCATTTTTAATCAAACAAACCTCCACCAAGCAACAACAAACACCTCATACAGTTCATACAAGAGCTTCAAGTGGCTATGCAGCAGCACTTGTAGACATAGCTAACACACACAACTCACTCGAAAAACTCGATAAAGACATGCGAAAGTTATCAAGAATGTTAAGAAATGATGCCATAAGTACTCTTATGAAAGACCCTTTTGTTGGAAATCAAGAAAAGGGATATGTTGTTAAGGAGATATTGTCTAAGGGGAATTTCAACAAACATTTGGCGGGCGTAATGAAGATTTTGGTTGATAAGGGTAAAATGGGAATTTTGAATGAAGTGTTGATGGAATTTGAGAGGATTTATGATAAGCTTTGTGGGACACAAGTTGTTTTGGTTTCATCAGAGATGAAATTGGAGAAAGATAAAGTGTTGGGAATTGCTAAGAAGGTACATGAGCTTAGTGGGGCTGAAAGAGTGAAGGTTAAGGTGAGAAATTTGGTTGATGATGATAAGAAAAGGTCAAGATCCTTTGCTCTGCAATGACATAACTTTTGAACATACACCAGAAACGCTGGTTCAACATTTAGAGTTAGTGAATTCTGCTCTTTATGTACGTGTTGAGTTTAATGTTTTTTATATGTATGTATGAAGATTATGTTTGTGTCTACATAATCAGAAACCTTTCTGAGTATTAGGTAACATATATGTGATTGAAGTTATGAATGATGAAGAGCCAAAAACTGATACTTGAAAAAAAAAACAGCCTGGTGTATGAAGTATATATATCTTGCATTCACACAACATTAGGGGAAAGGTTTGTGTGCAAATAAGATGTAACCTAGGTAATCTACCTTGACACAAGCATTATTGCCCGATTCAATCCATGAAAAACATAATTATATGAAGTGTTATCTCCATGCTAAGTCAATCTGGGGTTTGATTCCTTTTTTTTTACCTCTCCGCTTTTCTTTTTTTTGTTCCTTTGGCGACTTGAAGCCATAATTTTAGCATTGGAGTTGGAGGGCTTCTTAAAGCAATCACCTCTTGTCAGTTTTGGTGTCCTTTCTTCATCCAATGCTATAGTTAACTTGCGAAGTTAGATAGCAAACAGGAGATGGGACAATTGCTCCCCTCCTTATCATATACAGGTTCATCCGAACTTCCTTCGGTGAAATATTACATAATATTATATTATTTATATATAATTAAAATTATTTTTTAAATAAATTTCATTCTTAGTCATTTAATTTTGTATTCATTACGCAAAAGTCACTTCTTTTTCATTCATTTCATCTATGGTCACTTAACTGTATATCTATTACGCAAAAGTCATTTTTCTTTCATTCATTTTATCCATAGTCATTTAACTTTTACTCCGGCCATCACAAAAGTCACTATGACCTAATTTTACAATAATTTCATCGAAAAAATAATATGGCAACCTTAATTATTTATTAATTTTAATTTAAGTGAATATATAATATATTACTCATATCTTGACTTTTTTTATATGTGCACAACCCAAAGACTATTTACATAAAAAAAAATTGGTTGATATTAAATATTTCATAATATTGCATTCATCTATCAAAAAGGTGCATCAAAAAAGAGTGATGAACAAGATAAATTCTTCAAAACACATAAAATAAAAATACATGTATGATATTATTTTTTTAAAAAAAATTATTTTAATTCTTTGAAGATAAATCAACATACTAAAATAGTTTTAAAATAATATCTTTTTAATTGTGTCATTGAATAAGTATTGTCAAAATTTGTACAAATAATGTTATATTAACATACAGTTTTGTTAATAAAAGTTATAAAATATAAGTACTTTGATAGATAAAGAAATTATAGGATATCTAATTTTTATATTTATTAATTAAACAATATGTAATTTATCAGAAATTGAATATAATAATAAAAAATTTTAAGAGAATTAATCGATTAGTCAAACAATTAAAAATACAAAGAAAAACTCAATAAATAGAGTAGTTTATCATATTATTATGATATATTGAATGTAAAGACTCAAGTGGCAAGAAAAAAAATGTATGAAAAAAAAATTATCAACTACATATCACAATTTTAGAGGGAGAAAAATAATTTAATCAAATACATGCCATAATATATTAGTGAAAAAATAATTTACCAACACATGTCTCAACTTTAGAGGATTTTAAGAATATATAATAAGTATAATTTTATTTCATAAAAATATCAACCAATTTCTTTTTATGAAAATGATCATCATTAAGTAATCTAATCTATTAAGAAATTGGTATTCTTTCGTTAAATAATCCATAAGGAAAATTGGATTATGCATATATAAAAAGGATCAAGATATGAGTAATATATTATATATTCACTTAAATTAAATTAAGAACTAATTAAGGTTGTCACATCATTTTTTTTATGGAATTATTATAAAATTCGGTCATTGTGACTTTTGTGATGGTTGGATTAAAGTTAAATGATCATGGATGAAAGAAAAGTGACTTTTGCGTAATAGATACAAAGTTAAGTGACCATGGATGAAATGAATGAAAGGAAAGTGACTTTTGGATAATAGATACAAAGTTAAGTGACCTTAGATGAAATTTACTCATTATTTTTTATGTATATATTGTATATGTTGGACACCCTTCAGTTAGTTCGTGTGTACACTTTCGAATCCTCTTAATGAACTTCTTGGCTCCGTCACTGCTCCCTATAGTGTAGTGTTGTTGCATTGCCCTTTGTTTGACCTTATTAATATTAGGGATGACAATGAGGCGGTGCGGGTGCGGGGCGGTGCGGGTTTTAAGTTATGCGGGGCGGTTGCGGGGCGGGTTAAAGTAATTTTTTTTAAATGGTGCGGTGCGGTACGGGTTGTGGGTATATGCGGGTTTAAATTAAAAAAAGCTAAAAATTAGTATTATTCTCGTGAATATACCTAAAATTATATGTATTCTTTACTTAAAATTTTATGATATTTAAAACGACGTGTATAACACTACAAATAAATAATTTTATAGTTTTTTTAATATCTCTATTCATTTTAATAAAAATATGATATTTGATCATTACTTATACACGTGATACTTTTTGATAATTTCTTAGTGAAAAGTGAAATAATAGAAATTAGTTATCATTTCCTAGTTGTAGATTTGAAAATATTATGATTTTTAATGGAGTTATAAACTTTTCAAAAAATAAAAAAATAAAAACATGGGGTGGTGTAGTACGGTGTGGGTATGAGTGTGGAGTGGGTTTATGCTGGTTTAAAGGTGATGCGGTGTGGTGTGATTTTGAAACTTGCGGGTTTAGGAAAAAACCGCACCGCAACTGCACCATTGCCATCCCTACTTATTATGAAGTTATGTCAGCAGCTAGTCTATGAGTGTATCAACAACTTTGTGGCTTATGAAGTTATGTCAGCAGCTAGTCTATGAGTGTATCAACAACTTTGTGGCTTAGGTCACGGATTTGAGTCCTATGCTAGACGAATTAAGTTTAATAAGTCTGAGGTCTAACTACTCATATCAAACTGAATATTCAATTGCATCATTCTTGGTACAAAAGAACGATAAAAGTAAGTTTTTTAGTCCTTTTCTCCAAACCCCAAGCTAGCTCATAAAATTTCACTATTGAGGATCTTCGAGATCTTAAGCATTACAGATTCGTTTCCTTTACAATGAGAGAAGTTACACATGAAGCCTCATTTCGGAATTTTTTTTTCTTTTTTTCTTTTTTGGCTTTAAGAATCCCCCTTGCTTCACGCCTTCTTCTGTGATAAAGAAAATGCTTTTTTTGTTTTGCTTCTCTTAATTCAGAAGGTCTGTGGTTATTCTTTTAGCAATATAGTCAGAAAGCTTTTGCAATAATTTGATATAGAGTATCATATATTCATTTTATTAAACAACAAAATCAAATAGAAACTGAAGCACATTAAAGTTTTATTTATCAAACTCCTGATATTTACAACACATCTGGATGAATTTATACTATCCAAGTCATGTTCATGAAACCTCTGCTATCAATTTTCCTTGACAATCTTAAAGTTCTCAAGAACAAATTTTCCTTCTTTATACTTTTGGGTTTCATCATATGCTCTTACATATTTCCATCCCAAAACTTCCCCACAATCAGAGCATTTAACATCTGCCACGGTATGCAAACCAGTCATTAGCTGCCGGTCCTCCTTCGCCCCTATCACTATATTCATGGCATGAGTAAATAAATAAGCTCTCCCTGTTCTTGCCTGTCTTTTACAACATATTTATTGTGTCATAAACAATGAGGATATAACATGGGTTTTATGTGTTCAATAGAACTCAATAATTTTTTAAATAAAATATAGATGTGCGTGTATGTAAAAGTCGTTTAATTATAAGTGCAAATAATAGACTTCGAACCCGTAAATCAAATGAATTGTGGTAGAATTCTGAAATCGAACTCATAAAATTCATATTTTGAGTCCGCCTCTAAAACTCATAATTGCAAAACTATAATTGGTATAAGAAAGGGGGATGCAACATAGTAGTACCGGGTTCATCTAAACCTCACCTACTTTTGATACGGAGAATAAATTTGTCTAAAAAATCACTTAACTTCACGAACTCGTAACTTTATACATCGAGTTCAATACTACGACCTTTAAAGAATGAGCTCATAGATTCTCAATCCGGGCGGAGAATTTGAGTTTATGGATTTGAAATTTGAAATTTCAAAAAATAGCATTAAATTACTGAATAAATTATGTATTCATATTAAGTGATTTTCTTAACACAAATGTAACAGAACCTAGTGATTTTCTCTCTAGCTCCCCCTAAACATAAAAACCTAAGCCTTCACCCCTAATTGGAATCATTTTAAGTTCTCCCATCGAAGAAGAAAAAAAATTAAGAAAGCTTGAGATTGATTAAGAGAAAAATCATAACCTGAAAATTTTTGGAGACAATATCATCATGAAGAGCAACGCGATTTCTGCATTTACAACAACTATATATCCTTGGACCAACAACTCCTTCCATATATGTTGAAAAATTGAATGTCTCTAGAAACAAGAACAAGAGGATCAGTAAGCAAAAGATTTGGTTAATATTAAATGAACTAATATATAGAAAAATTAATTTCTTGTTGCTTGAATCAAAAGCTTTCATCAAGTTGGCTGGCATCGATAATTAGACGGAAATTGAGATGAAAGTGAAGGAATTAATAGGAAAATGAAATGCTTGATTGAAGATTAATTGTCAAATTAACAAGTAGCAGTAGACTGCAAGTGCAATCAACCAATATTAGATAAAATAGTTAGGTGTTGATAAGGATGGAATTCACTATTTAGTTGTCCCCTTGATTTAGAGATAATCTTATGATTACTTAATTAGTCATTATTATTATTATATATCTTGTGAGGCAGTAATAGCAACTATACTTGGTGGGGAATGGACCGACACCCACCCCCTCTCCTACTGTTGGATCATGCCAGTAGATAGCAGGGAAAAGGACAAAAATAACACCTAAAATTAAAATAATTTGATAAAATTAGCACCAAAATTTAAAAATTTGGTAAATAATCACTAAGCACAGTGTTTTCTTTAGCCGTTGCCTTTGCTAGGTTGTGCGATCCAGTAAGAGCGTATAGAGTTTCAAGAACGTACTTGTAATACTGCAAACACAATCATGTCCCTCATAAAGTACATATTCCAGAGTACTAATGGAAAAATCATTATCTTAGAACCAGATTTTTATTCTTTTTAAACAATTGAGTAATTATTTTTATTTTTAGATTATTTTGCATTCACCAATATTATTAAAATAACATACTATTTGTTTTGTTTAGTTTTACTTATTTATACAATAAAATACAATGCCATATACTTTTAATATAATACAATTGTTAAAGATATATATTTATATATAATAATGATACAGTTTCTATATATATACACATTCTATATAATAATTATAGAATTTTTATACACATTCTATACAATTTTTAACTGCAATTATTATTTAGATGCATATTTTATACGATTCTATATAGTTTCTACATGCATTCTAAACATGTATCAATTTAGTATAAGAGAGTATCAATTGAGTATATGGACACTGCAAGTGTATCAATGTAGTATAAAAGTGTATTAACATGGTATAAAAGAGTATTAGTTGGGTATAGGGACTGCACGTACTTGCATAGAATTTCCTTTCTCTTTTTTAAAAAGTGTATCAATATAGTATAAAAGTGTATCAATTGAGTATAGAGATTGCATGTGCCCAATTGGGTCAAATGTCTAAAAAAGGGAATTAATTTAGTATAAATAACATAAATACCAACCACTTCCTCACACTCTTTTAATTAATTTACTCTCTCTCCCTATTAATATACATAACATAACCGACATATACATAGCATTCTGTGTATATGTTGAGATTTTTATAATATGTTTAGGGAGTTGAGATTTTTTGTAATATTGAAAATACAAGTTGTGAATTTGTGTAATTTTTAGATTAATTTAGCCGACTGGCTATAGCTTGTCCACCTTTTCAAATGTGGGTCATTTCACGCTAATACTCAATAAAATTCTAGAAGCCTCATCTCTTTGCTCTCTTTCATCATTTCTAGATATTTAAAGATTTTTATTTAAGTTTATTAACATTATTATCATTTCTAGATATTTAAAGATTTTTGTTTAAGTTTATTAACATTATAAGTAGAATAATTTTTATGAATCTTATTACAAAATCTAATTCTATATTTTATGATATTATTTAAGTATTACATATATTAAGTATATATGTATATTTAAGTTTACTTATCTCTTATTCTTAATTGTCTACCTAGATAAACGAGTTTTGTCATTAATTATTATTTCTAAATTATAATTTAATTACATTATAAATGGATAATCTTTAGGAATTTATTATAAAATATACCTCTATTTTTATATAATTATTTTTATTACTTATATCAAAATATATCTATAAAACTATCACTCTATGATTTTTACTTGTATAAATAAATATTAAATATTTTTTGTTATTAATAAAAAGATTTAAAAAAAAAATTCATTCATTTCATTATTAAACTTCAATAATGTATGCACTTAAGTTACTATTTCTCAGTTTTCTTTTCTTTTTTTTCTAGTCAATAGTGTTTATTTTTTCTTGCAGATATTTGTTATATAAATGTTTTTAAAAAAATCATGATTTGAAGAAGTAAAAAAAGAAAAAAATTGGCTATGTAAGGGAAAATAGACATTTTAAAAAGTTAGGATAAAAGAGAGAAAATGTCTACCATTCAAATTGAGAAAATGTTAATTTTAAAGTAAACTTGAGAATGTAAATAATTTTTGAGCAACTTGCACGATTGAAAATTTGAATCAATCAAATCTGTAATATAAGGTGAAAATCAAGTAATATATCTGTGTTTGATTAATTTCATTTATTACTCTTTAGAATAAGCTCATTAATTTCATTAATATAAGATAGAAATATATATATAGTGGTTATGTAATTTTATTAATTTCATTTTTATTATTATTATTATTATTATTGTTGTTGTTGTTGTTAATATATATATATATATATATATATATATATATATATATATATATATATATATATATATATATATATATATATATATATATATATATACATATATATTGGTTATGTAATTTTATTAATTTCATTTTTTTTTTATTATTATTATTATTATTATTAATTTGGGGTATCTATTATCAATTTGATGTATCCAACAAAGTAAACACTTAGATACATGTTGTAACGATCTAAAAATTTGATGAAAATATGTGAAATTTATGATTTTATATTATTTGACTATTCTACCCTCTCCGTAGTTGCTTTATAAAATTTTTGGGGTGTGGGAGTGATTGACTTAATTTTTGATGTATTTTGGTATCATTTATGCAATATTGTGGTTTTTTATGACTTTTAAAAGTCTTATTTTAGACTTATGTGGAAATCTTTTGATCCGTGCGACGGATGGACGAACGAACTACGTAGACCTTGGGTTCGGGTCTTGGTGCACCAGAGCTCATTTCGACCTATTGGTCGGAAAGTTGAAAAATTGGAAAGTTGGGTGTGGGACCCACTTTTGGTCGAAACGACCTCGTATGAAAAATCTGACTTTGTCAACAGATCCGAAATATCGATTTTATTGTGTTAGCATATTTGATATGATTTTACGACTTTTAAATCTCATTTCGATACTCGATTTGAAAAATTATGATTTCAGGTTTCGGGGGTCAATTTTGTGAAAAGAAATTTTTTTGGAAAATCTGGTAGCGCTATCGCGTCCGTAATGTCCAATTTAGTGTGATTGCATAGTTCGTTTACATAAATCGGACTCTGAACGAATCCCGGGCACCCCGTCGAAGTCCATTTGGACTTAGAAAAAAAAAACTGCACAGTTATTGCAGAAAAATCTGCAATATATAACAAATTTCTTTCACACTTTTTGGCCCATTTTGTTCTTTTTTTTTATCTTGGCTCTTGAGAGTTAAACCCTAAATATTTTGGGAGCTTAAAAGTAAAGTTTGTGGGAGATTGAAAAGCTAGATTAACACCTATTTCTTGATTATATTATGGAATTAAGGTAACAATTCACTCTTTTATTAGTAATTTCTTCATTAATTTCTCAAACCCCAAAAATCTTAGGGCATGATTTTAGATTCAAATTTCACTCATTTTCACTTGAATAATACTTTTATCTTATAATTACTAGTTTTTCATCAATTTAACCTTCAAAACAACTCCGATTCTGGATTCTAACTCGGATTTCAAATATTTTACCCGGTAAAGCTCAAAAATGGTTTTTCTTCGATTTGAACCTCGTTTTTTACTCGATTTAACTTGAGTTTTCAGCTGTAGGTTTCTAAAAATATGGGGAACATGTCTTTGAAGTAAAGTTTCGATTTTGCCCTTCTTTTTCGAAAACCCATTTTGGGGGTCCGTTTTGAACCCGAATCAAAAGTAGTCAATATGGGTGTCGTTGATTTTGTTTTGATGCGTAGATTTCATATTTGATGTTTCTAGTAAAGTTCGGGATTGTTCGTAAAAGGTAGGGTTGCGGTTTCAAGTGTAGCAGACCAGTTTCGACTTTCGAGGTAGGTTATGACTTAACTCTTCAGACTGGGATGGGTATTAAATGATAGTACAAAATGCATGTTAAGGGTGAGAACTAATAATGAAAAATGGATATCTATATGTTGTGCCCGTGTAGGGGCCTATAAGTGATGTAATTGTCGAAATTGAAATATTATGTGATATGTTTTACCGTGTGGGGTCTTATGTGATATTGATAGCCTTGAATACATAAAAATAATTGTATTGTATTGTTTAATGTGGTACCATTGGTGTATTGTGATTATATTCATACTTTATTGGCATATGAGACATGTGGAAATTCATGGATAAAACAAAAATAATGAGTGGATATTGGCTTATGTAGTTGTGAAAATGTATCATTGTGGTTGGTTGTGGAAATATATCATGTGGTTGGTTGTGGAAATACTTATTGTGATTGGTTGTGAGCATTGAATCTTCATATCATACTCATTCATGAAACATTGGAAACACCGTGGAAACAGTTGAGAAACACTGGTAACACTTTTTTTAAAATATTGTAACACCTCATAAAACCTTATCGCGGGATGTGTCGGAAAGGATATATGAGATATATGGATTGTATATGGGTTGACGAACCCCCCATGGGTCCTACGTCGGGAAGCTTTAGCTCCGTAGGTGTATACGGGGATTATGCGACGATCTCGGAGGTTGTGCGATAACCTCATGCATCATCATCATCATTATCATCATATATATTGCACTTACTTTATTGTGTTTATGTGGTGTTGTATTGCCTTATTGACTTGTCATCTATGTGTTTGTCTTACTTTTCTTTACTTGTATTTGATGATTTTGTATCTGCATGTTCTTTCTTTTTTTATTATATATGACATAATGTATACTTGTGTTCCGTATCTTGGTGTGTTTTTGGTAATATATTTGAGATATATTAGAACTGTTAGTGCAAGCGGTGTGGGCTGCCGTTGTGGGATATTTTCTGATTGCAGGTGACGTGCCCTTAGTGTATATTTTGTATGCTTTATTTACCACTTTGCTTGGTCGGACTATGATACCTACTGAGTACAAGTGGATCATACTCATGCCTACTACGCCCTTTCGGTGTAGGTCCAAGCTCGAGTACGCCTCATCTTACTTGATTCGGACGATTGTTGGAGCTTTCAAGGTAGCGATTGGACATTCATGCGTCCGAAGTTCACCTCTATCTTTCTATACTAGTTATGTCTTTATTAGTATTCAGAGACAGTTATTATTCCTTTATGGTTATTTTTTTTATGTATTTGACTCTTGGATTGTATTAGTAGTTCTTACACTATTGACACCTGGTTTTAGGCATGATTGGTATTCTAGATAAGTTCTTTCTGGATTGTTATAATTATTTATATGGGTCGAGTTTATTCTTGAAGCCTTACCTTGGGGTATTTCTTTCTTTTTCTCTATTCGTATCAGTTTGGTTGATAGGCTTACTTGTCAAGGTATGCCGCAACAAGCGCCATCATGACCCTCATTTTTATGTCGTCACAAATTTGTATCAGAGCAGTCAGGTTTCATTGGTCTCAACAGTGTAAGAACGGGATGTCTAATAGAGTCTCGCAGATCGATACGTAGACTTCTGTATCTATCTTCAAGAGGCTATAGGACGTATTTAGGAAACTTTCCTTATTTTATTTCTTATCATGCTAATTCTTTCATACCATGTATTCTGAGTTGTGTTTCACTCTTTCTACGTGAATGTAGTTGCTTATACCTCTTATCAGTTGAGAGATGCAGCGAGAGATTATTATATATAATTTTTTGGTTGTAGGCTTATTAATGCTCCTAAGTTGTCATGGGATCATTTTGTTGATGTATTTCTAGAGAGATTTGTGCCTTTTAGTTTGAGAAATCATATGTGGGACGAGTTTGATCATATGGAGCAGGGCTCCATGACAGTTTTTAAGTATAAGCCATGTTTTCACATCCTATCCAGATATGATCTTGAGAAGATTCAAAAGTTTGTGAAAGGTTTGGTTGTCTTCCTTAAGTTGGCTACATCTCAGATGATTGGGGTTGAGGGTTCTTTTTAGAGTATTGTGGATCATGTTAAGGTGACAGAGGGTATTATTAGTGCATCTTAGGGAGGCGCCAAGAGGGTGCATCATTTTGGTGAGTTTAGGAGTCAGACCTCTCGAGGCAGAGATTTTAGAGGTTCTCGTAGATACCATGGTAGGCCAGTGCAGGCGGTATTACAGAGTTAGGGTGGTGGACCTTCTAGATCAGCAGTATAGGGTGACTATTTGGGCCTAGTTGTATCTTTTCCTATTGAGACTGGTCGTAGAGGTTGCTATGTATGTGATGAGATTGGCAATGTGGCTAGGGACTGTCCCCGCTGGGTGATACGAGCTACTCCTATTTCAGTAGAGGAAGGTAGGGGTTTTATCGAAGGTACGAGAGGTAGAGGTAGTAGAGGCCGTGTTGGTGGTCGAGGGTCTACCCAAGCAGCTGGTGGTTTTGGTCAGTGTTACGCTATACCAGCCAGACCAGAGGCAGAAACTTCTGATGCTGCTATTACAAGAATTGTTCCTGTTTATTTTAGGCCTGCATTTGTATTATTTGATCTCAGATCGGCTTTCTCCTATGTATCTGTATATTTTACTTTGGGTTTTGATTCTATTAGTAAGTCTCTTGCCATGCCTATTTATGTATCTACCTCGGTAGGTGATTCTTTAGTAGTGGATCGGGTGTATCGATCTTGTTTTGTGACTTTTACCTAGCGTGAGACTTTGGTAGGCTTGCTTGTGTTAGATATGGTCGATTTTGATGTTATTTTTGGGTATGGATTGGTTGACTCCTTTTCTTGTTATCTTAGTTATTTTGCTAAGACTGTGACTTTAGCTTTAGTTGGTGTGACAAGGATAGCTTGGAAAGAGTACACTTAATTCGGGTCCTAAAAGGATTATATCTTATGTTCAGGCTCGTAAATTAGTTGAAAAGGGATGTTTATCTTAGTTGGCTTATATTCGTGACACAAGTGTTGTTTTGCCTCCTTCCTTGGATTCTGTCCGTGTTGTACGTGAGTTTATGGAGGTGTTCCCTACGGACTTGCCTAGTATACCTTCGGATTAAGATATTGATTTTAATATTGATGTTGAGCCAGGCACCGAGCCCATTTTTATTTCTCCTTATAGGATGGCCCCAGCAGAGTTGAAGAAACTAAAGAACCAGTTGCAAAAGTTTTTGGATAAGGGATTATTTCGACCTAGTGTTTCACTTTGGGGTGCCTCTGTCTTGTTTGTGAATAAAAAAGATGGGTCTATGCGGATGTGTATTGATTATCGGCAGTTGAACAAGGTGATGATTAAGAATAAGTATCCTCTTTCTCGCATTGATGATTTATTTGATCAACTTCAGGGTGTTGCGGTGTTTTCGAAGATTGAATTACAGTTCGGTTATCACCAGTTGAGGATTAGGGCTTTGGATATTCCGAAAATAGCTTTTCAGACTCGATATGGTCATTATGAGTTCTTGGTTATCTCTTTTGGGTTGATCAATTCCCCTGCCGTGTTCATGAAGTTGATGAACTGGGTGTTTCGACTGTATCTCGACTCCTTTATGACCGTATTTATAGATGATATCTTAGTTTATTCCAAGAGTGAGGCTGAGAAGGGAGAGCATTTGTGGATTGTGTTTTAGAGATTGAGGGATGAGAAATTGTATGCTAAGTTCTCTAAATGCGAGTTTTGGTTGGAGCCTGTTTCTTTCTTCGGTCATGTGGTGACTAAGGAAGGTATTATGGTTGATCCAACTAAGGTTACAGTGGTTTGTGATTGGGCTAGACCTACTTCGCCCACCGATATTCTGAGTTTTATTGGCTTGGACGGGTGTTATTAGTGTTTTATTGAGGGTTTCTCTTCCATTGCAGCTCCATCGATCAACTTGACTCAGAAGAAGATTTCTTTAAGTGGTTCGATGCTTGTGAGGAGAGCTTTTAGAAGCTCAAGGACTTGTTGACTTCAACTCCTATATTGGCTTTGCCCAAGAAGAGCATTGGCTTTATTATTTTTTGTGATGCTTTGAGTGTTGGGTTAAGTGTTATGTTGATGCAGGAGGACAAGGTAATTACGTATGCATCTCGTCAGTTGAAGCCTTATGAGAGGAATTATCCTATCAATGATTTGGAGTTGTACGTAGTTGTGTTTGCTTGAAGTTGTAGAGGCACTACTTAAATGGAGTCAGTTGTGAGATCTTCTCAGATCATCGTAACCTTCAGTACTTCTTTATCAGCGAAATCTTCTTATAAGGCAGCGCCGTTAGCTTGAGTTGCTTAAAGATTATAACTTGACTATTCTTTTTTATCAGGGCAAGGCTAATGCAGTGGCGGATGACTTGAGCTGAAAGTCGACTAGCATGGGTAGCTTGGTGCATCTTTTGATTCAGGAGAGGCCATTGGCTTTAGAGGTTCAGCCTTTGGCTAACCAGATGGTTAGGCTTGATACCTCGACACCAAGGTGTGTTTTGACATTTATGGAGGATAGATCATCTTTGATAGAGTAGATTCAAGCTCATCAGTTTGACGACGTTGGATTGAGGTTGATTCGAGATAAGGTATAAAGTGGGGAGGCTAAGGAAGCCTCACTTGATTCGGATAAAGTTTTGAGGATTGAGGGATGAGTTGTGTGACGAGAGTGGTGATCGGATTAGGTTGATCTTAGGGGAGGCTCATTGTTTCAGATATTCTATCTATCCAGGTATGACTAAGATGTATCGTGATTTGAGGCAACACTACTGGTGGGGTTGTATGAGGCGAGATATAGCGGATTTTGTAGCTCGTTGCCTATATTGTCAGCAGGTGAAGGCCGAGCATTTGAGACCTGGTAGTTTGCTCCAAAGCTTACCCGTTCCTGAGTGAAAGTGGGAATGGATCACTATGGACTTTGTAACTAGTTTGCCTCGTACATTTCATGGTTCTGATAGTGCTTGGGTCATAGTGGATCGATTGACCAAGTCAGCTCATTTTATTCTGGTTCGGGTCTCATTCAGTGCTGAGAGGTTAGCCCCTATTGTCATTCGTGAGATTGTGCGTCTTCATGGTGTGCCGACGTCCATTATTTTAGATCGAGGTTTTGTGTTCACATTTCACCATTGGAAGACTTTTCAGGATGAGTTGGGTACTCGGGTTAATTTTAGCATAGTGTTTCACCCCCAGACTGATGGCTAGTCAGAACGGACTATACAGATTTTGGAGGATATGCTTCGCGCATGCGTGATGGATTTTGATGGCTAGTGGGAGCAACATTTGGTTTTAGCAGAGTTTGCATATAATAATAGCTACCATTCCAGTATTGATATGGCTCTTTTTGAGGCATTGTCGCTCTTCGGTAGGTTGGTTCAATGTTTCAGAGGTGAGACCTCGAGGTACGAACTTGCTTCATGAGTCTTTGGATAGAATTCGGGTTATTCAGGATAGACTTAGAGCGACCCCGAGTAGGCAGAAGTATTATGCTGATCGTAGACTTCATGCCTTGAGTTTTGGTGTTGCTGATCGTGTTTTCCTTCGAGTTTCACCCATGAAGGGTGTGATGAGGTTTGGGAAGAGAGGCAAGCTTAGCCCTAGGTATATTGGTCCATTTGAGATTCTCCGGACTATTGGTGATGTGGCTTATGAGTTGGCTTTGCCCTCTGATCTATCAACTGTTTATCTAGTTTTTCATGTTTCTATGCTTTGTCGCTATATTCCTGATGAGTCTCATGTCATTCATTGGGATTCGATTCGGTTAGATGAGCGGTTGTCCTTTGTTGAGGAAACGGTTTCCATTTTGGCTAGGGATGTTAGGCGATTACACTCTAGAGTGATCCTTGTGGTTCAGGTCCAGTGGCAACTTGGACCTGTAGATGTGGCTACTTGGGAGATTGAGTCTGATATGCATATAGTTCTTATCCCCAGCTTTTCATTAATTCAGGTATTTTTTTGCCTTAGTTCGAGGACGAATTAGATTTTTAGTTGTGGATGTGTAACGACCTAAAAATTTAATGAAAATATGTGAAATTTATGATTTTGTATTATTTGACTATTCTACCCCTCCTCGTAGTTGTATTATGATATTTCTGGGGTGTGGGAGTGATTGACATGATTTTCGATGCATTTTAATATCATTTATGTAATATTGTCGGTTTTTATGGCTTTAAGTGTCTTATTTTGGACTTATGTGGATATCTTTAGATTCGTGCGATGGATGGACGAACGGACTGCGTCAGCAACTCCAGAATATTGATTTAGGCTAGGTCAACCTTGGGTTCGAGTCTTGGTGCACCCGAGCTCATTTCGACCAATTGGTCGGAAAGTTGAAAAATTAGAAAGTTGGGTATGAGACCCACTTTTAATCAAAACGACCTCGTATGGAAAATCCGACTTCGTCAGCAGATCCGACATGTCGATTTTAGTGTGTTAGCATGTTTGGTATGATTTTACGGCTTTTAAATCTAATTTCAACCCTCGATTTGAAAAATTGTGATTTCGGATTTCGGGGGTCAATTTTGTGAAAATGATTTTTTCTGGAAAATATGGTAGCTCCATCGTGTCCGTAACGTCCAATTTAGTGTGGTTGCATAGTTCGTTTACATAAATCAGATTCCGAATGAATCCCGGGTACCCTGTCAAAGTCCATTTGGACTTGGAAAAAAAAGACTACATAGTTATTGCAGAAAAATCTGCAATATATAGCAAATTTCTTTCACCCTTTTTGACCCATTTTGCTCATTTTTCTAATCTTGTCTCTTGAGAGTTAAACCCTAAATATTTTGGGAGTGTAAAAGTGAAGTTTGTGGGAGCTTGAAAAGATAGATTAACACCTATTTCTTGATTATATTATAGAATTAAGGTAAGAATTCACCCTTTTCTTAGTAATTTTTTCATTAATTTCTCAAAAACTCAAAAATCTTAGGGCATGATTTTAAATCCAAATTTAACTCATTTTCACTTGAATAATACTTTTATCTTATAATTACTAGTTTTTCATCAATTTAACCTTCAAAACACTCTGATTCTGGATTTTAACTCGAATTTTAAATATTTTACCCGGTAAAGCTCAAAAATGGTTTTTCTTCGATTTGAACCTCGTTTTTACTTGATTTAACTTGGTTTTTCAGCTTTAGGTTCCTAAAAATATGAGGAACATGTCTTTGAAGTAAATTTTCAATTTTGCTCTTCTTTTTCGAAAACCCATTTTAGGAGTCCGTTTTGACCTCGAATCAAAAGTAGTCAATATGGGTGTCGTTGGTTTTGTTTTAACACGTAGATTTCATATTTGATGTTTTTAGTGAAGTTCGGGATTGTTCGTAAAAGGTAGGGTTGCGGGTTCAAGTGTAGCAGACCGATTTCGACTTTCGAGGTAGGTTATGGCTTAACTCTTCAGACTGGGCTGGGTAGTAAATGATGGTACAAAATGCATGTTAAGGGTGGGAACTAATCATGAAAAATGGTTATCTATGTGTTGTGCCCGCGTGGGGACCTATATGTGATGTAATTATCGAAATTGAAATATTATGTGATATGTTTTACCGTATGGGGTCCTAAGTGATATTGATAGCCTTGAATACATATGAATAATTGTATTGTATTGTTTAATGTGGTACCATTGGTGTATTTTGATTATATTCATACTTTATTGGCATATGAGACATGTGTAAATTCATGGATAAAACAAAAATAACGAGTGGATATTGGCTCATGTGGTTGTGGAAATGTATCATTGTGGTTGGTTGTGGAAATATATCATGTGGTTGGTTGTGGAAATACTTATTGTGATTGGTTGTGAGCATTGAATCTTCATATCATACTCATTCATGAAACATTGGAAACACCGTGAAAACAGTTGAGAAACACTGGTAACACCTTTTTTTAAATATTGTAACATCTCATAAAATTCTTTCCGTGGGATGTGTCGAAAAGGATATATGAGATATGTGGATTGTATATGGGTTGACGAACCCCCCATGGGTCCTACGTCGGGAAGCTTTAGCTCCGTAGGTGTATACGGGGATTGTGCGATGATCTCAGAGGTTGTTCGACAACCTCATGCATCATCATCATCATCATCATCATCATCATTATCATCATATACATTGCACTTACTTTATTATGTTTACGTGGTGTTGTATTGCCTTATTGACTTGTCATCTATGTGTTTGTCTTACTTTCCTTTACTTGTATTTGATGATCTTGTATCTACATGTTCTCTCTTGTTTTATTATATATGACATAATGTATACTTGTTTTCCATATCTTGGTGTGCTTTTGGTAATATATGTGAGATATATTAGAATTACTAGTGCAAGCGGTGTGGGTTACCGTTGTGGGACGTTTTCTGATTGCAGGTGACGTGCTCTTAGTGTATATTTTGTATGCTTTATTTACCACTTTGCTTGGTCGGCCTATGATACCTACTGAGTACAAGTGGACCGTACTCATTCCTACTGCGCCCTTTCGGTGCAGGTCCTAACTCGAGTGCGCCTCAGCTTACTTGATTCGGGCAATTGTTGGAGCTTCCAAGGTAGCGGTTGGACATTTATGCGTCCGAAGTTCACCTCTATCTTTCTATACTAGTTATGTCTTTATTAGTATTCAGAGACAGTTATTATTCCTTTATGGTTATTTTTTTTTATGTATATGACTCTTGGATTGTATTAGTAGTTCTTACACTATTGACACCTGGTTTTGGGTATGATCGGTATTCTGGATAAGTTCTTTCTGCATTGTTATAATTATTTATATGGTTCGGCTTCATTCCAGAAGCCTTACCTTGGGGTATTTCTGTCCTTTTCTCTATTCGTATCAGTTTAGGTGATAGGCTTACTTGTCAAGGTACGCCGCGACAAATGCCATCATGACCCTCGTTTTTGGGTTGTGACACATGTGTATACAATTGTGCACACACACACACACACACACACATATATATATATATATATATATATATATATAATCATGAACATGTCGTAACCTCTTAGATACATAAAAATCGATGGACTTTAAAATCAGATGGATACAAATACGTTCATACGTATCGTGAACGCATACCAACCTATTTTTATTATATTTTATTTTTTATATACAAAATGAGTTAAATGATGATCAAGGGTAAAAATATCATTTCAACAATTGCTTAATTTATATTTATGACTAATCTCAAAGCTATTTTGTGAAATTATATATTGAATATGTTGTTGTATCAATTAAAACTTAATATTATTTTAATAATTAATAATATTGTACATGTAACAATTTATGCGCAAAAGATAATGAAGAAAGAAGTACAAGAACCATGTACTTAAAAGATCTTCTAAAGGAAATAAAGGAATTAGGAACACTGTTGAAAATTCATTCAATATACTATGTGATTTTTGACTTCCTTGAATAAAGTATATTTCATGTATAATTCAATTTAATCTAACAAATAAAATTATATTTTAAATCATAATAAATTTATATCATTATACGATATAGAAAAGGGAAAAAATTTAGATCCTGAGTGCTTTAGAATATTAAAAATGAATGCTTTCATAATAGATACCAACAATTCTTGAAAATATTTGTGAGTTAGGTAACTTTATTTTATTTATGCTTAAATTTTAATTGATATTAGTAGAATATTGACCAAAATGCAATATCATATTTTTATATTAAACTTTTTTGTATATACAAAATAAATCTAAAATTTGTACTCAGTTACATTGGGCCCATTTACGGGCCTTAAAATCATCTAGTAGTAATAGAAAAGCTCGGATGCACTTATTATTAGCGAATCCGGAACCAAAATATTCCCTACAACTAAAAAAAGTATCAATCTATGCTATATACAAAAATACCAAAATAGGCTTTGTGCACTTATTAAGTGCACAATACCTTTGAATTTTTAACCGAAGACGTCTGACGACATTAAAAAAGACAAAGCTCACATTGTGCACTTAATAAGTGCACAATCCATTTTTTTATGGATTGTACGCTTAATAAGTGCACAATTCATTTTTTTTATGGATTGCGCACTTAATAAGTGCACAATTCATTCTTTTATGGTTTGTGAACTTATTAAGTGCACAGTCTCTTTATTTATAGATTGTGCACTAAATAAGTGTACAATCTATTCACATATACTTATTTCACGTGCCAATTCATTTTTTTAAGATTGTACACTTTTTTAGTGCGCAATTCATTTATTTATAGATTGTGCACTAAAAAAGTGCACAATATATTATTTTTCGATTGTGTACTTTTTTAGTGCACAATTCATTTATTTATATGTCCACTTTTTTGTATGATTGTGCACTTTTTTTGTGCACAATCTATAAAGTATCATAATTACGTATGTTGTTTCTTGATAAATAGTTGCATATATATATATATATGTATGTATGTATGTATATGTAATTACTTTAATCAACAGAGAAATACTATTATATCCATCAAAATATAACATCATAAATAGACGATTCTTTTTCAATGGCACAAAAAGTAAATGAACGTCATTAGATTACATACAAACTAATGCTCAAAATTAGTTTTAAGATCCTTTGGCCTTCAACTCCTTTTGTTGTTTGTTAGTATTCTTCAACAAGCCCAAAATCACAATATTTGCCTGACGTGGAAACTAGGGATTATACCAATCAAAAAAGTTGCCAGGAGTACGAAATAGGAACTGCAGTTCATGAAAAATAAAGTTGTAAAAATTACTTATTAAGAAAAAAAGATAAAAATAGAAAATAGAAAAATTACTTCATAATGCACAAAAAAAGTGCACAATCGTACAAAAAAATGGACAATATAAATAAATGAATTGTGCACTAAAAAGTGCACAATCGAAAAATAATATATTGTGCACTTTTTTAGTGCACAATCTATAAATAAATGGATTGTGCACTAAAAAAGTGCACAATCTTTAAAAAATGAATTGGCACGTGAAATAAGTATATGTGAATAGATTGTGCACTTATTTAGTGCACAATCTATAAATAAAGAGATTGTGCACTTACTCTGCACAAATCATAAAAGAATGGATTATGCACTTATTAAGTGCACAATCCATAAAAAAATGAATTGTACACTTATTAAGTGCACAATGTGAACTTTCACTTTTTAATGCCGTCTTTCGTTAAAACTTTAAAGGTATTGTGCACTTAATAAGTGCACAAAACCTATTTTGATAGTTTTCTTATACGGTATAGATTGACACTTTTTTTAGTTGTATGACATATTTTGATTCCGAATTCATTATAGCATAGTACAGTTAGACAAAAATATTGTATATGCACGTATACTTATTAAGCACGTGATACAATGTATTCACTATTATTATAGGCGAAAATACAATGTACTCTAATACAAAAATAATGTATAAGCTTGGATGCACTATTATGCGTACGAATGCATTGTATTTCCCTATATTTTGAAATTAAAGTACTATTACGCTTCACAATCAAACAAAATCTCACAACTTTGTGCAAATCTGGCCACAAATAACGTTATTTACAAAAAAAAACTCCTTAATTAAAACCCTTTCATCAAAAAATTATAGTATTATATTTATATCAAAATTATATTTTTACATATATATATATATATATATATATATATATATATATAATAAACTAGTATACGTACCTGTGCGATGCACGAATAATATTAAAATATTATTTTTAATTATTTTATATTGACATGTCTCGTTCCAGCATGTTATTGAAAATTAAGTATCATATTATTTATCAATAAAAAATAATTAAAAAAAAAAAAACAAATCTACTCCTACCCATCTCCACCCCACCCCCCCAACCCCAACCCCCGTCCCCTCTTCAATTTTAAATATACTAAATTATTAATATTACATTATTAATTTTGTTGTCGGGGTTTTACCTTTATAGTTTTAATGAATTAAGATATGTAATTACTATCCTTACCTTCATTTCACATTTTCATTTACTTTTATCAATTCAACTTCAACAACTAACTATACTTTTTCGTAAAAAGGTTTTATCTTTCAATTTCATTTCAAAAATAATTTATTGCGTCAATTACACAACCACTAATTTCAAAATTTATATTTTATCACTCTTAATTCAATAAACAAAGCACTTACAATTTATTATTTTGTAAATTTTCAAAAAAAGTTTAATTGTTGATAACTTTTTCATTGTTTGATTTTATCATTAATATTTTAAAGTATTTTATTTATAATATTATTATATCTTCTAAATAAATTTAATTAAAATCACTCATACCACTCTCAAAATCATCCATTTCCCTCATCCCCCAACCTCCGACTTTTTTTTCTTACCCTACCCAACTCACCTTCCCGACCTCCCCAACAGCTAAAAATTATTTTATTTTATTTTTTATTTAAAAAAAGAAGGATCTTTTTTTCTTAACACCACCCACCCCACCACGAAAACCCCCACTCCCCCACCCGCCCCCACCCCCACCTCGCTAAACAAATAACTTTTTTATTTTTTAGTTTTAGAAAACTTTTTTAGAGTCTTTTTTCTAACCCAAAAAAAATTTTAAACTCAATAATTTATGTTTTTTAAGAATTTCTTTCTCTACCCCCACCTCAACTAAACTTACATTCACCACCCCCTACCGACCACCCCCTCCGTCCCCACCTATCCCAATTAACTCCGATCATATTCATCTCTTTGTCACTATTCATTTTTATTGCTTAGTATTAGAATACATATATGTTTTTAGAAAAAATATTTTTTATTTGCTGCGTGAATTAAAAAGAGTAATAAATAATTTATTTTCTTAAAAAATAATTTTCATGAAAATTATATTTTTTTCATACTGAACACACCTATAAAATCATTAAAAATTTCAGTGATAAAAGATAAGAATGATGGTACACAAAATAGTATATATAAATGACAGTACTTTTGTAACAATAATATTTATCAAATAAAGAAAAAAAATCAAAAGTACTATTTGGTAGAGCCAAACATATGTTAGTTTTGTAACTTGAAATGATTAAGATCCATGAATCTAAAATGTATAAATAGATGAAAAGTACGATATACAATTATTATAAGAAATATTATTTGTGATGACACCATGAACACCCACATATTGTAATTTTCAGATAGCTTAGTACAAAGCATGAAATGTATGCATATACATTGTTCAAAAATAGCAAAAGGTTGACTTTTATAAATTTAAGAAAAATCAGATGTATTAACTTGGTGTTTCTGGAACATCAATGGGGGAAGATGGAGATGAAAACGACATATTCTTCCTGCATATAAAAAAAAATGTTAAATCAAAAATAATTTTAAAAAAATGAAGAATTAAAAACTACAGTAAATAAATTTATGAATAAAGCTAAAGACATATGCAGGGATATATATAAGAGAGCCTAAAAGGCTAGAATCTCATTTCAATTCAAATTTCATTTCAATTCAAATTCAGATACTATCATATTAATTTGTTAAATGAAAATTAGTTTGTTATTCTTCCTTATCCATCTTTTTTTTTTAAATGCAATGCATAGTTATCTTATCTGTATATTTGAATTGAAATAAATATTTGAAATCACTGAGATAATAATATTAATTTTTAGAATTATTATTTTGTATTTAATATATAAATATATTTTAGAAAATTTAAAAAGTATAAATTTATTTATTTACAACTCTCCACTCATGATTTTCTAGTTTTAAACTAATGAAAATATATTTTTTATATATATAAACCTAGTATTTTTCACATTCAAATAAATTTTTTAAAATAATAACGATAATAATAATATTTTCTCTTCAATAACTTATTATTATTATTATTATTATTATTATTATTATTATTATTATTGTTATTATTATTATTATTATAAAACTACTACTACTACCGCAACATTTTTTTTCTAACTTTAAAAAGTACTACTACGTGTCTTTTACTATTACTACTACAATTATTATTGTTCATTGTTATCACCATTACTAGTATTTTATTTATTTATTTATTTATTATTATTATTATTATTATTATTATTATTATTATTATTATTATAAAACAACAACAACTACTATTATTATTTATTTTCATAATATTATATTTTTATATTGGATAACTATATAACTTAGTAAAAATAGACTCCTAATTACCATATTTAGTCTATGTTTCAATTAATTACAATTCATAGCCATCTCTTACCTATTAATTACCCTAATTATAATTCATAGTCTCTCTCATTTATTTTTACTTTTTCTCTATTTTCCATTACTCTCCTTTTTAAATTTTTTCTTTATTTTTTTTTTGTTTTCTCTTTCATTTTTCTTTTTCACCTTTTTTCGCTTTGTTTTTCCTTTTTCATATTTTTTATTTTTTTTCCTTTTCATTTTTTATCCCTTTTTTATATATTTTATATTAATCTCCTTTTTTATATATTTTTTATCCTCCTTTTTCTCTCATTTTTCTCCTTTTTTTTCTCCTTTTAATTTGTGCGAACTAGCAAACACAAATACAAGTACGCACTATAAAATACAAATACAAATGTGCACTATAACTTACAAATATAAGTATGAACTATAACATACAAATACAAGTGCTAATTATAAAATATAAATACAAATGCAAACTATCATTTGTATTTTTTTTATTATTGAAAAAGAACGATTTATTTTCTTTTATACTGAACACACCCATAAAATCACTAAAAAAATTCAGTGATAAAAGATAAGAATAATGGTACACAAAATCTTGACCTTTTTTTTCTTGATTAATAGGAAATATTATATATAAATGATAGTATTTTTGTAACAATAATATTTATCAAACCCAAAAAAATAAAAAAACAACAATACTATTTTGTAGAGCCAAAAACATGTTAGTTTTGTAACTTGAAATGATTAAGATCCAAGAATCTAAAATGAATAAATAGATGAAAAGTACGATATACAATTATTTTACAAAATATTATTTGTGATGACACCATGAACACCCACATATTATAATTTTCAGATAGCTTAGTACACAATAAAGCATGTAATGTATGCATATACATTGTTCAAAAATAGCAAAAGGTTGACTTTTATAAATTTAAGGAAAATCAGATTGATTAAATTGGTGTTCATTAAACATCAATGGAGAAAGATGAAGATGAAAATGACATATTCTTCTTGCATATAAAAAATAAAAATGTTAAATAAATAATAATTTTTAAAAATGAAGAATTAAAAATTGCAGTAAATAAATTCATGAATAAAGCTAAAGACATATGTAGGAGTATATATAAGAGAGCCTAAAAAGCTAGAATCTCATTTCAATTCAAATTCAGATACTATCATATTAATTTTTTAAGAGAAAATTAGTTTGTTATTCTTCCTTATCCTTCCTTTTTTTCGAATGTAATGCATTATCTTACCTGTATATTTGTATTGATATAAATATTTGAAATCACTGAGATAATAATACTAATTTTTAGAATTATTATTTTATATTTAATATATAAATAAATTTTAGAGAATTTAAAAAGTATAAATTTATGTATTTAAAACTCTCCACTCATGATTTTCTAGTTGTAAACTAATGAAAATATTTTTTTTTATTTATAAACGTAATATTTTTCACAATCAAATAATTTTTTTTTAAAAAATAAATAATAATAATAATAATAATAATAATTATTATTATTATTATTATTATTATACTACCATAACCTTTTTTTCTAACTTTAAAAAGTACTACTACGTGTCTTTTATTATTACTACTACAATTATTATTGTTCATTGGTATCACTATTACTATTATTATATTTTATCTAATATTTAAATAAATTTTATAATATTACTATTATTATTATTATTATTATTATCATCATTATTATTATTATTATTATTATTGCTATTATTATTATAAAACAACAACAACAACAACTACTACTACTACTATTACTATTATTATTTATTTTCATAATATTATATTTTTATATGGGATAACTATATAATTTAGCAAAAGTAGACTCCTAATTACCCTATTTTGCCTAAATTTTAATTAATTACAATCCATAACTCCCTCTTGCCTGTTAATTATCCTAATTACAATTCATAGTCTCTCTCATGTATTTTCTTTTTTTCTCCATTTACTATTACTCTCCTTTTTTTCCCTTTTAAGTTTTTTCCTTTTTTTTTGTTTTCTCTTTCTTTTTTCACTTTTTTTCTTTTTCTTTTTCTTTTTTTCCTTTCCATTTTTCTCCTTCTTTTTTATTTCTTTTTTTCCTTTTATTTTTTTTCTCGTTCTTTTCATTTGTGCGAACTAACGAACCCAAATATAAGTATGAACTATGAAATACAAATACAAATGTAAACTATAACATATAAATACAAGTACGAACTATAAAATAAAAATACAAATGTGAACTATGACATACAGATTCAAGTATGACCTATAAGATACAAATACAAGTGCGAACTATAAAATACAGATACAAATGCGAACTATCATTTGTATTTTTTTAATTATTGAAAATGAACAGTTGATTTTCTTTCAAACTGAACGCACCCATAAAATCATTAAAAAAATTCAGTGATAAAAGATAAGAATAATGATACACAAAATCTTGAACTTTTTTTTTTTTGATAAATAGAAGCTATTATACATAAATGATAGTAATTTTGTACCAATAATATTTATCCAACCAAAAAAAAAAAATCAACAATACTATTTTTAGAGCCAAAAACATGTTAGTTTTGTAACTTGAAATGATTAAGATTCATGAATCTAAAGTGTATAAATAGATGAAAAATATGATATACAATTATTATACGAAATATTATTTGTGATGACACCATGAACACCCACATATTGTAATTTTCTGATTGCTTAGTGCATAATAACGCATGTAATGTATGCATATACATTGTTCAAAAATAGCAAAAGATTGACTTTTATAAATTTAAGAAAAATCAGATAGATTAAATTGGTGTTCCTTGAATATAAGTGGAGAAAGATGAAGATGAAAATGACATAGTCTTCCTGCATATAAAAAAGAATAATGTCAATCAAAAATAATTTTTAAGAAACGAAGAATTAAAAATTGCAGTAAATAAATTCATGAATAAAGGTAAATACATATGTAGGAGTATATATATAAGAGAACCTAAAAAGCTAGAATCTCATTTCAATTCAAATTCAGATACTATCATATTAATTTGTTAAAAGAAAATTAGTTTGTTATTCTTCCTTATCCTTTTTTTTTTTTTCAAATGTAATGCATAGTTATCTTATCTGTATATTTGAATTGATATAAATATTTGAAATCACTGAGATAATAATAATAATTTTTAGAACTATTACTTTATATTTAATATATAAATATATTTAGAGCATTTAAAAAGTATAAATTTATGTATTTACAACTCCCCACTCATGATTTTCTAGTTTTAAACTAATGAAAATATATATTTTTTTATATATATAAACCTAGTATTTTTTCATATTCAAATAAATTTTTTAAAATAATTATAATAATAATAATATTTCTCTTCAATAGCCTATTATTATTATTATTATTATTATTATAAGACAACAACAACAACAACAACAACAACAACTACTACTACTACTACTATTATTATCATCATTATTATTATTATTACTATAGAAAATGGCCTAAAATGCTCTTCAAATATGTGAAATGATGCAAAATGTCCTCTTTCTACCTATTAGGCCTAAAATACCTTGGTGTCTAGGGGCTTTGGGCTATAGGTGATAAAAGAGTTTTAAAATGAGGTGTAGGTGACACAACTCTTAATTATTAGGTGGGGGCGACAATTACTTTATTATGGATTAAGAAAGTTGGAGAAGTTTAAAAATAACCCACAAGTTTTTAAATTTACACTTTAATCTAAATCTTAGTTAATATAATAGAAAATGGAAGGAAAAAGGTGCATTTCTCTCTCTTCTCATCCATTGTTGTTTTCTCTCTTTTCACGATTATTGTTGTTCATTGTTGTTGCTGCTGCTTTATTCACCATCTTCTGCTTCATTATCACCATCTTCTACTTTATTATCATCTTCATTTTCTTCTTGTCGATCATTATTGTTGTTGTTACCGCTACTGTTGCTATTTTACAAATTTCTTAGGTCAAATTTTGTTTCGAACATCACCATTTTTCACTTTGACATTACTTCATAGGAGACCTTGGTAAGTTAAATTATGATTTTTAGTCGAATTTGTCATCTGGGTTACAAAGTTACTGTTGTTTTTTCCAACAATGGATAGAAGCCAATCATGAAACCAATATAAGTGACCACAATTTAAATAGATCACTCATCTGAAGCATCAGATGAGTAATCTGTTGCAACAGAATATATATCTGTTGCAACAGACTAGTTATCTGTTGCATTAGACTGATTATCTGTTGCATCAGACTGATTATCTGTTGCATCAGACTGATTATTTGTTGTATCGTACTGATTAATCTGTTTGGAGCAACACAAATTAGCCCCTGCCACAAACTCAAAAGATAACCAATATGTTTTGCTATTGCTACTGGATTTAAAATTATTTCTTACGTCCATTCGTCGACATGTTTGTTGAGAATATAATAGACAGAATGTAAATTATAGACTCCCCCCGTCTCAAATTACCTGTCCCAAATTTCCTAATTTTATTTCTCATTTTACTTGTCTTTTTTATTAATCAAGAAGAGATTTAAAAAATTCTATATTTTACCCTTTGCATTAATCACTTTTTCTTCAAATTAAAATATAAACATCATTTAATAGGGGTATTATGGTAAACTAGGCATGTTATTAATTCTTTTTCTTAATCAATGTGTCATCTCAATTTAGGACGGGTAGGGTAATTTGAGACGGGGGGAGTTATCTATTGAAATAGATTAGTTATCTGTTGCAATATATGAGTAATCTGTTTGGAACAACCTAAATCAGCCCCTGCCACAAACCCAACAGATAAATCTTAAATCTTGCTATTGTTACTGTATTCAAAATTACTCCTTATGTCCAATCATCGACAAGTTTGTTGAGAAGATAATAGACAGAATGAAAATTAAATATGAATTAAAATGGTTAAAGTTGATCAAACATAATTTTTTATTAAACTAAAACAAATAAAAATACATATACAGACTTAGAAAGAAAGAAGAAACAAAATAATCTAATAATTATTAATAGATTCTTCATTATTATTATTATTATCGCCAGCCGCATCTTTAACGGGTAGCAACAACGCCCTTCTTATCTTGTGGATCTCCCGCAATATCCTTACTCTGACAGCGGCCAACTCCCATTGTATATCATGTACCTTCCTCTGCAGTTCCCGTACGTTGTCTCGTAAAATAGCGACATCCCACACTGGATCTCCCATATCTAGAACACGCATAAATTGATAAAAAATGCCAAAACAAAAGTAAAGAAAAAAATCTGAAAGTAATACAATGTATATTTACACAAAAAGTAAGAAAAATAAATTACCAGAGATAGGGAAGAGCAATAAAGTTCTTGAAGAGAAATAGTTGAAGCTATAATATGAAAGACAAGAGCAAAAAATAAATATATATATGTAGTAGAATGAACGAGTAAGGAGGGACCTATTTATAGAAGATTAAATTTGAATGAGTTAGGCAAAAAGGCACGACTGTTCACCTCCATTTATTAATACTAGTGACTTTTTGATTACTTTGGAAAGTTGTGACTTGATAAAATTCTTTTCAGTAATCCTTTTTTTAAGTTGTGGCAACAAATTATATATCTGTTGCATCAGATAACCCATCCGTGACAACAGATATAAAATTTATTGCGACAAATCTACGATCTATTGCAACATATAATATATTTGTTGCAACATATATCTTTTTAATAATCATCATATCTTTATATTTAATCCAAATTTGGTGAATTTTTTATTATATAAATTTAAAAAACAGATTCAAAAATAAAAAGGCGCAACTGTTCACCACCATTTATTAATACTGGTGGCTTTTTTATTACTATAGAAAGTTGTGACTTGATAAGTTCTTTTCAGTAATCGTTTTTTGAGTTGCAATAGATATACCATTTGTTGCAACAAATCTACAATCTATTGCATTAGATAATATATTTGTTGCACATATAAGCTATCTTTTTTAATAATCAACATATCTTTAATCCAAACAATAACCCTTTTTTATTAATAGTCGTCCGTTGCAATATATGATCGATCTATCGCATCAGATTAACCTCTGTCGACATGTTGAGAATAAGGAATAAGCAAGAATGATAATTAAATACTAAATAAGAATTAAAAATTCAAAGTCGGCCACCAAACATAGATTTTTGAATCCCTTGGGTAGATCCGATATACAAAAGGAGGAAAATACATACATACGCTAAAAAAACATAACCTAATTATTATTACTACTATTATTATTATCATTACTTTTAGTATTGTCAACCGGACAATTTTCATCCGGCAGTAGCAGGGCCCTCCTCAGCCTTGCTCCAAAGTCGGCCAAATCCCTCTGGAGTTCATCAAACTGCCTTTAAAGTTTCTGCAAGGACTCGATATGAATCTTCTTGTACGAATATGGATCAACCATATTTGTAAGTGTAGTAGAATGAATAGGAGGGTCCTATTTATAAATGAATGAATTGGAAGGGGTTAGTCAAACAAAAAGCGATGACAGTTCATATCCCTTAATTAAATAAAACTGTTGACTTTTTAAATATGTAAATTAAAAAAAAAAGGATCTAAATACAATATTTTATCTTTTTATTGTATTTCGGAAAGAAAATAAAATTGCTTTAAAATAAATCTAACAGATGGGTAAGATGTTGCAAAATATGTTCCATCTGTCAGATAACTTTAAACTTATTGACAATCTATTATAACAGATGGATATATCAGTTTGAGTTTTCAACAGATGTGGCGTCTGTTGCAACTTGCTAGTCATCTGTTTATTCAATTTAAGCCATAGATGGGATAGGAAGAATAAGGTGCGTGCAGATGGATCCACTATCATATGTGTATGAGTTAAGAAATATTACTGATAAGGTCACCAGAACAACACACACAAAGTACAATATTTTTGTGAATGTAGTTTTAACCCATTAGGCACTGATCATTCAAGCAAGATCCTGCATTGTACAGTTAAGTTTGATGGGTTCGAATTAATAAGGCTGAGGGCCTCATGAAGAGGGTGCAGTTACCCTATTACGAATTACTGACAGTTGTTGCTCGTGTTTATGTGTGTCAAGTTTTGAGAAGGGATCAATAGTTAGTGTCATTGTAGAGAACCAATAGAAATTGGACTTAACTTTAAGTGTGCTTTGGACTCTGAGAACATCTTCAAATCCTTGCACTGCATCAAACAAGAACGAAAAATAAATAGAAATTCCCCTGGCCTAAATTTATATGGAAGGGTTGATCGAGAAGATGATTATACGCCAGAAGGAGCCGAAGGAGAATGCCTGCGAGAGAAAGGGGAGTTGATGAAAGACTATATCATCTGAGAGCTAAGTGAAGATGAGACTTAAGGTAGAAAGTAACTTCTACTAAATATGGCCGATGGAATTATCTTAAAACATGAGAAATCTGAATCAAGAGCAAATATGAAAGTGTATTCGGTAATGTAAATTCGTTTGTTATCTCTCTGAAAGAAAAATAATGCAGATGGACACTTTTCTAGGAGTTGCGACTAGGTAGTGTGGTCAGGATTATCACCTAGATAGAAAACAACAGAAGACGAAGATAGCATCCTTTAGGGCATCGAGGGTTGAAATAATGTACAATAAGTCTAGAAAATTTCCTCCAACATCAACTGCAGTTAAAGTAAGGAATCTAATCGAAGGCGGCAATTTCTAAATTTTAAATTGCATCCCATGTCTTCTTGTATGTGGTTTTGATTAGGTCCACTATTGTTGACATGATCGGAACTGCAACCGTGATTGAAAGGTAAATTGAGTATCATCACATCGATAGTAATATGGTTATAATCGATTGTGTTTTATAGCCTTAGCATGTTTTCAACATTTCTTGGAGAAGATCAGAGGCTTGCTCTAGTTTGTGAATTTTGATAATTTTCAAGCTTGCCTCTAGCTTGCTCTTTCTGTATTCAAGCTGGTCGTTACTGTCTTCGAAGTTGGTATAGAGTTCCTGATCTCTTGCGAGCTCGATCAGGAACACCACCTTCAAAGTTGTGGCATTTTAGAAGGCCTTCAAAATATTTTCTCCAGAAGCCTTAAAGGATACACAGAGGGTCACTATGTTTGTTTTAGATCAAAATGTGTTGATGCACACTAAAGATGTGGCCCCAATAGTTGAACAACATACTTTTATCGAGCGTTACTCAATGCATCTTGCTCAACTAATTTGATAAATTAATAAGCAAGGAGTTACATAGCGTGTGATATAAACCAACTCTACCAAGCCTATCAAACGTTACGTAACTCCTGGCTCATTATCCTATCAAATAAATTTGACAGAGTTAGTGCACAAATCAAACGAGCTAAATCTCTCAGCCTTTTTACTGATTGCTCTTCTCCAATAATAGATGACAGGATATCTGCTATGCAAAAGTCTACACCGTCGCTAGAAATGCTTGCCAAGGCATAAATTTTTAGATGGTATCATCAATAATCTCTCAATATCAAGAGATATTGAGAGATTCCTAGTCATGTCTTCTCAAGACGTTCGCTACTGCAAGAATTTCTGCTGATGATAAGATATCTGCCATGTGAAAGTCTACACCATCAGCGAAAATTCTTGCCAGAGTGAAAGTCTTCAGAATACATTATTAGTAATATCTCAAGATCAAGGAAGTCTTGTACGCGAGTCTTCAGAAGACAATCGAAAATAAAAAAGTTTTAACCAATGACTACACATGATTACAACATCAACAACCTCACCAGATTCACTCCTCATACAAAAGAAAAGGCAGAAATATTTTCATTTGCATTCGCATGTTATTTATTTAACAAACCAAACAAAGATGAAATAAATCTAGCATTTAATTCATCTTTGTTTGGTTTGTTAAATAAATAACATGCGAATGCAAATAAAAATATTTCTACCTTTTCTTTTATACGAGGAGTGAATCTGGTGAGATTGTTGATGATAATCTGCATGTAGTGATTATTGAAAGCTTCTTTATTTTTGAATGTCTTCTGAAAACTTTTGTACAAGACTTCCTTAATATTGAGAGATTATTAATAATGCCTTCTAAAGACTTTTGCTCTATCAATACTTTCCGCTGACGGTGTAGACTTTTGCATGGCGGATATCTTGTCATCAACAGAAATTCTTGCCGTAGCAAAAGTCTTAGGAAGGCATGACTAGGAATCTCTCAATATTATTTGATATTGAGAGATTATTGATGATGCCATCTGAACACTTGCACCCTATCAAGAATTTCTGGCGATGGTGTAGACTTTTACATAACAAATATCTTATCATCTATAATTGGAGAAAAGCGATTAGCAGAAAGGCTGAGAGATTTAGCTCGTTTTATTTGTGCACTAACTCTGTCAAATTTTTTTGATAGGGTAATGAATCAGGAGTTATGTAATGTTTGATAGGCTTGGTAGAGTGGGTTTAGATCACACGCTACGTAACTTCTTGCTTATTAATTTATCAAATTGGTTTAGCAAGATGCATTGAGTAACACTCGATAAAAGTGTGTTGTTCAACTGTTGGGACCACATCTTCAGTGTGCATCAACATATTTTGACCTAAAATAAACATAGTGACCCTCTGTGTATCCTTTAAGGCATCTGAAGAAAGTGTTCGGAAGTCCTTCTAAAATGTCATAACTTTGAAGCTGGTGGTCCTGATCGAGCTCACAAGATATTAGAAACTCTTGACCAACTTTGAAGACGGCAACGACCAGCTTGAATACAGAATTAGCAAGCTGGAGGCAACCTTGAAAATTACCAAAATTCACAAACTAGAGTAAGTTTTTTATCTTCTCCAAGAAATGTTGAAAGCATGCTAAGGCTATAAAACACAATCAATTATAACCATATTGCTATCGAAGTGATGATACTCAATTTGCCTTTCAATAATATTTGTAGTTTCGATCAGGTCAACAACACTGGACCTAATTGAAACCACAAACAAGAAGGCATAGGATGCAATTTAAAATTTAGAAATTGCCGCCTTCGCTTAGACTCCTTATGTTAACTGCAGTTGCTATTGGCGGAAGTTTTCTAAACTTAACGTATAATATTTCAACCCTCGATGCCCTCAAGGAATATTTCTTGTTCTTCTGCTATTTTCTATCTAGGTGATTATCCCGACCACGCTACCTAGTCGCAGCTCTCTAGCAAAGTGTCCATCTGCATTATTTTTCTTTCAGAGAGACAATAAATGAATTTACATTGCCAGATACACATTCATATTTGTACTTGATTTAGATTTCTCATGTTTTAAGATAATTCCATCGTCTAGATTCGCGAAAAATTACTTTCTACCCCATGTCTCATCTTCAATTAGCTCTCAGGTGATATAGTCTTTCATTAACCACCCATTTTTTCTCGAAGGCATTCTCCTACTGCACCTACTGGCGTATAATCATCACCCTGAGCAACCCAACCATATAAATTTGAGCTAGGGCAATAACTATATTGGTTTTTCGTTCTTGTTAGATGCAGTGTTAGGCTTCAAAGGCCTTCTCAGAGTCCAATGCACCCTAAAAGTTAGTCCAATCGCTATTGAATCTCTTTACAATGACACTAAAACTAGATCACTTCACAAATATTTAACAAAGAAACATGAGCAACAACCGACATTAAATCTTAACAGGGTATTAGAACCATACTCATTGTCCCTCAGCCTTATCAGTTCGGACCTACCAAACTTAATTATAAAATTGCAAATATCTTGTTTGAATGGTCTATGACTAATCGGTAAAAACGGCATTCACAAAATCAGTGTACTCTATTTGTGTTTTCATGATAACATTATCAGTAATACATACCTCCCATATATGAAGTGGTTCTATCTGCATGCAATTTATTCCTCCGAACCCATCTTTACTGTAGCCTCTTGTGATAGTTGGGTAAAAGTTGATCAATTGTCAGTTTCTAATATCTACAAAGAAGAGGAAACAAATTAATATCACAGAAATAATATTATTCATCTGTTCAATAGATGTAGAGTATGTTGCATCAGATGTGGAGTTTGTTGCAACAGATGTGGAGTCTGTTACAACAGATTTGGAGTCTGTTGGAATATATTAAACAAGCCTCGCAGGTGGTTTGATTTGTTCCAACAGTTGCTCCGTCTATTGAAACATCAACAACAACATAAACTATAAAGAAACAACAAATAAAAATATCAACAACAAAGAAACAACAACATTTGTTCCAACATTATCAACAACAAAAAAACAACATCTTTTGTTCCAACACCATCAACAACACCACGCCATAACTTCCAACAATGCCAAACCCACCAACAACATCAATAACAGCATAAACAACAAAGAAAAAAATAAATACATACAAAAAATGATATTGCTAACAAGTCTTTTAAACCTCTCCCAACAGAATACATTTTTTGCATATTGTAATAAAAATTCTCGGTTTGTTTATTCAACACTTAAAAGTTTCTTCAAATTTTTTAAATAAATATCATATGTATAAATGGTAATTAAATAAAAAATATATGTAAATAACTTGCAAAGAAGAAGGTGAGAATGAAAGAGCAATAGTGAACCATACCTTAACGTTAAAAGGGGATTAAAATAGCAATTTCAGTTGAGGAAAGATATCGATCAGTTTAGATCTGAAAGGATCTTTATGAGAAAGAGAAGAGAAAATAGAGAAGAGAGAAAAAAGGTTGTGATAACCCTAAGCTAAAGAGGAGAGAAAGAAAAAAATGAGAGATGAATAAAATAAATTTAGGGCTAAAGCTGAGGAGAGATGAGATAATTCTTGATGCATCGTGTACATAGATGTGGGTTTAAATATTCATTATTTAATATAATTCATATTCATTAATAATTTGAGGGGCACGAGAAAGACTAGTGACATTGAAAAGACAAGATAAGACTACTCAATGAACATATTTTTGAGTTATCCAAGAAAAAAAACTTTTTATTTTTTACCGCATTTTGTACACTTACTACTTTATCTACTCGGACACAAGCTTGCTTTAAAATTGAAAGAAAAAAAAATTTTCAAACAGATATGTCATCTGTTGTAACAGATAGCAATATCTGTTTAAACAAATAGCAATATCTATTTAAAAATTCCAACAACACAATCATCTATTACAACAGATACAAATATCTATTTAAAATTCCCTTTCTATTTGATAATTAAATATGTTAACTGTTACAACAACATCAATATCTGTTTAAATATTCCAATAGCTCAGTCATCTGTGACGACAGATACAAATGTCCATTTGATAATTAAATCAGATATATCATCCGTTACAACAGATACCAATATTTGTTTGAAAATTTCCAACACCTCAATCACCTGTCACAATAGATTCAAATGTCTATTTGATAATTAAATTAGTTATGTCATCTATTGTAATAGATGTGAATAGCTGTTTGAAATTTTCACCAACTCAGTCATTTGTTCTAATAGATTTTATTGCAATTGATTTAGATGGATATAGGGATGAATGAATGATATCATAGGGTCAACTATAATTTTAATTGAGTCTTTCTAATTTCATGACATTGGTATTGTGTTCATCCTAACCTAGGTCATCGATCGATTACTCTGAGTTAAAATGAGCTCTTATTAACTTAATGTTAAGATTAATAGTACCTAAATTAATTTAGATGGAAATAGGGATAAATTAATGAGCTCATAGGGTCAACAACAACTTCAATTGAGTCTTTGCAATTGCATCGTGTCGGTATTGCGTTCATCGCGACCCGGATCGTCAATCGATCACTCTAAGTTGAAATGAGATCTCATTAACTTAATGTTAGGATTAATATTACCTAAATTGATTTAGGTGGAACTATGGATAAATGAATGAGCTCATAGGGTCAAGAACAACTTCAATTGAGTCTTTGCAATTGCATGGCATTGGTATTGCGTTCATCTTGACTTGGGTCGTCGATCGATCATTCTGAGTTGAAATAAGCTCTCATTAGCTTAATGTTAGGATTAATATTACCTAAATTTATTTAAGTGTAACTATGGATGAATGAATGAGTTCATAGGGTCAAAAACAACTTCAATTGAGTTTTTGTAATTGCTTAACATTGGTACTGCGTTCATCCTGACCCGGGTTGTGGATCGATCACTCTGAGTTGAAATGAGCTCTCATTAACTTAATTTTAGGATTAATATTACCTAAATTGATTTAGGTGGAACTATGGATGAATGAATGAGCTCATTGGGTCAACTACAATTTCAATTGAGTCTTTGCAATGCTTGGCACTGGTATTGCATTTATTCTAACCCAGGTCGTCGATCGATCACTCTGAGTTGAAATAAGCTCTCATTAACTTAATGTTAGGATTAATATTACCTAAATTGATTTAGGTGGAACTAGGGATGAATTAATGAGCTCATAGGGTCAACAACAACTTTAATTAAGTCATTATAATTGCATGGTGTTAGTATTGCGTTCATCCCAATCCGGGTCGTCGATCGATCACTCTGAGTCAAAATGAGCTCTCATTAACTTAATGTTATGATTAATATTACCTAAATTGATTTAGGTAGAACTAGGGATGAATGAATAAGCTCATAGGGTCAACTACAACTTCAATTGAGTCATTGCAATTGCATGGTGTTGGTAATGCATTTATCCCGACCTGGTTCATCGATTAATCATTCTGAGTTGAAATTAGCTCTCATTAACTTAATGTTTTAAAAACTAGTATATCTTTTGAAATTTTAAAAATTAATTAAGATCAATTCGAACCAAATTAATAATTTTAAAACTTGTCATTCTTTTCCAAAATTACAAATCAACCCATACAAATCATCCATTTGCAGGAAAAACTTTTTCTCATTTAAAATCTCAAGTTTCCAATTCTCTCTCTCTCTCTCTCTCTCTCTCTCTCTCTCTCTCTCTCGACAATACAGACAATAACTACTCAACATATTGCTCAACCCTTCAAAACAGATCGATTTTCTTCCCATTTCCGACCACATAGTTGTTATTTTAACTTCATTCTCGCTTGTATCTATCATTTTATCTGTCTTCACAGGTAACAGAGTTTGAGAAGAGTTCTACATTTGTTCTTGATTCTAAAAATTATGACTTCTTAGTTAATGATGGAAAAGAAGACTTTTAGTTGTATTATCTTTGAGAATGGGTTAACAATTTTGTGTTTTGATGTTAAAAAAGTAGGAAGCACCTGAGAAAACCCTAGTTTTTGTCTTAGTGTTTTGTTGATTGTCGTGGTATTGTTGGACGGTGCTTGTGGTGTTGTTGGTAGATGTTGTTATTGGTTTCGGTATTTGTGTTTTGAGTGGTGGTGTCAGTGGTCTTGGTGTTGGTATTAGTTCCATTGGTGGTGGCATTGGTTCTGGTATTGGTGGTCCATCTGTTGCAACAGGTGAAATATCTGTTGGGAGATATTAAATTGGTCTTCAAACAGATTCTCCATCTGTTCCAACTGATGGCTTATCCGTAGGAGTATTTTTTTTGTAATGTGGCGTAGAATAATTTATTGAAATTTGTCTTACCTTTTTTTTAAAAAAAAAATTATGCAGAAATCAACTGCAATATATTTTTTATTTTTCTATTGTTTGTAGTTAAAAGATGTCTCCCAAAAGAAAAGAAACTGAAAGTGGATCAACTTCTGACCACCCAACAAAAATTGCTAGAGTACAGATAGATTCAGAGGAACTTCCTAAACAATCTCAACCAGGGCAAAATGAAGCCGAGTAAAGTGATAGCTCCTCACCAATGGGGCATGAAATAATATCAAAATCCCAGCATGATTTTGTCAAAACAATTAGTATCGATAGGTTTCAAGTTGCGATGCCGATGTATAGCCCTGACAAAGTAACTGGTGATCTTTTACTTAAATGTCAATTGGGGAAATGTTTTGATGAATTAAGGAGAATTATGAAGAATGAAAACATAGATGAACTTTTTAACAAGAGCTGCTTTGCATACTTTCTTGAGATGCCTGAGGACTGCACTCTCTATTTCTCAATGAGCATGGTATATGGTCTTCTCAAGCGTAGGATCAAGTACGTGGGGGATAATAAAGATTCGAATGAAGGCAGAAAAATAGATAAAATCTGGATCAACTATTGTGGCATGCCGGTTTGTTTTTGGTTGAAAGAGTTTCCCATAGTGACGGGCTTGAGATGTGATCGTCTAGAAGAACCTCTCATCAAGGAAACACCCTACAAAGGGTCCAACAAATGCAAGGGAAAAAAGATGGGTTATTAGATGTAGTAGCTACAAAGCGGAGGATTTGATAGTAGATCTCGAGGATAAAGACATACCAAAGCACTGCAGGGAGAAATTATACTTAGTTTGGTTTGTCCATTCCATTTTATTGGCAAGAGATGCCAGGAAAGTCATAGAAGATAATTTGTTGGCTCTTGATGATGATTTTGACAAATTTAACGATTATCCCTAAGGATATGACAGCTGCTACTTGACTTTCAAATATTTACTGACAAAGTTATCCCTAAAGACGATCAAATTATACGGCTTTCCCTGGGCTTTCATGGTAAAATTGATCTCTATTTTTACTCCTCCATTAATTTATAATTAATATACTTATTATGACCCTTTTTTGCTTGCTTTCTGCTTACATTTTTTAGTCTTGGACATGTGAATCCATTCCTCCCCTGCGAAAGCAGTTCAAGGATTACCCAGATGAGGTTTCTCATCCAAGGATCCTTAGGTGGTTGGCGGTTGGAAAGGCCAGTAAAAAAATATTAAGGACCAGGAGGCTAATCTATTTAACCCTTCGATTGATGCAGTACGTCTTCTTTCAACTAAAATAATTTGCCTCAAAGAAAGATATTGAAATAGATGTTCTATCTGTTATGACAGATGGGTTGTCTGTTGTAACAGATTACCCGTTAACTGCAACTGGTGCAATAGATGGGTAATTTATTGCAATAGACGATCTATCTTTCACTATAGATTAACCATCTGCTGCTCTGGTTTCCTTAACCCAACTCAACAGATTACCCATCTGATGTGAATTATGCAATAGATGTGTAATCTGATGCAATATATTGTCAATCTATTGCAACATACAGATCAGCTGTTGCTGCAGCTAGATCGTTTGTTACATAAGTTGGATGTGTTAACATCCATGTAACACAACTAACTGCAAATTATTATTATATGATTTAAATGCCTCCTATCTTTTTTATAGGTTGTGCATCCTTGGATCGTACCTATCGCTGATGAGCTGGGGATGGCTCTTTTTCTTACTCTGGTCTTGTTGATACAAAATAAGACCCAATGGTGAAGTTAATAAATAAGGAATTGGCTGGAGCAACATCCATAAGAAGAGCAGTTAGGCAAGGTCAGCCTAATGTTAAAGATATTCACGACCAACCTCAAACTGCAACAGATTCGGGTGCTTCTTTTGGGGGTGTTGCTGGTGGAGTTGTTTATGATGGTGGAAGCTATCCTGATGCTGATGCTGATGCCCATCGTGATTATGAGCATATTGGTGCTTAGCAAAAAATAAATACTTTTGAAAACACCCCTTGCACAGATCCCTCTCACCCCTACACCGATATCTCCCACCCTTATAGTGGTCCCTCTCACTCCTCCTCACCCTCATGTTCTTATTGCAAATACAAAGTATGCAAGAACAGAGAGGATACACTCCTTAAAAAGCTAAAGGCTATTGTTGAAGCTGCCGAGGAGTTGAAATCTAGGAGGGGTATCATACCATCCAATGAGGTGAGGGAGCCATGCACTCCTACAGTGGCGGTTAGGAGGAAGAGAAGAAAAATTAGACAAATTTTCTCCATTCTGAAAACAGCAAAAACCACAACTCCTGCCACTATAAGAGTTGTTGAAATCAGGGGCCATTGAAGAAGGTGGACATATTTGCGTCGCTTGGCAAGGAGAAGAAAAAATAACTTCAAGAAATCATGAATGGCAGGACGAAGGTTCAAAAAAAATATACCATGCATTCATTTGCCGCCAAAAACTTCACGAATATAACAAATATACGTGTGTGGTACGAGGACAATGTAAGTTTACTTTTGCTAACCTAGCCTTCCAATCTACTCCACGAAGAAGAATCTATGCACCAGATGTGTAATCTATTGCAATAGCTTGGTATTCTATTGCAACATAATCCACATCTGTTGCATAAGTTTCATTGGTTGGGTAATCTGTGAACTGATTCAGAGAACCCTCTACATCGGATTCTTTCCACTGGGTTTTTATTCTTTACAATTACTAACCTATTTAAAAATTATCTTCTTATACCACAATATGTTATGTTGATGAAATTCTCTGCCTCATGATGGGCAGGCAATTAGCATAACCGGATGCTTATGATGCTGCCAATAGAATAATGGACCTCAACTTCTACAATAATTTTAAGGATAGGTACGCTGATCTCCGTAAGCTAGCTGATTCCGGTGGCTCGGGATTTGATAAGTTAGTTTCTACATTCCAATGGGATGAAGAAGCGATTAAATATGTTAGAGGAAAAAGGCCATATCCTCATGGCAAGATCTAAATCAAGGCAAAGAGAATCCTTGCAGTCAAGATGTGGAAGTAAAATATTTTCTCATTATTGAGATACTACTCTATGAGGGAAAGATTAAGGTTTATGACTGCAACTTACCTGTCTTCAGCGAGGATATGTTTTTAGCCCACATGCAGCCACTCTTGAATTTGTTGACCAAGTTGTTGACGCAGAGTAAGATGATGGATCATTTGCCAGCTGAAGTCTTGACGAAGGAATCATGGGATTTTAAAGGTCGAAATAATAAAATCGAGCTCCCAAAAATAAAACCGATGTAGCATGCTGGCCGTACTCGCTTGCGTACATCAAGTGTTTGCTAACTGGTACAGAAATAACTGGTATGTGCGATGCCATTGTGGGAAAGATGCAATGGGTCTGGGCTTATGGGGTACTAACTAAATGGTTGGAGCCCATGTATAAAAAAATATGTACAAAGACAGAAACAAACACGATAACATTTTTTTATTTCAAGCCACTTCACTTTACTTTACATGTAGTGACAATAATTTTTATGTCTGCGAATAGTTGAAGTTTTATAATGCAACAGATAATATATCTGTTGTAACAGATATAATACCTGTTGTAATAGATTGATTATCTGTTGGAATAGGTTGGTCATCTGTTGCATTAATAGATATTTCCTAGTTTGTCTGTCGCAATAGATATCCAATCTGTTGCAATATATAATATATCTGTTGCAACTGATAGGTAATCTATTGGAAAAAATAAGAAAGTAGGAAGACCTATTATATAATTTTCAGTAGATGACCTAACTAAATGGTTGGAGCCCATATATAAAGAAAAATATGTACAAACACGGAGACGAACACAATAACAATTTTTTATTTCAAGCCACCTTACTTTACATATAGTGGCAGTAATTTTTATGTCTGTGGATAGTTGAACTTTTATAATGCAATAGATTGTATATCTGTTGCAAAGGATATAGTACCTGTTGTAACAGATTGATTATCTGTTGGAATAGGTTGGTCACCTATTGTATTATGCAGATGTTTCCCCATCTGTCTGTCAAACAGATATCTAATCTATTGCAACATTATAATCTATTTATTGTAATTGATTGGTAATCTGTTGGAATAAATCAAGAAAGTAGAAAGACCTGTTATATAATTTCCAGCAGAGGACCTACGTGTTGCATCTCATGTTGCAACATATGTCTAAATCCGTTTGATAAGATATATCGTCTGTTGCGGCAGATGTATTATCTATTGCGATATTTGAATCTAGTATTCCATTTAAATTAACATGTTCAAAACTAAGGATTAAATTATATTTATAGACAACATAAAATAAGTTGGAACCTTTGAAAATTACATGAAATAACTCAACAAATAAATTAAATGTAAAAAAATCATTATGGGTACAAATGATCTACTCTACAAATAAATCAACAATTTAAACCAAGGAGGATAGGCTATTACATTTACGGACTCAAGCTATGAAGATCTACTTAATATGGACAAGTTGTTCTTCATCCGGTGCTGCAAAATTCAGTTTTGGTCATCATGGATATTTAATATCGCTTGCGTACGGCTTCTGAGATTTTGTTTCTCCGTATTTCCATAAAATAACAGCATATCTTTTGCGAAGTAATCTGACATCAAGTCTATCATTTGGTACTTGTAATCTATCGCTTAAATACTCAGCGTACGCAGCAATAAAAAGACCGCAATTCCTGCGTTTTAAAAAAATAGATAACCCATATCTTGCAGTTCATGCAAGCGTTGTGAAATTTATGTAATGAAACTAAATCATGACACTTAAACTTATAGGATACCAATGGTTTGTTGAGCAATTCTTTCAACATATTGTACATCAAATGGATTACTCATTTTATCTCGGTAGGCTTCAATCATCGACCAATCAGTACGAACCTTTTGGTCCAAAAAGCCACTTATATCAAGGTAAGTAGGCAATATTTTGCCCAGCCTTTGTATCTCAGACGACGGCCCAAAATATCTCCTTCGCGATATCGAGTCATAAATTCAGATGAGCCTCTTTTTTAGAATGACGACAGCCAACACCCAATGGAATTCATCACCACAATTGATTGGGATGTACACTTCGTCGATCAAATGCCAAGGTAAGCCAACTGGAATGCTAAAACCTTTGATGATGTTGATTAGGCATTCCTCATATCGGGAAATTTTGGTTGTTGTTGATAATACCTATCATAGGCATTATTGATGTCTACTTTGTACAAATAATTGCTTGTCATGTATATGTATTATTTTTGTGTTTGCAACTTGGCCTTCTTTTGGAGGTAGTAAAAAATGACATCAATGTGATGCGCATATTAGCAAACATTTTGGATTATGTGATGAAAAAATTAATACGCAGATGCAATTAAATAAAGTATTAATTAATAATAATATGTATGAAATTTAAACCTCATCATTCTAGCAAGTTTGGGGCTGTGAAATCAAATAGAATTGATTCTTCATTTTGGGATGTGCAACAACAAAGTCGAACATATCAAAATCAAGACTCGATTCGTTCACTTTGTAGCATTCATCATTTTGTTTTCTACATGATGATTTATATGTGTTAATGTCACGTTCTTACAACAAGAATAGTAGAAACCAATAATTTTAAAAATTGATTTATGTACCTGTCGGTATGATGCTTTAACAGCCCATCGGCAATTCATTCTGAATAGTTTTGATCAACTGTGTTAGTTTTTTTTGAGCCTCGTCTGAGATGTTGAACCCTTCAAAAGGGTAATTCTTCCGTTCTCCTGAACTGACAGACTCCACTATTTCTTATTCTTTAAAAATAGTTGATGGATTATCAATTGTGATATATGCTCTTTAGCAGTGGCTTCTACTGTGACATCCACCTGGAAAGCTAGAATTGTCAATTAATTACAGATATACAACAGATTGTCCATCTGTTGTAACAGATGAGACTTATGTTGCAATAGATGGATCATCTATTAGGACAAATTCGAATAGGTAAATCAGAAAAGTATGATAATTTCAAACAAATGATCCATTTGTTGTAACATAAGACTTATCCATTGTAACAGATAACGCATCTGATGCAACAGGTTAGACAATAGTTGTAACAGATGTATATATCTGTTTGATAATTTTTAGTAGATGTATCATTTGTTGAAACAAATATGTGCCTGTTTGTTTGTTGGAACAGATGATGTACATTCACCTTCTTTGGCTTATGCTACTCTCCTATTGCCCTTGCACACTGAACAACGGTGCAAGAGAAAGACAGAGACATTGCAATTTTGCTTTTTTCAATTCTTGATAATACCTTGGAAGTATCTTTCCCTCTCTTCTTAGCTTCTTTGATCTCCAGTGAAGTGTATGGATATGAAATCTTCTTTAATGGAACGACACCCCTCTTAGATGTCATTTCCTTTACAGAAGCAGTTAGTGAATTAATAGAATTAATCACTCCATCGTGTTTCGCCTTGCAGTCTTGACATTTACATGCAGAACATTCGCTAGATGTGGCAAAATCTGGAGAAAAATCTGTACAGTCAGTATGATCATAATCATAATGGCTTGTTGTTTCAAAAACGGTAAGAGGAGCATCATTAGCCCTAACAACAGTACCACTACCACTACCATCATCAACAACAACAAGCCCCACCCTCAAAATTTATTTTTCTTGTGATAGTTGTTGCTCCAAATAATTCTATTTTTATTTCATCAACGACCTTAGGATCCGGTAAAGTTTGCACAGACTGTAAAGTAAGAAAAATAGCATCTTCAACTCTCGATTGGTTGGAACAAGACATGGATGGACAATCTAAAATAAATTGGTACATATATTAGAATGATGATAAAATCATTTAAAATAATCATTAATTAAAATAAAAACTTGATTAGAATTGGTCTTACTGCTTCCTTGGGGGATTGAAAAGATCAAGAAATTTTGTATTTTTATCGGTTTTTGCCAACAACCATCACAGGATTCTTAGACAGGAAACTTTTTCCTTGTAGTTCACTTGTTGTCTCAAATAAGGAATGACTTCAAATGCCCAAGCCTATAACATAACGCCAATAAATTAAAAGCATTATTGAATAAAAAATGATGAATCATATCACTATAAAAGAAATATTTACCATGAAGGCCCATGGAAAGCCATATAAGTTGACTATTTTTGGCGTCAACGGAGTTAACAAATATTGGACAGTCATTTTGAAGCTTTCATAACCTCAAGGATAGCTGTTAAATGCCTCAAGATCCTCGGAGAGATTTATTAAATCGGGGCTTATGTTATTGTTAACGTCTCTCGCCTAAAGACTATTATGTACAAACCAAACCAAGCACACTGATTGCTTGTGCTTCTTGAGAGTCCTTTACCTTTCAACGCTTCTATCAAATTTTTATTTTAAAGCTTGGACCAACAATGGACACCAGGTCCTCATGATCACTCAACTTGCCTTTATCTTTTTTGGGTGTGCGGGGTGCTTTTTTGGATCAGAGTAGGTATAACTTAAGAAGGAGAAGGAGGATAACATTTTAGTCTGGTAATTGTGGCAAACTCCTTCCAACCAAAACAAACATGCATGCCACAATAATTTATCCACACCTCATCCATATTGTCTCTGTTTTCATACATAAACGTACGCTTGAGAAGATCGTATACCATTTTCATCTGAAAATGAGCATTGTTGTCCTTCGACAAATCAAGATATTGCCCAAAGAATCTTTCCCTAAAATAAGCATTCAATTTTTTTTAAAGTATTTTTCTGAAGGCGTCGAAAGATTTTCCCATGGCTGACTTAACCATGAAATGATCCGTTAAATCTGTGGCACCATCGCACTGCATTTCATAGGATAACGATCAATGCTGAAAGTTTTGACCAACTCTTTGGCGGAAGGGCTATTAACATTTGTATCATCTCCTTTGAGACATTTTTTCTCCCCGTGTTCATTATCTTCTGCTCCTGATTGAGATAACGTTTGTAAAGCAAGCTCATAGAGTGGTGGATGTAGCCAAACTGCTGCACTTGTTCCGTTACTTGGACTTGATTCGGTTTCTTTTCTTTTGGGAGCCATTTTATCTTAAATTAACAGGAACATAAAATAGATTATAATTGATTAATGCATTATTAAAAAAATAACAGTAAATCTAACATGCATAATGATAAAATAACAGTTTCAACAGACCACACATTTATTGCACCAGGTATGTTATCTGTTGCAACATATAACCGACCTGTTGCAACGGATGAGTAAACCCTTGGAAATAATAAAAACAAATCACTAATCTGTTGCACCAGGTATTTTATCTGATGGAACATATAACCGACCCGTTGCAACAGATGAGTAAACCATGAAAAAATATAAAAATAGATCACTAATTTGTTGCATCAGGTATTATATCTAATGAAACATATAACTGACATGTTGCAACGGTGAGTAAACCGTTGGAAACCATACAAATATATCACTAATCTATTATACCAGGTAGTTTATCTGTTGCAACATATAACTAACTTGTTGCAAGGATGAGTAAACCGTTGGAAACCATAAAAATAGATCACTAATCTGTTGCACCAGGTAGTTTATTTGTTGTAATATATAACCAACCTGTTGCAACGGATGAGTAATCCGTTAAAAATCATAAAACAGATCACTAATCTATTGCACCAGGTAGTTTATTTGTTACAACATATAACCAACCTATTGCAATGGATGAGTAATCCGTTGGAACCATAAAAATAGATTACTAATATGTTGCACCAGGTATGTTATCTATTACAACATATAACTAACCTATTACAATGGATGAGTAATCCATTGAAAATCATAAAAATAGATCACTAATCTGTTGCACCAGGTATGTTATCTGTTGTAACATATAACTAACCTGTTGCAATGGATGAGTAAATCATTTGAGATAATAAAAATAGATTACTAATCTATTGCACCAGGTATGCTATCTGTTGCAACATATAACTAACTTATTGCAATGGATGAGTAAACCATTGGAAACCATAAAAATAGATCACTAATCTATTGCACCAGGTATGTTATCTATTGCAATATATAACTGACTTGTTGCAACAGATGAGTAAATTGTTGGAGACAATAAAAACAGACCACTGAACTATTGAAACATATCACTCATCTGTTGTAAAATGGGTTATCTGTTGGATCAATATTGCTTAGATTTCTTCCAAACAGAAGAGTCGTCTGTCGCAACAGATGAATGATCTATTAGATTATTCATTTGTTGCATCAAATTTTTCTAGTTGCATCAGATGTTTTTATTTGTTGCATCAGATGTTTCATCTGTTGCATCAGACGTTTCATCTGTTGCAACATCATTTTTAACAAGACAAACAACAAATCAACCCAGCAACACCAATACATCACACACACACACACTAAGAACATCAACTATGAACAAAAATCACCAACAAATTTGAATCAACAGTACGACAATAAGAAGAAGAAATGCTAGAAATTTGGATTTTATTTAGTCTACATTTCTATACTAGAAGAGTAGTTGGCTCAAGTTCCTCTATTTCTTCATAATTTTTTACCTGTGAAAAAGGAAATGGGACAATGAAGAACTCAAAGTTGTTATCGCCGAAGAAGTCTTCATGTCGATTGATGGTTGAAAGTCAAAAGAGAACTCGCCCGACTATTTTTTGCTGGAGGTTGAAGTTACCGGGGATTGAAGGGAGAATTTTGCAGAACTATTGGTTGGAAGAGAGTTGAGAGAAGCTGTCGAGAGAGAGAGAGGAGAAAGACTAGTTGATTTGGATTAAAGAGGGGTGTGGGTTGATTTGTATTTTTGAAAAGATTAGAAAGTTTTAAAAATATTAATCAAGCCCATAATTAATTTAATCAAGTTTCCTAATGATGTTGACCCTTTAAGTTGGTCAATGTCAACAATCTTTCATTCAAGACTTAAAAGACACCTTTCCTTCAATATTCTCTGTTGTCTACTGATGTTGGGCGTATTTACACGCCTAAACACCATAATTTACCCATGTTATAGCTTAGTTTTGAGGATAAAATATATAATTCCAGCACTTTTAGTCCATTTTCCTGTAAGTGAGCTAACCTATGTGATTAGAATGTTTTTCAGGTATTAACGATGAAGATTTTAGCACTTTGTGGACCTTTGAGCAGCAAAGGAAAACTTCACGTAAGAAGGAAGGCAACTTTTGGAAGCTTGAGGACTAAATGTGATGCATGGAGAATCTGTCCCGGGCAAAATCAGTATTTCTTAATACTTAGGGGTGCAGCAGTAACCTAGTAGGACTAGGACAAAGATGTTATAAAAACCTTATTTGCTGAATTTTTCAGCATTGTTTTTCCATTCAAGCATTATTATTCATTCTATTTCTTTTCATTTGACACTTTTGGATTATTCACGTTACAATTTCTGTAACTTTAGACAGAGAAAAACGCTACAAGAACGGCTAGAGAGGAAATCACGTCATTCTCATAGTGACGCCAATACATACCCATCGTGAGATTGTTATCGTTTTGGTATGATGATGATGTCTTCGTTGCTTTACTTTACATTCATGAGTAGCTAAACTTCTCTGTTAGGGTTATGGAAGCCTTTTGATATACTATCTATTACTATGAGTTTATGAATTCTTGATGTGTATGATACTTATATCATTACTCTCTTCGTTTTAATTAAATTCTTGTGGTTGCAAACATATAGAATACGCCATTATAGCATTAACTTGTTCGAGAGAAAAGTTACATGTTTGGAAAAGAGAGTGTGACAAGGAAATAGGGCTACCAACCCCTGTTTACGCGTTAATGCCTTAACCGGATTAACCTCTTGGAGAGTTTGTACCGTTAGTTATACACTTTAAGCTCGAGAGAGTTAAAGTGAAATAATCCTGGATGGTCGAGAGACACTAGGATTTTCCATTAGAATACGAACCTCTATAAGTGCATGCATGTCTAAATTCCGCATTACTCATAGTTAATAGATACGTAGAACTCATAAGGTGGACATAACCCTAACTTATTATTCTCTGTGATTAAATCTTACTACATTAATCTCTTCAGTCGTTTTCTTTGATACTCTTAATTCACGCCACAATTAAATCCCCCCTTTCCGTAGAATTTTTGACCAACAGTCTGCTAACAATTACAACACTTAGTGACCAAGTATTCCCTGTGGGATTCGACACCCAACCCAGTTGGGTTCTATATTTGACAGCGACCGCTTACACTCTTACGAGAGCTGTAGTTTGCTCAACCTAGGCGCCGCCTAACCTTCCCAAATCTCTCAAAATTTTTCTTTTTCCTCATCTAATCTTGAAAGATCATCTTTCGAAACCATCACCAAGTAGAATGGCACCAAAAGGATGATAAGGAAAAGAAAAAGCATCCACCTCACAAAAAGGTCAGAAAAAGGGAAGAAAAGAGCAAGCTGAATCCTCCTCGCTACAAATACCTCGACGCACTTTTGGGATCAAGTGGGGTACATTTTGAGGAAAATCTGAGGATGACGACTCTGATGATGATTCCGGCGCAGGGGGTAATGACCCCAGACATAGAAAAGGAGTCCGACTAATCAGGTTTTCCTTATTTATTTTCCACTGAGGACAGTGTGTCCCGTCTAAGTGTGGGGTGCTGGTATTTGTACGCTGTATTGTACTTCTTTGCCTACATTTATTCTAGTTTGTAGTTTAATTTTTTTTCTAGATTTTGCATGAAATTGTTCTGATAGATGGCATGGTATTATGACAAGAGTTTGTGCTAAAATTATTACTATTAAGACATTTAGGCTCTAGGTGTGACTCACTGTGTGATAGTTGTGTGGTTTGATTCATTCATTTGTTGGGTCAAGAGTCTATACTGCTCCCAATAAAGTTGACCATGTGTCTTGTGTGTGTGAGGTTATAGTATATTCTGTGTTGTGACTGATGCTAGAACTTGCCTGGTGTGTGTGTAAAGCAAAATAAAGAGTGTGAGTTTAGGAGATGATTTAGGCATTTCTTTGGCAGCCTGTAATTATTTACCTTCTTTTCCCCTACCTTTGCATATTATCCTAGTTAACCTACTTTGAGACTTTAGCTATTTTCCTTGACAGCCTCATATGTAGCCTAATCTATTTTTTTTTTCAAGATCGTAATTTGATCCGAATTCCTAAGCGCTTTAAATTGTAGAGTCATGTGATAAAAATAAGAGGAAAATGGTGAGACTGATACCTCAGAGTATATTGGTACTTGAAATTGTTGTGAAAAAGAGTTCTATCATAGGGGTGCTTTAGAAAATATGGAAAAAAAAAAGAAAAGAAATAGAAAAATAAAAAGATAGTTGTGTTTATGTTTGAATAACAAAATAGGTGAAAAGGGGTGGTAGATGAAATAAAGGTAGCAAGGTTGTTTAAAAGAGAGTGTTAATGGCATAATGTGATGTATTAAAGCGCTTAGGGAACATAGTCACTATTTCTGGCCAAAATAGTCCTACCTGTCCCTTAGCCTACATTACAACCTGTAAAGACCTATTTGATCCTAAGCTTAGCATTCTGATATTAGTAGAGCATTACACTAAGGGCAAGCCTATGGTCATCAATTACAACATATGAATTCTTTGTGAGATAGAGAGCAAGGAGAGTCTTATACCCATGTTTCGAAAAATGCAAAACTTGTGAGTGATTATGGGTGATATCTTGTGTGAGACACACATGGTTGATGAGTTTTGGGTAGTTTTGTATGATTCTTTGTGCCTTAACTTGTGGATACGAATTAACCATCATCACGAGTCTATGTTGGAGGTTGAATTGTTTCTAGTAGTGATCAAGAAAACTACTCTTTGTTAATGATTGTTGTGCATGTCTTGAGGATAAATTTTGTGCTGTTACTGTGAAATTCTAAGTAGATGTTTGCATGGACGTAATATTTTGTTCGAGGACGAACAAAGCTTTAAGTGTGGGGTGTTGATGTTGGGCGTATTTACATGCCTAAACACCATAATTTACCCATGTTATAGCTTCGTTTTGAGGATAAAATATATAATTCCAGCACTTTTAGTCCATTTTCCTGTAAGTGAGCTAACCTATGTAATTAGCATGTTTTTCAGGTATTAACGATGAAGATTTCAGCACTTTGTAGACCTTTGAGCAGCAAAGGAAAACTTCACGTAAGAAGGAAGGCAGCTTTGGGAAGCTTGAGGACTAAATGTGATGCATGGAGAATCTGTCCCGGGCAAAATCAGTATTTCTTAATACTTAGGGGTGCAGCAGTAACCTAGTAGGACTAGGACAAAGATGTTATAAAAACCTTATTTGCTGAATTTTTCAGCATTGTTTTTCCATTCAAGCATTATTATTCATTCTATTTCTTTTCATTCGACGCTTTTGGATTATTCACGTTACAATTTCTGTAACTTTAGACAGAGAAAAACGCTACAAGAACGGCTAGAGAGGAAATCACGTCATTCTCATAGTGACGCCAATACATACCCATCGTGAGATTGTTATCGTTTTGGTATGATGATGATGTCTTCGTTGCTTTACTTTACATTCATGAGTAGCTAAACTTCTCTGTTAGGGTTATGGAAGCCTTTTGATATACTATCTATTACTATGAGTTTATGAATTCTTGATGTGTATGATACTTATATCATTACTCTCTTCGTTTTAATTAAATTCTTGTGGTTGCAAACATATAGAATACGCCATTATAGCATTAACTTGTTCGAGAGAAAAGTTACATGTTTGGAAAAGAGAGTGTGACAAGGAAATAGGGCTACCAACCCCTGTTTACGCGTTAATGCCTTAACCGGATTAACCTCTTGGAGAGTTTGTACCGTTAGTTATACACTTTAAGCTCGAGAGAGTTAAAGTGAAATAATCCTGGATGGTCGAGAGACACTAGGATTTTCCATTAGAATACGAACCTCTATAAGTGCATGCATGTCTAAATTCCGCATTACTCATAGTTAATAGATACGTAGAACTCATAAGGTGGACATAACCCTAACTTATTATTCTCTGTGATTAAATCTTACTACATTAATCGATTTAGTCGTTACTTTGATACTCTTAATTCACGCCACAATTAAATCCCCCCTTTCCGTAGAATTTTTGACCAACAGTCTGCTAACAATTACAACACTTAGTGACCAAGTATTCCCTGTGGGATTCAACACCCAACCCAGTTGGGTTCTATATTTGACAGCGACCGCTTACACTCTTACGAGAGCTATAGTTTGGGCGTTATCATCTACCTATTGGGCCTAAAATGCCCTTTCCGTCTACCTATTGGGCTATTTTGCCCTTTTATTTTTTTTAAAAAATTATATAATACCACGACTTATCTTTATTAAACTACATAAAATTTCTATCATTTTTATTAATATTAACCAAATAAATAGTGCACAATATCAATTTTTTGTCATTCTAAATTGATCTGATAAATAAAAAGAAAAACAACATAAATAGCCCATTTTAAAAAATTATTACAGCTGGTTGTCGGCATATAAAATATTTACTTTTATAACAGAGTCTAATATATAGAAAAATAATTATATATTAAATTTCTATATTTCTTATTTATTGCCTATTTTTATGAAAGCGTTTGTTCATTCATTTTTCTATATATTATATCAAAATTTTATGTTTTTCATTTTTATTGCCTGCTTTCACGTTGCCTCCATTAAAATATATGGTATATTTATATCATAAAGGTATATTTATATATTATACAAATTATATTTATATCATAAAATACATGATATATTTATACCATACTAATTATATTTATACCATTATAAATTATATTTATACCATAAACATATATTATATATTTTAGATGTAAAAAGTTTATACCATGTAATACTGAAAATATATATTTATATTTAAGAAATAATTTTTAACAAGAAAAGTACTTCCGACATAATGAGATATACCATAAATATTTATCTCATAAATTATATCAAAAATATAGTAATAATTTGACTTTGACGTGAATTATATTTACACAACAATCATACATGGTATATCTGTACTTCCAACATAATGATTTTTATTTCATAAATATTTATCCATACAAAATTATGGTTAATCCATTATATTAGAATTAAAAATACACGATAATAAAATAATACTAGATGATTAACATACATGAAAACAAAACGAAACACACACAAGCAAATAATGAAATACTTAGTTTATTTAAAAATATTTTAATTTTGAATATAAGAGAGAGATTTGAAAGCAGGGATTATCTTTTCCACTTTTAATTTGAATATTGAAAATATATCTATTAAATTAAGGTGAATTGATAATTAGTTATAGCATTAAATTAGAAATTATAATTATCTTTTCTGATTTTTTTAAATGGCTATATATGTAAAAAAATTATAATATTGAAAAAATATTATTATTTATGTAATTACATTTTAAGGAGGACCTTTTCATGTAATTTGCCTAAATAAAAGAGCAAAATAGGCCTAATAGATAGACGTAAAGGTCATTTTAGGCTTAATAGATAGGTGAGAAGGGTATTTTTGGCCCAATAGGTAGACAAAAAGGGCATTTTAGGTCCAAAAGGTAGATGGAGGGTATTTTTGCACCATTTTATATAGTTGAAGGGCATTTTAAGCCCTTTTCCGTTATTACTATTATTATTTATTTTCATAATATTATATTTTCATATGGGGTAACTACATAACTTAGTAAAAATAGACTCCTAGTTATCCTATTTAGCCTAAGTTTAAATTAATTACAATCTATAGCCCCCTCTTGCCTATTAATTATCCTAATTACAATTCATAGTTTCTCTTATGTATTTTCTCTTTTTCTCGCTTCTCTATTACTATATTTTTTATTTTTATTTCTTCATTTTTTCTTTTTCTTCTTTTTGTTTTCTCTTTCTTTTTTCTTTTTTCTTTTTTTTTCTTTTTCATTTTTTCTCCTTTTTTTCTTTTTTTTATTACTCTCCCTTTTTATATTTTTTCTCCTTTTTTCTTTCATTTTTTTCTTCGTTTTTTTCTATCTTTTTCCTTTTCTTTTTTTCTCCTTCTTTTTATTTGTGCAAAATAGCAAACACAAATACAAGTGCAAATTATAAAATACAAATACAAATATAAACTATAACATACAAATATAAGTGTGAACTATAAAATATAAATACAAATGCGAACTATAACATACAGATACAAGTATGAACTATAACACATAAATACAAGTGCGAACTATAAAATACAAATTCAAATGCGAACTATCATTTGTATTTTTTTAATTATTGGAAAGGAATGATTGATTTTCTTTCTACGAATACTTGTTTGTATTTATTGATACAAATAAATACAATTCAATTTTTTACTAAAATAAAATATATACAAATATTTGTAAAATCATTTGTTTCATTTGTTTGTAATTGTATTTGTATCAAGTGATATTTGTTTATTTACAAATATGAATGATACTTTTTACATACAAATACAAAACAGTACGTTTGTATCAAATGATGCATTACATATTTATATATTTTAGAATCAAGAAAATACAATTAATGCATTTACTTGTTTGTATACAAATGATAAATTATATATAATTATGACTAAATACAATATGCAATCAACTTACAGATACAAATACAAAATAATTATTTAAAAAATAAAAAGGGATCGACGAAAATAGAATACAAATATAATCTAAATATACAAACACAATAAAACTACAATACAAATATAATCCAATATAATATACAGTCAGTTATAAAATACAAATACAAAATGGTTGTTTAAAATATAAGTGCGGATTTTATAAAATATAAATAATGGTACGAACTAACAAATACAAATACAACTGTGAACTATAAAAAATAAATACAAATGCAAAATACAAATACAAGGGCAAATTTTAAAATACAAATACAGTTGTATCAATGAATACAAAAATATAAATGACGGTGTCACGACCCAAAAACGAGTGTCATGATGACGCTTGTCGCGGCATACCTTAACAAGTAAGCCTATCACTCAAATTGATACGAATAGAGAAAAAGACAGAAATACCCTAAAGTAAGGCTTCTAGAATGAAGCCAAACCATATAAATAATCATAACAATGCGGAAAGAACTTATTCAGAATGCCAATCATGCCCAAAACCAGGTGTCAATAGTGTAAGAGCTATTAATACAATCCAAGAGTCAAATACATCAAAAAAATAACCACAAAGGAATAATAACTGTCTCCTAATACTAATAAAGACATAACTTGTATAGAAAGATAGAGGTGAACTTTGGACGCATGAATGTCCAACCGCTACTTTGAACGCTCCAACAATCGCTCGAATCAAGTAAGTTGAGACCCACTCGAGCTAGGACCTGCACCGAAAGGGTGCAGTAGGCATGAGTATGGTCCACTTGTACTCAGTAGGTATCATAGGCTGACCAACCAAAGTGGTAAATAAAGCATACAAAATATACACTAAGGGCACATCACCAACAATCAGAAAATATCTCACAATGGTAGCCCACACCGCTTGCACTAACAGTTCTAGTATATCTCACATATATTACAAAAACACACCAAGATACGAAACACAAGTATACATTATGTCACATAAAATAGAACAAGAGAGAACATGTAGATACAAGATCATCAAATACAAGTAAAAGAAAGTAAGACAAACACATAGATGACAAGTCAATAAGGCAATACAACACAACAAAAACACAATAAAGTAAGTGCAATGTATATGATAATGGTGATGATGATGATGATGCACGAGGTTGTCACACAACCTTCGGGATCGTCGCACAATCCCCGTATACACCTACGGAGCTAAAGCTTCCCGACGTAGGATCCATGGGGGGTTTGTCAACCCATATACAATCCACATATCCCATATCCCATATCTCCTTTTCGACACATCCCTCAAAAAGGGTTTTATAAGGTGTTACAATACTTTTAAAAAGGTGTTGCCAGTGTTTCTCAAATATTGCCACGGTGGTACCAATGTTTCATGAATGAGTATGATATGAAGATGCAATTCTCACAACCAATCACAATAAATATTTCCACAACCAACCACATGATATATTTCCACAACCAACCACAATGATATATTTCCACAACCACATGAGCCAATATCCACTTGTTATTTTTGTTTCATCCATGAATTTCCACATGTCTCATATGCCAATAAAGTATGAATATAATCACAATACACCAATATTACCACATTAAACAATACAATACAATTATTCATATGTATTCAAGGCTATCAATATCACATAGGACCCCACACGATAAAACATATCACATAATATTTCAATTTCGACAATTACATCACATATAGGCCCCCACATGGGCACAACACATAGATAGTTATTTTTCATGATTAGTTCCCACTCTTAACATGTATTTTGTACCATCATTTACTATCCAGCCTAGTCTGAAGAGTTAAGCCATAACCTACCTCGAAAGGCGAAGCCAGTCTGCTACACTTGAACCCGCAACCTTACCTTTTACAAAAAATCCCGAACTTCACTAGAAACATCAAATATGAAATCTACGCGTCAAAACAAAACCAATGACACCCATATTAGCTACTTTTGGTTCTGGGTCAAAACGAACCCCCAAAATGGGTTTCCGAAAAAGAAGGGCAAAATCAAAACTTTACTTCAAAAACATGTTTCCCATATTTTTAAGAACCTACATCTGAAAACCCAAGTTAAATCGAGTCAAAAAAGAGATTCAAATCGAAGAAAAATCATTTTTGAGCTTTACCGGTTAAAATATTTGAAATCAGGGTTAAAATCCAAAATCGGAGTTGTTTTGAAGGTTAAATTGATGAAAAACTAGTAATTATAAGATAAAAGTATTATTTAAGTGAAAATGAGTGAAATTTGGGTTTAAAATCATGTCCTAAGATTTTTGGGATTTTGAGAAATTAATGAAGAATTACTAAGAAAAGGGTGAATTCTTATTTAAATCAGTAATATAATCAAGAAATGGGTGTTAATCTAGTTTTCCAAGCTCCCACAAACTTCACTTTTAAGCTCCCAAAATATTTAGGGTTTAACTCTCAAGAGGCAAGATTAAAAATGAGCAAAATGGGCCAAAAAGGGTGAAAAATCTGCTATATATTGCAGATTTTTCTGCAATAACTGATGCTGTCATTTTCTTCTAAGTCAAAATGGACTTCGACAGGGTTCCCGGGATTCATCCGGAGTCCGATTTATGCAAAAGAACTATGCAACCACACTAAATTTGATGTTCCGGACGCGATGGAGCTACCAGATTTTTCAGAAAAATTCATTTTCACAAAATTGACCCTCGAAATCCGAAATCACAATTTTCCAAATCGAGGGTCGAAATGAGGTTTAAAAACCGTAAAATCATACCAAACATGCTAACACACTAAAATCGATATTTTGGATCTGTTGGCAAATTCGAATTTTCCATACGAGGTCGTTTCAATCAAAAGTGGGTCTCATACCCAACTTTCCAATTTTTCAACTTTCCGACCAATAGGTTGAGATGAGCTCGGGTGCACCAGGACCCGAACCCAAGGTCTACCTAGCCTAAAATCAATATTTCGGAGTTGCTGGCATAGTCCATTCGGTCATTCATCGTACAGATTAAAATATATCGACATTAGTCCGAAATAAGGCTCTCGAAACCATAAAAAACCACAATATTGCATAAATGATATCAAAATGCATCAAAAATCATGTCAACCACTCCCACAACCCATAAATATCATAATTCAACAACGGGGACGGATAAAATAGTCAAATCATGCAAAATCACAAATTTCACATATTTCATCAATTTTTCAGGTCGTTACATCATCCACCATTAAAAATCTAGTTCGTCCTCGAACTAAGGCAAGGAAATACCTGAATCAATGAAAAACTGGGGATAAGAACTATGCATATCAGAATCAATCTCCCAGTAGCCACATCTACAGGTCAAATTTGCCACTGGACTTGAACCATAAGGATCACTTTAGAGTGCAACTGCCTAACATCTCTAGCCAAAATGGAAACTGGCTCCTCAACAAAGGACAACCGCTCATCTAACTGAACTGACTCCCAAAGAATAACATGAGACTCATCAAGAATATAGCAATGAAGCATAAAAAAATGAAAACTGGATGAACAACTAATAGAACAAGGGGAAAAGCCAACTTATAAGCCACATCACCAATAATCCGAAGAATCTCAAATGGATCAATATACCTGGGGCTAAGCTTGCCCCTCTTCCCAAGCCTCATCACACCCTTCATGGGTGAAACTCAAAGAAAAATACGATCACCAATACCAAATCTCAAGGCACGAAGTCTATGATCAACATAGTACTTCTGCAAACGCTGAGCCACTCTAAGTCTATCCTGAAAGACTCAGACTCTATCCAAAGACTCATGAAGAAAGTATGCACCTCGAGGTATCACCTCTGACACGTCGAACCAACCTAATGGAGAGCGACAATGCCAACTATACAACACCTCAAAAGGAGCCATATCAACACTAGAATGGTAACTATTACTATATGCAAACTCTGCTAAAGCCAAATGCTGCTCCCACTGGCCACCAAAATCCATCACACACGCGCAGAGCATATCCTCTAAAATCTGATTAGTCTTCTCTGACAGGCCATCAGTCAAGGTGTGAAAACTTGTGCGAAGATCGACCCGAGTACCCAACTCATCCTGAAAAGTCTTCTAATAGTGAAATGTGAACATAAAACCTCGATCTAAAATAATAGACACCAGCGCACCATGAAGACGCACAATCTCACGAATGACAATATGGGCTAACCTTTCAGCACTGAATGAGACCCGAACCAGAAAAAAATGAGTTGACTTGGTCAATCGATCCACGATGACCCAAGCAATATCAGAACCATGAAATGTATGAGGCAAACCAGTCACAAAGTCCATAGTGATGCATTCCCACTTCCACTCAGGAAAGGGTAACCTCAGGAGCAAACCACCAGGTATCAAATGCTCGGCCTTCACCTGCTGACAACATAGGCAATGAGACACAAAATCCTCTATATCTTGCCTCATACCACCCCACTAGTAGTGCTACCATAAATCATGATATATCTTAGTCACACCTGGATAGATAGAATATCTGAAACAATGGGCCTCCCCCAAGATCAACCTAATCTGATCACCACTCTCGGTACATAACATATCCCCCAATCCTCAAAACTCCATCCGAATTAAGTGAGGCTTCCTTAGCCTCCCCACTCTATACCTTATCTTGAGTCAACCTCAATCCAACGTCGTCAAACTGATGAGCTTGAATCTACTCTATCAAAGATGATCTAGCCTCCATAAATGCCAAAACATGCCCTAGTGTCAAAGTATCAAGCCTAACCATCTGGTTAGCCAAAGACTGAACCTCTAAGGCCAATGGCCTCTCCTGAATCAAAAGATATACCAAGCTACCCATGCTAGTCGACTTTCGGCTCAATTCATCCGCCACCACATTAGCCTTGCCCTGATGAAATAGAATAGTCAAGTCATAATCCTTAAGTAACTCAAGCCAACGTCACTGCCTCATAAGAAGATCTCACTGATAAAGAAGTACCGAAGGCTACGATGATCTGAGAAGATTTCACAATGGAATCCATACAAGTAGGGCCCCCAAAAATTCAAGCCAAACACAACTACGCATAACTCCAAATCATGGGTAAGATAAATCCTCTCATGAGGCTTCAATCTTGACAAGACACGAACACGATTACCTTGCCCTCCTGCATCAACACAACACTTAAACCAACACCCGAAGCATTACAAAAGACAGTAACGCCAATGCTCTTCTTGGGCAAACCCAAAATAGGAGCTAAAGTCAATAAATCCTTGAGCTTTTGAAAGTCCGCCTCTCAAACATCGAACCACTAAAAAGGAATCTTCTTCTGGGTCAACTTGGTCAATGGAGCTGCAATGGAAGAGAAACCCTCAACAAAACACTAATAATACCAAGACACGCCAATAAAACTCAGAATCTCAGTGGCCAAAGTAGGTCTAACCCAATCACGAACTGCTGAAACCTTAGTTGGATCAACCATAATACCTTCCTTAGTCACCACATATCGAAGAAAGAAACAGACTCCAACTAAAACTCGCATTTAGAGAACTTAGCATACAACTTCTCATCCCTCAATCTCTAAAACACAATACACAAATGCTCCTCCTTCTCAACCTCACTCTTGGAATAAACCAAGATATCATCTATAAATACAATCATAAAAGAGTCGAGATACAGTCGAAACACCCAGTTTATCAACTCCACAAACATGGAAGGGGAATTGATCAACCCAAAAGACATAACCAAGAACTCATAATGACCATATTGAGTCTGAAAAGCTATTTTCAGAATATCCAAATCCCTAATCCTCAACTAGTGATAAACGAACTGCAATTCAATCTTTGAAGACACTGCAGCACCGTAAAACTGATCAAATAAATCATCAATGCAAGAAAGAGGATACTTATTCTTAACTGTCACCTTGTTCAACTGCCAATAGTCAATACACATCCGCATAGACCCATTTTTTTCTTCACAAACAAGACAGGCGCACCCCAAGGTGAAACACTAGTTCGAATAAATCCTTTATCCAACAAATCCTATAATTGGTCCTTTAGTTTCTTTAACTCTGATGGGGCCATCTTATAAGGAGAAATAGAAATGGACTCGATGCCTGGCTCAACATCAATACTAAAATCAATATCTCAATTTGAAGGCATACTAGGCAAGTCCGTAGGGAACACATCTATAAACTCATGAACAACACAAACAGAATCCAAGGAAGGAGGCGAAACAACACTTGTGTCATGAATATAATCCAACTAAGATAAACATCCCTTTTCAACAAAGTTACAAGCCTGAACATAAGATATAATCCTTTTAGGACCCGAATAGAGTGTACCCTCCCAAGCCATTCTTGGCACACTTGTTAAAGCTAAAATCACAGTCTTAGCAAAACAATCTAAGACAACATAATAAGGAGCTAACCAATCCATACCCAAAATAACACCAAAATCGACTATATCTAACATGAGCAAGTCTACCAAAGTCTCACGCCCAGCGAAAGTCACAACACAAGATCAGTACACCTGATCCACCATTAAAGAATCACCTATCGGGGTAGATACACAAATAAGCTTGGCAGAAGGCTCACTACTAGAACCAAAACCCCAAGCAAAATACGCAGCCACATAGAAAAAAGTCAATTCAATATCAAATAATACAGATGCAGGTCTAAAACAAACGATGAAGATACCTATAATCATAACATCTGAAGCCTCCATCTTAGATTTGACTGATATAGCGTAACACTATTTGTGACTACCAACTGGTTGAGTAACCCCACAACCACCAATACGTGCTCTACCATCACCAACACGTGCTCTACCATCTCTACCTTTTACATCTTTAGTAGAATACCTACCTCTCACAACTGAAATAGAAATAGCTCTAAACACATGGCAAGAATAGTCTTTGGCCACATGACCAACCTCATTACATACATAGCAACCTCTACGACCAGTATCAATAGGAGAAGATACAACTAGGCCAGAACGGCCACCCTGTACTGCTGAACTAGAAGGTCCACCACCCTAACTTTGTAATGCCGCCTGCACTAGCCTACTATGGTATCCACGAGAACCTCTAAAATCTCTGCCTCAAAAGGTTTGACTCCTAAACTCACCAAAATAACGCACCCTCTTGGTGCCTCCCTAAGTTGCACTAATAATACCGTCTGTGACCTTAACATAATCCATAATACTCTAAAAGAACCCTCAACCACAACCATCTGAGATATAGCCAGCTGAAGAAAGACAACCAAACCTTTTACAAACTTTTAAATCTTCTCAAGCTCATATCTGTACAGGGCGTGAAAGCATGCCTTATGCTAAAAAACTATCATGGATCCCTGCTCCATATGATCAAACTCATCCCATGTATGATCTCTTAAACTAAAAGGCACAAATCTCTCCAAAATGACATCAACAAAATGATCTCACGACAACTCAAGAGCATTAACAAGCCTATAACCAACAAATGATAACTAATAATCTCTCGTTGTATCTCTCAACTGATAAGAGGAATAAGCAACTTCATTCGTGTAGAAAGAGTGAAACAAAACTCAGAATACAGGGTATGAAAGAATTAGCGCGATAAAAAATAAAATTAGAAAAGTTTCCTAAAGACATCCTATAGCCTCTCGAAGATAGATACAGACGTCTATGTACTGATCCGCGGGACTCTATTAGACATTCCATTCTTGCACTGTTGAGACCAATAAAACCTGGCTGCTCTGATACCAATTTGTCATGACCCAAAAATGAGGGTCATGATGGCGTTTGTTGCGACGTACCTTGACAAGTAAGCCTATCACTCAAACTGATGCGAATAGAGAAAAAGACAGAAATACCCTAAGGTAAGGCTTCTAGAATGAATCCAAACCATATAAATAATCATAACAATACGAAAAGAACTTATCCAGAATACCAATCATGCCCAAAATTAAGTGTCAATCGTGTAAGAACTACTAATACAAACCAAAAGTCAAATATATCAGAAAAATAACCACAAAGGAATAATAACTGTCTCTGAATACTAATAAAGACATAACTAGTATAGAAAGATAAAAGTGAACTTCGGAAGCATAAATGTCCAACCGCTACCTTGGAAGCTCCAATAATCGCCCGAATCAAGTAAGCTGAGGCGCACTCGAGTTAGGACCTACACCGAAAGGGCGCAATAGGCATGAGTACGGTCTACTTGTACTCAGTAGGTATCATAGGCCGACCAAGAAAAGTGGTAAAAGAAATATACAAAATATACACCTTAGCACATTACCTGTAATCAGAAAATATTTCACAACGGTAGCCCACACCGCTTGCACTAACAGTTATAGTATATCTCACATATATTACAAAAACATACCAAGATACGAAACACAAGTATATATAATGTCACATATAATAGAACAAGAGAGAACATGTAGATACAAGATCATCAAATACAAGTAAAGGAAAGTAAGACAAACACATAGATGACAAGTCAATAAGGCAATACAACACAATAAAAACATAATAAAGTAAGTGCAATGTATATGATAATGGTGATGATGATGATGATGATGATGATGATGCATGAGGTTGTCGCACAACCTCTGGGATCGTCGCACAATCCCTGTATACACCTACGGAGCTAAAGCTTCCCGACGTAGGACCTATGAGGGGTTTGTCAACACATATACAATCCACATATCCCATATCTCCTTTCCGACACATCCCTTGAAAAGGATTTTATAAGGTGTTACAATATTTTTAAAAAGATGTTGCCAGTGTTTCTCAAATATTGCCACGGTGGTACCAATATTTCATGAATGAGTATGATATGAAGATGCAATGCTCATAACCAATCACAATAAGTATTTTCACAACCAACCACATGAGATATTTCCACAACCAACCACAATGATACATTTCCACAACCACATGAGTCAATATCCACTCGTTATTTTTGTTTCATCCATGAATTTCCACATGTCTCATATGCCAACAAAGTATGAATATAATCACAATACATCAATTGTACCACATTAAAAAATACAATATAATTATTCATATGTATTCAAGGCTATCATGGACCCCACACGGTAAAACATATCACATAATATTTCAATTTTGACAATTACATCACATATAGGCCCCCACACGAGCACAACACATAGATAGCCATTTTTCAAGATTATTTTACACCCTTAATATGCATTTTGTATCATCATTTACTAGCCAGCCCAGTCTGAAGAGTTAAGCTATAACCTACCTCGAAAGGCGAAGCCGATCCGCTATACTTGAACCCACAACCTTATCTTTTACGAACAATCCCAAACTTCACTAGAAACATCAAATATGAAATCTACACGTCAAAACAAAACCAACGACACCCATATTAACTACTTTTGGTTCGGGGTCAAAACGAACCCCCAAAATAGGTTTCCGAAAAAGAAGGGCAAAATCGAAACTTTACTTCAAAAACATGTTCTCCATATTTTTAGGAACCTACATCTGAAAACCCAAGTTAAAGCAAGTAAAAAACGAGATTCAAATTGAAGAAAACCCATTTTTGAGCTTTACCGGTTAAAATATTTGAAATCAGGGTTAAAATCCAGAATCGGAGTTGTTTTGAAGGTTAAATTGATGAAAAACTAGTAATTATAAGATAAAAGTATTATTCAAGTGAAAATGAGTGAAATTTGAGTTTAAAATCATGCCCTAAGATTTTTAAGATTTTGAGAAATTAATGAAGAAATTACTAAGAAAAGGGTGAATTCTTACTTAAATTCGTAGTATAATCAAAAAATAGGTGTTAATCTAGCTTCCCAAGCCCCCACAAGCTTCACTTTTAAGCTTCCAAAATATTTAGGGTTTAACTCTCAAGAGGCAAGATGAAAAATGAGCAAAATGGGTCAAAAATGATCAAAAATCTGCTATATATTGCAGATTTTTCTACAATAACCGGTGCTGTCATCTTTTCTAAGTCGAAATAGACTTCGATGGGGTGCCCGGGATTCGTTCAGAGTTCGATTTATGCAAATGAACTATGCAACCACACTAAATTTGACGTTCCAGATGCGATGGCGCTACCATATTTTTCAAAAAAATTCGTTTCACAAAATTGACCCCCGAAATTCAAAATCATAATTGTCCAAACCGAGGGTTGAAATGAGATTTAAAAGCCGTAAAATTATACCAAATATGCTAACACACTAAAATCGACATTCTGGATCTATTGGCAAAGTCAGATTTTCCATACGAGGTTGTTTCGACCAAAAGTGGGTCCCACACCCAACTTTCCAATTTTTCAACTTTCTGACCAATAGGTCGAAATGAGCTCGGGTGCACCAGGACCTGAACCCAAGGTCTACCTAGCATAAAATTGATATTCCAGAGCTGCTGGCATAGTCCATTCGGTCATCCGTCGCACAGATCAAAATATGTCCATATTAGTCCGAAATAAGGCTCTCGAAGCTATCAAAAACCACAATATTGCATAAATGATACTAAAATAAATTAAAAATCATGTCAACCACTCTCACACCCCCAGAAATACCATAATTCAATAACGGGGAGGGGTAAAATAGTCAAATCACATAAAATCACAAATTTCACATATTTTTCAGGTCGTTACAGACGATGTGACTGCAAATACAATAAAAAACTCTAGTATTTACGTTATCATTCATGACTTTTGCTCGAGTATTCATATTTTTTAAAAATATAAAAAATATAAAATAGAACAAAAAATTGATAAATAAAATTAGTATAAAAAAGAAAAAAAATCAAAAAAGAAAAGAAAAGAAAAAAGAGAAATAGAAGTTATAGATAGAAGAGAGAAAAAAATAAAAAAAAATAAAAAATAAAAGAAGAAGAAAAAACTAGGAAAACACGAAAAAGAAAAAAGAAAAAAAAATGATAGTGTTTTTGGCGAGACTAAATATGTTGTGTATTTATATTTTTTTATGAATACAGACCTCTGAGCAAAAGTGAATACAACGGCTGTGAATAGAAGGCTAAATAGGTACTGTATTTATATTTCATGTGAATTCAGACTATTGATAAAACTGAATATAGCGGGCATAAACTGAATACAGTGGCTATAAATGATAATTATGTAAAATATGACTATGAAAGGTTAGTTTTACAGCAAAGTGTAGCTATTTTTGAAAGATCCCCTTTTTATATAATATTTAGATATATTTTATAACATTGAAAAGAATTAATTTATGAATAGTAAGAGTTCATTTAGAACTCTTCTATGTTAGGTTCTAGATTTCAAGATAATGATAGTCTTTTTTGAAAAGAAATCAAATTCAAATATCTCTATCGTTTAATTCAATTTATTTTTTTACAATACTCTATTATTCTTATCTTAAAATTGTCAAGTGCTCTATTCTTATGCTGCCACTTGGCTTCTTATGGTGCTTTGCCCTTTGCTTTATACTCCCCCTGTCCCAAATTATCCGTCCCAATTTGAGATGGCACATTGATTAAGAAAAATAATTAATAACATGCCTAGTTTACCATAGTACTCTTATTAAATGATGTTTACATTTTAATTTGAAGAAAAAGTAATTAATGCAAAGGGTAAAATATGAAAAAAAATTATGCTTTTTGATTAATTAAAAAAGAGTAATATACTGGTGTAGGTACTCGCGCGATGCGTGGATAATATTAAACTAATATTTTTAATATTTCATGTTGGTATGTCTTGTTCGAGCATGCTAAATTCTGTTATCTTAAAAAAGATTTAACATTGATATTGTTTCTCAATAAATATAAAAATAAAATAATTTTTTTCTCTACCCTCACCAACCTCCCACTCTACTGCCACCTCCACCCTCAACCCTTAATTTTTTTTTTTTAAATCCCGCCTCCACCCCCCACCCACCTCTAACCAAATCTTTATGAAAAAAAAGTCATGTAATTATAAAAAAAAATCATGCTTCATATTTTTTTTTTATTAGATTATTCACAATTTAAAAGTATTATATTGTTTATATTTTCCCCACCCTACTTTTAATCAAACTTAATAAGTAAAAAACAATCATCCACAATCTAATAATATTGGATTGTTAATACCCCCCTCCATCCCACCCCACCCCACCCCTACCTCCACCCCCACCCCCACCCCCACCCGCATACTTCTAGTCAAATTTGTTTGAGTAAAAAAAAATCATGTAATTATAAAAAAAAAGCTTTTATTTTTCATATTTTCACTTTAAAATTTTTATTCTATTATTTATTCTATTGTACCTTCCTCCCCCTCCCGGTTCTCTTTCATTTGAAATTTATAAATAATATATATTTTATCTAATTACTTCATTATATTTTTAAAATTAGTTTAAAATATTATCCCCCAACATTTATTTTTCTATATCTTTTTTACTGTAGTTTAATTACTTTTATCTAGAGTAACTTTAAATTATTATTTTTTTGTTGTATTACACACCATGATAGTTGAGTTTTATTCTCTTTTTCAAAATATAGAATGTTGAGTTTTAAATCTAAATTACTATGGTTTGATATTCTAATGTTCATTAATTTCGTCATTTGTTAGGATTATAATTACTTGGTATACACAATTTAAGACTTTGCTCGTTATAATTAAAAAATATTTTTCTCAAAATATGATCTAAAAAAACTAAATGTTGAGACATGAAGCACAAAACAATCCAATTTATCAATTAATTAAAACTCAATTATCAAACATTAACATACTATAAAATAAATATAAATTTATGATATCAAAAAATAATTGTCAATATCACAAATAACTTTTGTATATACTTATGTAACCTGTGAAAATATAATTTCTACTTTTTCATGTTAAAGTTCAAAATAATCTTTTAGTTTAATTTTCAAAAAGTCCACTTAATTAGATTATAATGAATTAACAATGTCAAAAATTATCATTTAAGATAATCTAAAATAGAATATCTTTAATCTTGCTTCAGAATCATAATATTCCTCGATAATATACTATCTTTCTTGTTTTGATTTATTTATAAGTTTAATTTTATTTTATTTTCCAAAATTAAAGAGTTTAAATAATAAGATAACCAAATTGATTGAATTTTAAGTTTATCTAATAAAGAGTTAATCTAAATTAAAATTTTGAATTTAAAAATTAATATGTTATCTAATGGATAGACTAATAAAATAAAATTTGATTGAATTTAGATTTATATATTTTTACGATACGAACTAAAAGCTTATGTTATTTTTTTTTCTTTTCTTGTTATTCAAGTTCAAAAATCTTGTAATAAAGAAAATCATGTATTTTAAATATCAATTAAACTTTATCTTTCAATAATAATGTTATTATATTTTTTTCTTTAAACATGATCTGATAAAATATTATGTGATACTAAACATTCTAGTGTCATATACAATAAGAAAATAAAAATATGAACATTTATTTTAATAAAACTATAGTATAAAAATGATAATAAAAGTTAGCACTTAGAAATTAAATATGTGACTCAAAATCTTAACAAAAGGTGATTTTATTTTTCATTTATATAATCGAATGTATTTACTTTTATCAAAAATCAAACAAATAATATTAAAATGCTAAGTTACTTAGTACAATTCAGGCTCGTATATAATGAAAAAAATAGCCTAAAATATGACCATCACTCATCTGCATATAAAATGAATATTTTAAATAAAAAATGTTTCAAAAAAAATGAATAATATGACGAATGCAACAAATAAATTCATGAATAAAGCCAATGATCAATTTTAAAAAATCATGACTAAAGCTAATGATCAGTTAAAAAGAAGAGGGGAGAGTTTAGTGTTATATATCATTGCAGAAGTATATATATAAAGGGGTTAGGAAGTTAGAACTCCATTCTAACTTAAATTTTGTTTGAATTTGAAATTCAAATATCACATCAAAGTAGGTGATTATATTTAAAAGATACTATTAGCATACTTCTATGTACTACGTACTACTGCTTCTACCACTATTAATGATTATATATATAGATATATAAGATAGATTAAGAAAATAGAATTTCATTCCAATTTAAATTTCATTTAAATTCAAATTCAAGTTAAAATATAATATCTATTTGTTAAAAGAAGATCAATTTATGGTTCTTTCTTTTCCATATTTTTCAAGTGTAATACATACTTATCTTATAAGGTATATATTTGAATTAAGAAAAATATTTGAAATTAATAAGGTTAATCCACATTTAAGAAAAAAAAAATCCCATGTTTTCTTTTCTTTTTCCTTCTATCAGTATAACTATATACTACCCACTACTACAATTTATTTTAATAATAATAATAATAATAATAATAATAATAATAATAATAATAATTATTATTATTATTATTATTATTATTATCCAGTGCTACTACTGCTTTGTTTTTTTTTAAATAAAACTAAAAGTACTACTACGGGTGAGCTACTATTATTAATATTAGTTATATTAATATTTTTATCTTTTATTTAATATTTTAAAATATTTTTAAAACATTAATAAAGAAAAGTTTATGAATAGTAAGAGTTTATTCATTATATTATATTATATTATTTATTTGTTATTGTATTAGTATTACTATAATTATTATAATTTTATTTTAATTTAATATTTTAATTTTAATTTTTATTACTGTAGATTTATAACAATAGTAGTAAATAAATTTAGGATATGTTAAGAAGTTAGAATTTCATTCCAATTCAAATTTTATTTAAGTTTAAATTTAAATATTATATTATATTATATTATATTATATTATATTATATTATATTATATTATATTATATTATATTATATTATATTATATTATATTATATTATATTATATTATATTATATTATATTATATTATATTATATTATATTATATTATATTATATTATTTTGTTATAAGAAGATTTATTATTATTACCTTATCCTTAATTTTTTTCAAAAAAATGCACATTTATCCGATAATCTATAAATTTAATTGGAGAAAATTTTGTGAAGTTAGTTGGGGCTTTGGGCCACAGGTGACAAAAGAGACTTAAAATGGGGTGTAGGTAACACAAGTCTTAATAATTGAGTAGAGGTGACAATTACTTAATTATGGATTAAGAAAGTTTGAGAAATTTCAAAATAACCCATAAGTTTTTAAATTTATATTTTGATCCAAATGTTAGTTAATATAACGGGAAACGAAGGGAAAAAAAGGCGCATTTCTCTCTCTCCTCATCCGTTGTTATTTTCTCTCTTTTCACGATATTTGTTGTTCATTGTTGTTGCTGCTTTATCCATCATCTTCTGATTCATTATCATCATCTTATACTTCATTATCATCTTCATATACTTCTTATTGACCATTGTTATTGTTGTTACCCCAACTGCTGCTCTTTGACCAAATTCTTCTGTCAAATTTTATTTCATAAATCACTTTCAACTTTGGTATTTACTTGAGAGGAGACTTTGGTAAGTCAAATTATGCTTTTTAGTTGAATTTGTCATCTGGGTAACTGCTAATGTGCTGTTTTTTCAACATTAGCTATCACGCGACCATGAATGCAACATAAGAGCAATCTGTTTAAACAGATCTATTATCTGTGGCACCAGATAAATGTTTTGCTATAACAATAGACTCATGTTGGATTCATGTTTATGGTTATAGGTACCCGTAATATAAATCGAATAGATGGGTATTCTGTTGCACCAGATTAGTAATCTATTTCAATAGATAAATAATCTGTTTCACCAGATTACTAATCTATTTCGAACAACAAAATACAGCTCCTGTCACAAATCCAACAGATAACTCAACTCATATGTTGATCTTTTGCTATTGATACTAGAATCAAATTATTCCTTAATTGTAGACATGTCATTCGTTGAGAAAAAGAAGTAGACAGCACGAAAATTAAATAAGAAGTAAAAAGTCAAATGCATCAAACATAAATTTTTATAAAACAAACAAAAATAATACATAGATAAAAGAAAAAAAGCTTAATTATTATTATCATCATCATCATGATTATTATTTGTATGGTCAGTCGGCCAATCTTCAACCGGCAGCAGCAGCGCCCTTCTCAGCCTACTGATCTCCCGCAGCATCCTTACTCTGACGGCGGCCAACTCCCAATGCAGGTCATGAACCTTCTTATACTGTTCCCATATGGCATCTCGTAAAATAGCGACATCCCACATAGGATCAGCCATATCTAGAAAACGCATAAGTTGACAAAACACACACGTAAAATAAAAGTAAAGAAAAAAAAGAATTCAAATGTAATACAATGTATATTTACACAAAAATCAAGAAAAAAACTTACCAGAGACAGAAAAAAACTATCAAGTCCTTGATGAGAAAGTAGTTGAAGGTGTAACAAGAGCAAGGAATAAATAATGTATACAGTAGAATGAACGATTGAGTAAAGAGGGACCTATTTATAGAGGATTGAACTTAAATGAGTTAGGCAAAAAATCGCAACTATTCACCTCTATTTATTAATGACATTCTTGATTACTGTAAAAAGTTATGACTTAATTAAATTAAGCAATATTGTGATAAGTCATGACTTTTTAGCTTTATTATTATTAATAATTAGTTCTTTTTAGGAATCATTTTTACACTGAGTTGGACAACAGATTATATATCTGTTGCATCCGATAACTCATTTGTGACAACAGATATATGATCTGTTGCAATAAATAGATAACCTGTTGCATCAGATAATATATCTGTTGCAACATATAATCTATATATCTTTTTTTTAAAATTATCTTCATGACATCCAAATTTTTTCACTTTTTAATTATATAAATTAATAAAGTAGATTTGAAGGCGCAACTGTTCATCTCAATTTATTAATGACATTCTTGATTACTATAAAAAGTTATGACTTAATTAAATTAAGCACTACTGTGATAAGTCATGGAATGATTTTTTAAATATATAAATTAATAAAACAGATTTAAAGGCGCAACTGTTCACCTCCATTTATTAATGACATTCTTGATTACTGTAAAAAGTTATGACTTAATTAAATTAAGCAATATTATGATAAGTCATGACTTTTCAGCTTTATTATTATTAAAATAATTAGTTCTTTAAAGGAACTATTTATTTTACACTGATTTGGACAACAGATTATATATCTGTTGCATCAGATAACTAATCTGTGACAACAGATATATCATCCGTTGCAACAAATAGATAACTGATTGCATCAGATAATATATCTGTTGCAACATATAATATATATATCTATTTTTTTAAAACAATTCTTTATGACATCCAATTTTTTTGACTTTTTAATTATATAAATTAATAAAGCAGATTTAAAGGCATAACTGTTCACCTCTATTTATTAATGACATTCTTGATTACTTTAAAAAGTTATGACTTAATTAAATTAAGCAATATTGTGATAAGTCATGACATGATTTTTTAATTATATAAATTAATAAAACAGATTTAAAGGCGCAACTGTTCACCTCCATTTATTAATAACATTCTTGATTACTGTAAAAAGTTGTGACTTAATTAAATTAAGCAATATTGTGATAAGTCATGACATGATTTTTTAATTATATAAATTAATAAAATAGATTTAAAGGCGCAACTGTTCACCTCCATTTATTAATGAAATTCTTGATTACTGTAAAAAGTTATGACTTAATTTAATTAAGCAATATTGTGATAAGTCATGACTTTTCAGCTTTATTATTATTAAAATAATTAGTTCTTTCTAGGAACTATTTTTTTACACTGAGTTGGACAACAGATTATATATCTGTTGCATCAGATAACTCATCTGTGACAACAGATATATCATCTGTTGCAACAAATAGATAACCGGTTGCATCAGATAATATATCTATTGCAACATATAATCTATATATCTTTTTTTTAAAAAAATTATTTTCATGACATTCAATTTTTCTGACTTTTTAATTATATAAATTAATAAAGAAGATTTAAAGGCACAACTTTTTATCTCCATTTATTAATGACATTCTTGATTACTGTAAAAAGTTATGGCTTAATTATATTATACAATATTGTGATAAGTCATGACTTTTTAGCTTCATTATTATTAAAATAATTAGTTCTTTCTAGGAACCATTTTTACACAGAGTTGGACAACAGATTATATATCTGTTGCATCAGATAACTCATCTGTGATAATAGATATATCATCCGTTGCAACAAATAAATAACCGATTGCATCAGATAATATATTTGTTGCAACATATAATCTATATATCTTTTTTTAAAAAAGAATTATCTTCATAACATCCAAATTTTCTGACTTTTTAATTATATAAATTAATAAAGAAGATTTAAATGCACAACTGTTCACCTCCATTTATTGATGATATTTTTTATTATTGTAAAAAGTTATGACTTAATTAAATTAAGCAATATTGTGAAAAGTCATGATTTTTCATCTTGTTATTATTAATAACTAGTTCTTTCTAGGATCCGTTTTTATACTGAGTTGCGACAACAGATTAAATATATGTTGCATCAGATAACTCATCTGTTACAACAAATATATCATCCGTTGCAACAAATAGATAACTTGTTACATCAGATAATATATCTATTGCAACGTATAATCTATATATCTTTTTTTAAAAAAAACCATCTTCATGACATCTAAATTTTTTGATTTTTTAATTATATAAATTAATAAAGCAGATTTAAAAACAGGAATATTTTTTGTGAGTTTTTTTACGGTTTAAATTGTGTTTATCATTTATTTCCTTATTATTTTTTGTGAAAAGAAATGACTTAATTAAATCAAGCTAGTGAATTTTTTATTATTGTGATAAGTCATGACTTTTCAGCTTATTAAATTTAAATAACCTTTTTATCAATTTAAAAATTGAATAACCTGATTTTCAATAATCGTTTCTTTAATAACCATTTTTTTAATTGATTTATGGCAATAGATTGTATATCTGTTGCATTAGATAACCCATCTGTTTCAACAGATATATCATCTGTTGCAATAAATCGACCATCTGTTTAAGGAGCTTTTTTGATTTCTTATAATTGATTCATCAGTCACAACAAATGAGGAATTTGATGCATCAGCAACGTTTTTTATTTTTGTTTGTTGAATATGTTTAGACAAAAAGTCACAGTCACGACTATTCATTCACTTTTTTCTTAACAATCATATCATCATATAACTTAATTAATCCAATGTTGTGACTTTTTTTATATTAAATAATCTTTCTTTTACGATTATAATATCATTTAGTTCCTTATTATTTTATTAACGAACCATTTTTAGGAGAATTTCTCATCATGACTTTTCACCACCATCTGTTGCCACAAGTGCTCAATCCCTACCTCCAACCGTTGACATGTTGAGAATAGGAAATAAATAGAATGATAATTAAATATTGAATGAGAATTAAAAATTCAAAGTCGACCAAACCAAATCAAACATATACATAGATATTTTTGAATTCTTTATAGGTAGATCAAATATTAAAAAAAAAGGAAAATAAATACGCTAAAAGAAAGAAAAAAAACATAACCTAATTATTATTACTATTATTATTGTCAACCGGATAATTTTTATCCGTTAGCAGTAGGGCCCTCCTCAACCTTGCTCCGAAGGCGGCCAAATCCCTCTTGAGTTTATCAAACTGCCTTTAAAGTTCCTACAAGGACTCGATATGAATTTTCTTGTACGAATCTGGATCAGCCATATTAGTATTGTAAGTGTAGTAGAATGAACGAGTGAGAGGAGACCGGAGGGACCTATTTATAAAATAATTGAATTGGAAGGGACTTGACTTAGTCAAACGAAAAGCCACGACTGTTCATATCCCTTAATTAAATAAAACTAGTGACTTTTTGAATCAGTAAATTTAAGAAAATGGATCTAAATACAACATTTTATCTTTTTATTGTATTTCGAAAAGAGACAGATTGGTAATCTGTTGCAAAATATATTCCACCTCTAGATAACTTATAACATATTGAGAATCTGTTGCAACAGATGGATATATCAGTTTGCTTTTCCATTAGCTGTGGCGCCTGTTGCACTTTCTAGTCATCTGTTTATTCAATTTATCGAGAGTAATAGATTTTTCTAAACACTTCTTGGCCAAACTTAATTTTTGCTCTTGGATTGCTTTTTTCGTTTCTTTGCATCCTTCAAGCTGGCCTCCAAATTCAATTTTTACTCTTGGATTACTGGCAAAAATTGAATTTGGAGGTCAGCTTGAAGGATGCAAAGAAAAAAAAAAAGCTATCCAAGAGCAAAAATTAAGTTTGGCCAAGAAGTGTTTAGAAAAATCTATTGCTCTCGATGAAATTGAATAAATAGATGACTAGCAAGTTGCAACAGACGTCACAACTGATCTAAAAGCAAATTAATATATCCATCTATTGCAACAGATTGTCAATATGTTGTAAGTTATCTGACAGGTGGAATATATTTTGCAACGAATTACCAATCTGTCTCTTTCCAAAATACAATAAAAAGATAAAATGTTGTATTTAGATCCGTTTGTTTTAATTTACATATTCAAAAAGTCACCAGTTTTATTTAATTAAGGTATATGAACAGTCATGGCTTTTTGTTTGACTAAGTCAAGTCGCCACTTCCAATTCAATCATTTTGTCATTGTGGTCGTTGAGCTCAGTATAGAGCTCTTGATCTTTTGTGAGTTTGTCAAGGAGGACTACTTTCTTTCTTGGTAGCTTTCTTATAATACTTCTCTTGGTCCTTCTTAGATCTACGCAAGGTCAAGGAGAAGTATGAAAGGTTCTCTTTGAGTTTTTCCAAGGCAAGTTCTCTCTCGACTGATAAATCCGGTGCTGCAGCATATATGGATAGTGCAGCACTTAATGTAGAATAGTTTTCTGGTAGAAGCAAGTCTTGAGAAGACATAATCAGTAATCTCTCGATATTATCTTTCGTTGTGTCAAGCATTTCTGTTGATATCTTGTCCTCTACGGGAGAAGATTGATCAGTAGAAAAAACAAGTAATTGAGATCATTTAATCTATTGACTAACTCGAGCAAAGACGTCTTCTGGATTATCAAACTTCACAGGGCAGTCTGGTGGTTCAATAGCATCAGATATCTTATTTTTGGTATTAGCTAATGATGGGGAGATTCTGCCTTCCTCACCATCCTGAAAAGAAAAAGCACTCAAAATTAGATGGAGATCTCTACATAATAACACAAGATGAACTAAATCTAGCATTCAGTTTTTCCTTCCTATTCCTCCCCTTTTTATCTTCTCACCTTTTTCAGATTCAAAATTTTTCTTTTTTTGGATACTTGATAATACCTTGAAAATTGCTTTCTTTCTCCTCTTAGCCTTAATCTCTAATGGAGTGAATGAAACTAAAATCCTTTTTGATCGAATGACACTACTATTAGATATCAATTCCTTTACATCAGCAGTTAATGCATTAACAGTATTAATCACTCCATCATGTTTTGACTTGCACTTTTCACATTTGTATGCATAAGATAAGCAAGGAGGGGCAAGATTGGTCATCCTTCTCCCATGTAGAGGACAACATAAATGTCATGCAAAGGTCTACACCGTCGCTAGAAATGCTTGCCACAATGAAAGTCTATAGAAGGCATGACAAATAAACTAAGAAACATCCGAAATTAAATCTTAACAGGGAATCAAAACCATATTCATGGTCCCTCAGCCTTATCAGTTCGGACCTACCCAACTTAACTGTAAAATTGCAGATTTCTTATTTGAATGATCTATGACTAATCGGTAAAAATAGTGTTCATAAAATCAATGTACTCTATGTGTGTTTCCATGATAACATTATCAGTAATACATACCTCCCACATATGAAATGGTTCCATCTGCATGCAGCTTATTCCTCCGAACCTATCTTTACTGCACCCTCTTGTGATGGTTTGGCAAAAGTGGATCAACTTTCAGTTCCTTATATATCTACAAAAAAAAGAAAAAATTAATGTCACAAAAAGAACATTTTCCATCTATTACAACAGATGTAGAGTATGTTGCATCAGCTGAGGAGTCTGTTGCGTCAGATGTGGAGTCTGGTACAACAGATGTGAAGTCTGTTGGAATACATCAAACCAACCTGCTGGTGGTTTGATTTGTTCTAATAGTTGCTCCATCTATTGCAACATCAACAACAGCATAAAATACAAACAACAATTAAAAAATATTAAGCAACAAAGAAAACAACGACATTTGTTCCAACAACATCATCAACAACAAAGAAGCATACATCCTATGTTCCAACACCATCAATAACCAAGGGCGGACCCACATAGAGTCCTTTAGGTGTGCGAGCACAGAATGAACTCATATCGAACTTTATATATGTATATGAAAATTAAGAAAAAACATATATAATCTAATCAGTGAGCACCCATAGTAAGAGTTTTTTGGTTAGCCTAGTGGTTGTTTATAGGTGCTTAAGGCTATTTATTTCTTTTGGTCTTGAGTTTAATTCCCACTCAACACATATTTTTTTAATTTTGGTAACCAACTCTTCTCTCCTTATTCACTTTAAACTTTCTTTTATTTTTTTCTTCCTTACTCCTTGTGTTGATTATTCGGACTCAACTATTTTTAAGCTAAGAAACACCCACTATATAAAAAACCTGGATCTGCCATTGTCAACAACACCACACCACAAGTTCCAACAATGCCAACCCCACCAAAAACATCAATAACAACATCAACAATAAAGAAACAAATAAAATATATAAAAAATGATACTGCCAACAAGGCTTTTAAACTTCTCCCAACAGATGACTTTTTTCGCATCTTATAATAAAAATTCTCGATTTATTTATTCAACAATAAAAGTTTCTTCAAATTTTTTAAATAAATATGATATGGATAAATGGTAATTAAACAAAAAAAATGTAAATAACTTGCAAAGAAGAAGGCGAGAATGAAAGAGCAATAGTGAATCATACCTTAATGTCAAAAGGGGATCAAAACAGTAATTTCAGTCGAGAAATCTAAGATATGGATCGGTTTAGATCCTAAAAAAAATTTATGAGAAAGAGGAGAGAAAAAAAAGGCTGTGATAACCCTAAAGAGGATAGAAAGAAAAAAATGAGAGACGAATAAAATAAATTTAGGGCTGAAGGAGAGATGGGATAATTTTTATTTCTAGATGTAGCACCCTTAATATTAAATGACTAAACAAAGTGTATTTATTCAAATTTATATTTTCAAAGCATAATTAATAAGTCTAATTTGATAAAATAAACCCCTAATTAATATTTTCTTAATGGGTGTGCCAAGTCAATAGGGGCCAACTAATATAATATGAAACGAAAGCTGTATTAGGGGTTTCAATATTCATTAATAATTTGAGGGGCACGAGGAAGAAAACGGGTGACATTGAAAAAACAAGACAAGACTACTCAATGAGATTTTTGAGTTATGCAAGAAATATTTTTTACCGTCTTTAGTAGTACTACTTTATCTACTCGGACAAAAGCTTTCTTTAAAATTAAAAGAAAAAAAAAATCAAACAGATATGTCATCTATTGCAATAGATATAAATATCTGTTTGAAAAATCCCAACAGCTCAGTCATCTGTGACAATAGATGGAAATATCCATTTGATAACTAAATTAGAAATGTCATCTGTTACAACAGATATCAATATTTGTTTGAAAATTTCCAATAGCTCAGTCATCCGTCACAACAGATGCAAATATCTATTTGATAATTAAATCAGATATGTCATCTGTTACAACAAATATTATTATCTGTTTGAAATTCTCCAACAGCTCAGTCGTTTATTGCAACAAATTTTATTTCAATTGATTTAGGTGGAACTAGAGATGAATGAATGAGCTCACAGGGTCAACAAAAAATCCAATTGAGTCTTTGCAATTGGATGGTATTAGTATTGCATTCTTCTAGATCCAAGTCATCGATTGATCACTCTGAGTTGAAATGAGTTCTCATTAACTTAATGTTAAGATTAATAATAGTACCTACATTGATCTAGGTGGAACGAGGGATGAATGAATGAGATCACAGGGTCAACTACAAATCCAATTAAGTCATTGTATTTGATGGTGTTAGTATTGCGTTCATCCTGACCCGAGTCGTCGATCGATCACTCTGAGTTGAAATGAGTTCTCATTAACTTAATTTTAAGTTTAATAATAGTAACTACATCGATATAGGTAGAACTAGGGATGAATGAATGAGCTCACAGGGTCAACTACAACTTCAATTGAGTCTTTTGGTAATTACATGATGAGACGGTATTGCATTCCTTTCGACCAGAGTTGTCGATCGATCACTCTAAGCCGAACTGATTCTTACTACCTCATATGTTCAACTAATACCTTAATTGAATAAACTAGGACTAGGCGTGATTTTGCATAGGGTCAACTACAACTTTAATTGAGTCTTTTGGCAATTGCATGATGAGACGGTATTGTGTTCCTCCCGACCAGAGTTATCGATCAATCACTCTGAGCCAAACCGATTCTTACTACCTCAAATGTTCAACTAATACCTTAATTGATTAATCTAGCACTAGGGGTGAGTTCTTATAATGTCAACTACAATAGATGACAGCGCCTATTTGATAATTTACAACAAATAGGTAATCTATTGTGACATATGACTTAATCCATTTGATAATTTATAACAGATGGGTAATTTGTCGCAACAGATGACTTAGTCAGTTTGATAGTTTACAACAGATTCATGATATATTGCAACAAATGACGTAATATGTTTGATAGTTTACAATAGATGTGTATTATGTTGCAATAGATTACCTAATCTATTTGATTTGATCCAACAGAAAAGACATCTATTCCAACAGGTTAAACATTTGTTTATATATAATTTCAATTGAGTTCATATGTTAGACTAATACCTTAATTGAATGTGAATTCTCACAGGGTCAACTATAACTTCAATTGAGTCTTTTCGCAATTACATGATGAGACGGTATTGCGTTCCTCCTGACCAGAGTCGTCGATTGATCACTCTAAGACGAACCAATTCTTACTACCTCATATGTTAGACTAATACCTTAATTGATTAATCTAGGACTAGGGTACTAATACCTTAATTGAATAATCTAGGACTAGGGGTGAGTTCTCATAGGGTCAACTACAACTTTGATTGAGTCTTTTGGAAATTGCATAATGAGACGGTACTGCATTTCTCCCAACCAAAGTCATCGATTGATAACTCTGAACTGAACCGATTCTTACTACCTCATATGTTCAACTAATACCTTGATTGATTAATCTAGGACAGGGTACTAATACCTTAATGGAATAATCTGGGACTAAGGGTGAGTTCTCATATGGTCAACTATTGATTAATCTAGGACTAGGGATGAGTTCTTATAGGGTAATCTACAACAGATGGCAGTGACTATTTGATAATTTACAATATATGGGTAATTGTTACGACATATGACAATCTATTTGATAATTTACAACAGATGGGTAATCTATCGCAATAGATGACTTAATCTATTTGATAATTTACAACAGATTTATAATCTATTGTTACCTAATCTGATTGATTATTTACAACAGATGCAAAATCTGATGCAACATGTTGAATATTTATTTTTATATAATTTTAATTGATTTCATATGTTAGACTAATAGTACCTAAATTGATTAATCCAGGACTATGGGTGAGTTCATAGGGTCAACTAGAGTACTCGGTCAACCACAACTTCAATTATTTTTATACAATTTCAATTGAGTTCATATGTTAGGCTAAATAGTACCCTTTTGGCAATTGCATGATGAGAGGGTTAAAAATTATGCATATCTTTTATGATTTTAAAAATAATTAAGATCAATTCGGACCAAATTAACATTTTCAAAACTTGACATTCTTTTTCAAAATACAAATCAACCCATACAAAATATTTCATCATCTCAAATCTCGAGTTCTCGCTCTTTCTCTCTTATTCTCACTCAATAATACAGTATAAATAACAACTACTCAACAAATTTACTCAACCCTCCACAATAGTATCAGTCATTTTCTTTATCTTCGTAGGCAATAGAGTTCGAGAAGAGTTCTATAATTGTTATTTTTTTCAAAAAATACGGGCTTTTAAGTTAATGATGAAAAATTAAAATTTTAATTGTATTATCTTCGAGAATGGGTTTACAATTTTGAGTTTTGATGGTAAAATTGTAGGAAGAACTCAAGAAATCCCTAGTTTTTGTCGCAGTATTCCATTGACTGTCATGGTATTGTTGGATGGTGTTTGTGGTATTGTTAGTGGTGGTGGTGATGGTGTTTGTGGTCATCGTGGTGTCATTGGTTGGTGGTATTTATGGTGGCTGTCGATGGTGTCGGTATTCATAGTGTTTGTTTGTTGCATTGGTTAGTGGTGTTTGTGGGGGTGGCTGTTGGTATGTTGGTATTCATGGTGTTTGTAATGTATTTTTTAAAATTTATGCATACATTAATTGTAATGTAATTTTTATTTTTCTGTTGTTTGTAGGTAAAACATGTCTCCCAAAAGAAAAGAAAGTGAAAGTGGATCAACGTCTGACCACCCCAAAAAAAGGCTACAGTACAGAAGGATTCGAATGAGCTTCCTGAACTACCTCAGTCAGAGAAAAGTGAAGCTGAGAAGATATGTGAAAACAATGTTGAGGGAAGTGGACAAGGGTCTGTAGATGGTGATGAAGAAAATAAAAGTGTGAAAGAGGAGGAATTGGAGAGTGAGATAGAGAAAGAGGATGATCATCAACATGATGATAATGGATCACCAATGGGGCGTGAATTAATATCGACATCCCAGCATGATCCTGTCAAAACTTTTAGTATTGATAGGTTTCAAGTTTCGATGCCGATAAATGACCCAGAAGCAAAACAACTAACTGGTCAAATTGTACTTGAATGTCAGATGGGGAAATTTTTTAAACATTTTATGAAAATTATGAAGAACGAACACATAGGCGGACTTTTTAAGAAGAGCTGCTTTGGACGCTTTCTTGAGCTGCCTGAGGACCCCTCTGCCCGTATCTGTTTCCCTATGATGATGGTATATGGTCTTCTCAATCGTAGGATCAAGTACGTAGGGGATGATAAAGATTTGGGGAGGGATGCAAAAAGAAGATGGATAAAATCTGGATCAACTACTGTGGCATGCTTATTTGTTTTGGCTTGCAAGAGTTTGCCATAATGATGGGCTTGAGATGCCATCGTCCAAAAGAACCACCACCCCGCAAAAGATCCAAGGCAAGAAAACACAAGGAGAAAATAGATGGGTTGTTTGACATTGCTCGATGTAGCTACAAAATATCGTATTTGTTGACAGATCTTGAGGATAAAACCATACCAGAGTAGTACAGGGAGAAATTGTACTTAGTTTGGTTTTCCCATTCAGTTATATTGGCAAGAGACATCAACAAGTTCATAGAAGATGATTTATTGGTGCGTGCTGAGGATTTTGATAAATTCAACAATTATCCCTGGGGATATGACAACTTCTACTTGATTATCCAATATTTACTGACAAAGCTATCCTCAGGGATAACCATATTATACGGCTTTCCTTGGGCTTTCATGGTAAAATTAATCACTAATTTTTACTCATCCATTAATTTATATTGAATATAGTTATTATGACTTTTTTTTGCTTGCTTCCTGTTTATATTTTTTAGGCTTGGGTATTTGAAGTCATTCCTCCCCTTCGAAAGCAGTTAATGGATTACCCAGATGAGGTTTCTCATCCAAGGATGTTAAGGTTGTTGGCTACAAAGAGCAACACCAATATTAAGGAGGCTGTCTCTTAAACCCTCCGAATGATGTAGTACGTCTTCTTTAAGTAAAATAATTTTAATCAAAGAAAGATATTGAACAGATGTTATATCTGGTGCAACAGATGTTATATCTGATGCACCAGATGGGACATCTATTGCGATAAGTTACGATTGATATCTTGCATCAGATTACCCATTGTTGCTTTGGTTCTCTGAACCCGAATCCTAGAAGATTAACCATCTACTGCAAATTATGCAACAGGTATGTAATTTTATAACATATTGTTCATCTATTGCGACGTACAGATCATTTGTTGCATAACAGATTACCCGTCTTGTGCAACTGTTACAACAGATGATTGATATTTTGCATCATATTATCCATATGTTGCTCTGTTTCTTTGAACTAGAATCAAATGGATTTTAACCATATACTACAAATTACGCAACAGAATGTTCTTTTTTAAAATGTAACCCAACTGTGAAAATTATTATATTATATAATTTAAATGCATCTGTCTTTTTTTTGTTTTTTATAGGTTATGCATCCATGGATCATGCCTACTGAGGAGGAGTCAGTGATGACTTCTTATATTACTCTAGGTCATATTGATACTATAGCAGACCCAATGGTAGAGTTAATAAAGAAGGAATTGGCTGGAGCAACAGCCATAAGAAGAGCAGTTAGGAAAAGTCAGCCTAATGTTGAAGCTCTTCATGACCAAGCTACTAAGGCAGATCTGGGTGCTTCTCCTAGTGGAGTTATTGGTGTTGGTGGCAGGCATTCTATGCTGCTACCACTCATCCTGATGAGCATGTTGATGCTCAAGAAAGAATAAATATGTTTGAAAACACCTATTTTCACCCTTACACAGGTCCCTCTCACCCCTCTTTACCCTCGTGTTCTCATTGCGAATGCAAAAAGTGTGAGGACAGATAGGATAAAACCTTTGAAAAAATAGAGGCTATCTCTAAAGCTATCAAGGAATTCAAATCCAAGAGGTGTGTCATACCATCCAAGAAGTTTAGGGAGCCACACACTCCTACAATATTGGTTAGGAGAAAGAAAGAGCAATTAGAGATGTCCTCTCTGGTCGGAAATTAAAAGAAATTGTAATTCCTCCCTCTCCAAAAGCTGTTGAAGTTTTGGGTCCAGTCAATAAGGTGGAAATATACACAGAACTTTGCACCGAAGAGAAGAGGGATCTGCGATAGTCCAAGAATGCCAAGCCAGGCGAACCAGATTACCCTAGGCCTCCCTTTCCCCCTCAAGACTTCCAGACTATGACTGATGTGCGTATGCCGTACGAAGATAAGGGAAGTTTAATTTTCCTAACCTATCCCTTCTAATCTACCCCATGAAGAAGAAGCTACGCAACAGATTTCACATCTGTTGCAACAGCTAGGTATACTAGTGTAACTGGTAATGGTTCTGTTGCAACTTATTATCCATCTGTTGCATAAGTTATGTTGGATTATTGATTCAGAGAACCCTATGAAACAGTTGGACCATCCGTTGCATCTTTACAATTAATAACATATTTAAAAATTGACTTCTTATATCACAACATATTGACATAATTCTCTATCTCATGAGAAAAAAGTGGTTAACGTACCAGAAAGTTTATGACCTTGCCAATAGGATAATGGACCTCAACTTCTGCAAGAAGCTCAAGGATAGGTACGATCAAATCAATGGGGAGGAGTTATCCCTTGGTGTGGGACTTGATTTGCTAGTTCCTATGTTGGTCTTGGATGAAGAAGAAATGATAAAATATGTTAGAAGAAAAAGGCCAAATCCACACGGCAAGAGCTGGGCAGAGGCAAAGAGGATTCTTGCAGTCATTAGCGTGAACGGCATGCATTATCGAGCTATTGAGATACTACTCGAGGAGAGAAAGATCAATATTTATGACTCCAACGTACCTCTCATCGACGATTTTGATCTTTTTCTCCTTGTGGAGCCACTGATGGTGCTGTTGCCCATCTTGTTGAGGGAGAGTAAACTGATGAATCATTTTCCAAAGAAAATTTTGATGAAGAAATCATGGGATTTTGAAGGTCAAAACAAGGGAATGATCCTTCCAAAATATGATGCCACTAAAGTGAGTGGCACGCTCTTGCACACATCAAATATTTGTTGACTGGCACAGAAGTGGCCAAGCCAATGACTTTTTTAAGAGACAACGCTGTGGCAAACCTGCAAGAGGTCTAGACTTATGGGGTACTAACCGTACGCTTGAAGCCTCTGTATATAGAAGAACTTGAGAAATAGCAATTTTTAATTTAAAGTCACCCTTCACTTTATTACATGTGCATGTAGTGGTAATAATTTTTTTCAGATGAAGGTTGAGTTTTTTATAATGCAATAGATTGTCAATCTGTTGTAAAATATATTTAATCTGTTCTGGCAGATACTTTATCTGTTGCAATAGGTTGGTCATCTGTTGCACTACGCCGATGTTATTTCTATGAATAATCTAAGTCTAATTTGTTGCAATAGTAGAAAGACTTGTTTGATAATTTCCAACAGATGACCTAAATTTTACAACATATGCCTACATTTTTTTGATATTTTCCAATAGTTATGCTTGAATATCCATGTGCTCGACAATACCAAACCAGTAGCAAATACATACACCACCATGAAAATCCATGTGTCCAACAACACCAAACCAGTAGCAATAACGATAATAATGTAGTATCTTCTTGCTCGATTTTGTTTCTCTTCAGAAGCCTTGACTTTGTTTAACAATCCCCACATTACACGATTTGCTTGTGAAGGGTGTCATTCTTCATACCAATCAAATCAATCGCATCCACCCAATTTCTATAAAAAAGAGAACACAATTACAAAATAATTACAAGTCAATAATTAATCAACTAATTAAATAAAAAAAATATTACCTTTGAAATCTTATAAGTAAAAAACCTGCGACCTGAATTTTGTTGAGTCCAAGAAGTCTTTAACAGAGCTTCATGACTGCACTTACAATATCAAAAATCTTTATCACAAAAAACAGTGGAAGATACGCTCGACATTATCAAGCTTAGTTGGAAAAAATGAGAGAAATAATTTAAAGAATTTGGATAGATAAAAGAAGATGACAATGAAGAAGAAGATTTGGGAATTTAGGGTTAAATTTTAGGAGGAAGAAGAATATATAAGACAATTAGGGGGGGGGGGGGTAATGACCTTTGGGGGCCAAGTGACGGCAAGTCAGCAAAATGTACCAGACTAACACATTTGACATTTGATGCCTATTTTATTTTACGTGTTTAAAATAAACACTGTCAACTTGATGCCTTTATTTTAGGTGTTTGAACTGAACACCGTCGATGGGTTCCGCCTTTTTTATTTCAATTCACTTTAACATTTTTACATGTAGTGGCAATTTTTTATGTCCAACAAAAGTTGAATTTCTATAATGCAATAGATTCTCCATTCGTTGTAATAGTTATTCTACTTGTTCTGACATATAGTTTATCTGTTACAATAGGTTGGTCATCTGTTGCATTATCTCGATGTTTCTATCTAAGTCCATCTGTTGCAATAGTGGGAAGACCTGTTTGATAAATTCCAACAGATTACCTACCTGTTGCAACATATGTCTAAATCTATTCAATTTTTCCAATAGATGTGTCATCTGTTGCAACAGATACATTATCTGTTGCAATATTTGAATCTAGTATTCCTTTTCAATTAATAAGTTTAAATCTAAAGAATAAATAAAATCCATAGACAAAATAAAATAAATTTAAACCTTCAGAAATTAGTTGAAATAAGTCAACGAATAAACGAAATGTAAAAAAATTATTATGGATACAAATCTCAACAAATATATCCACAACAATTTAAGTATGATGCCAAGGATTACTTTGACAGGCTCAAGCTATAAAGATCTACTCAGTATGGACAAGTTGTTCTTCATCCGGTACTATGGAATTTGGCTTTGCTCGTCGTGGATCTTTATTGTCGCTTACGTACGGTTTCTGCGCTTTCTGTTCTACATATTTCTATAAAAAGAGTAGCATATTGTCAATGCTATTCAGTAGTAGCTTCTTCTACATCCACCTGGAAAGCCAGAATTGGCAATGCAAATAACGGAGATACAAAAAAATAGAAAAAGATAACTCATCTCTTCTAGTAAATCAAATAGGTTTTCCTCCTATTTTAAATTATCCCAAATAGATTATATTTTTGTTGCAACAATGAATCAACTGTTGGGACAAATTTCTACATAAGGAAGACCTTGTATGATAATTTCTAATGGATGAACCATCTGTTGCAACATATGAATCATCTATTTCAGCAGATAGGTCGTGTGTTGGAAAAAATAAAAATGGTACAAAGAGTTGTTTGATTTGCTAAAATAAAAGACATATGTCACAACAGATACTTTATCTGGTGCAACAAGTTAGTCAACTGTTGCAATAGATGTATATATCTGTTTGATAATTTTCAGCAGATGTGTCATCTGTTGAAATAGATATGTGTTTATTTTTTTTGTCAGTTGAAAGACATATATATTCACCTTATTTAGCTCGTGCTGCTCTTCTTTGGACATTGTACGTTGCTCAATGCAACACACAGACAGGGGAGTTGCAATTTTACTTTTTTGGATGCTTGATAATGCCTTGAAAATCACTCTCATTCTCCTCTCAGCCCTAATCTCCAATAGAGCGGATGAAAATAAAATCCTCTTTGATGGAATGAGACCTCTCTTAGATGTCAATTTCTTTACAGAAGCAGTTAATGCATTAATAGCATTAATCACTACATTATGTTTTGCCCTGTAGTCTTGACATTTGCATGCAGAACATTCGCTGGGAGAGGCAAAAACTGTATAACCAGTATGATCATACTCATATTAGCTTGCTTTAAATACTGTAAGAGGAGCATCATTAGCACCAACAATAGCACCACTACTACCACCAACAGCTCCATCACACTAAAACCATCAACAACAACAATAAGCCCACCCTCTAAAATTATTTTTCTTGTAATGGTTATTGTTCCAAACAATTTCATTTTTATTCTGTCGATGACCTTAGGGTCCAATAAAGTTTGCACAGACCATAAAGTAAGAAAAAATAACATCTTCAACTCTCGATTGGTCGGAACTAGTGACGGATGCACAATCTAGCATAAATCATTACATATATTAGAATGATGATTAGATTATTAAAAATAAATCATTAATTAAAAGAAAATTAATTACAATTACACTTACTGCATCCTTCGGGGGGTTGAAAAGATCAAGAAATATTGCATTTTTATCAGCTTTGGCCGACAACCATCTCAAGATTCTTGGATAGGAAACTCTTTCCTGGTAGTTCACTTGTTCTCTCTAATAAAGATAGGCTTCAAACGCTCAAGCCTATAAAATAACGCCAATAAATCAAAACCATTATAGAGTAAAAAAAATGATATCATAATAGAAGAAAGAAACATTTACCATGAAAGCCCATGGGAAGCCATATAAGTTGACTGTCTTTGGCGTTAAACGAGTCAACAAATATTTGACAGTCATTTTGAAGCTTTTATAACCCCAAGGATAGTTGTTAAATGCCTCAAGATCCTTGAGAGATTTATTAAACTGGGGATTATGTTGTTGTTAACATCTCTCGACCAAAGAATATTATGTACAAACCAAACCAAACACAATGACTATTTGTGCTTATTTGAAAGTCCTTTACCTTTTAATACTTCTATCAAATTTTTGTTTTTGAAGCTTGGACCAATAATGGACACCAGGTTATCACGATCACATGACTTGCCTTTGCCTTTTTGGGGTGTGCGGGGTACTTTTTTGGGTTAGAATAGGTATAACTTGAGAAGGAGGATAACATTTTAGTCCAGTAACTATGGTAAACTCCTTCCAACCAAAACAAACAGGCATGCCACAGTAATTTATCCATACCTCATCCATCTTATCTTTGTTTTAATACATAAACCTATGCTTGAGAAGTTCATATATCATTTTCATTTGGAAACGAGCATTGTTCTCCTCCGGTAAATCAAGATATTTCCCAAAATAGCTATCCCTGAAATAAGCATCCAATTTTTATCCTCGAAGTATTTTTCTAAAGGCATCGAAAGATTTTCCCATGGATGACTTAACCACGAAATCACCCATTAAATCTGTGGCACCATCGCACTGCATTCTCACTGGATAACAATCAATACTGAAGGCTTTGACCAACTCTTTGGTGGAAAGACTATTAGCATTTGCATCATCTCTTTTGAAATATTCCTCTTCGCCGTGTTCACCATATTCTGCTCTCGATTGAGATAACGCTTATAAAGCAAGCTCATAGAGTGGTGGATGTAGCCTAGCTGCTTCACTTGTTCTTTTACTTGGACTTGATTCGGTTTCTATTCTTTAGGAAACCATATTATCTAAAATTAATAGGAATATTAAAAATATATTATAGTTGATTAATGCATCGTTAAAAAGGGATAACAGTAAATCAAACAAGCAAAACAGTAAAATAATAATTGCAATAGATCACCGATCTGTTGCACCAAGTAGTATATCTGCTATAGCATATAACCAACCTATTGCAGTGAATGAGTAGTCTGTTGCAATAATACAAAGCATATTACTCATATTTTAAGACAAATAAATGGTCTGTGCAACAGATCACACATTGTTGCAACATATGAGTGATCCATTGGGAAAGTTAAATAACCTATTGCAATGGATGAGTAATCTGTTGCAATAATACAAAATAAATTACTCATCTGTTGAGAAAAATAAATGGTCTGTGCAGCATATCATACATCTGTTGCAACATCATCTACTGCAATATGTGAGTGATCTATTGGAACAATTAAATAACTTGTAGCAACAGCTGACTAATCTGTTGTGACAATACAAAATATATCACTCATCTGTTGAGAAAGATGAATGGTCTCTGCAACAAATCACACATCTATTGTGATATTATCTATTGTAATATATGAGTAATATGTTGGAACAATTAAAAACCCATAGCAACAGCGAAGTAATCTATTGCGATAATACAAAACATATCACTCATCTGTTGAGAAAGATGAATGATTTGTGCAACAAATCACACATCTGTTGTAGCATATGAGTAATCTATCAGAGCAGTTAACTAACTTGCAGAAACGGCTGAGTAATCTATTGTGACAATACAAAATATATCACTCATCTGTTGAGAAAGATGAATGGTCTATGAACAGGTCACACATCTATTGCAACACATGAGTGATATGCTAGAATAGTTATCAATGGTCAATATTGTTTAGATTTCTTCCAACATAGGGTCGTCTATCACGGCAGATGAATGATCAATTGGAAAAATCAAGCTTGGACATTTTCTGTTGGAAGAGTTGATAGAATTTTATGCAACAGGAGGTTCATCTGTTACATCGAATCATTAATCTGATGGTTCTTCCGTTGCATTAGATGGTTAATTAGTTACATCAAATTTTTTTATCCGATGCTTAATCTGTTACATCAGATACTTAATCTGTTGCATCAAAAGATTAATCTGTTACATCAGAATTATAATCTGATGGTTTCTCTGATGCATCAGATGGTTTATCTGTTACATTATATGATAAATCTATTGCATCATATGGTTAATATGTTGCACCAGATGGATAATCTGTTTGAGGAAACAAAAAACAGTTGCATGATTTTGTTCAACAAAAAAACAATAATTTCACTATTTTTACCAAGAACAGAACAAATCAACCCAAATTATTGTTTTGTTTTTATAAACACAAACAATAAAAATCAAACATAAAAAAATACAGAAAACAACAAAATATCATAATTCACTTTGAAAAGAGAAGAGAAGAAATACCAAAAATTAGGGTTTTATTCAGACTGCATTTCAAATTAATGCAACAAATATTAAAATTGTTAACCAATACTATAAGAGAAGTTGGCTCAATTTTTTTATTTTCTTCAAAACTAAAAAGGCCATAAATTTTTACCTGTGAAAGAAGAAAAGGAACGATGAAGAATTTGAAGTTGTTGTGGCCAGAGAACAAGGCTATCACGTCGATTAAAGGTTGAACTCGAAAAGAAACTCGAAGCCCAACTATTTATAGTCGGATGTTGAAGTCGCCGAGGATTGAAATGAGAAATTTACAGAACAGTTGGTTGGGAGAGAGTTAAGAGAAGTTGTCGAGGGAGAGATAAGAGACAGGTTGATTTGAATTGAAGAGGGAAACTCGAAGCCCAACTATTTGTCGCCGGAGGTAAAAGTCGTCGGGGGTTGAAGGGAGAAATTTTACAGAACTGTTGGTTGGGAGAGAGTTGAGAGAATTTGTCGAAAGAGAGGAGAGAGTGGTTGATTTGGAATGAAAAGGGGTGTGGGTTGGGTTGATTTGTATTTTTGAAAAGATTAAAAAGTTTTAAAAATATTAATCAAGTCCACAATTAACTTAATCAAGTTTTCTAATGATGTTTGACCCTTTAAGTTGGTCAATGTCATTAATCCTTCATTCAAGACTTAAAAGACACTTTTACTTCAATTTTCTCAAGTTAGTTTATCTTTTATAAAATGATTTACTATCTACACATGTCAAATTTGAAAATCACGTAAGGCCAACATTCAAGGTGAATTTGATTTCAAATTTTAAACTTAAACTTAGAATTATCAAGTCAATATGGTGTTACGTTTATTAATTAAATATAGTAATTAAAGTTAGTTAGTACTAAAATAATTAATAGTTGAATTCTTTGTGTTTTCATGTTTGATAGAAATCTCTACTACTGCTATTATTTATTCACATTTTCATGATTGATAGAAATCTCTACTACTGCTATTATTTATTTATTATTTTGCTTTTATTATATTTTATCTTTCATTTAAGATTTAAATCAAATGTATTAAAATATATTTAATAACATTCAAAAAGAATGAGTTTATGAAATAGTAAGGGTTCTTAGAACTCTTCAATTCTATGTCCCTAGTAGGGGTGTACAGACCAACCGTCAAGTCAAACCAAACCGAAGAACCAAACCAAACCGAGAAAAAAAACTGACTTATGGTTTGGTTTGGTTTGGTTTGTTTGGCGTTTGAAAAAAAAATCCGACCATTCTTGGTTTGGTTTGGTGTTAACAAAAAAAGTCAAACCGAACCCAAATCAAACCGACATAATATATATATATATATATATATATATATATGTGTGTGTGTGTGTATGTGTGTGTGTGCGTGTATCTATATCTATATCTATAATCTATAATCTATAATCTATTAAAAGTGTGAAGGCCCTTAGAAAAGTGATTTAAACTTTTTGCCCTTCATTAAAACACTTAACAATAAATAAAATCATCTTTTCACTTTTTTTTCTCCAATTATTATTTAATTATATAGATAATTTTGAATCCTAGAATATATGGGTTAGGATTTTAAAATATGGTAATGGATTAGGACTTTAAAATATGGTAAGTTTCTTTTCTTAAATTAGGACTAGGTTTAGTTTTCAACATATTTTTATATTAATATATATTGTCCCTTCCCACGCTTGTATTTTGTGTTTTCTTCAACCATTGTAATTGTCATCCGCTAGGTTAGTATGTTATTCTCTCTCTCTCTCTCTCTTGAGTTGTTTTTCCTTTTCTATTATTTGTCGTGACTTATTATTTTTTCTTTAGCTTAGAGAGTGATTTTAAGTTTAACACACCATGCATTATTACATCTGTTTTGTTCGGAATTTTAATTTCTCGATTTGATATTCTCGTATGTTCGAATCTAACAATGTAATTATTTTTCTCATATATATATGTGCTTACAATAAAATATCTGTTTTAAACTTTTTCTACTTCATTAAAAACCTCGTGATAGATAAAATCATTTAATTTTGAATAATCAAAATTTACACGTGCGAGGCTCGTACAACTAAACTAGTATATATATGTGTGTGTGTATATATATATATATGCATATATATAATTTAACTTTTTATAAATAAAATATTAATTATAATCTACTTTTTAAATACTTTTCAATTAGTTTTATTAATTTTCAATATTTAGAAAGTATATATATATATATATATATATATATATATATATATATATATAGAGAGAGAGAGAGAGAGAGTTGTAATATTTATCCATTAATTGTTAACAAAATGATCCAGAATCCAATATAAACTTAAAACCTAAATTTTTCACTCTTCATCTTATTTTTTAGTTTCAAGAGAGTTTTTCGCTCCTCATTTTTTCATAATTGTGGTTTTTCATTAGCGCATGAGTGAAAACATACTTGATCTAAATTTCAATCACAATATAATTGTCAAAAATAGAAACTATAAAAAAAATCGAGAAAAATAAAAAAAAAATGAAAGAACCGACTAAAACCTAAATCGAAAAAAATAATTTTATGTTGGTTTGATTTGGTTTGTAGTTTTAATAAACCGACATAATTGATTTGATTTTTTTTCATTAGAAAACCAAACCAATCAGACCTATGTACACCCCTAGTCCCTAGTATTAAGCTAATGATTATCTTTTAAAAAAACCAACTTAAAATATTTTTAAAATTAAATATTTTTAAATATTTTATTAAAATACATTAAGTTTTGTCTTAAAACTACTACGTGGCTACTCAGTAGCTTACCACTTGGCTAATTGTGGTGCTTCATCCTCTGCTTTATATAATAATAGTATAGGTACCCGCGCGATACGCGGAGCATTTTTTTAAAGATTATTTTATAGTAAAAACTTAACATATTTCAAGGTCAATGAAATATTAAAAATAATAATTAATAATGAAATTACAATTGATACTTAATAACTAATAACAATTAAAATTATTCTAGATGTTTTGATATAAAAAAATATTTTCTTTATATTCTATTGACTAATTTTAAAAAAACATAAAATATAAAATATTAAATAATTATTAATTTTATTGTTGGAATTTTAATTTTATATTTTTAATCAATTAAGACTTATAATTGATCTCTTACCTTCCATTTTAATGTTTTTAAAACTTAATAATTCAACTTCATCTACTAACTGCACTTTTTTTAGAAAAAAATGTTAGCTTTCACTTCATTTCAAACACTAAAAGTATTTAACTTTGTCAATTTACAAAACTTCTAATTCCAAATTTTATATTTCACTACTTCAATTTAAAAACTAATTAAGCACACATAATTTATTATTTTTTCTATTAAATTTAAGACTTTGCTCTATTATTATAATTTGTTTCATTGTTTGATTTCACCTTCAATACCTTTAAATATTTTATTTATAATTATTATTATATCTTCTATATTAATTCAATTGAAAGTTTTTATGCTACTCTCAAAATCACCCACCAAATCGCACACTCATCCTTCATTTCTACTCTACCACCCCACCCTTAGATTTTATGTTATTTTTTTATTTTTTAAATTGTTGTTAAATTACTTTCTCACCCCACCCCCAAACCCCCTCTCCCTACAAATAAATAATTTTTTTATTTTTATAAAAGCTTTTTTTCCCTCACCACCCACCCCTAATCCCCACCATCCACCCCAAACCCCCTATTAAAAGCCTTCCCCACCTGTTCTTTCTATTTTTTTCTATTATTTTTGAAACTTTATAAATTTTTTTTATTCCCACCACATATCCTGACCCCAAAAAAATTTAAACATTTTTACTTTTTTTTTTTTAACAAAAAACTCTTTTTTTTCTATCCCTACCCCCAACTGTCACCTACATCAACCACTCCGCCTACCCCACCCACCTAACCTAGCCACCATCCATCCCATCCCCGTCAAGATTAGTACAATTTCCTACCATCATCCATCTCAATACTCACCACTACCTCTTTACTTATTTATGTTATTTCTTAATAATACTTCAAATGCAGAACATTTTCAAAAAAGTATTCATTAAAAATGTCTGGTTATGCACATCGAAATAATATGTTATTCAATTGTTAACGTACATTATATTAATTATGAAATATTAAAATTAAAAATAATATTAATAGTGAAATTATAACTAATACCTAATAACTAATCACATTTTCAATTATTTTAAATATATTAATATGCAAAGAAACAATATAAGTGTTTTATTTAATCATATTTCATTAAATAATTTTTAAAAATAATAAAATACGAAATGTTAAATACTTGTTAATTTTTTTGTGGACATTACCTTTATATTTTTGATCATATAAGAAATAATTACATCCCCTTTCGTATCACATTTCAATTTTTTTGTCTATCAATTTAACTTCAACAACTAACTTCTTTCATTTTAATTTTTTTTATCTTTCATTCCATTTCAAACACCGAAAGAATTTAATTGTGCAAACTATAAAACTTCCAAAATTCAAATTTAAGCACTCTCGACTCCAAAACTAAGAACGTACAATTTAATTATTTTATTTTAAATTTTCATATTATTTTATTTTTTATAATTTTTTTCATGTTTGATTTTATTATTAATATCTTTAAGTATTTATTTGTTAAGTTCTCTCAAACCACATTCAAAATGACCTACTCCATCAAATTCCACGCCCATCCTATTCCCCCCCCCCCCCCACATATATTTTTATTTTTAAATTTTTAATATTTTTTGTAAAAAGAATCTTACCTCACCCACCTCTTACCCCTAACCAGCCCTCCCAAAAAAAATTATTTTATTTTGTAAATAATTATTTTTATTTACCCCAACCCCCTACCATTTTACCACCCACCCCGACCTTCTACACAACCCAAAAGCATTTACTTTTAGAAATTATTTTTATAATTTTTTCCCTACTATCCCTTTGTCTTGACCCCTCAATTGTTTTTTTTTATTTTAAATTTTTTTCTACCCACAACCCCAATCCACCTTCATGGATGCATCCACCACTCCGCCTACTCCACCTACCTAGATCACCCCCTACCTCCCTTAAACCACCATAATTTCCTATCCCCCCCTCCTCAATCACAATATTCATCACTTCACTCGTATTTACTTTAATTATTTTGTATTAGATATAAATAATTTTTTAAGAAAATATTTATTATTGTACTGATAAAATAGCAAGTGTCAATTTATTTTAGCATATATGCTATTACTAATATTAAATAATTACATCAAATAAAGTTATCTAATTTTTAAATTCAAAATCGTCTAATAGCTACTAATCAGTATCTTCATTATCCTAAATTAAAAAAAAGTTCTGATTAAGTTCAAGTATATTATCTCTTCAAATAAATTATATTTTTTGTGCATTTGAAAATAATTTGAGATACAGAGGATTAGTTCATCATTGAAATAAAACAAAATATATAAGACTTTTTTTGGTTAAACATATAATCATACTCTGTTAAAATTGATGATAAATTCCTATACAAAGGTTAAGAGTAAATATTCAGTAATATATTTTCAAGGAAACCTTTGTAATAAAACTTATATGTGAATTAAGATAAAGAAATTGTCATAAACTTTAACAAACATGAAAGCAATAGAAAGATATAAAGATAGAGCTACATGATTATGGTGAAAAAATAGAGTAGTGACAACAATATTACTCCGTTAGTTGAATCATTAAAAAAATGAGATATTAATATCAATTTAAATTGATAGATCTTGAACAGAGAAAGATGAAGATGAAAATATTATACCGCTCCTGCACAAAAAAAGAAAAATCTTAAATAAAATACATTTTAAAATATGAAGAACAAAACATGCAGTAAATAAATTTATAAATAAAACTGATGATATAGGAGTATATATAATAGTAGCTAAGTGATAGAACTTCATTCCAATTCTATATTCATTTAAATTCAAATATTATAGATTTGTTATAAGAAGATTAGTTTACTATTCTTTCTTATCCTCATTTTTTCAAATATGATACATATTTATATTATAATCTATATATTTGAATTGAAATAAATATTGAAATCAATGGGATAATGTTGTTGTTGTTAATGATATTTTATCTATTTCAAATATTTTTTCCTCTTTTTATCCTCTTTTATCTTCTTTTTTTGGTCACAAAACATAAATTAAAATTTCTTTTCCCATACATTAGTTTATGTAAGTTCTATTATATTAACGCAAACATTTATTTAATATAAAAGATATGAAAAACCCACATAAAAAAGAGAATCCTAAATTGCTTATTAATTTTAATCTTTAGTTTAAAATTTTAATATAAATCATCTGCAATTAATTTTTGCTACAAAGAAGGAGTAGTAAGGAAAGTTAATTTAAATATTTAATTAAACTAAGTGATAACTTTTCAAATAAAATTAAAGCAT